>CM068283.1:31302929-31953989 GCA_034703905.1 Chenopodium berlandieri | reverse complement strand
TCAGTAATGTTTCTTGTTGATCATGTTCATGATTCTGCATTTGCTATATATATTGTGTCTGGTACCCACTTGTTTTTGTGTGGTTGTTTCCCCATGTCGCCATATGGGGTTGAGTCTTTCCTGCTTTATTACGACAACAAGGGGTGGAGGGGGAAGGGACTGATAATTGTTTTTCCTTTTTTCCCAATGTTTAAACTTTTTATTTCGGTTTGCGAATTTTGAGATTTCGTGGGGGGTTTTTGTACCACTGTATTTTTGATTAAACGAAATTGATCAAGGGGTACAAGAATTGGATGTAAAATTGTACCAATCTTCTCACGGTGGCACAGACTCTCCTGTTTTGTTAACTCTTTAGAAACTGGTTTAACCTCTGTTTTGTCTTTGGCTGTCAAAGAAGCGGAGGAGGAAGGGATTGAAATTAATTTGTTCGGGTTTATGAATTTCTACGGATTCTTGTTTGGGTTTTTTTGTACCACTGTAGTAACGTGCAGCGAAATGTCGAGGGTGGTACATAAAATTGATGATGAAATTGTACTACTTTACTCACAGTGGTACAGAATTATTTGTTTCCCCTTTCTTTATAAACCATTAATTTCGGGTTTATGATTTCTGTAAATTTATGTGGGCGATTTTGTGGTACAATTTATAAACCCCCCTGTTTCGTACCAATTTAGAAACATGGATTTACCCTTTCAATTTTGTCTCAGGGTTGTCGAAGAAGCTACCATGAGTGACCAGGACGTGACTGAGGTAAAAGGGCGGCTTGCAAAGTTGTACTCCGAGTTGGACGAAATCAATGCACAGGAGAAGATAAGGTTAGAAGAAATGGATAAGATGACAGCATTACATACGGCAAAGCTAGAAGAAGCGAGGGTTTTGTCGGGCCGTTTGCACCAGCTCCGGAAACAGCGAATTGCACGCCTTGAGCGTGAAATTCACGCAATCCGTTCCCTGCCAGGTTATGCGGTTGGAAATGAGCAAGCTGATGAGGATGAAGATGATGAGGACGAGGACTACGACGATGAAGATGTTGAGGACTACGACGCTGAAGATGATGAGAATGAGGAAGATCCAGAAGATGAAGACGAGGACTACGACGATGAAGATGTTGAGGACTACGACGCTGAAGATGATGAGAATGAGGAAGATCCAGAAGATGAAGTTGATGAGGATGAGGATGCGGCAGAAGATGAAGATAAAGATGATTAACATGGGGATGACGACGTGGGTGAAGCTGCTGAAGATGATGAAGAAGATGATTCTGTCTCAATTCAGATGGTTAACAGGCAGCGAAGTCCTCTCCCCAAAAAACGATCCTTCGGATTAGCTTGGATTGTTTATATTTACTTATGTAATCCACACAATTCCTTTTCTTTTACGTTGATTATGTTGATTAGACAGTAAGTGTTTTCAAACACAAGGCTTTGGAAGAATCTTCAAAGATACCTACCTATTGCCACTAACTGTTGGAAAATTGGATGCACACTCAAATTGAAATACTACGCGACGCGGACTCCTCACCGGTCCTGTGTAATGCATACGTCTACATTGGCGGCATTTCTTTTTCAAACCTGCACATATTATGATATGGGAACTTTGTGCTCATGTTACCCTGGTTATAAATAATCCATTTGTACCTACCCTGGTTATTGACACGGTGGATTGGTAAAATGGTTTAGTAAAATGGTTTAACAACCTACATTGATTCATGTAGTTACACGTAGGTGTTACGGCAAAAATTGGTACTGAACCCGGTCACTGCTGTTGAAGAGTTCCCAACTATGCATTACGTTCATCGTAAATATCCACACGTCCAGAATTACAAAATCACTTAGATTCTACTGTACTACGACGACTTAGTTATTAGTAACTTGACTAGTCATTAGTTATTATTAACTTCACTAGTTGGGTGATGTAAACGTCCTCCTACTACGACGCAGGTATTTGTACCACCCTGGTTATTAATAATCCCTTTCCGTATTTAGTGGTTCATACTGTTACGTGCTAGTGTACCACCATTTCTTCAACGGTACCTAAGTTTACCTGGATTACAAAACAAGGCCTACTTCAAACTTGACACGTTTGATTCGTGGAATGGTTTAACCACCAACATCGATCTAAAGACAAAATTTAAGGACTAAGACAACTCTACTGTGTTGGTACATGTATGTGTTACGGCATAAAATGGTATTGAGCCCTTTTCACTGCCGTTAGTTGAAGAGTTCCCAACAGTGCTCTCTGTTCATTGTAAATATCACTATGTCCTGAATAACAAATCAGTAAGATTCTAGTGTACTATGACGACTTAGTTATTAGTAACTTGACTCTTGACTAGTACTTAATTATCAGTAAATCTCTGTTACTCACTGTGAGAAACGTTTTTGCTTCTGACAGTGGCAAATTATATATACCACCTTCACTAAAGTGGTACAATGTTTAATCCATTTCGTAATCAAATGTACCACTGTAACGAAAACGGTACATTTAATTTACGAAACTGCTGTGAGAAAAAAAAAACGTTTTCTCACAGTGAGTAATGGGAAGAATTATTAGTAACTTACCCTGTCCATCTAGAATAATTGGTGTAGTAGTACATTTATTACGTAAGACATGTACCATAAATTAATATATGCATGCGGAACTTGTAATTAACTTCTAATTGGGAGTTTCCAAGAAATTCTCGCCGGGTTATAAGTCTCCCCCACTAATTCAATTATCCACCATCATCATCACAACTCCCAACCCACTACATCCACTCCCGTGAACCGTCACTTGAAGTCTATTTATGTGCCAAACTCTTTTTGCAACAAATTTAACTTCCTTCTATTCGGGCAATGCGATCTTCCTCTCTAAAAAATTCAAAAATGGATGTAGTAGTTAAAGGGAGAAAATTTACAACCTCTATGGTTGACATCCTGCCGTCAGAAGTGTTGGCGTCCATTCTAGGTTTCGTTGCCAAGTCATCCCCTGCTGATTTATTTCGGTGCAAATTAAGGTACGCTTATACTTGCCAGATGCACTCTGTTTCTCATCACATACACAGATAATGTAATAGTCTAATTTCTGCCGTATAACTTGATGATAATAGTTGTAAAACACTGCGACGGATAGTCGAAGAAAAAGGGGTCCTTCAACAAATTCACCTCCGCTGGATTAAAACACGAATGTCGTGGCCACACCGAGAAGCGGCGGAGAAGTTCTTCATGACGTGCGTGGAGAATGAACATCCTGAGGCAATGCTTGACTTTGGATTTGTACGTCTTCTTTTTTATTTATTGGGAATTTTATTCGTCATAATTTTTGTTGTAGACTTCTAGTCACTGTTTTAGCATTTCTCTTTACCGTAGCGACAATACTTCAACACCTTGGTGCTAGACGAAGGCTTGACGATGTTGGAAAGAGCAACTGAGTTGCATAATTCAATGGCAGCATATGTAGTAAGCCATATATACATATACACCGGAGAAGAAGAAAGGGGTGTTAAGCTTTTAGAGAACACTATCAACAGCATCGGATCTCCAGGGATAGTCCAGTGCAGAAGGAAGTTACGTCAGATGGCGATGTCAAATTGGATGCGCAATCATATGATTGAACATTATATGCCACAGCCGAAATTATTCTGCAAAAAAAAAATACACCACGAGAAGAGCTTAAACCCATGGGATCCTCTTTATGACGAGGATGCGGAGATTACAATATCTTGTATGACATGCAAATGCATTAGGGAAATAAGCGTATTTCATGAAATACTCCGTGGTCTACTCACCGGTCCCGTGTAATGAATATGATCTGTATTAAGGTCATATCTTTTTCAAACTCGTAGATTATGATTTGTTAACTTTGTGTTTAGGTTACACGTACTGATATGGTTAGCAGTTCGGAACAACACACACAAACAGAGTGCATAGTGGCAGTTTTCAAACTCACAGTGGCAGTTTCGTAAATAAATTGTGCCGCCGTGATAAAGTGGTATAATTTTGTCATCCATTTGGTAATTAAAATGTACCATCGTCAGTAAAGTGGTACATTTTACTTACGAAACTGCCTCTGTGAGAATCAAAACCATTTCTCACAGAGAGTAATGGGGGCGCCATAAAAACTGATCCAATGTAGAACTAAAATGTACCACCTCTATATAAGTGGTACATTTTATTTTCAATACACGAAACTAAGTTTCCGATGGTACATTTCATGACCCTAAGCATAGTTTCAACCTATACAACTGAAACACCAAATATCCATCCCGTTTACCACCCTAAACAATCTCGTATGTTCACGTCTAAAGTGGAGCAAAGATAACCCAAATAAATGTCCAACGTACAGATACCAGGAAAACATAGTTTCAAACTTGGGCAAGTAGGAAAAACAAATTCAGTCCCTCCCCCTTCTACTTCTTTCACAAGCAAAGGCGAATTGAAAAGGGTAACACCATATCTCCAGAGTGGTAGAAAATATGAGGTTTTGTATCACCGAGTCAAAAGTGGTATAATCTTGAAATTCTCTAACACCACCCTAAATAATTTCGTATATTCGTGACTAAAGTGGTACAAAAATCACCAAAATGTATAGGTATACAAGGAGTTTTAGGTAATCATAATGTTTTACAACAAATATGGAGATTAACTGTAATCGGTTCTTTTCAAATATAATTTCAAAAGATATTTTAAAACATGTTTACATGATTTGTGAACTAATGCGATTAGTTTACTGCTAATAACAATCCGGTCCTAATCTTAAACAAACTTTATAAACACAGTAAGAAGAATGCAATAATTCTAGGGCAAAGCCCTTAATAACTATTGCAAACATCACACCATGGTTCTTCGATTTTTCGTTTTTTTGAAAGGTGGTGTTGTGCATTGTTACTCACCGGAAGCGGTGTTTTAGCATCAGCTTTGGTTGGGGTAGATAAGGGAATCGGGATTTGTAGCTTTCGTAAGCTCTTCTGGTGTTTCTTTCCCCCTAAATGCATTTTAAGACAATCATTGCTTGTGCAGCTGATTTTACAAACATCACACCAAGGTTCACCGATTTTACTTGTCCCTGAAAGGTTGTGCTGTACAATTCGATTATCAGGAAATTTTCCGGAATATTGGGGAAAATAAATCAGAAATAAACAAAAAACACTACTTCGAAATTCACAAACATTAATGTTAATCGAATTATTACAATGAATTTGTAGTATAGGTGTACGTATATTTATAAATAATAAGAAGTAAATGTTGATAAAATTACAGTACAATTCAGAAAAAAGGATTAACTAATAGGAGAATATAATTTATTTACGCTATGCAACTACCCGTAGTTAAGTAAATCTAAACTCAATCATAAACCATAAAATCAATTAAAAAAACAAACAAATGAATCCGGTTATCATAGAAAACGAAAGCATACCACAGAATAAGGAGAAAAAGGGGTAGATTGTTTGACAATCCAGTTTGCTGATGCAGCACCCGGGTCCGAATAAACCGATTGTGCTCCAAAACCCGAAGTGAAACCATAAATAGGAAGAGAGGCAGAAGGGTTAGAGGAGAGGTATGGAAATTGATGAGTGTATGAGAATGAGGGATTAACAATTGAAGGTGACAATGCTTGATTATTAGGTTCAGACATTGTTTTTTTTTGGTAATTCCAAAATTAAAAGGGGAAACAAATTTGGGAGAGGAATGATGAAGAAAAACTGAGTACATAGGAATGATGAAGAAACTGTATGGCCTCCAACACTTTATTTCACTGCGAAGTACTGAAGTAGCACATGCTTTAAAGACCCTGTACACAGGTTTGATTTGACAATTCAATGGGAGGATCAAAGGGGGGATTAATGGGGGGATTAATTAGTAGACATGCATCAAAAGCAGTATACAGGAAAACCGGGAAACGAGAAGAAATAAGATTGAGAAACCAAATATTTTTTTTTTCAAGATAATTTTAAAAAAGTATTTTGAAGAGCTATTGTCAAAAGATATTTTCAATAGCTTTTTTAATAAGTATTTCAACAATATTCACCAAATATGTCGTTCCAATATTTAGTTTTTCACGATATATATCAAGGACGCGACATAAGGGTCAAGTACTTGACATAATGTGCAGCGGGACACAACACTAAATAATACGATAAGTATAGTGTACCTTTAGCATCCTCAACTCCAGTCGAATAAATTTGAATCGTCTTTCACTTAAAGGCTTAGTAGTAATATCAGCTAATTGATAAGTAGTAGTAGAGAAAATATGGATGGTAAAATTCAGTTAATAATTGTAATTAATTGCTCTAATTTTTTAAATTGGTCTTTCTTAAGTGATGTTTGTGTAATTAATTTTTTTCCAAAGCTATTTGTGTTTTCTTCACAATTTTAGGCCACGTCTTGATTTATATGAATTGGGGATGAAAAATTAAAAGCGATCTTTCTTAAGTGTTCACTTACCATGATTGCATTACCAACATATACGATTTACAACTGGGTGTGTGTCATTTGTGAAAATATGGGTGTGGTAATAGGCCGATTCAAAATCATGAAAATTTGGATAAAGTGATACTTGACGACAATGAAGACAGATTGACAATGACACACTTTCTGAAACGCAAATAGTTTTGACCGGTTGACAATGACCTAACACTGCCAGAGTTCATGGGAACCAAGCGTAATATTTTCTCTTTCTAACATTGCTTCGTTCATTGCCATCAGACCCTTTTTTGTAAAAACCCCTTTACACATCTTTTGACTTCTCCGTTTTTTTTCTCTTTTTTCTCAGATTGTAACAAATCTGTTGCTGTAGTTCCAATCCTACGACACCGAAACCATGGCGTACAACAGTGAAGTCAGTGAGCTGCAAGAGCAACTTGAAGTGGTGTACACTGAATTGGCTGAAATTCGTGCCCAGTGGAAGGTCAAGGCAGAAGAATTGGCTACAATTAGAGCGACACATAACGCAAAGCTACAAGAATTGAGGGTTTTGACGGCCCAGTTGAAGCGGCTTACGAATGTTGGTGTTCGAGGAGGTCATGTGAGGGATGAAGGTGGTGTTGGTGGAGGTCCTGGAGAACGGAACGAGGTTGGTGGTGTTGATGATGAGATGGAATGCATAATTAATTATAAGAACCACCACAGATATGCTCTGGTATTGTTTTTAACTTGCGTATGTGTGTTTGTCTTTGTATTCGTGGAATAATTATAGGTGTGTGCCTAATTTTGTTCTTGTCCTGTTTTCCTGTCCTGTTTTCCGTGTGCGTAGCCTCTTCCTAGACGTTGGAAGTCTTTTGCTTCTGGTTTTTCCGGTCCTGTTTGTGTTCAACGTGGTCCGGGAGGGCCATCGTGGCATGTGGAATTGCTCGGTGCTAATCTTAGTCACGCTCGTGGTCTGTACATGTACTCTGGTTGGGAGAAGTATGTGGCTGACAATGATGTCGAGCATGGTGATACTCTCAGAGTCCGGTATGTTGGTCGGGGGGGTTTCCATATTACTGTTTTAACAGATGTTGATGATGGTGATGCTGGTAACTAAGAAGTCAAATGTGTATTGAAACCTTGTGTTTGTTTATGTCTGTAGTAGAACTTAATTGTGTTGGTTTATGTCTATTGAAACAATGTTTTGAGTATTGTAGAACATTAGTTCTACTATATTAAATAATTTCAAAAAGAATTTCAGCAGCCACATTACCCAAAACAGAGGATATACTTAGCTTTATTCATATGAAATAGCAGATTACAGCTACACGTCACATCATTTCAAAGCTACCAATAGTAACACCAAATACATAACAACACTAATTTTAACAACAAAATGAACAAAGTCAGCAAATTCATCAGTTTTCTGCATAAACTCATTGAATTCTCGCCTCAGAAGTTTAACACTTGTAGCTTCAGCTGTGTTACCCACGCTACCAGCTGTGTCACACACGTACTGCTCCTCCTGAACCCACATGAAAAATTCACAGAATCTGCACTTGTAGTAGGGCCTTCCCGGGTTTGAAACAGAGCTTGAGAATCGTATATCAGCAGCTCTTGAGGGGTCACAGTTGCAGTTTACTGATTTGAACCACAAACCACTTCCACTCCTGTTGGTTGAAGAACCCATGCCAGAAGAAGACATTGACAAGTAGAAATCAAAAAAGGGTAAAGGGAAATTCCTCAATTTGATAAGAACAACAATAAAGCTTCAAATAAGTGGGTGGGGTAGTTTAAATAGAAAGAGGGACGGTTGCAATTTTTTTTTTTTTTTTTTTTTTGATTTTCATAAAGGAATTAAGAGTCCTTGATTTTCAAAATGTATTTATTTCTCTTATTGAGTAGTCTACAGTAGTCTAGTCACGTGACAGAAGTCATCTATCTCCTCCTTTGACTGTCTCTTACTCTTCCCTTATTCAAAACCTTGATTCTAGTAAAAGAGCTATTGGGTATTCCAGCCTTTTTCGAATTCCCACCTATATTACACTGAAGCCCGTTTCACTTTCTCTCTCATCCGCCACTTCTCCTCTCCAAATTCTCTGATTTGTTTCGTCTCTCTGAACTTTTTGGAAACGAAAACCGTAATTCTGTGGTTCGGCTTCAATGGCGCCCAAAAGAAAGACCAGATCTTCCAAACCTTCGTCTTCAAAAGCTGCTCCAACCGCTTCTTCCTCTAAGAAGAAGGTTACGTTGATCTCGTCTTCCGAGCCTTCCTCCTCATCGGCGTCCTCCTCAGATTCTTCAGTTCCACGGTCTCCAGTTGACAAATGTCCGACTGAACCCGAGGTAATTTCTTCCCTTCCTTCGTCGTGGTTTAGAAATAACCAAACACTGGGTCAGTGGAAAGATGGGTATCATTCTCGCGGACTGTGTTTTTCTGCAATTATGAATACTGACCTAATTGATTCTGCTGCTCTCAATTGTTTTAAGGTCTTTAGAGAGTCTTCTTTATTTAAAATGTCATCTCTTTGTGACATCGCATACCCGCGTCTTACTCGTCTTTTTTACATAAACATGGTTGTTTCCAAGAGTCGTGGTGGGGAGACTAATCTTAAAACCCTTGTCAAAGGGAAACAAATAATCCTGAATCCGTCTACATTGGCCCAAATTTTAAAGACTACCCCTGATTTATGGACAGACTCTCATCCCCCTCGTCAGGAATGTGTGTCTAAGGAAAGAGAACAATATTTTCTTCCAGACCTTCCACAAGCTAGGCAATTAACTCATTCCTTTCTGAAACTTGAACCGAAAATTATCTTTACATATCTTGTTCGATGCATTGTTCCCCGCATAACTTCCAGGGAACTCGTCACAGATCAAACCCTTGAAATAATATTCCTGCTCCTTAATGGTTACGCCCTCGATTTACCTAACATAATCTTGAACCACATGGTTCACTACTATTCTTCGCCACGCCGCCATACTCCTCTTCCTTACGCCAATCTGCTTCCCAAAATATTTGAGTTCTTTGAAATCGATTTAGGGAATGAGGAAGTCGAAAGAAACCGAACCCCTAACATTGGTATGGATTCTTTTAACAAAATCGGGATTTTCTGTCTTCCTGATGGTACATGGAAGCTCCGATCTGAGCTATCCTCTGATGAAATGTCTGCCCTGCCACCGTCTATGTCCAAAGGGAAAGAGAAAGCCCCTGCTAACCCTCCTTTGTCTTCCTCTCGTCTTGATGCCCTCGAATCTCGTCTTGATGGCCTCCACTCTCGTCTTGATGCCCTGGAATTCTGTCAAGATGAAAATCGTCGAGATATGATGCTTGAAATTCAAGACCAAGCAAAAAAGTTTGACCAGACTCATGAACTTTTGGCAATTGTGAATGCCAAGATCAATCAAATGTTCTATCTCAATGCCCTAACCTACACAGCCACTGGTAGCATAATGCCCTTACATGAAGATGCTGCTCAGCAGGCGCGAGAGAAGTTTGCCAATGTTCTATTGAATTGTGTACGTAGTGTGAAGGACAGGCCTATTTTACGACCCCAGCAGACCGAACCTACAATTATTACCGTTGAGGAATATGGGGTTGTCAAGAAATACAGGGAAGCGGAGGAGCAACGGAGGATTGATGAGATGATGAAGGACAAAGTCTTCGCAGAAGCTCATGGGCGCTGGTGTAAAAAGGCAAGGGATGATGTTCGCTTTAAACGATCCACGAGATGAAGGCCTTGAATTTGTGTTGTTTAAACAATTTTCCTTTGAACCTTTTCAATATTTGGTCTGTACTAAACAATGTTTTTGATTTTTTGTTGCACATTTCTTCTCTGGTTGACTGGATGTAATGTCAAAAAAGGGGGAGAGTGTAATGGTATTTGTCTTAATATCTTGTAGTTTTGAAGACCAGTATGCAGTATGTGATGTGCTAACGCACTCGTCTGTTAAGTTTATAGTTTATGTGTGTGGTTTCAACACCTTGAGTTTATATCTATCTGTGGAAATTGCGAATTGAACCTCTCACTGTTCTAATCCGTTTATTGATCTCAAGACCTTGAGATTATATCTACCAGAACCGCGAATTTTACACAATGTTTGAAAACCTAATGTTTGCAGATCTTGTAGTGTTTGAACTATTTTAAGAGCATGCATTTTGCGTATACGTTATTCTGTGAAAGTATAATCAATTACTTTTTCCATTGTTTCTCATCATAAGAGGTCTTGTACCAACCAACCTTTAGTGGTACCACCGTTATCTTAGTGGTTCATTATGTAAAATCTATTGTACCACCCAAAATTCAATGGTACTAAATATCCAACGAATGTACCACCGTCAATAATGACGTATGTTTCTTTCTTAAGCGAGGACAAAATTAAAAGGGTCACAGCATCTATCGACAGTGGTACAAGATAGGATGGTTATGTACCACGACTATAAAAGTAGTACACGTTTATATCCACCCTGTACAATTTTGTATGTTCGTGTCTGAAAAGGGTTCGAGAATCGCCCAACTGTATAAGTAAACATACTGTTTTAGGTAAGCAAAATGTTTTAAGACAAATATGGAGAACAGTTGTAAACGGTTATTGTAGGCGAGTCATACTGTTTTGCTAGAAACCAACTGTGATTAGTTAACTAATGCGATTAGTTGCTAGAAATTGGGATTAATTAATAAAAGAAGGTGACTTTTGAGGAGGTGTGTCAAGTTCAAACGGAAAGGCTTGATTTGACTTGACAATTCAATGGGAGGATTAATAAGTACTCCTAGTAACGCATGAATTGCAATACAGAGGGAATCCTGAAAACTGGAAGAAATAAGTCTGACAAACGAAAAGACTTTTTTTTTAAAAAATAATTTTCCCAAAAATAGATTACAGATCTTTCCAAAATGACAACTCAATGCCAAAGTGTCAGAGATATTTGCAGGCAAGTCATTCGGACTGCTTTTGTACAGTGATGGAGGTCTTAATCTTTGAAAATGAGCAGTGAACTGTCAACAAAATGGCTTCGATTCTCGTGACTTGGAAAGGATCGGACGGGTGAGACAGTTGAAGAAGTTCTTTGCCAATACTGGTTGTCCGATAGGAATACAGTTGTTGTTGGTGTGATTTTTTTTCAATATGTTCATTTTACCTATTTTAGACCCCTTCATTGGAATACTTTTCGACACCGCGGTTTGAAATGGATTTTTCCGGGACTTTTGCAGGTGGGGTTAAATGATTTTCAATTTTATTTGGTTTATGTTTTTTATGTAGCGGTTCTAATAATTTATGGGTTGTAAACGATCCGGGTAATGAACGGTCAGTGGGTCAAATGTTGTTGTACTTGAGTGTATTGGTTACATTGAAGTTACGGTTTGGGTCCAATTCAGATTCCAACAAAAGGGTTTGGGTTGTGATCGAATAACAACCCTTACGTACCACCCAACACATATTATCTTACAAACATAAACACCTATATGATATAACACACTTGTACATTTTATTATCTAACTCAAATTACCATCGTATTCTACCACCAGTTATACGTAAACCTCATAATCGCAACTTTAAAAAACCCGAATATAATTATTCCGTCACAATTGCATTACCCGAACACCAGAAACGATTTACGAATGGGTGTGTGTGATATTTGGAAGTATGTTTGCGGTAAAAAGGACGATTACATAGTTTCACCATGGTAATCGGCCTTTGGCAGTTTTTTTTGACAATTATAGAGCAATGCCACTGACACACATCATCGTGATTCAAATATTGTTGACAATGACAACTCAATGCCAAGGAGGCATAGATCTTTGAGATGGAGTGTCGGGCTGCTGTTGTTTACAGGTTCCTATGACAATGATCATAATGGGACTACAGTGTTGTATGACGTACTCTACGAAAATGAGCAGTGAACCGTAAAAAAATTGGCTTCGAATGTCGTGATCTGTTTCGCTCGTCTGAACTTATTTAGCCCCTATGACATACTCCGTAGTGATTATTGTTGTACAGCTATGTTAAATTAATTATTGTTGTAAAACCTACCAAAAATTAATTGTTGTTGTAAACGTAACTGCAGCCTGCAGGAACAAAAACGGTTACAAAACAGTGAATTACAATGGTTATTAACCCATTCACTACGGTTACAAAAAATTACAGAAACGCTAAAAAAAAAAAAAAAAAAAGCCATAAAAATATTATGATTTCTATTATATTTCAACACTTACATATTTGAGTGGGTATCCGGAATCGGAACCGGTACCCGGTTGAACCAATTCCAATTCCTAAATTTTAGGACTCGGTTGTACCGGTTCCATATTTTAGGACCCGGTTGTATCGGTCCCATATTTTAGGACCCGGTCCCAACCAATTCCGGGTACGGATCCTAAAATTTTGACCGGGTACCTGGTTTGCTCACCCCTAGTTAGTATCGTAATAATTTCTAGTGTTCGAATTGGTTGCAATGATAAGTTGTTGAAGGACCAATCGTTTCGGATATAAGGATTCTCAAGGACTACAAACTAGATCTTACTCCTTCAATTCTGTATTACAATCGATGTAGGTCCTTAAATCATTTTGCCAATCAAACGTGTCAAGTTTGAGGTACACCTAGTTATGTGATCCAGGGTACCACCAAGACAGGTTATGTACCACCAAAATTAGAGTGGTACGTATAAACTTTTAGAATGAGCCACTGTATAAACACTTGGATTATTAATAACCAAGGTGGTACAAATACCTCCGTCGTAGGAGAACGTTTACATCAACCAAGTCGTCGTAGTACATTAGAAATAATGTGACTTGTATTATTTCAGGGTACCACCTGCTCATTGCCGTTGAATAGTTTCCAACTGCGCTCTATGGTCCAATATCCGAACGTTCTGATTTGCAAATCACTAAGATTCTAGAGTACTGTAACTTAGTTATCAGTAACTTGACTAGTAATTAGGCATAATTAGTAATTACTAACTTGACTAGTTGTTAGCTGTAAGTCACTTGACTACTTGACTAGAAATTAGTTATTAGTCACTTGACTACTAATTGATTTTTAGTAACTAGTCGGGTGATGTCAACGTCCCCCTATGCCGCAGGCATTGTACCATCCTGAACCCCAGGTATAATCCATTTCTTTTACCCAGTGGTTCATTGTATAAGCTTGTTTGCACCATCAATACTTCAGTGGTACCAAAGTTGTCTTAATGGTATCTTAGTGGTACCCTTGACCACATGACATTATATAACAGGTTTTGTACCGGACTATAGTTGTGTTAGTGGTACCCTTTGATCACATGACACGGTACTTGAAACTTTCCACGTTTGATTGGTAAATTGGTTTAACAACCTACATCGAATCAAAGACAGGATTCTGGGATTGCAATATATACTCACTAGGAAGAACTGTAGTATTTAAGGGTCAATAGGGTGATGGCAATACAAATACATACCCTTCATCCTTTGCCGGAATTTACGATGCTCTACGGTCATCGTAAATTCCGGCAAGGATGAAGGGTCAATAGGGTGATGGCATAATAACAAGTATACTCTAGAAGTGGGGGTTGAAAAGAGTATGGCCACCTGTCGCAAGTTTTAAATTTCAAGGTCTTGAACGATGTTTAAACTATTCAGTTTCAAGGTTTTTGCAATTTACTTCAAGGCTTATAAAGCAGCAAAATAAAGCAAAAAAGGCATAAACGAGACAGATATTATTACGCATTTCGGAAAAAATTGACGACGTCTCCACCTACGGTTGTGCTAAGGCGTAATAAACTGTTTTAACTATTCAGTGTCAAGGCTTTGAGATTTACTTCAACGCTTAAAAACAAGTTGAGTAGATAAAACCGAAGTAAAAGCAGTAAAATTAAGCAAAAAAGCAGTAAAAGAGACAGATATTATTACGAAGTTCGGCAAAAAATGCCTACGTCTCCGCCTAGGGTTCCTCAACCCCTAGGTTTTTAAACTTGTTTTATTTATTTCTTCCTTTAGAGCCCTGAAGCACTTACAAGATCACCTCTCTTCTACCGGTAATGACCCGATTACACTTTAGAAACATATAGTAAAAATTCAAAATAGGAATTAAAAAAATGCCATGGAGGAATAATGATAATATGCGTGACTGTGGCTTCTGTTGTTGGGATTGGTGTTCCGATAAGAGTTCTCATGACACATATAAACTTCTCATTACATTAGGCTGCTCGGGTGAGAAGTTACAGGAGTCTGATTGTCGTTGTAACAGAGAGATTGATCACACCGCCTTCCATTTACATAGGATTAAGCTGCCTGGACATGATTTGGCCGTGACTGAAATCTCTGCTAGTGATGAATCTTTCAAATAATTTAACCATCCCTCTTGATCAAAATGACAGGTAGTCTGCTCAGATAAGAGCATTGCAAACACTGACCGGCACCGGGTACTTGTAAAGATAGCATCTCTTTCCAAATCCAAGCACATCATTCTGGTTACATCTCCCTCAAGTTTTGATAACCAATTTTCGGCTTTTCCATCTTATCTGTTAAATTCTTCTGCTCTATAACTAAATCCTCTTTCTCTTTAATTAGCACCTGAATCATTTCATCTTTCTTTCTCAAACTTTCCAATTTCTCCCTCTCTAAAACCTCCTTAACTTCCTCAATTATTGTTGGTTTTTCATCCCCCGAGAGGTACTTCCCCAAGACCCCAATTTCAACCATTTTTTCACTAGTCATCCCAAAAACCCAAAATTGATAGTTATAGTTCATCACACATTCAAACATCACTTCCGATCTGGGTTCTGGCGTGACTACTAAATAAACCCACCCAATTAGAAAAAAACAGCTACCAGAAGAGTAAATGTTAGAAAACCCCATACCAATGTACAAAAAATCAAATATCCAAAAGAGTAAATGATTAAATGACTCGAAAAAGTGAGAAATTCCGGTTCAAAACTTACAGTACATGGGTATAAAATCTTAGGCAGGGTTTTGAACCCATACACCCACTGGGCTGCAGCTTTAATTCTTGACATATATCACACAATTATTCTGTTTAACCCTTTTCCTCTATTTTTTTTTTTCAAAAAAAACTTTTCAATTGTTTTTGAAAAAATCAATGGGTTCATTGAACCCACATCGGATCCGCCCCTGGCTGCTGCAGATTATTGAAATAAGCCGGAACGTGAGAACAGCATCCTTGACAAGGCCTTCATCTTCGCCGTTTTGATTGTCAACGCGGCCGTTATCACTGTTCCGGCTTATTTCAAAGACCTGCAGCGTCAGTATCTTCAAGGATTTGTTAAGTTGGCGTATAGCGTCATCATGGAGAAAAAACCACTATAGTTGAGGAAGTTAAGAGGTTTTAAAGAGGGGGAAATTGGAAAGTTTGATAGAGAAAGATGAAATAATTCAGGAACTAAACAAAGAGAAAGAGGATTTAGTTATAGAGCAGAAGAATTTAACAGCTAAGATGGAAAAAGCCAAAAATTGGTTATCGAAACTTGAGGGAGCTATAACCAAAATGATGTGCTTGGATATCGAAAAGAGATGCTACCTTTACAATGACCCCGTGCGGGAGAATTTGGACGAGGGTTTAGAGGCAACGGACTTTCTTTTGGGCACCTTTGCTAAAAAGAATGAAGCTTTGAGGTGGAGGTGAAGGTGAAATAGGTGGAGACAGGAGAGAAAGAGAGAGAAAACGGGGGCTTAAGTAATGGATACAGTGACGGTTTAAGAGGAGTAAGAAGGTGAAACGGTGGAGTGAAGAGTTATGATTTGACAATTCAATGGATGAAGGCAATTACGGTACATATGCATGTATTTGGCAATAGGGACGCAGGAAACAAAGTTAATAAATTCCTTGAAAATCGGAAAGGTTCTGTCAAAAATATATGTTATTTCCAAAAAGAATTTTTCAAAACATACTCCGTATAATAAATATCCATAGATATATTCATCAAATATTTTGTTCCTATTTTGTATTCACTTCCATTTTTCTGTTCCAATATTCATCAAATTTTCTGTTTTAGCTTTTCAAGTTGTTTATTGTCCCCTTCCTATTTATGGAGTTCATACCTTACTTAAATTGATTAATTTAAGATAAGTTACATTGAAAATAATACTTGACTATTAATTGTAATTGATTTTGACTATTACAATTAATTTAGGATTCAACTATTTTAAATTAGTCAAAATAGATTGAGGAATATCATGAGACCAAGGTTCTATTCATATTTGGTTTTAAATTAGGTCAAACATGTGTACACATAATTAAAACACTTTGACAACTTAGTACATGGTTATTGTTATTGGGATTTGATTGTTTATAAATACAGACTCTTCTTAACAATGACATATTAATCGTAATTTCTAAAACGCAAAGATGTATAGTAACCTGCCATGTCATATTGTTACTTTTGGAGATGCATGTAGACATACGTTGGTAGGTAATTTGGTTTTTGTTTCATATATTATGTATGATTTATTGTTTTTTTTTCCCTGTTTGTAAATAACTTTGTGAATATTGTAGGTACTCCCACAGGAATGGACTTCCTTGTTGGCTGAAGTTTGTAGTCCTGTGGAAGTTCTTCGAGGCCCTAATAGTCGTATATGGCCTATGCAACTAGTGAAGGTTATTGAAGATACCAAAAATAATATGTGTCTTGATATTGGGTGGGAAAGTTTTGTTAAGGAAAATTACTTGGCTGATGGTGAGATAATGTTTGTTTATTATGCTGGTAATAAAAATTTTTATGTCAGGGTCTTTTCTCCAGCTATGGTTAAAAGACTTGCTAGTATTGAACCTCTTCAAAAAGATGAGGATATATAAATTTATGTAATTTTATATTTGGACTTTATGAATAAATCATTATTAGAGGTAATTTCAAACTTCATTATATATTTGACACTTTTCAAATATTTTGGCATGTATTTCCAAAATAATAATTAGTTTAAAAAATAGATGTATGATAATGTATATCTAAATACTTAACTTATCTTAAATCATGTCAAAGGATTGACTCCTTGATAGCAACAGCCGTTTATTCCACTTGAAACTGATTTCAGGACCTTGAGGTTTATAGGGTGCAAAAAATTGGCTAACTGTATTCAACCCCCCCTTCTAGAGTATACTTGGTACAATTTCATCACCCTATTGATCCTTCGAAAACAATGTTTAAAAAAGTACAGACCGACAGAAAAGTGCAAAAATAATTGTAGTTGTACCGCATAATCTTTCAAGACCTTGACCCTCATGTCAGCGTTAGAAGTAATGTCTAGAAAAATAATTGTAGTTGTACCGCATAGTAATTTGACCCATTAAAACGGAAATAATGAATGAATAGATCGAAAATTATGAGATTTAACTATTTCTTTATCTTCGTTTTACTGTGGGAAGATATAGATAATGGGGAAAATGGTGTCATCATTCTGTCTGACAAATTCGTTTTGTGCTTGTACGGGTTGTACCCCAAAAAATCATTTTGGCTCGAATCATTAAAAGAAAGTATCAAATGATTCTGGTCATACATTCGAGTAATGAAACGTATTACAAGTAGTCAACTATATTTCTTGTCACCCGATAAATGGGCTTTATTTAAACTCTAATCAGATGACAATGAACCACTGGAAAAGTAAAAGGGTTACCCCTCATCATCTTCATCTTCTTCATCTTCGTCATCCTCATCATCTTCATCGTCGTCGTCCTCATCATCTTCATCCTCATCACCATCATTCCCCTCTTGATTCTGGTCCTCCATCTCCTCATCGCCATTACCATCATCAGATCCCCTGGAAACAGCCACAGCACCACCCCTGTCATCCTCGATAATCCTGTCAACAGCTTGGTCATTTCCAACAGCCGTGTCATTTCCGGCATAACCTGGTATTGAACGGATTGCGTGAATTTCCCTCTAAAGGCGTGCAATTCGTGGTACCCGGAGCTGGTGCAAACGGGCCGATAAAACCCTCGCTTCTTCTAGCTTTGCCGTATGTAATGCTCTAATCTTAGCTACTTCTTCTATCTTTTTCTTCTCCTCTGCGTTAATTTCGTCCAACTCTGAGTACAACTTTTCAAGATGCCCTTTTACCTCAGTCACGTCCCTGTCAGCCATGGTAGTTTTTCTGACAACTAGAGACAACATTGATAGGGTAAATCCATGTTTCTAAATTGGTACAAAACAGGGGGTTTTTGTACCATCATCACTAAAGTGGAACAATAATATCATCCGTTTATTGTACCATTTATGAATGATTTCATATCATTGTGACTTTAGTGGTACAAAAATCGCCCAATTAAATTTAGAAAAATCATAATCCCGACATTAATGTTTAAAAATTGGGCAGAAAGGAACAACAAATATCTCAGTTCCTTCCCCCTCCACTTCTTTGACAGGCAAAGACAAAATTGATAGGGTAAATCCATGTTTCTGAAGTGTTACAAAGCAGCGGGTTTCTATACCACTTTAATTGAAGTAGTACATTTCATCATCAATATCATGTACCACCCTGAATAATGTCACTGCATCGTCACTACCAGTGGTACAAAAAGCCCCCACTTAAATTTCATGAATTCATAAACCCGAAATAATTTGTTTCAAATTTGGGCAAAACGGGGAAAAAGTATAATTCAATCCCTTCCCCTATCCGCGTCTTTGACAGCCAAAGACAAAATTGACAGGGTAAACCCATGGTTCTAAAGTGTTACAAAACAAGGGGGTTTCTGTACCACCGTCATGAAAGTGGTATAATTTAATAAGCCAATTCTTGCACCGCGTTGATCAATTTCGTATAAGCGTAACTAAAGTGGTACCACATGCGGAACGATATCAAAAACACCAACAAATAGGAAACTGACAATAACACCACGAAGTACACAAAAAAAAAAAAAAAGGGACACATAATTACAGAGAAAGACCAGGAAACATAATTAAAGCGTCCCAAACCAGTAAACGGCTATTAAGAAATTGGAACAAACCTGGGAGCAGAATTCACTTGGCGTGGTTTTTTAAAGGTTTGCAAGAGGGTTTTGAAGGGGGATGAACAGGTGTTTTACTCTTCGAACGAAGCATGGAAGTAAAATGAATAGGGTGATGAACCGATGTAATTAATGGTTTCAATTCTCGAGGGGAGGTAATGATGGCGTTTCATTTTAAGAAATTTAATTAAACAAGTTCACTGTTGTTGGTTTTTTTTTTTTTTTTTTTTTTTTTTTTTTTTTTTTTTTTTTTTTTTTGCGGTGACACCTTACCAATTTCTAATTATATTCCGGTTGTGGTAGTTATGTGTAACCCCCGGAAGTGTCTTGATGATGTATGCAAATCATTGTTCTAATTCGTAATGGAAATCGTAAATAAACATTCATTGTCCAAATTCATTCATTAGGGATCAAAATGAAATTCGTAATCAAACATTCATTAAGGATCATAATGAAATTCGTAATTACACATTCAGTCAACTAGCTGATGGTGTTAGGTGATTGGTGAAACATCAATCAAATAGCTATTACCCATACGCTATCAACCTTTGCACAAATAGGACTGTTTAGCGACTCAGAAAAATGGGAAAAAGGATTTCCCAAAAATGATACAAGTGCAACCAGGATCTGTCTTGGTGGTACCCAGGATCACATAACTAGGCGTACCCTCAAATATCCGAGGGTCGACATCGTAAAGGTGTTGAAGCCTGAACGTACACTTGAATAGGTCTTGCGGTTTACTTAGGGTTCCAAACGAACGTTCAACTTTCAAACATCTATTTTCAACATAAATATTCATCCTATCTTTAAATATTCCCCCTCAACAAAGCAAACTATTTACATAAACATTTTCAAACATCTATGTTTGAACCTAAAATAAACAATTGCCCCAATTTAATTCGCCGTTTACTGGAGTCAGACTCTTTACTTGTGTTCCCTGGTTTTTCTTTGGATCTACACTCTCCACTCTGTAACACTGTATTTTTTTTATTTTTTTTCCACTTCGTCTTTTTAGGGGTATTTTTCATTTTCATGGTTTTGTTTATATCTCCAATGTTTAGTTGTTTTTCTGTCGTCTTTCCGTTCTTTCTGGCTGGTATGTTCATGGTTTTGTGTTCTGTTTCCTGATATCGCCATTGTTGGGATGAGAATTATTGGCAAAATCCCTTTTTTCCTCATTTTTCGTGTGGGATTTTTGTACCACTTAGTTAGGATTGAACGGAATTGATCTGAATTGTAGTGTTTTCCTTTTTGCCCAATTTTTTAACTAATTATTCGTGTTTATGGTACCACTTGTCAGGCCAACACACTTGTTATGGATGGTACATGAAATTGTACTACTTTTATTAGTGGTGCTGCTTTGTACCACTTTAGACACATGGAATTAGGGTTTCAATTTTGTCCTGTCTGCCCAATTTTTACACCATGATTTGGTTTTCCTGTCTGTTAGACCAGTACATACGGCAAAGCTGGAAGAAGCGAGGGTTGTCAACGAAGCTACCATGAGTGACTGGGAAGTGACTGAATTAGAAGGGCAACTTGACAAGTTGTACTCAGAGATGAACGAACTCACTGCGCAGCTGAGGAAAATGCTAGAAGAAGTAGATAAGGTTAGAGGAGTACAAATGGCAAAGAAGTTGAAAATGCTAGCAGAAGTAGATAAGGTTGTAGCAGTAAATATGGCAAAGCTGGAAGAAGCGAGGGTATTGTGGGCCCGTTTGCGCCCGCTCCGGGATCAGCGAATTGCACGCTTTCAGATTGAAATTGATGCAAGCCGTTCATCGCATTCACAGTGAGTTACTATTGCTACGGTGTCGTTAATCATGTGCGGTGTACTGCTCACGACAACTGATTTCAGTGCTATCCCTCCCCCGGCTAAGCTCTTTCTGGTTGTATTATATTTATCTATTTGTCTGTTTTAGAAATAGTATTACAAGTGTAGTATTGAACTATTTCAAGAGAATGCATTTTGCGTATACGGTATTCTGTGAAAGTATAATCCATTTCTTTTTCCATTGTTTCTCATCATAAGAGGTCTTGTACCACCCAACCTTTAGTGGTACCAACGTTATCTTAGTGGTTCATTATGTAAAATTCATTGTACCACCCATAATTCAGTGGTACTAAATATCCAACGAATGTACCACCGTTAATAATGACACATGTTTCTTTCTTAAGCGAGGACAAAATTAAAAGGGTCACAGCATCTATCGACAGTGGTACAAGATAGGATGGTTATGTACCACGGTGATAAAAGTAGTACACGTTTATATCCACCCTGTACAATTTTGTATGTTCGTGTCTGAAAAGGGTTCGAAAATCGCCCAACTGTATATATAAACCTCATAAACCCAAATTTATCACCCCGAATACATATAGAAGGTGACGTCCAGAATTCTTGTAAGCTCCGTCAAAGATTATTATACCGTCACAATTGCATTGCACTACCAACACTGCAGACACGGTTTACGAAAGGGCATATCAGATATTTGAAATTATGAGTGTGGTAAAAGCCTAAAAGGACATCCATGGTAATGGTCATAATTTTTTTTACAATGGCAATGCAATGACAACTTCCATCTTGTTGACAATGACTTAATTTATAGTGGATCAGTGGATCAGATAGTGTTGATAATGACAATACAAAGACACATTGTCGGAAATATAAAGAAAAGAAGTCATTCGTCTGCTCAAAACAGTTTCCTCTGCCAAGTTATTTCCTCTGACAATGATAACCATGGCACTTCAGTGAGTAGAGTACCGTCATTAAATTACCGTCTTGTGTAACATATTTATTCTCATTAAATTGATTAAACAAATAAATGATCAAGTTTCATCAACTTAATTACATCTTAATCACATTTTAAAGTGTGCAATTGCTTACGTAAGGTGCCGGGGATAAAATAGTTTTAAAAAAATCACCGTATAAAATTTCCAAAGTACAAACACCAGAAAACATAAGTTTCCCACTAGGGCAAGTAGGAGAAACAAATAATTCATTCCCTCCCCCCTCCACTTATTTCTTAAGCATAGACAAAATTGAATGGGTGACACCGTGTTTCATGAGTAGTACAAAATGGGGGCGTTTTACATCACCGTGACTATATCCACCCTGATGTATAGGTAAACATAAAGTTTTTAGGTAAACATACTGTTTTAGGTAAATCACCCAAAAGTATAGGTAAACATAATGTTTTATTAGGTAATGATAATGTTTTATGACAAATATGGAGATTAATTGTAATCGGTTATTTTAGCTAATCATAATGTTTTGGTAGAAACCAATTGTGATTTGTGAACTAATGAACTTAGTTTACTGCTAATAATAATCCGGTTCTATGAGGTCACACATACGAGTATATGTGAGGAGTTGCGATATTTATTGTAAATATGAAGTGACATAAATGAAATTATACAGTGAAGATAGAGAAAGAAATTCGGTTTAAGTAATAAAAGAAGGTGACGGTTGTGGGTGAAAAGGTTTGATTTGACCACTCAATGGGTTGAGTAATAACTAGAAAAGCATGCATAGTAATAACTGTGTTTTGCAGTATTATCAATCCTCTTCAAACCCTTTTTTAACAAAAAACCCCCTTGTCTTTTCAGTTATCCGTTTTCTCTGTATTTTTTTTCTATAAAGCACCTTCTAGTCAATCCAAATTGGCCCCAAATCAAATCATTTAACCCCACCTGCAAAAGGACACCGGCTTCGACACCAGCGCTTTGCACGGTTTTGCCGGGATATTGACGAACTCCTTAAAAATCATTCGGGAAGATATGGCGGAGACGGGCCACCGCTTCAAGTGAGGGCTGAAGTTGTGAATGGAGGAGGTCATGTACAACAGAGGGATGAAGGTGGTGCTCGAGGAGGTCCTGGAGAACGGATTGAGGTTGGTGGTGCTCATGATCCTTTGGAATGCATAATTAAATTTAAGAATCACCACAGATATGCCCTGGTATTGCGCTTAACTTGCGTATGTGTGTTTGTCTCTTTATTCGTGGAATAATTTTAGTATTGTGACTAATTTAGTTCTTGTGCTGTTTTCCTTGAGCATAGCCTCTTCCTAGACGTTGGAAGTCTTTTGCTTCTGGTTTTTCGGGTCCTGTTCGTGTTTGACGTGGTCCGGGAGGTCCGTCGTGGAGAGTGGAATTGCTCGGTGCTGATCTTTGTGACTGTCGTGGTCTGTTCTTGTATTCTGGTTGGGAGACCTTTGTGGCGGACAATGATGTTGACCATGGTGATACTCTTAGTGTTCGTTATGTTGGTCAGGGGGTTTTCCAAACTACTGTGTTAACAGATGTTGATGATGGTGATGTTGGTGTTGGTAACTAAGATATCATTTGCGTTTTAAAACCTTGTGTTGGTTAATGTCTGAAGTAGCTTTTGAATTTTTGATAACCTTGTTTTTACTGCATCGTTTTGAATTATGCTGATCAGAAACAATTTTGTATTCTTCGCTTAATTATGCAGTGTCTGACTGTCTGTTGGGCAGTTGTGTATTGGATAACAGTATTTGGAGTGTTCCACTATAAATAGTTTCAAAGTTTGTTTTTAAGCCTGGAAGTTATTCGCAAAGTCCTGATGCTGAATAGTGAAATCAGTTTATTCTTCCTTGAAACTGATTTCAAGAACTTGAGATTTACAAGTGTTGCGAAAATTAGCCACACTCTTTTCAACCCCCCCTTATAGAATTAGAGTATACTTGTTACTATTTCATCACCTTTCAATATCTTTTGAGAAAGATAAAATACGGAGTATATTTCACAAAATCAATCAGAATATACGCTTCAAGGGATAAGTTTCACATTTAAACTTAATCCTTACAAAACCGAATTGCTTGTGTTTTAAATATCTGCTTAGCAGAAATTCCTTAACGATAGGCTGAATATTTCTGTTCTAATTTTAACGTTCAAAGTCAAATGCGACGTAACACACCTTCGCTCCCCTTAAGAAGATGCACTCTTATTTAAGTTCAAAACGTGCAATTATTTCACCCAATTAACTCATACTATCTCTACAACTACCCCACTACCTCACCATATTAACCGTCACTTTTCCTCACCCTTCCCCCTTTAAACTCTTCCTCTTTCACACTCCACCCTCATCTATCAAATCAAATTAACTTCCCCATAAACTCTCATAATAACCGGCTTCACTCTCTCTCCTTCCTATTCACACTATTCATCTTCTCCTTCTCTTCAACACACTTCCATAGCCATGAAAACCAACCTCTCAACACCGAAACCACCAAAAGCACGAACACCTCCATCCAACCCTCCATCTACTGACGGCTCACCTGACCCAGTACCAATTGGCGTCGTTCACCCATCTGCTCCGCCCAAGAGGAAGGCTATAACCATGAAAGGAGGCGACAAGAAGAGGCGAAGGTAACAAAAGTTTCCATCTTGGAACTACACTCACGGCTATCACATCAATTATGACTGGTGTACGGCAACTAAGTTCTCCGAATTCACCTCCTTAATTGATTATCAAGAATGGGTAAATTTGTTCCAAAATTGTTCTCACTATCCAATTTATCCTAAGCTTCTATTTGAGTTTAAAAATACTTTCAAACACAACAATGGTGTATGCACGGCTATAGTCAAAGATACTCACATTCAATTTGATGTTGGATACTTAAGGAGTTTGTTTCAAGTCCCCACCTCTGGCTATTGTTCGTACTTAAAACATAAACAAATTGTGCAAATTGGGCGTTATGATGAGAATAGGGTACTAAAATTTATAGGTGGAAACCCGAAAAGCAAGACCTCACATCATAACATACTCACTCCTCTTCACAAATTATTGTTCAATTTCACTTGGAGAGGCATTGTACCCCGTTTGCAAAAACGAAGCACAGTATCCTTACTAGATGCAACTATCATCTTTTGCGTTGCTCGAAAAATAAAAATAAATTTTCCGAAACTGATGATTGAACATTTGCTCTTTTATGCTGCTAAAACGACCATTCCATTTGGTTCTCTTCTTACTGTGTTGTTTAAGTCATTTGGGATTGATGTTGAAAGTGAGTCACCCACTTATATTAAACCTGAGAACATCCTTTCCGAACAATCTTTGATCCGCCTAAGTCTTAAAATTGAGAGTGGGAAAATTTCTTTCTTGTCTAAAGGGGGAAAAGAAAAAATTGGAGGGAAGGGAAAAACACAAGTTGTAGAGGGAGATACAAGTGAGTCAGAAGAGGAGGGAAGTGTACCAGAAAAAGAAGAGAGTAAAGAAATCAGTGAGGGAGAAAAAGAAGAGAGTAACACTGAAGGAGAAAAAGAAGAGGAAACAATTTCTGAGGGGGAAACACAGGAGGCAGAATCTGAGAAAGGAGAGGAGACTCAGAGTGAGGGGGAATCTAGCTCAGAGACTGAGAGTCTTGACTTCCCTTTTGTTCCTGTGTTTAAAGGGGAACTCAGAAGGAGTAAGAGGAAAATTGTCAAACCTACTGTTTCTACTCCAAAGCCTGTGATAATTGAAGACATAAGTTCTTCAGATCACTCTGACCCTGATTTTACTCCTACTCAAGTCCCTTTTGCTTCTGAGCCTTCTCCTATTCTTAATTCCCCTCCAACACAAGCTGCCCTTTCTTCCATTCCTGTTTCACCTCCAAAATAGTCTTCTCCTTCTCCTTCTCCAGCCTTTTCTCCATCACAGCCTACAGGCTTTGCTGCATTCTCGGGAACAAATGTGTCTTTTTTTGATCTTCAACAGGTGAAAGCACAGATGGAGAAGTTGACTACAATGGTCAGCAACAAGCTGGAAGACATGGCCAAACAAATGACCTCTCTACAGGGCCAGCTACAAACTCTGGCAGAATCTCAGGCCACAGGTTTTGAAAGGGTGGAGGAAAAGCTTGCACAGGCTGAAGGAAAGTTCACTGAAGGCAACAAGGAGATCTTGGAAACAATCCACAAAGTAGCCTTCGAGGAAGTAGAGGAAGACTCCCTTGATCCTACCAATGCAGCCTTTTAAACCCTTGATTGCACTTTTTCAAATTTAATATGTTGAACAATTTTCTTTTGTTTTTGTATATTTTCTTTGACTTTTGGTTTGTAAACTATCTTTTGCTAGATTCACTCTGTTCTTTTTCTTTTCCTATATCGGGAATTGTTGTCGAACTTTGTAATGATATTTGTCTCTTTTACTGCTGTTTTGATTTATTTTACCGCTTTTAACTTCAGTTTTATTTACGCAACTTGTTTTTACAAATTGACAAGACCTTTACCCTGTATTATTAATACAACAAACACTCTACGAATTATTTTACAAAGCCTTGAAATTGATCTCAAGATCTTAACCCTCTATTATTAATACAACACTACAAACAATTGACAATTGGAATAATATTTTATACTCCCGCCGGTTTTGTTTTAATTGCAACTTTGGTGTGATTTGCGGTTCAAGAGGCAAAAGAGAGAAAGTTTGGCCCACCACTTGGGAAAGTAGTGGGAAAGTAAGGGTAAAATAGTAATTTTTAGGGATTTTGTTTGCCCAAAATAGAAATAAAATAGAAGGTTGCATTTAATTTAAAGCGGACTAAAATGGCAAAAGTTGCAAATATCCAAAACCGGAGGGAGTATTATTAATGCAACAAACAAAAGAAATACTATTGCAAATGAATTAACAATATCCAAATCCTATAAGATTATTCAGAACATTCCACACTGAAAAAAAATACAAATAGAAATACAAGCAGAAATACAAATAGAAATACAAGTGTAACTGAGCTCATTGATCTGTCCGCTCGGGCATTCGGCCCCTCCTTTGCCTGGCCTTGAAGTTAACCCCAGACACTGGTAAATCATCTAAATCATCCATCTGCATCCAAACAAAGTTACGACAGATTCAGATTCAAAGTACACAGGTGAAACAACTACTTTAAGATCAAACCTCACATTATTCGATGCAGCTTGTAGGGGTCCAACACTATCCCTTGCATCCCTTGGGTGTTGTTCACCGTAAGCAACATCCAATAGCTTCAACCACACAACCCAATACAAATGGAAAAAGGTTACTCTAAACCTTTTTTGATTGAAGCAGAACACTATGCATACTAAGCAATATAATACAAATACAAAAGTGCTTACCCCTAGTTTCCCATAGTCGCCGGACAACAATTTGTCTGATTTTGCTGCCTTCCCAATCTGCTGCATTGTCCACACTTTAATTCTTGGAAAAACATCCCACTGAATAGGATCCCTATCCAACCGATCCAAGTAAAATATCTGCCAAATAATATAGGCAAAACCAGCAATTACTAAACCACAAAAGCACAAGATAAAAAAAAAAAAACAGGCAACAATACACTGAAACGAGTAAACAGGGATTTTCCCCACTGAAACACATACCACGGCAAATATTGCACACCCGCCGCATCCACTGGCAAACCCATTAGCATAGAAACGTCGAGCAAAATTTTGTACGCTCTCCAGCAACTTCGACAACACTAAAGAACACCAATCGTACTTAATTGCCTCCATAGCACAGCTTATGGCAGGTAGTAGGTCAGACGCTAGCCGAGGTGACTGCGTGGGACACAACACCATCTCTAAAGCAATTATCAAGAACAACGTCTTGAATTCCTCTTCCTCTGCAGCATCAAAGTACCCCTCCAACCGATTCATCATATCTGAACTTAATGGTATGCCTACAGACGTGTACACCAGACCAGATTGTCTACCAGACTTGGACTCCCACGATTTACCATACTTGAGAATAAATCTCTGAACCTTCACACGATCATGTTGGGTCATGGTTTTAGTACTAGGAACAGTCCTAGGACCCATTAGTATCCCTAGTACCCACCGAACCTGATTCTTTGAAAACCGAAACTCAAGTCCGTTGGGACTCCTAAGCATTTTACTGATTGGATCCATCCGTGTCATGACCCAGTATGCCAATTGCCTAAGTAAACGCATATCTAAAGCAAGACGTAAAAGACTGCCAAATCCCATCTCACAAACCCAACGTCTTCGCCTGTCATCAAATTTCTGACATATGCGCCCAAATGACTCGATGCGGCAACCCATGTTAGGAGGCTGCCAATGAAATTACAGTAATTAAGTTAATGTTCCTATCCCACACCCACTGACAACTTAATTAACAAGCAAACTTACCCGACTTCTGGCCTTTGAATGTAGTACCTTAAACAATTCTGGATACAGAGGCATGGTCTTCTGCTCACATACATTACTCTTGTTACTGAGCCCATACCCCTCTTCATCTTCAGCCCCAACCTTCATAGCCACAACATCACAAAACATTAAACCGTAATTCAAAAGATAATCACATCCCCATAAAACCACAGATCAAAACATCATCACGTCCCCAGCCTAAAGAATATCTTAAAAAAAAAAATCCTCACCATTGTACGTTTACGCTTACCATTCCCCGCTGACATTTTCATAATCTGTCACATAAGAATACCCACAATAACCAATCAAAGCAAATCGAACGAACGAAAAACAAAATAATGACCACACAATAACACACAATAATGACCACACAATGTCAAGATTCCACACAATAACACAATATCACATAGAACGAACGAATAATGACCACCAATGAATGCATAATTCACCTCATTCCATCATATTTAATGCTGGAATGAGCAACATAATTGCACCCGTAATTAAAGAATTCCGATTATATTCCGCAAATTCTACAACTTCCATTATTAATTTATTCCATTTATATCCAATTAACAAACATAATCGCAACAATTCCATTTTTTTAGTTACCACTTGTATTCCGCTAATTCCACAAGTTAACAATTACAGTCAAACTATTACCATTTTTACCTTTGCTGGTACAAATACGAATTGGGACTGCAACCCTAGCATCGAATTAATTCCGTCAACAAAGACAATCGACGAACACAACATCGAACCCCAAACATAAAACATTCAAAAAACAGAAAAACAAAAAGCCAGTTCGAAATTACATTGAATTAGAAAGAACCTGGATACACCAACAATTCGAGTTGGGACCTCGTCGACTTGAGTTCCGCACAGAATTCGAGTCGGACCTCTTCGAGCCTCTTCGGGTTCGGTTCCGCCCAGAAGTCCAGTTGAGCTTCAACGAAGTCGAATTGAAAAATCTTCGACTAGGGTTTCGGAGTTTTCTTGAAACTCCATAAACGGCCAATGTTAACGGCGTCTAATGCGAGAAACCCAACATCAGCACATGTGGCAAAACAAGTAAACCACGTCAGCAAAATGAGGCCTAATCACCCATCCACCAAGTCACTTATAATAGGTGAAATGTCGCCTATACCCCTGTGAGTAACATAACCTGTTACTCACTTTGAGTAATGGGGGCTCCCTCCTTAATAATGGATATTGATACATTCGTTAAAGATATTGGGGCTTTAAAAGCCCCGGGTCCCGAAGGGTTTCAAGCGTTATTCTACCAAGAAAAATTGGGACATTGTGGCTAACAGTGTTTATGCGACAATCTTTCCTATCCTAGAGGGCAAGGGTTTTCCGGATGATCTCAATAATACTTTTATTTCTCTTCTGCCAAAATTGGAGCATCCCGAGTTGGCGTCCCAGTTTCGTCCCACAGGCTTGTGTAAAGTAGCCTTTAAAATCACTTTTCAATCCAGTTTTGTGCCGGGTCGTCAAATTACGGACAACATTGTCATAATGCAAGAAGTCCTTCATACTATGGGTCGTAAACAGGGAGCTAAAGGCTATATGGCGATTAAAATCGACTTTGAGAAGGCTTATGATCGTCTTCGTTGGTCTTTTTTTTGTGATACTTTAGTCCAAATGAATTTTCCAATCACAATGACCGATGTCATTATGGAGTGTATTTCTACGGCCTCCCTTCAAGTGTTACGGAACGGGGAACTGTCACAAAAATTTAAACCAAGTAGGGGAGTTCGCCAAGGTGACCCCTTATCTCCGTATTTATTCGTGATGTGTATGGAGCGATTTTATCAAATTATAGAATCGTCAATTGCAAATGGTCATTGGAAGCCTATTCGGGCTAGTACGGATGGTCCACTCCTTTCAAATCTCTTCTTTGCAGATGATATTATGTTATTTGTGGAGGCCTCTATTGATCAAGCCCAATTAATCCACACTTGTTTGCATTGATTTTGTAGTGCATTAGGGCAAAAAGTGAGCTTATCTAAGTCTCGCGTTTTTTTCTCTAAGAATGTGGAGGCTACTGTGCAGTCGGATATTAGCTCGGCTTTGAGCATGGAGGCTACCTTCGACCTTGGGATGTACCTAGGCATGCCTATATTCACGAGTCGAGTGACTAAAGAGACCTTCAGCCATCTCTGTGAAAAATTGGACCGATGTTCAGCAGGTTGGAAGTCCAAGTATTTATCTTTGGCGAGTTTAATCACTCTCACCAAGTCTACCCTCTCCACGATGTCCCTTTACTCGATGAAAACCACTAAGATTCCCCGTTCTATTTGTGATGAAATTGACAAAAAAACAAGAAATTTGTTTGGGGTGGGAATGATGAGCAGAGAAAAGTGCATCTCTTATCTTGGGAGGTTTTACAAAAACCGAAGGAGCTTGGAGGGCTAAGCATTCACTCGGCAAAATAGGCCAATGCGGCCTTCCTTACAAAATTAGGCTGGCGGGTCCTCACAGAACCTCACGCACTCTGGTCGAGAGTTTTACTTGCAAAATATTGTAAAGGAAGGTGCGACATTGACATGTTCGAGGCTAAATCTGGCATGTCTAATGTATGGAGGGACATAACTGATAATGCTAAACTCCTAGGTGAAGGTATGCAAATGGCTATAGGCAATGGTGCAAATACCTTATTTTGGGATCACAAGTGGGTGGCTGATAAACCTCTAAGTGACCTTGCTGTGCAACCTATCCCTCAAGAATTATTAGGCGCAACAATAGAGGAAATGTGGGAGGAGGGCTATGGTTGGAAGTGGAACATCTTTGCTCCATACCTTAACCAAGATGTTCTCAAAGCGATTCCAAATCATGAAGTCGAAGTGATCCAAATATTGCTGATTTGGTTTATTGGAAAGGTAACTCAAAGGGTAAATTTACCATCAAATCAGCCATGAGTATTATGCGGCATGAACAGATGTTTTTGATGATGAATGTTGGGAGTTAGTTTGGCGTGCACCGGTTCAACAAAGAATTCGTGCTTTCTTGTGGCTTACTTGTCATGATAGAGTGATGAAAAATTTGAACCGGAACAAGCGTAATTTAGAGGATAATCCCAAATGCTACATTTGTGATCATCCTGAAGGGAGTACTCTCCAGGCCATATCTTGCGAGATTGTACAACAGTAAGGCTTGTATGGCGCAAAGTGTTAAATCATACTCACCAAGCCCATTTTTCAGGGAAATTTGAAGGAATGGTGTAATACTCCGTAGTTTTATAATATTTTTATATATATAAATTATTTGTTTTATTATTTTATTTATTTTTATAGATTAAAATGATTCATTTCATTTTAAAAGAAATTAATTATTTTAATATTATGTAAGTGTGCATAAAATAATATGGGTCGTTAATTGAGGCAATAAAAGCTTTTTTGAATTAGGTCATCTTTATTAAAATGATTGGATCAGCATGTTGGGAAATTAAGGACACTTAAGAGCCCAACAAGTTGGCCCCAAAGGAAAAAGTTAAGGGGGAGTAGGATTTAGTAATGACAGTTTTGTAATTATGAGTTTTTGTTTTAAAAGGGGAGTGTTTCGGGATTTTCTGATGTCCTGCGGGAGAGTTACAATTCCAGGACTGGTATCCTTGCGCCTGTACCTGCAAAACAACGAAGACTCCTTGTGGTGGGAGTTCCGCCTCCGACGATCAAGTTAGTACTTGTTTGAGGAGTGAATAGTGCGGAAAAGTAAAGGTTGGAAGATTAGGTTCCCCTAAGTGAGGAGTGATCTAGGAGTTTAGGTTCTCTAGGTGAGTGTAATTAATTGCTTAACCCCCTTTAATGAGGATTAATTAGTATATTTATAGTCTTGGGAAGCGTGCCTAATTCTAGGGTTTTTGGTAAACCCTAGGGCTGACTGGGCTTCTCCCGGGAAGGGGGCCTTAGTGGCCTCCTTCCAAGCTGGCGATCATTAGGCCACTTGGCATGGCTGGACTGGTCCATGGTGGACAAATAGCTGTGTGACACGTGGCAGGCCCTAAGAGGTCCAAATGAATGACACTTTGGCAGGACCTGATTGGTCCAAGTGGCGCATTATGATTGGGCGAGGAAAATCCCCTAATCATTTGCCCCTCACAGGTGGCACGTGATTGGTCACATGTCACCTGTGACAGGTGTTGGCCTGTAACAGGCGACGGCCTGCTACAGTTGTCACTCTATAACGGGCCGAGCGTTTTTCCCGCTCATTTTTTTAATTTGGAAGCGACCCTTCGCATTCTCCTTTTGCCCTATATAAGGGCATGTTGACTAAGTCTTTTGTTCACATTTGCGAACTTTTTCAAGAGAACTCTCGGACCCCTGAACTTGAGCTCTGACTTTCTGGACGACTGCTTTTACCAACCGCCTGTTTTTGTTGGACGCCTGTTCGATCAAGCTTTCTTTCAGAACTTAAGTTTCAGGTAACCGTCTGTTCCTTTATCCTTTTTCTGTTTTGCTTTTGCACTTTTTCTTTCTTTTTTTAAAATGAGGCCTCAAAAGCATCCGGCACGACCTAGGTTAGCAATCAGTCGGTCACCAGGGATGGCTGAGTCTAGGAATAGGGGTGCCGACTACCCTGCGGTACTTCAAACTTTGAGCAAGTCCCGAAATACAACTGTCTTTGTATCTATGCAGGATAGTATGGCAAGAACAAAAAAAACAAAGAGGATTGAAAGCTCTGATGGCTCCTCTTTCTGGGTTCAGATTAGTGAGTTGTAGAACCAGCCGCCTGATACCGCAGGGACCCAAGGTGACCCTTCTGCCGAGAGCTCCGAGGAGGGAGCTAAGGTAGCCCCTTCCTACTTCACTGTTAACCTGGCCAGTCAGCAGACGACCCCTAAAGAAGAAGAGGGGTCGGCCCCATCAGGGAGAGGGGAGGAGTCGGACTCTTCTGATAGTGAGTCTGACTCTAGCTCTTCAAGCCGCCTTTCTATAAACTAAGAGGAAAGGCATTCTCGTTTGCATAAGGCGAGACTTTCTCATGCAGCTGATAAGGGGGACGACTGGGCAGAACCATCCGCCTCCCATAGGGAGCTAAATACCCCTTACTATTGTCACGTTCAAAGGGCCGAATCAAGGCCATGAAGGAACGAATAAACTCTTTTTTATCGGACCATGTGATGGGTCCTGATTTTCAATTATTTGTGTCGGATGCTGAGGATACAATCGTCTGGCCCGCAGGAACTAGCTACGGTGACGCCTGTTTTGGATGCTACGAGGCGGCCATTAAAGTTGGGCTTCGATTTCCCTTGCATCCGGTCGTTTAACAAATCCTCGATGTATACGAGGTGGGGCTATGGCAGTTAGCCCTGAATTCCTGGTTCAACATCCTTGGCTATGTAGCCGGATGTGAAATGCATGGGGTGGAGCCGAATTTTGATGCGTTCACCCATATGAACTATCTTAGCCGGACCCCCAAAGCAAGCGGTACCGGCTGGTACCAAAAAACGAGCCACAAGGGCTATTTGATGACAAGGGGAAAGGAAAATAAATGGAAGGGCTGGAGAAACATCTTCCTCATAATTGCCAGTCCGGACAAGCTGTTGAACAAGCGCTATAACAGGTGGAACAAGGATCCGCCTCTTCTAGCAGGCGGTCGCAGCATGCCGCTTGTCCCCCGCAAGGCTAGGGAACTTCAAAGTAGAGATTATGGCAAACTCTACAACTGGGGTACGAGAGCAGGTGCCCCTCAACTGCGTCCCCAAGTTTCAATGGCTCTATGACGAGTATTTTCTGGCCGCCTGCGGCCTAAGCAGTCGGTCCTCCAAAGGTAGCCGGCCTCTTGAGTCATACGTACGCATCTTTTGCTTTGTTTTCGAATTTTTTCTAATTCTTTGCGGTTCTTATTTTCAGCTGAAGCCATGGACCGCATCTCTGCGTCAAAGAAGGCGGTCGCCTTGCTGCGGACCTCCATCATGCACCAGAAGCGGACCTCTTCTGATTCTCCTGCCAAGGAGACGCCCATAGTGAGTTTCGAGCCTTCGAACTTGTCTTGAAAACTTGCTTTTAACAGTATTGACCATTCATCTTTTTCCCTGGCGGGCACTTCCAAACCCTCTTCCTCCCAACAGCCGTACTCAAAAGTTCGGGAGACGACTGCTGGGAGTACGCCTAGATCTGCCAGGAAGCAGTCGGCTGACAAACATCCAATCACCCCACAAAGTGTGGGTAAACCATCACAAGTCCTTAGGGACAGTCGACCACCAAGAAGTATAAATTGCTCTGCTAGACTTAACTTATTTCTTCCTCAGTTTCTTCATGTTTTTGATGTTTCTATTTTTTGGATGCAGGCGGCCCTCAAGAACAAGACTTGATCCAAATGGCCAAGTCTATGATTAAGGCCATCCCTCTAGAGGAGAGGGATGCGGTCAAGGGAGTCGGCACCCTTGACCTAGACGGCATCATGGGTCTCCTTTCCGAGGTAGACTTAGAGTTTTTTTATTTTTTATTTATTTTTTTTTTAACTTTGCCTGCCGCTTGTTGTTTTCAAATCTGACGCCTGTTTTCCCTTTTTCAGACTATGCTGCGAGTACACGACCTCCGCAGGCCGATCAGTGCCAAGAACAAAGAGGTAAAGGCTGCTAAAGCTATGGCCGCCTCTGACGTTGATAAGGCAATGTTTCAAATTGCCCAAAATGAAATTTTGACAACTGATATTCTTTATTATCAGGCCACTTCGACTGTCCGCACCGAGTTAGAGGCGGCCAAGAAAAAGAACAACGAGCTGGAGACAACTGTCAAAAATCTACGAGAAGAGCTGAAGCCACTTAAGCTCATGGCGCACCAATATGAATCTCTTCAGAAATCCTTTGAGAGTGTCAAGGACCGCTTGCAAAAGCAGGAAGCGACCATCACCCAAGACCTCAAAGCTAAGGCCGAGGCTGAAAAGAAGGCTTTAGCTCAAGCCATTATGGAGGACTCAGCCCAGATCATGAAGATGACCTAGACAGCCCTCTTCCCAAAAGCCAGCTATGCCTCTGGGATAAAAAGTTCAACGCTTGTACTAAAGAGTACAATCAAAGGATCATGGAGCAGGCGGCTAATGAGGACGAGAAGGAAGAGGAGGCGGCTGACTCCAGCTCAGAAGATGAGGAAGAGGTGGTGGCCCTTCAGCTAATTCAGGAGGATGCGCCTAAATCTCCTGCCCTTGAAGGTGATTCAACCAAAGGGGATGCACTCGATCCGGCGGAAGTTGAGACTCAAGCTCCTCCTAATGCTTAAAGCTTTATTTTTTCAAACTTTTCTCCGGCCTGCGTGCCGTTTGTTCTTGTATCACTTTACCCGGCCAAGGGGCCGGGGTTATTGAATATTTTGCTGGTCTTTATGGCCGGCTGTTTATATGAATTTGGCGACCATCTTTCAGTCGTCTTTGATCACAGAATCTTGTTTTATGCTTTATTTTTCCAAGTGTCAAGGATCCTTGATATCCGCTTGCATGTCATACTGATCGGCCCTCTAGGTGTCGTTAATTCCTAAAGGTCGAAACAAGAATAAAAACCCACGTCCTAAACTAAGCAAAGGTAGTATAGTGGAAGAGGGGTCGAATCCACAGGGAAGGTCGAAGGTCTAAAGCCTAGGTCACTTATAAATCAATTGGAAAGGGGGAATAAATATTTGATGGATTTATCTACTACTAAGGAAGCAAAAAGATTAAGAACTAAATTAACAAGTAATAAGCAAACAATAAGACTTCGAAAATCAAGGAATGACAAACACTAGGGGATAGGGGGAAAATCCTAACTAACAATGATTTCAACAATTAGAGGCAACAAGAATGGTTCAATCGATCAACCAAACAATGGGGCCTATGGTCCAACATCTAGGATCCCCTCTCGGGCTCACCTAAACACCGCCTACCCAACCCCGCCGCGGTGGTCGTAGTCATCCCTAACCTAGTCATCATCACATACAAGCTCACTCTCGCGCAACTAGCATGCAACACAAGATAGGGACTTAGAGGTGATCAATCTCCAACTCCTAACAATTAAAACCTAGGTTGGAATCAATTGCAAAACTTCTCAATCAAACCAATCTTGCACCATACATCATTCATTTCATCATTAGTTCATCATTTCCCCCTCCCCTAGCTAGAAACCTAGCCTAGAGAAGGGAGAGTCATCCCAAAGCACACAAGAACATCAACAAAAGCATAAACTAAGCTTAATGAGAGAAACATGGCTAAAACCAGAAAATAGGATGATTAAACTTTACTAAAGATGTTAATATAAAAGGGGATAAATTAAGTCTACTTCTAATCTACTCTAAATAGCATGAAAACTAAGCAAACAAGGATAATATTATACTAGTAGCAAGAAAATAAAGGAACAAAATCAGAAATTGCAAGTTTAAACAAGGAAATAACTAAGATGATTTAAACTATTCTATTGACTTAAAATAACAACTAAAAACAAGCTAAAACTAATGAAAATAGATAAACAAAGCAATAAATAAAGAGTAAGGATAGAAATAATACCAAAAGCTTTAATCTTGGATTGATAATGAAAGATAGTAACAAAAGTAGTATTTTAGATCTAAAAATGAGGAACTAAACCCTAACTAAAGCAAAAATAAAGAAGCTTCAATCTGATTTTTCTTTTTCTATTCTCTCTCTACATACCCTTTAGTTACAAGGGAGAGGAGTATTTATACCCTCTTCTAAAACCTAACCCAAATCAAGGCCCAAAATTTTAGGGAATAAGTGCAGAGAATTAACATAGCCGTCGCCCAGCACGTGCAGCAGAATTCAAATCAGACAGGGGAGCACGGAGCGGCCGCTCTATGGCTAGAGCGCCCGCTCCAAATTCTCGAAATATAGCTCTGAATATTCCTGTAAACCTGGAGCACCCGCTTCGATCCTAGAGCTCCCGCTCTGAAGTCTCGCAGAAAATGCTCTGAATTTGCTTAGAGCTAGAGCGCCCGCTCTGAGATTGGAGCGCCCGCTCTGAGTGTTGGGAACTTAGGCTTCTGCAGCAAGGAATGCAGAGCGCCCGCTCTATCTTTGGAGCGCCCGCTCTGAAGTCTTTTTTACTTCATATTTTGGCCTCTATTGCTCCAATCTCTTTGAATCCAAAGCATGCCTAATCCTTGCTTCCAATCCTTGCCTTCTTAGCCATAGGAGGACCTGAGAGATGGAAAACACAATTCATAGGAAAGGTTCTAATAGGAGCAAATTGAAATAGGCTAAAGGGGAGGGAATAAAACCTTAGGAAAAAGAGCCAAAAATGACTCAAAACCACTCCAAGTAACAAATAAACTCAATAATAACAAAACTAAGCTAAAATAGAGGGAAAAGAGCAAACAAGGGGTTCAATTGGGGAAGAAATGAAGTAGAAAAGTGAGCCAAATGGCCACTGATCAAATTCCCCCCCAACTAAGTCCTTTGCTCGTCCTCGAGCTAAGTAAAATAAGCAAACAAAAATAACCAAAAGCATAAGTCTATACACTAACTCACTTTCGTAGGAATCACGGTCGTTTTTAGCGTAAACGACAAGCCATTTAAACCTCCAAGTCACTTAGGAGGACGAGTATGCTCTCGTGAGGGTTTTCGAGTGAGACTAACCCACAACTTCGCACTAAACCAAGGCAAGGTTTTTAAAGACAAAGAGAAAAATAGAAAAACAGAAGAAAAATAAAAGGGGAAAGAAAAGCAAACATGAATGGTTGGACTTTCACTACAATACAATCACAAGGAAGCGAAGACTTTTGGCAAGATAGGTGGGCAAGCTAGCTAATGTTCTTGGTTGAAGGTCACATAGCTCATGCTCAAAAGCCTGGACTATAAAGATCCTATCCTCCAATTGTCCCTCATCAAGGCAAGCCTCCTCATCTCGATCATGTACACTAGGCGGCTAGTCGTCTCGAAATCCACAAGAGAATTAGGAGAGCATAGAAGAGAAAGGCAATGTAGGATTGCCCTAACTTAGTAAATGCAAACCCGATCTAAAAGCTCGACCATTGACTCTCTCCACCGACATTGACTCAATCACTCAAGGTCCAAAGGGCTTTTAGGGTGTAATGAAATGGCTTGGGGTAAGGGTTGGAATAAATTTGGCTTGTGGTGAAAGCTCCTAAGAGTGAAACATTAAGGAATCGAGCAAAACCATGGCCAAGTAACTTTAGTTGGTGGGAATTACACCCCCCAACTAACTCTAAACTAGATTACAAAATCAATGCCTTACTTAAGCATTCTTATTCCAACTTTTTTTTTTTTTTTTTTTTTTTTTTTTTTTTTTTTTTAAACTTTAAACTTTCGCATTTTGTTTGATTGGGGGTACAAACACGTTCCTTGCAATTTACATTATAAACATCCACTATGCCAAACCTTGAACTTAGAGACAAAGCCAAACTCGAGTTTCACTCATTTCTATAAAGGTAAAAATAAAGTTTAGGCTTATTAGGCTTGTAATGCGGGTAGACAAAAAGTGGAAGGCTCAAGGGGGTACGCAAAAGGTGAATGTAAACCCAAAAACCCGAAATTTGAAAGTAAAGGTGTCCTAGGAAACAAAAAGAAAAGGATCTAAAAAGAGTGAAAAATTATTCCCTTATCCCGAAATGAATGCCTTTATCATCCCATGAGTCGATTCGGTCGCGGTCTCAAGAGTCAAATGAGCGAGTTTTAGATCAAGAAGCAAACCACTAAGCTTCCAAATTTTTAGCCACCTAGCTTCCATTCACAAGATGAGTTACGCTCAACAACTACTAATCCTAGGACAAGAGGGATCAAGGCCTAGACAGCCCAAGAAATGTCCAATAGGAGTCATTTGAACAATGAAGCTATGTGATTCTCAACCAAAACATTAAAGACCTTGCACCCATCAAGCCAAGGAACCAACTCATTTATGTTCATACATTGTAGCTACTAATTCAGCCAAACACAAAACAGAGTTTTAACACTTGCCTCGGATAACACTAAGGGAAAGAAAAAGAAAAAGAAAACATTGAAGAGCAACAAGAGAAGTAGAACTTCGTATGGAATAAATTCCATGTGTGGGGGCGGTAGGAGGTACGTGAATTGAATGCACGTCCTCCTAAGCATAAAGCCGGGCGCCTCTCACGAGGTGTGAACCTCGCCCCGTTGCTACTCTTCAACAAAAATAGAAAGGAAAAGCAAAAGCAAAAACAACCAAAACAAACTACAGTATTCAGAAGCAAACATAAATCTAACTCTACTCCTAGGAACAAAGCAAAATAAGCTAAAAAGAAAAGAGTTTGGAGAGATCTCACCGGAGCCATGCCAATCCAAAACATAAAAAAAATGATGAGATCCATGTAAACCAACCTTGGCTCCTTCCAAAAGTAGTATACAACCTGCCAACAAGTGAGAAAGCACCAAAACTCCAAAGCAAAAGATTAGAAAACAAAATAAAGAAGAAAGAGGAGAAGTGATCATGGATAATACAAGCCAACAGATTTTTAAGCACAAGCACGCATAGCAAAGGCTGCTCATCCCCAAGATGACCTTTTCTTTTGCCCCTAGATATGAAAATGCTAAGGCGCCCCCCCCCCCCCCAACTAAAACCAGGCACCGTCTCGGTGCGATAAAACATGTAATAGTCAAGGGTGGGGGGGAGGGGCAAAAGAAATGATCATCTATTCCTCAGAATCATCGTCATCCTCTCCCTCTCCCTCTACAACTACCGGGGGCACCCAATTATAATCAACATCGATCGGTGGCCCGTATGGCTCCCACCCACCGTAATAACCGGGGGGGAAGCCGTCGCCCTGATAAGGATAGGCGGGATCACCTCGGTAATCACACCCACCTGGGCGTTGGTAGTTGTAGGGGGGGGAAGGAGTGGGGAGGATCATGCAGGGTACCGGGGCCTTGCCAATAAGGGTATTGGCCGCCGGTACGAGGAATGGGGTTCCCATTTTCATCTACCTGGGGTGGCTCCCAATTCGGGACAGGCCCGTGTTGTGGAGGGTAATACGGGTAGTTGACACATGGGCGAAAGTGTCCCTGGTCCACATGATAGTCATAAATGTGGTTTTGATAAATATCAAAACTGGGACCAGGAGACTGAGCAGGGGCCTCCTCTCTTTCCCTAGCGAGGTTCCTAACCTCCATAGTGAGGTTAGCGAAAGCTTGCTCAATATTAAAAACAGAAGAGGAGGAAGAAGGCTCACCTCCCCCCGAAAACTGGGGGGGCTGCTGAAGATGCTGTTGTGCTTGAGAGATAAATTGTTGAAATTGCTCCTGTTGTTGTTGCTGGAACTGCTGTTGCTGCTGCTCTTGTTGTTGTTGGAATTGTTGTTGCTGCTGCCTCGCTTGCCTGATTTCAGCTCTGTGATCAATCTCGGGCTGGGAGAGGTCATTCTCGTGAATCTGCTCCATAGGGACTTGCCAAGGAAAATCAGTTCCCGGGGGTGGATTCATCATGAACGGACATGGCATGTAACACCAAGGGACATCTCGGACCCGCCAAATAAAGGCCTTCCCCGTGACTCCCGTGGAATCCGAAATGAATTGCATTCTTTTCATCGTCTCTATATTCAATTCGGCCACCATGTTCAAACTCTCCATCTGCTGCAACTGTGACTTGTAGCGGTACTTGAAGGCGATGAAAGTGACCATCCCTCCCATAAAAATAGGACCAGTCAGCTGAGGGGAGTCCCTAATTGCCTTACACCTTTTTGCAAACAGAAAGCCAAGATTGATCTTGTGCTCCGGGGTAGTAGGTGGGTAGAAAAGCACACCCTCGGTAGCTCTCCAGAGGAGATACAATTCTTGATCGCTCATCTTCCCAAGATCTTTTCTGGAGAAGAAAATATAGGCAAACATACGGTGAAGATACCGTAAGGCGGCATGGTGGATTTCTGAGGCTTTGGAGGAGTTTGAGTGGAATTCTCTAGCCCCACTAGTGATTCGGGCCCAAAACTCTTGCGGATTGTACCCCTCAATATAACCTTGACCGTCAAGCCCGGAGGTATCTAAAATCTGAGCATTTGGGTCCCAACCAAATAATTCATTGAAAGCACGGAGGGTAATGTTGCGGCCTTTGTTGAATAACCGGAATTTTACTCTATAAGCATCAATGCCCTCCATACCCTCTTCTTGTATCAAATCAAAGCTAGCCAGAAACTCCAATGTCAAAGCGCGATAGGTGAGAGGTGGTTGGGTAGGGAAGTAGTAGTCGGCGTCTGCGGTGATGTATTCATTGGGCATTCTACAATCCAGAAATCCATCGAACCCCAAATTCGCCGCAAGCTCTCTAACTTTCTCATCTATTCCGATCATGTAACAATCGTGTTGGGAATAGAAGAGAGTAGGTTTAATCGCCCTCCTATCCAATTCGGCCAATTTGGTCCTTTGGGCCGCAAGGGGAAGGTTAATACTCAATTGAGCGGGTTGAGCATTCCCACCACTAGTACCTGCACCACTACTCTCTCCTACATTACCACTCCTTGGTTCGGTTCTTTGCCTCTTCGAACCACCAGCCATTACTCACAACAACAATATAACAACAATTCACCAAAGCAATACACCAAAACAACAATTCCAAACCACAATCAACAACCAAAAATCCTTTTCCAAGCTTCAATCAATAACCAAAAAAAAAAAGAAAACCTTCCACAATATTGAACAACCACCAAATTGAAGATCAAAACTCCTAAAAACCAACAACTAAGCAAGAACTCACAAGAATTCTCCCTTTTCAAATCACCAACCCAAACAACCAATTATAAATTCACAACCAAAGTTCACCACATGAAACACAACATTCAATCATCTACCATCAAAACTCAATTCAATCCAACCCTAATAAGCAAAAGTTCTTAGAAATAGGGAAATTTAACTTAAAAAGAGTAGGATTATACCAACAATTGAAGAACAACCGGAATGGAATTGAAATTTGAAGAAGAACCCAACTTGGCCCGGTGCGAACCCGTGAGAACCCGCTTCAATTCTTGATGAAATCCGGAAAAATGCTGAGTTTTTGAATGTTAGGTATGATTTTTGGAGATAAAGGATGAAAAATTAGTGAATTTTAGAGGAATTTATGGTTGGGAAGTAAAGATTTGGAGATGAAGGAGGTTGGGTTGAGGATGAGAGTTTGAGAGTGTTTGAGAGGGTTAGGACGTGGGATGGGGTAAAAAAAAGGATTTTGTGGTTAAGGTTGAAAGGAAATCCACGCATATATCTGAACAGCAGGGTCGGAGCGGGCGCTCTAAGGTTGGAGCGGCCGCTCTAATATTTCGCTGAAAAAGCTGGAAATGGCACTAATAGTCAGAGCGCCCGCGCTGATGATAGAGCGCCCGCTCTGGGTGGTAGAGCGCCCGCTCTAAAGTTGCGAATTTTTATCCATACTTAGTCAATTTTTCAGAGCGCCCGCCCTAACACTAGAGCGCCCGCTCTAACTTATCGGTTTTTTCCCACACTTAACCATTTTTCTCACCTCCAAATCAGAGCGCCCGCTCTACCCTTCGAATTAAAGCATATTGTCATTATATTTCAAGGAGTGCTAGTTTAACGTCCATAGCTTGACGATACCTCACGAGCAATAAGGCTAAGGGGGAGGAACGGTGAGGTCCATCCCAAGCATTAGGCAACCGATCTTTCCAATATCTCCTTCATCAAAGTATCTTTTGATCCGTTGCCCATTCACCATAAACCGGCTCCCATCTTCATGGCTTTCCAATTCGAACGAGCCATAGGGGGTTATCTTGGTGATTGTAAACGGCCCCACCCATTTGGATTTGAGCTTCCCGGGAAAAAGTCGGAGACGTGAGTTGAAGAGAAGAGCCTTGTTACCCACCTCGAAGTCACGATCTCGAATCCTCTTGTCGTGCCACCTCTTGGTTTGCTCTTTGTAGAGTCTAGAGCTCTCATAAGCATCATATCTCAACTCCTCCAACTCGTTGAGCTTGAGTAACCTCTTTTCTCCGGCCAAGTGAAAGTCCATGTTGAGTTCCTTTACAGCCCACCATGCCTTGTACTCCAACTCCACCGGAAGGTGGCATCCCTTACCATAGACAAGTCGATATGGCGTGGTGCCAATCGGTGTCTTGTAAGCGGTCCGTAAGGCCCATAGTACATCATCCAATCTTAGGGACCAATCTTTCCTAGATTTGTTGACCATCCTCTCAAGCAAACTCTTGATTTCTCTATTGGACACCTCTACTTGCCCTTGGGTTTGTGGGTGGTAAGGGAGTCCAACTTTGTGATGCACACCATACTTCTTCAAGAGTGCTTCGAATTGCTTCTTGGCGAAATGGGATCCGCCATCACTAATTAGGCACCGTGGCACCCCAAATCTAGGAAAAATGATCTTCTTGAGCAGCTTCATAACTACCTTGTGGTCATTTGTGGGTGAAGGTATTGCTTCCACCCATTTAGTCACATAATCCACAGCCACAAGGATATACATATTCCCACATGAGGAGACAAATGGACCCATAAAGTCTACTCCCCATAAAAACCCACGTCCTAAACTAAGCAAAGGTAGTATAGTGGAAGAGGGGTCGAATCCACAGGGAAGGTCGAAGGTCTAAAGCCTAGGTCACTTATAAATCAATTGGAAAGGGGGAATAAATATTTGATGGATTTATCTACTACTAAGGAAGCAAAAAGATTAAGAACTAAATTAACAAGTAATAAGCAAACAATAAGACTTCGAAAATCAAGGAATGACAAACACTAGGGGATAGGGGGAAAATCCTAACTAACAATGATTTCAACAATTAGAGGCAACAAGAATGGTTCAATCGATCAACCAAACAATGGGGCATATGGTCCAACATCTAGGATCCCCTCTCGGGCTCACCTAAACACCGCCTACCCAACCCCGCCGCGGTGGTCGTAGTCATCCCTAACCTAGTCATCATCACATACAAGCTCACTCTCGCGCAACTAGCATGCAACACAAGATAGGGACTTAGAGGTGATCAATCTCCAACTCCTAACAATTAAAACCTAGGTTGGAATCAATTGCAAAACTTCTCAATCAAACCAATCTTGCACCATACATCATTCATTTCATCATTAGTTCATCATTTCCCCCTCCCCTAGCTAGAAACCTAGCCTAGAGAAGGGAGAGTCATCCCAAAGCACACAAGAACATCAACAAAAGCATAAACTAAGCTTAATGAGAGAAACATGGCTAAAACCAGAAAATAGGATGATTAAACTTTACTAAAGATGTTAATATAAAAGGGGATAAATTAAGTCTACTTCTAATCTACTCTAAATAGCATGAAAACTAAGCAAACAAGGATAATATTATACTAGTAGCAAGAAAATAAAGGAACAAAATCAGAAATTGCAAGTTTAAACAAGGAAATAACTAAGATGATTTAAACTATTCTATTGACTTAAAATAACAACTAAAAACAAGCTAAAACTAATGAAAATAGATAAACAAAGCAATAAATAAAGAGTAAGGATAGAAATAATACCAAAAGCTTTAATCTTGGATTGATAATGAAAGATAGTAACAAAAGTAGTATTTTAGATCTAAAAATGAGGAACTAAACCCTAACTAAAGCAAAAATAAAGAAGCTTCAATCTGATTTTTCTTTTTCTATTCTCTCTCTACATACCCTTTAGTTACAAGGGAGAGGAGTATTTATACCCTCTTCTAAAACCTAACCCAAATCAAGGCCCAAAATTTTAGGGAATAAGTGCAGAGAATTAATATAGCCGTCGCCCAGCACGTGCAGCAGAATTCAAATCAGACAGGGGAGCACGGAGCGGCCGCTCTATGGCTAGAGCGCCCGCTCCAAATTCTCGAAATATAGCTCTGAATATTCCTGTAAACCTGGAGCGCCCGCTTCGATCCTAGAGCTCCCGCTCTGAAGTCTCGCAGAAAATGCTCTGAATTTGCTTAGAGCTAGAGCGCCCGCTCTGAGATTGGAGCGCCCGCTCTGAGTGTTGGGAACTTAGGCTTCTGCAGCAAGGAATGCAGAGCGCCCGCTCTATCTTTGGAGCGCCCGCTCTGAAGTCTTTTTTACTTCATATTTTGGCCTCTATTGCTCCAATCTCTTTGAATCCAAAGCATGCCTAATCCTTGCTTCCAATCCTTGCCTTCTTAGCCATAGGAGGACCTGAGAGATGGAAAACACAATTCATAGGAAAGGTTCTAATAGGAGCAAATTGAAATAGGCTAAAGGGGAGGGAATAAAACCTTAGGAAAAAGAGCCAAAAATGACTCAAAACCACTCCAAGTAACAAATAAACTCAATAATAACAAAACTAAGCTAAAATAGAGGGAAAAGAGCAAACAAGGGGTTCAATTGGGGAAGAAATGAAGTAGAAAAGTGAGCCAAATGGCCACTGATCACATACCGACTGTTTCGGCTAGTTTTAAAGTTTGTAACTTATCATAAGCCAAAGATTGCGAATAGGTACTCGGTACCAACTGCCTATGCCCCTGGACGACTGGTTGTCTTGGTTCTAGGTTAGGCGATCAGTCGGCCATTTACCCAGTTGGATCCCCAACGTATTTTAGGAAACACGTTAAGTTTGTTTAACTTTTTCAAGTTAGAAAGGAACAGGCCGTTTATGACCAGCCCGCCTGTTTGTTTTTTAAATAAGAATAGTTCTTGAGTCCCTGTTTGCCAAAAACAGTCGACCTACGAACCAGACTTTCAAACATGTTAGGTTTGAAAAGAAATCATCTTAGTAGGGGTCTCGGAACGAGAGTTCTTGTTTGCCTTTGGACAGGCGGACTCGTCATACCTTTTTGGATCCTTACTAAGTATGAGAGAGTGACTTATGAGTAATCTTTTGAGATAATTCATTCGTCAGCTTCTGAGCTTGAGTAGTAGAGGTGCCAGGCGGCGTAGGCCGGCAGATCCCCTTGATTCGCCAATTTTTATTGGCTATTTACTCAAGAGGTACCAACTATATTTATCCCAAGTAATACAGTCGGCCATCCGACGCGGATGTTAACTACCAACACTTGTTTGGTTTAGTATTAGAGTTATCCTTGTCTCAAAAACGGCTACGTGGTTGCCCTTGGGGACAATCGTATAGGTGCCGTGTAATTAGTTTATAGAGCAATGTTCCACCCAAAAGGGAGCTGCTCTCTGCGACGAATTTCATCCGGAGGGATGCCGCCGGACGCCTACTATGATGCTGGGACAGGTCATATTAGTTTAAAGATTGGACTAGTTGGCTTGGCGCCTGGTCTGATCATTCGGCCAAAGGCCTTCGGTAGTTCATGGTGAACTGAGTATAGGAGAGTAGCCGACTGTTTAATCACAGGCGACGTGCCCCTCTTAATTGAATGCATATTTGAGTAAAATGGAGAGTAGCCGACTGTTTTACCAGTTGGCATGCCCCTCAACTGTTTGAGAAAATGGAGAGTAGCCGGCTACTAATGGAGCAGGCAACATGCCTCTTAATATACAATATAGATGAAGCAAAATAGCAAACTTTATTAGTAGCTCTCGGCTTTTTACATCATTTAAAAATAATACTTTTTTAGATTATCTATATTCCAGGTTCGAGGTAAGGGTTGGCCGTCTGGTGTTTCCAAACAGTAGGTGCCGTCCCGGACCTCTTCGTAGATTCAGTAGGGTCCTTCCCAGTTGGGAGTTAATTTGCCTGACTCATTAGCCCTACCGAATGCTTCCATATTGTAGGGTTTCGTAGTGACCCGACACTACGCGGAAGGAAACCCACCAAGACCCGCCCCTTAATTAAAGCAATTAAACAAGCATAAATAACTTAATCAAACAAGATTAAGGACAAGAATTATACCTTTTGCGCGTGCTTCGCTCCTAAAGAGCTCTTACATCAAAATCCCGAAAAGACGAGATCTCCGACGGATCATACCCTCGACCCGACCCGAGCGTCCTAAGCCTCGAAGGTTAGTCGAGGCCCGGACAAAACAAACTTGGAGTTTTACGAATTTCAAGGCTGACTCAACAATGGAGTTATCTTTACTTTTCCACTCAAGGTTCTATTCCCAAAATCCCAACCAAGTGGGTATTTATAGAGAATGGGGACTTGAAACCCCTTTTCATGATCAATGTAGGATCATGTGCAATTTGCAATAATTTATTTAATTCTAAAATAAATAATTATGCAAAACAATCACAAGCCAACAAGTGGCAAAAGGAGAGAATGGGTTAGGTGAGGACCATGTCCCATGGGGGGGACCATTGTCTTGCTTCCCAAGGGAAGCTTAGTGGCTTTGGTCCCCACTTCCCTTCAAACCGCCTCATGCAGGCAGCTAGGCTGGCTGCCACCTGGCGCTGCCAGCACGCACAGCCAGCTAGCTTGCTTGGCTGGCGCACCAAGCATCACGCACCAATATGCCCAGCGCCCCTATCGCACGCACAGCATTCATCGCCCAGCTAGCACTTGTTGGGCATTGCTGGCGCTGGTGCCTTGCTATCGCTCGCAGGCACACGCACCCACATATGCGTGGTGCTGCCTTGCTGCTATCGCAGGCACACACGCACGCATATGCGTGGTGCTGCCTTGCCATCGCATGCGTAGCCATGCATCGCCCAGCTTGTGCCTGCTGGGCATCGCTGATGCTGGCCTCTTCGCATCCCACGCTACGCATTGCCAGCCCTCATGCACTGGCACCATGCATCACTCGCACCAGCCAGTGCCTAGCACTGCTTGTGCTTGGTGCGATGCATGCGCACACCCACCAGCCATTGCACGCACACGCACCAGCCCACACGCATTGTGCGGCTGCTGTGCGAGGCCAGTGTGCGAGGCTGCGAGGCACACACGCATGCCCCTGGCATTGCGATGGTGCTTGTGCGTGGTGCCAGGCCCTGCGATAGGTGCCTAGGCTTGCGACAGCGCCCAGCCATCCTAGGCCACGCATGGTGCGCCTAGGCATGCGCATGGGCTTGCGATGGGTGTGGTGGCTTGCGATGGCTACCATGCGCACCTAGGCACCCACGCTAGCATGCGATGGGCTGCTAGGATGCGCCTAGGCTGCGATGGTTCCTAGCACACCATGGTGCGCCTAGCACACACATGGTGCACCTAGGCATGCTATGAGCTAGCCTAGCCTAGCTACGGCTACGCTCATACTTGTTGCTTGTGATTTTGCGACGCTCGGTATCGACGCCCTAGGCTCGATTTCCGACGTCTGTATTCGTAAAACTCTGTCGACTCATTAAATCCTTCCGGATTAATTCGACGTCTCGGATCGGAGATTCGATTGGGTTCGACCCGAAGGAATCAGTTAAGATTAAGCTGTAATATCAATTGTACCCTGATATTACTGATCGGAAGCGGCCTCCACCTAGGCATTCCGATCACTTGACCTTACTGAAGAATTACCTCTATAATAATTCTGAACCCTCTATCGGAATAATACACTTGTTGGAAGGACACCATTCCTTTCAATCTCCCACTTGTCCTTCCGGACAAGTGTGCATATTGTGTATAGCTCATTTCCTTTGTCACTTAATGTTTCTTCGTGAACTATAAGGTAAGATTCCTTGTCATCCTTATTAGTTTCAGAAGTGTTTCTCGATCTCCGAGTTCGACTGTCAAATAAGCAGATGATTTCTAAAATCCATCTGAGCATGGCCATGCATTTTACAGTCTCACTCTTCGAGCGGCCTTTTAAACAACAAAACATTTTCCCTATTGTTAGTAGGGGGACAATCCCAGTCTTGTATTGTAAGTTCTTCTTACTAAGAGGACATAGACTCCCGAGTGTTCCCGTTATGATCCCCAGTTACGGCAGACGTTAGGAAACATCAAAGAGCCTAGTACTCAAACAAGAAAACTTCACAGTACTCATGGTCTGAGGAAATAAGTTCCGATAGCCATAATGAGAAATGTACTTAGGACAAAAGTTAAATTTTCTTAAAGTACTCTCATAGGTCTTATCCAGTACAGTTCTAAACTATACCTGTGCAAATGATTTATGACTGTCACGTCCTCGCAGCACAAGAAACGGTGCTATAAATCATACTACACACTAATCTATTGCGGTCATCAATCGTCCACCTGTTAGATGACCTCGATTAGGGATACTTTTCGATTTAATATTCAACGTTCACTTAACAGGTGTTTCTTTATCCAAGACATGGTCTTGATACCCTGTTTTGAATATTTCCGTAAATCGAATGGACTCATTATTTAATTCTAAACCACAATTAAATAGTAATGGAGTGAATGATAATTTTGCACAAAAATTAATTACTCCATTAATGAATGGTTTTAGTACAGTGTCTTACATTAAATCAACCCTGTTTAATTAAAACACTTGTACAGGGAATATCAAAGCCAGTCTCCAACATGCTTGATTCCCATTGCCTCAACGTGTTTGTTGTGTTTCACTTGAGGCAGAGGTTTAGTCAAAGGATCGGCCACATTATCATCCGTGCCGATCTTACAAATTCTGATTTCACCTTCGGATTTCCATTCCCTTATCATGTGAAATCGCCGTTGAACGTGTTTGACCTTCTGGTGTTCTCTCGGCTCTCTGGCCTGAGCGATAGCTCCATTATTATCACAATAAAGGTCTATCGGTCCCTTGATTGAGGGTAAAACACCAAGTTCACTGATGAACTTGCGAATCCAAACAGCTTCCTTGGCTGCTTCCGAAGCGGCCAAGTACTCGGCTTCAGTTGTAGAGTCTGCAGTAGTGCTCTGCTTGGCACTCTTCCAGCTGAACGCTCCTCCATTCAGACAGAATACATATCCTGACTGTGACTTCAAGTCATCTCTGTCAGTCTGGAAGCTAACAACCAGTTCTTTGTGGCCTCCATACACCAGGAATTTATCCTTGTTCCTTTTCAGGTACTTAAGGATATTCTTGGCCGCAGTCCAATGCGCCTCTCCTGGGTTCGATTGGTATCGACTCGTTGCACTCAGGGCATACGATACATCCGGCCTTGTACATATCATGGCATACATGATCGATCCGATTAGCGAAGCATATGGGATCTGATTCATTCTTTCTTGCTCAATAGGTGTCTGTGGACACTGTTTCTTGCTGAGAGTTATGCCATGGGACATGGGTAAATGCCCTCTTTTGGCATTTTCCATGTTGAATCGAGCCAGTACCTTATCAATGTAAGTACTCTGGCTTAATCCAATCATCCTCTTAGATCTATCCCTGTAGATCTTGATGCCTAATATGTACTGTGCCTCTCCTAAGTCCTTCATTGAAAAGCACTTTCCCAACCAGCCCTTTACGGACTCCAATAATTTTGTGTTGTTTCCAATGAGCAATATGTCATCGACATACAGGACTAGGAATGCAATATCACTCCCACTGACCTTCTTGTATACACAAGACTCATCTGGATTCTTGATAAAACCAAATTTGCTGATGGCTTCATCAAATCGCAGATTCCAACTCCTGCTGGCTTGCTTTAGTCCATAAATGGACTTCTTCAGCTTGCAAACCTTTCCAGCGTTGCGTGGATCGACAAAACCCTATGGCTGTGTCATATACACAGTTTCTTCCAAAATCCCATTAAGGAAGGCGGTTTTGACATCCATTTGCCATATTTCGTAATCGTAATATGCAGCAATCGCTAGGATAATCCGGACGGACTTTAGCATTGCAACTGGTGAAAAAGTTTCATCATAGTCAATCCCGTGGACTTGTCTATAACCTTTTGCCACCAGTCTAGCTTTGTATACCGATACATTTCCATCTTTGTCTGTCTTCACTTTGAAGATCCATTTGCAACCAATGGGTGTATAACCCTCGGGCAAATTCACCAAGTCCCAGACTTGATTTTCAGACATGGAGTCCATCTCGGATTTCATGGCCTCTTGCCATTTTGCAGAGTCGGGGCTCGTCATAGCTTGTTTGTATGTCGCCGGCTCATCACCATCCATAACTAGGATGTCCTGATCATCAGTTAAGACAATACCGAGGTATCTGTCTGGTTGAGATCTTTGCCGTTGCGACCTACGTAGGGTAATCGGTTGAGCATTTACATTATCTGTTTGACTCTGACCAATCTTCTCAGATGCTTCCAAAGTATCCAAATTGTCAGTTTTGTCAGGTTGACATTGTTGTTGCTCGTCCTCTCGAACTTCATCGAGTTCGATTTTCCTCCCACTTGTCATTTTGGAAAGGTGATCCTTCTCCAAAAAGACACCATTACGAGCAACAAATACTTTGTTCTCGGATTTATTGTAGAAGTAATACCCTTTGGTTTCTTTTGGATATCCCACAAAGAAACACTTATCCGATTTGGGGTGAAGTTTGTCCGAAATTAATTGCTTGACATATGCTTCGCATCCCCAAATCTTGAGAAAAGACAACCTTGGAGGTTTCTTAGTCCATAATTCATATGGAGTCTTTTCAACAGCTTTTGACGGAGCTCTATTCAGTGTTAGTGCTGCTGTTTGTAGCACATGTCCCCAAAACGAGATAGGGAGTTCACTAAGACCCATCATTGACCGAACCATGTCTAACAAGGTCCGATTCCTCCGTTCGGACACTCCGTTCCATTGAGGAGTTCCAGGAGGTGTCAACTCTGAAAGAATGCCGCATTCTTTCAAGTGATCGTCGAATTCATGGCTCAAATATTCGCCACCTCGATCCGATCGAAGTGCTTTAATTTTCTTGCCAAGTTGATTTTCAACCTCTTTCTGAAATTCCTTGAACTTTTCAAAGGATTCAGAATTATTCGACATTAAGTAGATATATCCATATCTACTATAATCGTCGGTTTGATTCGACTCGATGGTCTTAGCTTAGTGGTATCAACTTTTGTCATATGTAAAACATGCAATTTAATTGAACATAAATTTGTAGACTTGAAACAACTATTGTTAAAAAGTCATACATTTGAAATTCCTTGGTGTCCAACACCATGGATAATATGTTCAAAGCATGATAAAACTAAATAGTTTTAATTACATGTCATAGACAAAATGGTGCATGCAAGCACGACCGAAAAACCATCTTCGTCGTCTTTTGCCAATGCACCAACACTTGATAAGCTTCTCACTTGGTCCCTAAAAAGGCAACATTAAGTGAGTCATACTTGGTATCCAATACCTTATGATAAGCTTAATCCACAAGTGTTGAGGAAGATACCTGAGGCGGATGCTCCATTCCTCTCCTCCTCCTCCCGAAAGAGCTTGCATTCTCTCTTGAAGTGGCCTTGCCTGCCACAGTAGAAGCAACGCATCTTAGCCTTAACCTTGAGATCCCTCCTTCTTGTTGGTCTTTTGGTTGCCCCAAATGAGTTGGCCCGGTGCAGAAGCTCCACCACATTCTTTAAGGAATGTGTCTCCTTTGAATCAGAGATATATGCCTTTAATGCATCATATCTTGAGTGGAGTGAAGTGAGCAAAATATGACCGGCCATTCCATCTTCTAGTGGAATGCCGAGGAGTTCCATGTGCTTGAAGAGCTTAGTCATTCTTGCCACATGGGGTCGGAGGGGCATACCCGGTCTCAACTTAGTGTTGCAGACCGTAGACCAAAGATGGTACCTCTCTTTCGCAAGACAACCTTGATCCGACGGCTTCACATTCATGTCTGTAAGTGACCTAGTCACTTCAAACAAGAGTCCATCATTGTTGTCGTTGAAACTCTTAGAGAATCTCACTCCGACAACATCCCTTAGTCCTCCAAGGAACAAATCTGGGAAGGAAAATGGAAGTTTTTCTTTCCATTCTTCCGGGATGGAGTTAGCCATGAGTTGTGACACTAATTTGCAGTCTTTCGACCATGCACAATAAGTTTCGTCACTTAAGAGGGTCTTGGAACAGAGAGTTGGGAGGGAAGTATCCAGAACATATTCCTTGGAACAACTCCGGAGAGTTTTCCTGAGTTCTTCTTCCCATTCATCAAGGTTTGTTAAGTTAAGCTTGATAGCTAACTTATCTGGGAGTTCCGGGCACACATGGTTGTTGTTTGTGTTACTTGCAGACATGATTCTACAATTGAAAGAATTTGAAATGAAAAACCATTCATACATCAATAAGTTGAAATTTAAAGCATTCATGCAATTATTCACACTTATTGAACATTTTATCCACGCATTTTAAGATTTTCCCTTATGGGCGAGAATAAAATGATTCCGAGATCCCAAAGATCAAGAAATGGTCAAGCATGCTTTGGCTTGTCTTAACCATTAAATATCTTAAGGTAAGCAATCCAATTGCTAATAGCTCCAAGCTACTCTCGGTTTGATAAAATGTCGCATCTAATGCATACTTGACATTTTATCTCTTTTGCCACGACATCTAAGGACTCCTTACTGATATCGTTGAGCTTAACCAAGACAACTTGTATACCTAGTATACCTTACGTTCCTAGGGAAGTAGTGATGCCTCGCTTTGGCGTAATCCATCACGTACGCGCATTAGTTCGGTAAGTGTTGTCCTTGGAATGGCAAATTTTAGCTCAATATTATTAAGGGACCTAGGGTTTCTATGTTGGTTGATTTAAGTGAACTTAACTAATCATCGCAACATCATAGAAAACCTAGACATGCATCTAGCAAACAAATATATATAACAATATATAAGGCATAAAATAGATGCATTTAGCAACTAGCATGACCCCTTGAAATCTTCAATTTCCATGGGTCTTCATCTTGGCTCGTCTTCCTCGAACACCGTCTTGAGACTTCTTGACCAAAATGAAATAAAAGAAGCTAGCTAGAACGACTAAGATTAATCTAAATAGTACAAAAATACTTAACGGTTCGCATACCGTATTTAGATTTACAAAAATACATAACGGAACGCAGTCCGTATTTTCTATCCTAGTCGGGCCCCACTAGTTGCCATTGTCAAACAACCTGTTTTGATAGCAATTTTCATTCACCCGTCCACTATTTGTGAACGGCCCATGCAATTTTACGAAATACATAATTAAACACGCAAAACTAGTAACTAACTTAGGTCGTTAATCCAATTAACGCGCCTAATTAAAACTAGTCAAAGTGGTTTAATTCATTATTTCTAAACGCAAAATGCCAACGCATTCAATTAAGCTCCCACTAAATTCCGCATCCGTACTTAAATAATCCGATTAATTAAGTCGGCATAACCCATAATTTGTCAAAATTTTGCAAAATCGAAAATCGAGGTTTTTAGCCTCGTTAAAATAATTAATTAAAATTATTAATACAAAAAATCGCAAAAATCATAGCTCAACGTCAAGCAAGATCACCCAACAAAGCCCTTGGTGGGTGCGCACCATGGCTGCTAGGCAGCCCATGGCATGGCGCCATGGTGCAAGGTTGAGGCCTGCTGTGCCTAGCAAGCAGCGCCTCAAGCCCCAGCTGCCAGGCAGCATGCTTCGCATGCTTGCTAGCACGCTGGTGCCTGGGAGCATCTGGCCTGCTGGGCAGGCGCATCATGATGCTCGTGGTGCGCTGGCTGATGCTTGCTGCCCTGCTGCCCAGCAGCTTGCTTCGCAAGCCAGCCCAGCCACCCCACGCACCCTGCCATGCATCCCAGCCACACATACACAGCGCATAGCAGCATCAAGCCTCGCCCTTGTGCACACCATAGGCAGCCACATGTGGGCTGCTAGGCAGCCCGGCTGGCCTTGGTGGCACTTGGGTGTATGGCCTTGATTTGCGTGCTATGACTCGGGATTTTGAATCCCGATTTACGTGTGACACGAATTAATTCCAAATTACATTTTAGAATTAATTTTAGGGAAAATAAAATAAAACAACCATTAAGTCTAACTTAAGCAATTTTATTTTAATTGGTGCACTAGCCTAAAATTATCCAAAATTTTAATTTTGAACAAAATTAGGTCAAACATTATGCTTAAAATAAAATGAGCTATGTCCAAAATTAATCTTGCCAATATGCAAATTAATCATGGATTTGACAAAAGGGAGTTGGAAAAAACAAAATAATCATCCAATGATAAAATTTTCCAACTTGCATACTTGTGTAAAATACCAAGATTACATCTTCCAATATGAAGATTAATCAAATTTTACTCACAAGTAATTGAACATAATGGATTTTAATCAACCAAAAACATGAAAAAATCCAAACTTTGTTCAACTTGGAATTTAGGGTTAGGGTTCCAATCATTTAAACACTTAAAGATTAGAACTTTAACATTACTTGGGAACTCAAAATGAAAAATCACAACAAGTTTTCACACCTTATTGCAATTTATTAGCAAAATTGTGAAAAACGAGTTTATGTGATTACTTGGTATATCAACTTAAGCACCAATAAACACTCCATTATTATGCTCAAGGATATTTTAAAACCAGTAGATTAGTGATACAAATGTGCATTTAATCTAACCTTGTAATGCTTGCATTAATCAAGGCTTAAAAAGAATTAAAACTTTCGTTGAAAAACGAAAAACCCCAGAAAAAATGGGATTCTGGTTCGAACTTAGCTTCTGGACAATCCTGGAAGGGTTGAAACAGTTCCAGAATGTTGATTCCACCCAAAAATCACTATTTTTGAGCCAAAATCTGGGTTCGACAGCCAAATCGATAATAAAATCGAGTTTTAAAATTCAATTAAAACGAGCATCTAATCTAATTAGATGAACATGAACCAGAAAATAAATTCTTTAAAACACCTCAATTAAACAATAATTGCAAAAATTAAAAGGAGCGTGGCTCCGATACCGCTATAGGGTTTCGTAGTGACCCGGCACTACGCGGAAGGAAACCCACCAAGACCCGCCCCTTAATTAAAGCAATTAAGCAAGCATAAATAACTTAATCAAACAAGATTAAGGACAAGAATTATACCTTTGGCGCGTGCTTCGCTCCTAAAGAGCTCTTACTTCAAAATCCCGAAAAGACGAGATCTCCGACGGATCGTACCCTCGACCCGACCCGAGCGTCTTAAGCCTCGAAGGTTAGTCGAGGCCCGGACAAAACAAACTTGGAGTTTTACGAATTTCAAGGCTTACTCAACAATGGAGTTATCTTTACTTTTCCACTCAAGGTTCTATTCCCAAAATCCCAACCAAGTGGGTATTTATAGAGAATGGGGACTTGAAACCCCTTTTCATGATCAATGTGGGATCATGTGCAATTTGCAATAATTTATTTAATTCTAAAATAAATAATTATGCAAAACCATCACAAGCCAACAAGTGGCAAAAGGAGAGAATGGGTTAGGTGAGGACCATGTCCCATGGGGGGGACCATTGCCTTGCTTCCCAAGGGAAGCTTGGTGGCTTTGGTCCCCACTTCCCTTCAAACCGCCTCATGCAAGGCAGCTAGGCTGGCTGCCACCTGGCGCTGCCAGCACGCACAACCAGCTAGCTTGCTTGGCTGGCGCACCAAGCATCACGCACCAATATGCCCAGCGCCCCTATTGCACACACAGCATGCATCGCCCAGCTAGCACTTGCTGGGCATTGCTGGCGCTGGTGCCTTGCTATCGCTCGCAGGCACACGCACCCACATATGCGTGGTGCTGCCTTGCCATCGCATGCGCAGCCATGCATCGCCCAGCTTGTGCCTGCTGGGCATCGCTGATGCTGGCCTCTTCGCATCCCACGCTACGCATTGCCAGCCCTCATGCACTGGCACCATGCATCACTCGCACCAGCCAGTGCCTAGCACTGCTTGTGCTTGGTGCGATGCATGCGCACACCCACCAGCCATTGCACGCACACGCACCAGCCCACACGCATTGTGCGGCTGCTGTGCGAGGCCAGTGTGCGAGGCTGCGAGGCACACACGCATGCCCCTGGCATTGCGATGGTGCTTGTGCGTGGTGCCAGGCCCTGCGATAGGTGCCTAGGCTTGCGACAGCGCCCAGCCATCCTAGGCCACGCATGGTGCGCCTAGGCATGCGCATGGGCTTGCGATGGGTGTGGTGGCTTGCGATGGCTACCATGCGCACCTAGGCACCCACGCTAGCATGCGATGGGCTGCTAGGATGCGCCTAGGCTGCGATGGTTCCTAGCACACCATGGTGCGCCTAGCACACACATGGTGCACCTAGGCATGCTATGAGCTAGCCTAGCCTAGCTACGGCTACGCTCATACTTGTTTGCTTGTGATTTTGCGACGCTCGGTATCGACGCCCTAGGCTCGATTTCCGACGTCTGTATTCGTAAAACTCTGTCGACTCATTAAATCCTTCCGGATTAATTCGACGTCTCGGATCGGAGATTCGATTGGGTTCGACCCGAAGGGTTCAGTTAAGATTAAGCTGTAATATCAATTGTACCCTGATATTACTGATCGGAAGCGGCCTCCACCTAGGCATTCCGATCACTTGACCTTACTGAAGAATTACCTCTGTAATAATTCTGAACCCTCTATTGGAATAATACACTTGTTGGAAGGACACCATTCCTTTCACATATTTCTTAGTACAAAGTCCCCCACTTTGAGTGGACGCTTAAGCACTCTTTTGTTATATGCCCTTGTCATTCTCAGGCGGTAGATTTCATGGCGCATGGCTACATTGCCCCTTCGCTCTGGGAGTGAGTCCAATGCCAGGCGCATGGACTCCCAATTTGCCTCTCCGTCATACAACATTATTCGAAGAGTCGGCTCATAGTGTTCAACTGGAAGAACAGCTTCTGCCCCATAAGTTAGGAGGAATGGAGTCTCTCCAGTCGCCCCTTTTTTCAGTCGTCTTAATGGCCCAGAGAACATGTGGTAGTTCGTCTGCCCATAGGCCGCCTGCTCGTTCAATCTTCTTCTTTATACCGTCTAAGATGATCTTATTGAAAGCTTCTACTTGGCCGTTTGCTTGCAGACGGCCGACTGATGCAAAGCGGTGTGAGATGCCTTGGTCTCCCAACCAATTTTTGAGAACAGGCATCTCAAATTAGGGACCATTATCAAAAACCATAGACATGGGCACTCCAAACCGAGTGATGACATTTTTCAACATGAATGACATCACGTCCTTCGTCTTAATTCCCTTTACAGCCTCTACCTCTATCCATTTGGTGAAGTAGTCGACTGCCACAGTTATGTACTTCCTGCCGCCTGTAGCAGGCGTATAGGGACCTAAGATATCCATGCCCCACTTAGCAAACGGTAGTGGGCTATGGATGGCCGTGAGGTCGGTAGTAGGACGGTGAATTAACTTGCCAAACCTTTGACACTTGTCACATTTTTTCACTATCTCCATGGCGTCTGCTTCTAAGGAAGGCCCTTGCATATTTCAAAGCTGGACGCACGTTTTTTCAGCAGGGCCGCCTGGGATTGATCATTCGGCAAGGTACCGTCTGTTAAATACGCCCTGATTGGGTCCATCCATGTTGAACTTCGATTTAGAACTTCAATAGGTTCCTCTTCAATACTTCTCTTTTCCATAACTTCCTAGAAGACGGTTCTTGGAGTATTACAGGAAGCCGAGGATGCCAACTTTGAGAGAGCATCCGCCTGGTTGTTTACGGACCACGGTGCTTGAGTTAGATGAAACTCTTCAAGTGCCCCAGCCGCTTGTCGTACCGCCTGCAAATATTTAATCATGGCCGGATGGGTTGCTTCATATTCGCCATTATACTGACTCACTATCAATTGTGAGTCAGAGCAGGCGTCTATTCTTCTTGCCCCAGCCGCCTTACACATGCGGATACCGGCCAGTAAAGCTTCATATTCCGCCTTGTTGTTCGAGGCTTGGAAGTTAAAACGTAGAGCATACTCGTACCTGTCGCCTTCTGGCGACTGACATATGACGCCTGCCCCACAGCCATTCGAAGTGGAGCTCCCGTCCACATAGACCTTCCAGACTTGGTCTGGAATTTGAGAATTAGAGGGCCGAGTCATTTCTACAATAAAATCAGCAAATGCTTGCCCCTTTACTGCTTTTCTTGGCTCAAATTTGATTTCAAGGCTCTGAATTTCTATCGCCTGATCATTCGGCCTGACGACTCCATGGTTGTTAGTGGCCGCTTGATTGGCTGATCTGTGTATACGACGACTGAATGTGCCAAGAATTAAGGCTTCAATTTTCTAACTGCCATGAAGAGAGCAAGACCGAATTTTTCCACTAGGGGGTACCTCAACTCAGCATTCTTCAGCACATGACTGACAAAGTAGACCGGGAGCTGACAACCGTCTCTTTCAGCAAGGAGGACGGCACTTAGAGCATGGTCAAACACTGCAAGGTACATGTAGAGCACTTCTTTAGGCAAGGGACTGACCAACCTTGGTAAGGAGTGCAGATGGACCTTCAGTTTTTGGAAGGACGCCTCAGCATCCGGACCCCATTCAAACCTGGCTTTCTTCTTTATTGCCTAAAAAAAGTAAAGGCACTTGTCGCCTGACCGGCTGCGAAATCTTTCCAGGGCCGCTAGACACCCTGTTAACTTCTGAACCTCTCGGACAGTGCGAGGCGATTGCATGTCTATGACGGCCTGCACTTTCTCGGGGTTTGCCTCTATACCTCTCTGATTGATGAGAAATCCGAGAAACTTCCCAGACTCAACCCTAAAAACACATTTCTTGGGATTGAGCATGACATGGTTCCGCCTGAGTGTGGTGAATGTTTCTCGGGGGTCAGCCAGATGGTCCGTCTGAAGCTTTGATTTCACAATCATATCGTCTATGTATGCCTCGACATTCCTTCCAATTTGGTCAAAGAAAACTGTGTTGATCATTCTTTGGAAAGTGGTCGGGGCGTTCTTCAAACCAAACGGCATGACCGTGTAGCAATACAACCCTTGATCAGTGACAAAGGTCGTCTTCTCCTGATCCTTCTTCCACAAGGGGATCTGATGAAAACCAGAGTAGGTGTCCATGAAGCTCATTAAGGCGTGACCGGCTGTTGAGTCGACCAGACTGTCAATCTTAGGCAATGGATAGCTATCTTTGGGGCACGCCTTGTTCAAATCAGTGTAGTCCACACACATTTGCCAGGTACCATTCGGCTTTTTTACTAGCACAACGTTTGCAACCCAGTCAGGGAAATAACATTGCCGAATGAACCCTGCATCAAGCAACTTTTTAACCTCGGCGGCAGCCGCCTGACTTCTTTCTTTACCATGGTTCCGTTTCTTTTGCCGGACCGGCTTCTTTTTCGGATCCTCAGCTAGTTTATGCACAGCAAGGTCCGGACTTATTCTAGGCATTTCATTAACATCGAATGTAAAGATATCCTTGAATTATTTCAAGAGTTGGTGAAGATCATCACCCAGCATTGTAAGAGCAGTCGTCCCAACTTTGATTGTTCAGTCAGGACGCGAGTCGTCTAAGACGACATCCGTATGCTCACCAGCCGGCTGAGGGCAGAACTCGTCTGACCGCTCCTCTGCCAGTGATTGCTATCGTTTTTCTTTTCTGTCGGCCCCCAGTTGGGCTGCCTTTCTTTTCTTGCCGGCCGCTGCAGACACATTCTCCTTGATCGGTTCAAGGTCAGCTTTCCCTCCACTTGGGCCAGCAGCCGCTACAGTGGGTTTAATATTAGTGAGATAACACTCTCGTGCCATCTTCTGATCTCCCCTTAGAGAGACGAATGTTCCATCATCCGTTTCAAACTTGAGCAGCATAAAAGAAGGAATGATGACAGCTTTTGAGTTGTTCAGGGTGGGTCACCCCAGGATCATGTTGTAGGCCGAGAGTTCTTCCACAACTAAGAACCGGACCACCATGTGACGGCCCTCCCCCTTCTCACCCAGGCGGATAGGTAAATCCACGCGCCCCACTAGGTGTAAGACACTTCCTCCAAACCCTACTAATGGGTGAGATACCGGATGTATGCAGCGAGGTTTGTACTTGAGCTTTGCTAAGCACTTGTTGCTGATAAGATCAGAGGAACTGCCTGTATCAATGAGGATCCGGCCAACTCTTTGGTTGGTCACTTTACATTCAATAACAATGGGGTCGTCATGCAGCCCTCTAACACCTCCCAGATCTTCTTTAGTGATGACAATTTCTGGGAATGAACTTTTGGCGGTCCTTCCTTGATCTACGAAGTTAACATCCAACCGCCTGATGTTATCTTTGTTGCCCCTGATTGTGGGGCCGCCTCCTGCGAAGCCGCCTGCTATGGTATAGACGGCGGCGTCATCAGTATCAGAACTGTCAACCGACCGATGGTTCTTCTTGACCGACAGCTTTTGTTTGGGGGGAGCATTCCCCTTGGACTTCTTGACATATGAATCAAGATCACCTTTTTCTGCCAGGCGGTCCAGGAAGCGCATGAGGCTTATACATTCATTAGTTTCATGACCAATGTCTTCGTGGAAATTACAGAATTTGTTCTAGTTCCGATTGCTCGCAGAACCTTTCATGGGGGCCGGCTTCTCAATGGAGATCCGGCCCTTGATTTGTTGAACACATACTTGGGAGAGTATGGCTTGTATTCTTTCTTCTTTTTCTGGGGCGGCTGTTCAGAAGAGTCGGCCGCCCAGATCTCTTTTCTCTTCTTCTCATCTTTATTTGCCAACAGCTTTGGTCGGGTCTCTTTTTTGTCGGACCTCCTTCCGTCCGACTGCTTCCTAGTGTTATAGAGGTCAGTCGCCTGTATGTAGGCTTCACCCTCAATTAATGCTTCTTGGAGAGTGGCAACTCTCTTTCGGACCAAGTCAAACTTGAAGGTCGACCCATCCTTAAGACCTCTGAAAAAGTTAGTATAGGCTACCTCATCCGGCAGCCCTTGTATCTGAATCCGCATCAGGTTGAACCGCCTGATGTAGGAATGGAGTCCCTCCTTCTCTCCCTGCTGTATGGTACCTAAGTCAAGGGTTGTCTTCTTAGCAGGGATGTTCATGTCAAAGTTGGAGGTAAATAAGTAGGCAAGGGTCTTGAAATTGTTCACACAACCAGTCGGCAGGTTGCCGAACCGTTGTTGTGCAATGCCCTTCAAGGTGGCTGGGAAGCACTTGCACCATGTGGGATCATCCAACCCTTGGAGGTACATAAGGTTGGTGAATGTCATCAGGTGGTCCTCTGGGTTAGTAGTGCCATCATAGGCACCTATTAATACATCTTTGACTTTGGCCGGCTGGGCGGCCTCAATAATTTCCTTGGAGAAGGCGGACGGCTATTCTCCGAGTCTAAGCAACCGTAGTTGCCAGTCCAAAGGTTGGACGTTTCTTGCCGCCTGCCCTCCAAACAGGGGAGGCTGCAAGAAATATTGTTGTTGCGGCACGTATGGCTGGGGTGGCACATGCGGAGCCGCTTGATTATTCTGGGAGCCGGACCGGTGGGAGGTACCGCCTGTCTGGCTCTCATAATTTGATTGTGAATACTTCATGGAGGTATTGTGCATACTGTCTTGAGAATCGGAAGTAGAGGCCGACTCTGATAGTCGGTCACTCTTCTTCTACTCTAGAAACAACCGAGCATCAGAGTACATTTTCTTTGACCCATCCGCTTGAACATGACGAATGGGCTTTCTCTTCCCTGGTGAGGGAAAGTGGTACTTCGTTAGGTCAATCACAGGCGGCTCCCACTTCCTAGACTTAGGGTAAGGAGTCGCCTCCCGACCCTGCACGGGCTTCTTCCTCCCAAATTGGGAGGGTATTCTAGCCGACTGCTCCTTGGACAAAGCAGGCATCTTCTTATTGATGAGATCTTGAATTTCCCCTTTGAAGCTATTCATGAAAGTCATGAGTTCACTTCTAGTAATGGGAGCAGATCCCTCGGCCGCCTGTTGATGATCAAGCGGCTGGTCGACAGATTTACTAGATCCAGCCTGGCAATCCTGTCGTTCCTTCTTTTAAGAGGAACGAGTTCGTCGAGCTCGTAAGGTCCCGTTTGGGGCCGTATGAGTCTCAACCTCAACCTCATTTTCGATATCCTGGTCACTATAGACTTGAGGGTCGTCCATAGGACGTTTCTCGCTTTGATTCGGTACAGACTGTGATTCCATCTCGAAAGTACTCTCCCCACAAACGGCGCCAAAATGTTTCGGGGTTTTCTGATGTCTTGCGGGAGAGTTACAATTCCAGGACCGGTATCCTTGCGCTTGTACCTGAAAAACAACGGAGACTCCTTGTGGTGGGAGTTCCGCCTCCGACGATCAAGTTAGTACTTGTTTGAGGAGTGAATAGTGCGGAAAAGTAAAGGTTGGAAGATCAGGTTCCCCTAAGTGAGGAGTGATCTAGGAGTTTAGGTTCTCTAAGTGAGTGTAATTAATTGCTTAACCCCCTTTAATGAGGATTAATTAGTATATTTATAGTCTTGGGAAGCGTGCCTAATTCTAGGGTTTTTGGTAAACCCTAGGGCTGACTGGGCTTCTCCCGGGAAGTGGGCCTTGGTGGCCTCCTTCCAAGTTGGCGATCATTAGGCCACTTGGCATGGCTTGACTGGTCCATGGTGGACAAATAGCTGTGTGACACGTGGCAGGCCCTAAGAGGTCCAAATGAATGACACTTTGGCAGGACCTGATTGGTCCATGTGGCGCATTCTGATTGGGCGAGGAAAATCCCCTAATCAGGGAGTATAAATACTTCAAAACCTCAAGATTTTTCACTCTAAAATCATAATTGTCAGATTTCACAAAATTCCAAAGGTTTTCTCTTTATTTTCTCTCTCCTTTTTTCTCCTTATTTTCCTCTCTTTTTCCTCTTCTTTTTTTTTCTCTCTTCCCCACGCCTCTCTCCCCCTCTTCTTCTCCCCTCATGCCGGCAGCCACCGACACCACCACCAGCCACCGGCGGCCACCAGCAGCAGCCGGCGCACCGCCGTGCGCCACCCTCCCCTTCTCTCTCCTTTTTGTTGCGGTTTGGTATTATTATTATTAAAAAAAAAAAAAAAAAAAAAAAAAAAAAAAAAAAAAAAACTCTTTTTCTCTTTCTAATTTAATTCTATTGTTTTTTATTGATTTAAAGGATGATTTGATTATGTTTTGGTATTGATTTTGGGTATTTGATGTTGTTAAATTATTTATATAATTTTCATATTTTTATTCAATCAAAAACCCCAATTTACAAACCCTAGAATTTGGGAATTTAATTTTTATGGTTAGGGTTTGACCCTAGGTTGTTGTTGTTGTTTAAATAATGGTTTAAACATGTTTTTAATGAGTTTAAAGTCCTCAGATTAATGCTGAAATTTTTCTATGCACGCTATTTTTTAATTATTGAGTTAGGGTTTGATTACCCATAAAAAGGGAAAAGGTTTTAATGATTTAAATATGATTTTCTAGTATATTAGTGATGTTTTATATGAAATAAGTATGCTGGAATTTTGTTTAAGTCATAAAAATTAAGTATTTTTGAAAGGATTTGAAGTACCCACTTAAAGAAAAAGGTTTTATGGGCTTATGTCATTAAATTGGGTTAATTAGTAAGGTATAAAGTGTATTATAGTTGCTGGAAATTTGTGAGAATAGTGGATTGTGTATTCTTATTTGTAGGAAGCTTCGAGCTAGGTGATTTCTAGCGAGTGTGGCTGAGTTTAGGCATTATTCAAGGTAAGTATGTGCACAAGGATATTTGTGTATGCATAGTATCATGCTAGGATTTGTAAAGTATGATTTAAGTAATGAATTAGTAGCATGTTTGGTTGATTATATGCTTGGAATTGATGTTGGTTGAGCATGATTTGTTATGCAAGCATGTGAATATATTATTTGAGGCATGAAACAAGTTGAGTATGTATGAATCATGGAAGTATATTTTATTTTCAAGCATGTATTTAATAAGCAAGGCTTATATATGAATTAAAGAGCCAAAGTTAGAATTATTTAGAGCTGATCAAGTATGGCCCAGCCCGTAGGCCCAGCCCAATTTTGGACGGGTTTTAGGCATAATTTTTCGGCCCGAAATCAGGTTGGGCCCGGCCCGGGCCGATTTTTTTTTGGACGGGCTTGGGAATGCATTTTTATGCATATTTAGTTGATTTTTTAGGCCCGACCCGACCATTTTGGGCGGGTTTGGGCACAAAAAATCCGGCCCAAAGCTTGGCCTAGCCCGGCCCGAGAAATGGGTATAATTTTTTAGCTCCGGCCCGGCCCGCCCAATGATCACCTCTAGAATTATTGAGCATGATTCATGAATTTATTTCTCACTCATTGATTATTGGTGTTGAGTCAAGAAGTTAATTTATTTATTTACTCGCTCATGTAAGTTGAGTTGAGTCAAGGAAGTTTAGTAGTGCATTTTATGCACCAAGGTAGTAATCGTGCAATTTTGTGCACACAACTAGGCAAGGAACCTTAATTAAAATAAAAAGTATGTGCTCACTAATTAAATCAAGAATGAATTGGAAGTATGTATTGATTGTTATTATGTTTGTCCTTGTTGGATTGATCTGAGTCATCACGAGTTAAATTGGTAAATCACGTAAAGTGAAAGAGGATACGCACCAAAACTCTTGGAACGTATATACCTTGAGTATGAATTGGTTCCAACTTGTGATTGTTTTATTCTACATTTGTTTTGAGGTTGTGAACTCAAGTTTTATTTTTTTTTAAAGTTGGTTTTTATGTTTTAGACTTCCACTGTGAGACTTTGAAAATTAGCCTTAGTCGTTATCACGGTGGCAATAATATTTTGGTTATTTCCTAAAAAGGGTTTTATTAAGAGTAAAATGAGTATTTTAAAGGAAGGAAATTTCCAGGGTATTACAAAATGGATTACTCGAAATCAGAGGGATGCTTTTGAAGGAGAAATTGAGGTCTGGAGCATGATGTTTGGTACCACGATTTGGTGGATTTGGAGGTGGAGGAACAATATGTGTTTAACCGCAAAGATGAACTTCCCATTGACATTAGAGCCTTCTTGCACATTCGGTTTGAGGAAGCTAGTCGCAGCAGCTCGTTCCAACAAGATAGCAACTACTCTAATTCATCCCACAAGCAGCAAGTTTTCATCTCGATCTTGGCAGGCACCATCAGTGGGCTGGTACGTTCTTAATTGTGATGGTGCAGCAAAGGGCTGCCCTGGCCCTGCAAGAGGAGGGGGCATCATACAAGACCATGAAGGGCGATTTATCACAGCGTTCTCTGCAAATTTTGGTCAATGCAATGCTTTCAGAGCTGAGATTTTAGCACTTGCTTGTGAGCTAGATCTTGCTCATAATTTACAAATTACTCACTTGGAAGTCCAGCTTGTGTTCACCTTATGAGAAGTAGAGAAGCAAGGAGTGGTGCTAATGTTCATGATATTAATCATTGCCTCACAAAGCTAAACAATGCAAATTGGGAAGTCAAAGTTGCTCATATCTTCAGAGAAGGAAGTTGCGCGGCGAATCGGTTGGTCAATCGCAGAGTCTTACAAGACACGGATTTTGTTATCTTTAATTATGTTCCTTTGGGTCTTAGTAGTATTTTAGATGAGGACGTTAGGTGAGTGGCTTTCCCTCGTCTAGCTCCTCCTTAGAAGTCTTTGTTTTTTGTTTTGTTTGTGTTTTTCTGTTTTTTTATTGGTTTTTCCTTCTTAGACTTGTTCCTCATTAGGATAAAAAAAAAAAAAAAAAAAAAAAAAAAAAAAAAAAGCAGTTGTTAAACTTCCTAAAACGGTAATTTTTGCAATATTTGTGGAACGGATGAAGTATTGTTAAGAAATATAAAAAGTCGATATAATGAAATTATACATAAATCTTAGTCCAAAAACATTTTACATGACAATATTTGTTCTTAATTTATTGGTTAAACTCATATTATAGTCCAATTAAGTAAGTATATGAAAAGTGCAAAAGTCAATGGTTACAATTAGTCTAAAACATAGGCAGTACAATATTTTCCTTTGCATTTTCTTAAGTCGATATTATTAATTATTAATTAAAACCCAAAACCCAAAAAGTAAGACTAGCTTTTTGTTTTAGGCAGAAAAGCTGACTTTTCAACTAGCTAAAAATCCGTTTACCAGACACGTTTTTTGGGTGTTTGACCAAAGTAAAAAGCTAAAAGCCAATGAAAAAGCCAGGCAAAACCATTTACTAAACATGGTCTTTATTACCAAAATATGCTTCATAGAAATGGTGAACAATTCATCTTATGCCTTTGAAGTTAAAAATTCGAGTCTTACCATCTACTTTTGCTTTTCTAAAGAGATCCCCTCTCCTAAATCCTAATGAAAAAAAAAATAAAAAAATATCGTGTTGGAATGTGTTATTCTTTTCACTATGTCAATCTTATCTTATATCTACTTTTACCCGGTTATAGTGGTTTCTTACCTTCCCTTACTCTAAACTTGTTTCTGCAAATATCAGTTAGGATACATGGACACTTCATCTAAGTATCATGTCCGTGTCAGACACCATATCGGACATCGTATCGGATACCGACACTCGTAGGACACACGACGATACGTCTAGGGGCGTGTCCTACTATGATACGATTCGTTGTGCTTTTTGACACACCACCTTTCTACTGTGATATGATTCGTTGTGATTTTTGACACACCACCGTATTATCTTTCAACTTTTTTTAATTCATTGTATTTTTGACACACCAACGTATTATCTTTTCAACTTTTTTTAATGTGAAAATTTAAGTTAAGTAAGATAGATAAAGTAATAGTTAAATATAGGGTGCTTTTATACATAGTTCATTGTTATATGTGAACTAAGTATTATGATATTGTTAAAAGATATAGTGTGATCGAATGAGAGGATCGAATGACAATATAGAACTAGAGAGGGAAAACAAATCAATTAGGCAAGTACTTTATGCTGATTAAGCTGATAATTCTGTTATATTTACATTTATGATTTCAAGTATAGGTCATGTATATAAATTTTGACATCGCATACCTGTGTCCCCTTGAGATTGACATTTTCTTATATCGTATCAGTACCCATTATCGTGCAACCTAGCTTATCAGCACATACAAGTTCCATTTTCTGAATTCATAAGCTTGTAGTAACTTATCAAAATTTGGCCCCCATAATAGCTTCAAAAGAAACAGGTTTATTACCCTTATCTCACAAGGAAACAATGAAATACACAGAAATAAGAGGGAGATTCTCTTTTCGAAAAGGCAACATTTAAGAATACCGCGCACTTTAGAAGTATAGCTTTTAAAGGTATGAAAACCTAATCTAACAACATTATTCTAACTTTTGCTATTACACGCAAAACCCACTACCAAAATTACTTTTAAGAAGAGTAATTAAAAAACTAACTTTTAAACTCTTCAATGATGGGAAAACTTTTTTATTTTTGTATTATATTATGTAAAGTGTATTTCAAGATAAGTTTTTCTTAACTATTTTTTACGAAATATACATCGAAATATTTGAGATTAAACCCATACTAAAAACTGTGTAAAAAGTAAATTAAAAACGACGAAAATAGGAGGGAGCAACATTTTGAACTCTTAGTAATGCTGTAGACCTGTAGCAATTCTTGTAGGTAGTTGGATTTACATAAATTCAATCTGCTCAGAATAACAGAACTACCATCATGATCATCATACCTGAAACATCATCCAAATACTACGTATATCATTTTGAGTTATTTAATTCGAAGTAATTTTGAGTAGATGGTTATAATATATGACAAAAACATGCAATATTATGCAGCAAATCTCATCAAGTCATCATACTTCAAAATTACACAAACACACACGTACATTCTATAGCCAAAATTTATTACACACATAATCAACTCGTAAGTCGTAACCTATGAATATGAAATGTTCATAACTGTATGAGACAGCCATTTGAGCACACCTGGTTTAAACACAGGACTACCAGGAGAATCAATCAGATCAGCCAGGAACTTCTCCATGACATCCGCAGTATAATCTAATTTCGGCCGGTCCGAGTTCCCGAGACCAGGCCAATCAACAAGAGTAGCCCCAAAATTTTTATCAACATCCTGTTCCAAAATTTCTGATACCACCAAATTCCATTCTTCCATTGTACTAGGCTTAGAACCCTCCTTTTCATGCTCCTCATAATATATTTTGATTGATTTATCACTGAACTTCCATTGCCAATAATCATTCTGAAAAAAACTCAACAGAAAACTAATGAATATCAGAAAGTAATTTTATACCCACTTCCTTATTTTGACAAATTAAAAATACAATAATTTCATACTAAATTAACCCAGAATTCCTTAAAATGAGCATAATTTTACCAAATTCAATAGAAAAATAAACAAATTTCCATTAAAAAAAAATTACCTTTTTTAGAGTAGAGGGCTTATTAGCAACAGATACATTAGAAGAACTGACCGAGGTAGAAGCATTAACTCTGAAATGCTTGAAATTAAGGGATTTTGAGAAATGAGTTGGTTGAGATGATTTAGGTGAAATTAGTTGAAATTGAACTGGGAATTTTAATGGGGAAAATCGAATTGTTGCTGGAAATGCCATAATTGAATGATTTATTGACCCGAATCAAAAAGATTAGGGGTTTAGGGTTTACGATTTAGTAGAAAATTATGAATAATGAAATTAAGAATTTTTGTTAATCAAAGAAGAATAATTTATCGCGTAAATTATGAGAGTATAATCGAATGATTCTGAGTACTGGCCTACTGGGAATAAGAGTATTTGACCTTATTTGAGTTCAATTTTTTGTGCCCACGATTACTTTGAATAATAGCTTCTTGCTCCTGCATCAAAAACATCCAAAGGGTTGGTCTTGTGACCTGTAGCAATCGAGACATCACACGAGCCACTTCCAATCGAAGTGGTAACTTCAGATATACAAGAGAGAACTCATTTGACAGGGAAAATACAAAAGTTTGGAGTTATATTACAAATTTAAAGTAGCATATACACATAACAATCCAGCCACACAAATAGCACGAGTAGACTTTCGAAGTTTAGCTAAGAAAGCAAACCCAATGTCATGAGTCTAAGACTTCAACAACAAAGCAATATCAAAAACTGAAGTAAATAAACCCCTTAGGATTATAATTTTTTAATATGATACAGAGAGGCCTCTTGTTACTGCAACCGCTCTGAAGCCATGCAGCTTTAGAGTTCGAACCGAGCAACAATGAAAACCTCATAGCCAAAGGATGACTTGCCATTCGATAACACAACCAAATGGAAGAGAGAAAGAGAGAAAATGACCACTTAGCGGAGCTTCGTACATAATTTGCAACCAAAACTCCTTTCTAGCGGCTAAAGGGACAGGATGATCGCTAATCCAGAAACATTCCACGATTAAAGCAACCATCCTTTTTTATGTCCCTTTCCTCTCTTATACTTTAAAAAGGTTGCAGCAGCCATCAACTGCTGTAACCCAGTTACTGCCCTGCCGATTTCCTTCCATATTTTGTAAAGGGTGGAAAGCAAAAGGACGGCCAGGATTGATTCCAAAGCAATCAAAATCTTTGCTGTAATACATGCTAGTCACTTCAGAGCCAGAAAAGTTTGGACTTCTGCAATCAGAAACTTCCTTTGAGGAGTTCAGATTTCCACCTTCAGACTGAAGGACTTCAGAGCCTGATGAGTGCGAAGAAAGAAAGGTCAGTTGCTCAGATGTCTTTTTTGTTTCCTGTTTATTCTTCTCATTCTCAAGATTCTTGGTGTTGAGGAAGCGTCCACCAGCACCCCTTGCTCGACGGCATGCATGGCGGTGCCGAGATTCATGAACATATGGCTGTGATTACAGCACAAACAGATAAGTTGAGTAAACAAGCGATTAAATATTACTCCAAGCAAAATAGAAAATATACTTACAAAAATCATTTCAAGTACGGAGTAGTTTATCAAACTAAATCTGGAAACTAAATTCATGACACTGTCATCTATGGCAGAAAATTTTAGAGAAGGGAGAAACAAGAAAGGCAATCTGTTAACCTAGAATTTACACTACAGTCTCTTTATTTTGCAAACCAAAGTACATAATTAGATGTTTAGCACTAAAATATTTCAAAAAAAGATAGATAAATACACAAAAATCCCCTTGGAAGTTAGAAACGCCAAATACAAACCTTTCCAAGTAATCATTGGGATAAATTATCAGAGTACAACATTACTTAAACATGTAATATGTTTTGGGAACTCATCACAAAATTACCTTAGACTTCAATGCATACCGAGTCAAAAACTCATTTATTAGTGATGCAGGTAAATAAGTAGTAGTAACTAAACATTTTGATACATATATTAGTGCAATGTGCAGAGTTGTTTCACCAACCAATTGAGAGCATATATCAGTTTGAAAATATGTGACGGTGAAAGGTTTCCAATATGTTACAATTGAGATAGATTAAAAATCAACTAAACTGACTTTTAGTAAGGAAAAATTAATTGGAGGCTAACAATTTAACAAATGCATTACCAAATCTCAAAGTGGTACCTTATCCTTAGTTGACCGGTTTTTCAACCCTTCCTTTGCTCTCATTTTTCGGCGACGCATAATCCCATGATACTGTTTAGGGTTTACATAAATAGGCCCATCTTCAGTTGCCACACTAAATGGAAGCATAGCTCGCCCCTAAATTGCAAAAAGGACAATTCTTGTCACGAAACCTTGTATTCCATATGCAAACAGTAAAATTTTCCAAACATAATAGACCAGTGCACACTAGGTGCAAAATGGCAGACCACCAAACAAGAATTAGCTAGCTTGTTCACCCTTTAATTCCGAAGAATGTGTATGAACAAAAATATCAAGTTACGGTGTATCATAGCATAGACTAGTACACAACCAACAAAAAAAAGATTGTTTTGTGATAATAGCAAAACAGACAGACTCCTGTTAAGCATAAATACCATCATATTCATACTTATTACATGCAGTCATGGTAAATACCCATAAAACTACATGAGATAAGATTTTTTTTTTTTTTTTATTAATATTATATATATCCTACAACATGACAGTTACAGACAAACAGTGAAATAGAAAACAGGAAGATAAATTTTTTTTTGGAAAAGCAACAAACCGCAGGCTGAGTCCCATAAACTGCATATAATCCATGGCATTGATCAAGAGGATGATTTGCATACACCTGAAGAGTTTATTTGAACAAGATTAGTATACTAGGAAAAGAAAGCAGCTTTATATAATTAAGTTTATCAATAGAAAGACTTACCATTGGCTGACCAAGTCCAAGCTCAACATAATTCTTCTGTTGGGGAAGAGGGAACTGCTGGAAACTGTTCATTTGATGATCACGGCCATTGTTTTCTTTTAAAGAGTTCTTGTTATCCTCTGTACACAAGAATTTCATAAATTAATGATCCAACCAATAGTGTTACAACATGGACAAAGAAAGCATTACAAAAGAAAAAGTAAGAAACATGCTGCCCGATAAAGGAGCACAGTGAGATGTGCTTGTTGCCTTGGAGTATAGCATAACCTCTCTGCTTCTTTACATTTATAAAGTACAAACCAATGTAGTAGTCTAGTGCATGCAGGGTAACCTTGGAATTTTATTAAATTACTCTATTTTCATCATTAGTCTATCAGGTGACAAATGGAGTTGGTGGACATGGACTTGGTGGTTAAGCTATTAGAAAACTGATTACATGAACCATCAGATTGAGGAAGATAGAATAACAAGACTTACAAAAATTAAGATGTGCAATAAAATCAAGCAAGACTTTAACACAAGCCTTCAAAATATTTTTCCTCTCAAAAATGACAGTGTATAAAGTACAACAATGGTGTTACAGGATCCCAGGCAATGGATCAAACAATAATTGATATTACAAGAAATCATCATCTACTCCCGCAAACCTCTAGCTATACAAAACAAAACAAAAAGGATCAAGGTGAATTGCAGCAAAGCAAAAGTCATAAATGTGCATTAAGTCCAACTTTTACCATCTTCCAAATGGTTTCATACTCTCAAGAGCAGATGAGTCAATTTCCTGTTCTCCAAGATAGAACACAGCTGCGTATGTGCACTCCCGATTCACCAAGGACAACAAACTCTAGGTCTTTACACCAGGAAATTGTTTTCTATCCATGACAGGATGAAATGTACACTGAAAGCAGAATTACCCTAGGGTTCACTAACCTATTATTATGTCGACCTATTTCATACATCAAAAATTTGGAGTTGGTCATGAATTCTCACTAATCTCACAAAAGTATGACTGAACAGAGAACAAAAAAGCATTCTAACTAGTTGTTGTAAGTTGTGCCTTCAACTTGAACTCCAAAAATGATCATAGACAGTAAAAATATCTCTCAGAAGTTTAATTTTTTCCTTCATACCATGCCACTCAAATGATGCAGTTTAAGATATTGGACAAAGAGTTAGAGGTCTTCCATTGATATAATTGCCTGCCCTAAGATATTAATATTGAAGTACTGCTTCGAATAAAAAGCAAAGCCAGTCCCAAAGAGCAACATCACACATTTACACTCTATCATAAACTCGAATAATGTGCTGAATACTTTAACCACGTTTATTACAATTTTCCTTCATCTCACTATAGAAGATTCCAAAAGGTAGTTTATACCATAATGCCCTATTTCAACATTGTAAACGTGCTAAATTTAGGGGTAAAAAGCATACAATTGTTTTCAACTCTTTGTACTTAGCCAATGAAAGAGCTTAAAGTTAGATTGAATCATACACAAAAGTACTGTTAGCAGCAAAAACAAGCCCTTAATTGAGATTTTTCAATAGTCTAATCAACAAACCAGAAGACTACCACAAAACTCGACAAACATTCTTCTCAATACAGCAATAAGATATTTCAGGCCACAAAACAAGCATAAAGTTTTTGCCAAATTGAGCGTTCCACATATTATATACATTATATAATTGTGATACTAATGAGAATGTAACATGGCTCACATACACAAGAGCATAAAGCTCAGAAAAGTTGAAATCCAGAAATTTACCAGCAGAAAAGGAAAAATGGAAGACCCCTTGTTTTTCTTTCTCAGATGCTCCATTCATTATGTGCTCCGATTTTTGGTGCTCACCAATCCAATCGATTTGATTGAGATTCGATGAATTCATTTCATCTTGTGATCCAGCAGCAACCCACCAAGGCATAGACCCAATCGACGAAATCTGACGGTTCGTTCCACTCTTCTGCATCCCTATATACCCTTTAAATTGCTCTTTCCAGTGTACACCCTATTCACCTGTAAGGAATTTCATTGACAAATCGGAGTTAAACCCCGAAAATCAAGAATGATATCCACTACCCTAAAGTATACAGCAGATAAAAGCAAAAGACTACAGCAATCAAAAGCTCCACTCACCAACCTTCCAAAAAGATCTAGATTTTTGTGGTAAAAAATTAGTCCATTTCATGACATTATAGCTCAAAATCCCCCACCCCAGGACAATATATATTCTCTTGAAACATAAAAAAAAAAAAAAAAAAAAAAAAAAAAAAATGAAACTCCAACTAAAAATTACAGCATAAATAAGAAATCAGCCATAAAATAAATGATCCGGTAATTAAAAAAAATTACTAAGAGAGAGTGTTTCCTGCAAATCTTAAACAATCTACAGAATAAATCAACATAATCTATGCTAAACCTCAAAAAATAAGATGAAATTTTATCATGACATAATATAAAAAACTATAACCTAACATCATAATATGAAAACCGCCACTAACGAAAGAAATGTGCCGACCAAAAAAATCATCAAAGATTCCATCTTTATTAACATAAAAAAACAAAAAATCAATACCCGCTTAATTAAATGAGCAAAACCCAAAAATTTACCCATTAAAATAACTAACACAAAGAAATAAGCAGAAAAATCATTAAAGATTCAATTTTTACTAAAATGAACAGTACAAAAACCCACTAAAAGAAGACACAAATAATTAAGCAAAAAAATAATTACCAAACCCTCTCATAATGAAAGAGAAGGAAGCAGATAAAGAAGAGTAAGTGAAGAGTTGAGTACCGTTGAAGAAAAATGGAAGAAATAAATGATGTTAAATTAAGGAAGTTGAAATTCGACCCATAATATGAAGAAAATCTAGTCTCAAGGTAGGAGACATAAAAAAAGGAGAGAGAAAATGGAAGAAGATAGAGACTGGGTTTGGTGTTCTTATATGAGACTAGTGGGGACAATAATGTAGTAACCAATCGGGTAACGATTTCATGGTTTTTTTTATTAAATTTATTAATATTAAAATTAAAATTAATAATGATGATTTAAAAAGCACTATGATTTTTTGGTTTTTTGTTTCCATTGATTTATAATACTATATTAGTCGGTATGAAGTCTCACGAAGCCACGATTGTAAGTTCGAATACCCGACCACCCCCCCCCCCTAAGTTGGGAGGGTTGGGTGTACGAGGATAAAGAAAACTTGATCCTACTTTATTAACCTAATTTAAATGTCGTATAATCAATAAAGATGCTATTAATGAGAATCAAACTTCCAACGAGATATTAAAAGTTTAAATTATGTATTATTATTGGATTGTGATGGATATTGAAGAAAAACTTTAGGGAGAATTGGTTTTATTAATTTTAATTTTGGGCCATTTAATTTTAATAATTCTAACTATCAATTATTCTTGAATAATCTTAACATTAAGGGGCGTTTTTTTTATCAACAAGCAAAATGACCGGTGACCTGATTAAAAGGTTACTTTTTTTAAAAACAAAAAAGTTTACCACGTGTCAAATGTTAATTGGTAAAAAAAAATAAAAAATAAAAAATGAAAACCAGCCACCTCCATCCTACCGCAACTCCACCCTCTCCCTCCCTTCCTAGCCCCCACCGAAAACCACCATCTCCCTCCCCAACCCCACCGAAAACCACCCCTTCCTGGAAACTACCTGCAACCCTACCCCCTTTCCTCGAAACCACCGCAGCCCCACCCCCTTCTCTTGAAACCACCCACATCCCCACGCCCTTCCCTTAAAGCCACCATTTTCACCCCCTCACTTTCCCCGAAACCACCACAACCCCACCCCCCTTCGTCAAAAACACCACAACCCCACACCCCTTCGTCAAAAACACCACAACCCCACACCCCTTCCCTCGAAACCACCACACCCAAACCTAGGTTCGTTTTCAAGGTGGTTTCAAGTGCCAAAACCCTCCACATTCGAACTTAGGTTTTTAGGTAGGTTTTGGCTTTTGGGTGGTTGGGGTTGGGCTCTTGGTGGGGCTAGGGGAGGGGGTCGGTTTGTGGTAGGGGGAAGGTGAGGTGGTTTTAGGTGAAGGGCTGAGGAAGGGTGGCGTTGGCGGTGGGGATGGGATGGAATGGTTTTGATTTCTTTTTTTCATTTTTTTTATTTTATTTTTTTAACATTTGTTTTTTTTTTTTTTTTTTGGATCAAACACGTGTCCAAGTAACCTAGTATAGTATGTCATTAACTTTTGTTGATCTGTTTGGGCCTGTTAGAAGAAATCGCCCTCAAAGTTGGGATTATTCAGGAATCATCGATAGTTGAAATTATTAAAAGTAAATAGGCCAAAGTTGAAATTATAAAACTAATTTTTCCAAAATTTACATAAATATGCCAATCAATTAACATTCACATTGTAATCAATATTTTTGTCCCAATTTGATTTTTTCTTAATCTCATGTTATTGTTCATCAATCACTAATGCAATAATTATTCTATCATTTTCATCCATATAGCACCATGCATAATATTATTTTAAATAATGTATTAGCAATTAACTATATTCATTATTCAATTATTTATGGATTAGTAATTTTAGTATCATCATAAGAAGTTTACTAACTTTTATATGTAGCAACACGTGACCAATCCTCACGGGGTTACTCTATTAGGGTTTATAGGGGTTACTTATTTAGTAATATAGGGGTTACGTTGTTAATGTTGTAAAAGTTACTTTATTATTTTGGATTAATACCGTTTTTTAATCCCAACTTTCACCAATTTAGTTTCATTAATCCCAACTTTGAATTATTCCTCAATAATCCCAATTTTAAGGTGGCCTATCATTCTTCAATCCCAACCGGTAACTAAACCTGTTATATCAGGTCACTTGACATGTGTCAAGTCCTGATTAGTCTAAAAATTAAAAAAACAAAAAACAGAAGAAGAAAAAAAAACCTCAAAATCAGAAAAACCCAGCTAACCTCCCCTCCCCCACCGTCCCACCCTAACCTCCACTACCACTGCCCAGTCCGCCGCCCCTCCCCTCGCCGGAACGCCGCGTCTTCCCCACCCCTTGCGTCGCCGTTTTCCCCCTTCCCCGAAACCCCCTCCCATTCCCCCACGCAGCCATCAAAACCCCAAAATCGCAGCCTCGAAACCCACAATCACAGTCACGAATCTCCAAAATTGCTGCCACTAGCCACGAAAACGGAGGTTTCAGGGAAGGTTTAGGTGTTTTTGAGAGTAGGGGAGGGGTTTCAAGGGAGGTTCATGACCGGTCGGCGTACAGGTGGCCGAATTTCGTGGCTGGTGTCAATTGAGAGGAGAGAAAAAATGAAAAGGGGTTTTGTGGCCGAGGCCAATTAGCCGGCGGAAGGGGAAATGGTTGGCGACGGTGGCGAGAGGTTTTCTAGGGGAAAACCGGCGCATTTGGGCGGTCGGACGACGTCATGGGGTGGCTGGCCGGTTTCGTGGCTAGTGGCTGGCGTCAAGGTTTTTTTTATTTTTTTTAATTTTTTAAATTTTGGTTTTTTTTTTTTAAATATTTTTTTAACCAATTAATTTGTGACACGTGTCACTTTAACAAAAATAAATAAAAATTAACCCATTCAACCAGTAACCGGTGTTTCGGGGTTTTTTGATGTCCTGCGGGAGAGTTACAATTCCGGGACTGGTATCCTTGCGCCTGTACCTGCAAAGCAACGGAGACTCCTTGTGGTGGGAGTTCCACCTCCGACGATCAAGTTAGAACGTGAATGAGGAGTGAATAGTGAGGAAAAGTAAAGGTTGGGAGATCTGGTTCCTCTAGGCGAGGAGTGATCTAAGTGTTTAGGTGAGTGTAATTAATGTTCCACCCTTTAATGAGGATTAATTAGAGTATTTATAACCTTGGGAAACGTGCCAAATACTAGGTTTAGGTTAACCTAGGGCTGACTGGGCTTCCCTTGGAAATTGGGCCTAGGTGGTCGTTTGGCCTATTTGGCATATGGAGGCCACGTGGCGTGACACAACTGGTCCATGGTGGACAGATTAACGCCTGACACGTGGCAGGCTTCTATTGGCCCATGTGACGGACACTTGGCAGAGCCTAAATGGTCCACTTGTCAGATGGTGATTGGTAGGGAAAAATCCCCTAATCATTTGCCTCTCACAGGTGGCACGTGACAGTTCACATGTCACCTGTGACAGGTGTCGGCCTGTAACAGGCGACGGCCTGCTACAGGTGTCGCCCTATGACGGCCCGAGCATTTTTCCCCCTCGTTTTTTGAATTTGGAGGCGACCCTTCGCATTCTCCTTTTGCCCTATATAAGGACATGTTGACCAAGTCTTTTGTTCATATTTGTGAACTTTTTCAAGAGAACTCTCGGACCCCTGAACTTGAGCTCTGACACTTTGCAACTTTTGACCTGCCGATTATTTCTGACAAGACGACTGCTTTTGTTAGGCGCCTACTCGATCAAGCTCTTCTTCAGAACTTAAGTTTCAGGTAACCGCCTGTTCCTTTATTCTTTTTGCTTTTGCACTTTTTTTTCTCTTTTGATAATGAGACCTCGAAAGAATCCGGCACGACCTAGGTTAGCAATCAGCCGGTCACCGGGGACGGCTGAGTCTAGGACTAGGAGTGCCGACTGCCCTGCGGTACTTCAAACTTTACGCAAGTCCCGGAATCCAACTGTCTTTGTATCTATGTAGGACAGTATGGCAAGAACAAAAAAGACAAAGAGGATTGAAAACTCTGATGGCTCCTCTTTTCGGGTTCAGATTAGTGAGCTGTCGGACCAGCCGCCTGATACCGCAAGGACCCAAGGTGGCCCTTCTGCCGAGAGCTCTGAGGAGGGAGCTAAGGTAGTCCCTTCCCACTTCACTGTTGACCTGGCCAGTCAGCAGTCGGCCCCTGAAGAAGAAGAGGGGTCGGCCCCCTTAGGGAGAGGGGAGGAGTCGGACTCTTCTGATAGTGAATCTGACTCTAGCTCTTCAAGCCGCCTCTCTATAAACTCAGAGGAAAGGCATTCTCGTTTGCATGAGGCGAGACTTTCTCATGCGGCTGAAAAGGGGGACGGCTGGTCGGAACCATCCGCCTCTCATAGGGAGTTGAATACTCCTTACTATTGTCATGTCCCAAAGGGCCGGATCAAGGCCATGAAAGAACGAATAGATTCTTTTTTATTGGACCATGTGATGGGTCCTGATTTTCAAGTATTTGTGCGGGATGGTGAGGATACAATTGTCTGGCCCGCGGGGTCTAGCTACGGGGACGCCTGTTTTGGCTGCTACGAGGCGGCCATTAAGGCTGGTCTGCGATTTCCCTTGCATCCGGTCGTTCAACAAATCCTCGATGGATACGAGGTGGGGCTATGGCAGTAAGCCCCTAATTCCTGGTTCAACATCCTTGGCTATGTAGCCGGATGTGAAATGCATGGGGTGGAGCCGAATTTTGAGGTGTTCACCCATATGAACTATCTTAGCCGAACCCCCAAAGCAAGCGGTACCGGCTGGTACCAAATAACTAGCCACAAAGGCTATCTGATGACGAAGGGCAAAGAAAATAAATGGAAGGATTGGAGAAACACCTTCCTCATCATTGCCAGCCTTGACAAGCTGCTGAACAAGCGCTACAATAGGTGGAACAAAGATCCGCCTCTTCAAGCAGGCGGTCACAGCATGCCGCTTGTTCCCCTCAAGGCCAGGGAAGAGATCCTGGACCGAGGGCTTTTCAAAGTAGAGATTAGGGCAAACTCTACTAATGGGGTACGAGAGCAAGTGCCCCTAAACTGCGTCCAAGAGTTTCAATGGCTCTATGACGAGTATTTTCTGGCCGCCTGCGGCCTTAGCAGTCGGACCTCCAGAGGTAGCCGGCCACTTGAGCATGTATACGTCTTTTTGCTTTGTTTTCGAATTTTTTCTAACTCTTTGTGGTTCTTATTTGTAGCTGAAGCTATGGACCAGATTTCTGCATCCAAGAAGGCGGCTGCATTGCTGCAAACCTCCATCTTGCAACAGAAGCAGACCTCTTCTGGTTCTCCTGCCAAGGAGACGCCCATAGTGAGTTTCGAGCCTTTGAACTTGTCTTGAAAAGCTGCTTTTATCAGTATTGACCATTCATCTTTTTCGCAGGCGGGCACTTCCAAACCCTCCTCTTCCCAGCAGCCGGATACGAAGGCTCGTAAACTGGCGATTTGGGAGCTCTGTTGGCTCTGCCAGGAAGCAGTCGGCTGACAAGCAGCCAATCACCCCACAAAGTGTGGGGAAACCATCACAAGTCCTTAGGGACAGTCGGCCGCCAAGAAGTATAAACTGCTCTGCTAGACTTAACTTATTTCTTCGTCGCTTTCTTCATGTTTTTTATGTTTCTCTTTTTTGGATGCAGGCGGCCCTCAAGAACCGGACTTGGTCCAAATGGCCAAGTCTATGATTAAGGCCGTCCCTTAAGAGGAGAGGGATGCGGTCAAGGGAGTCGGCACCCTTGACCTAGACGGCATCATGGGTCTCCTTTCCGAGGTAGACTTGGAATATTTTTAAAGTGTTGACTTTGCGTGCCGCCTGTTATTCTCAAATCTGACGCCTGGTTTTCCTTTTTCCAGACCATGCTGAGAGTACACGGCCTCCGAAGGCCGATCAACGCCAAGATCAAAGAGGTAAAGGCTGCTAAAGCTATGGCCGCCTCTAACGTTGATAAGGCAATGTTTCAAATTGCCCAAAATGAAATTTTGACAACTGATATATTTTATTATCAGGCGCAGGCCACTTCCACTATCTGCACCGAGTTGGAGGCGGCCAGTAAGAAGAATAATGAGGTGGAGGCGACGGTCAAGAGTCTCCGAGATGAGCTGAAGCCGCTTAGGCAGAAGATGACCTAATTTGAGGCCATGGAAAAATCCTTGGCGGCTGTCAAAGACCGCCTGCAAAAGCAGGAGAAGAGCCTCGCTGACGAGCTTTCGGCCAAGGCCGAGAAAGAAAAAATGGAATTAGTCCAAGCCATGATGGACGACTCGGCTCAGATCATGAAGATGACTTGGACGGCCCTCTTCCCAAAAGCTCACTATGCCGCCTGGGAGAAAAATTTCAACGCTTGTACTAAATCGTACAACCAAAAGATCATGAGGCAGGCGGCTGAGGAAGATAAGGCGGTGGACTCCAGCTTAGAGGAGGAAGAGGAGGTGGTGGCCCTGCAACCAATTGAGGTGGATGCGTCTAAAGAAGCTGCCCCTGATACCGAGACAAGTAAGAAGGATGCCTCCCAGAACCAGGCGTCCCTTGCTGATCAAGCGGCAGTCAATAATGAAGCCCTGCCTCAATCTTAAAGCTTTTATGTCTTTTAACTTTTACTTCGGCCTGCACGCCGTGTGCTCTTGTATCACTTTACCCGGCCAGGGGGCCGGGGTATTGAATATTTTGTTGGTCTTTATGGCCGGCTGTTTATATGAATTTGGCGACCATTTTTTGGTCGTCTTTGCTCATTGAAATTTGTTTTATGCTTTATTTTTGCAAAGTGTCGAGGATCCTTGATATCCGCTTGCATGTCATACCGATTGTTTCGGCTAGCCATGTATTTAAAATTTGTAACTTATCGTAAGCCAAAGATTGCAAACAGGTGCAAAGTACCGACTGCCTATGCCCCTGGACGAGTGGTTGTCTTGGTTCCAGGTTAGGCGATCAGTCGGCCATTTACCCAGTCGGACCCCCAACGTATTTTAGGAAATAAGTTAGGTTTGTTTAACTTTTTCAAGTTAGAAAGGAACAGGCCGCTTATAACCAGCCCGCCTGTTTGTTAAAATAGGAATAGTTCTTGAGTCCTTGTTTGCCAAAAAGCAGTCGACCTACGAACCAGATTTTCAAACATGTTTGGTTTGAAAAGAAATCATCTTAGTAGGGTTGGGGTACGAGAGCTCTGGTTAGCCTTTAGACAGGCGGACTCGTCATACCTTTTGAATCCTTACTAAGTATGAGAGAGTGACTTATGAGTAGTCTTTGAGGTTACCCATTCGTCAGCTTTTATGCTTGAGTAGTAGAGGCACCAGGCGGCGGAAGCCAGCTGATCCCCTTGATTCACCAATTTTTGTTGGCTATTTACTCAAGAGGTACAGGCTGTACTTATCCTAAGTAATACAGACGGTCATCCGATGCAGATGTTAACTGCTAACACTTGTTTGGTTTAGTGTTAGAGTTATCCTTGTCTCAAAAACGGCTACGTGGTTGTCCTTGGGGACAGTCGTCTTGGTGACGTGTAATTTGTTTATAGAACAATGTTCCACCCAAAAGGGAGCTGCTCTCTGCGACGAATTTCATCCGGAGGGATGTCGTCGGACGCCTGCTATGATGTTGAGACAGGTCGTATTAATTTAAAGATTGGATCAGTTGGTTGGGCGCCTGGTCTGATCATTCGGTCATAGGCCTAAGGTAGTTCATGGCGAACTAAGTATAGTAGAGTAGTCGACTGTATAGCTACAAGCGGCGTGCCCCTCTTAATTGAATGCATATTTGAGTGAAATGGAGAGTAGCCGACTGTTTTACCAGTTGGCATGCCCCTCAATTGATGAGAAGATGGAGAGTAGCCGGCTGCTAATGGAGCAGGCGGCATGCCCCTCATAATACAAAATAGATGAAGCAAAATAGCAAACTTTTATTAGTAGCTCTTGGCTATTTACATCATTAAAAAATAATACTTCTTTAGATTCTCTACATCCCAGGTTCGAGGCAAGGGTTGGCCGTCTGGTGTTTCCAGGTGGTAGGTGCCGTCCCGAACCTCTTCATAGATTCGGTAGGGTCCTTCCCAGTTGGGAATTAATTTCCCTGACTCATTAGCCCTACCGACTGCTTCCATTTTTCTTAGTACAAAGTCCCCCACTTTGAGTGGACGCCTGTGCACTCTTTTATTATATGACCTTGTCATTCTCAGGCGGTAGATTTCATGGCGCAGGGCTGCATTGCCCCTTCGCTCTGGAAGTGAGTCCAATGCCAGGCGCATGGACTCCCAGTTCGCCTCTTCGTCATACAACATTATTCGAAGAGTCGGCTCGTAGTGTTCAATTGGAAGAACAACTTCTGCACCATAAGTTAGGAGGAATGGAATTTCTCCAGTCGACCCTTTTTCAATCGTCCTAAGGCCCAGAGAACATGTGGTAGTTCGTCTGCCCATAGGCCGCCTGCTCGTTCAATCTTCTTCTTAAGAGCGTCTGAGATGATCTTATTGAAAGCTTCTACTTGGCCATTTTCTTGAGGACAGCCGACTGATGCAAAGCAGTGTGAGATGCCTTGGTCTCCCAACCAATTTTTTAGAACAAGCGTCTCAAATTGGGGACCATTATCAAAAACCATAGACATGGGCACCCCAAACCGAGTGATGACATTTTTCCAGATGAATGAGATCACATCTTTCGTCTTGATTCCCTTAACAGCCTCAACCTCAACCCATTTGGTGAAGTAGTCGACTGCAACAAGTATGTACTTCCTGCCGCCTGTAGCGGGCGTATAGGGACCTAGGATATCCATGCCCCACTTAGCAAACGGTAGTGGGCTATGGATGGCAGTGAGATCAATAGCCGGACGGTGAATTAACTTGCCAAACCTTTGGCACTTGTCACATTTTTTCACCATCTCCATGGCGTCTGCCTCTAAGGTAGGCCAAAAGTAATCTTGCTGCCTTGCTCGTTGAGCAAGCGACCTGCCGCCTACATGAGAGGCGCAGTATCCAGAGTGCAGATCTTCTAAGACCTCTTGTCCTTTTTCTGGGGTAACACATTTTAAGAAGGGTTGAAGGTACCCTTTCTTGAAGAGTCCCCCCTTTCGCATCTCAAAACTAGACGCTCGCTTTTTCAGTAAGGCCGCCTGGTGATGGTCATCCGGCAAGGTGTCGTCTGTTGAATATGCCCTGATTGGGTCCATCCAGGTTGAACTTCGATCTAGAATTCCGATAAGATCTTCTTCAATACTCCTCTTTTCCATTACTTCCCAGAAAACGGTTCTTGGAGTGTCACAGGAGGCCGAGGATGCCAACTTTGAAAGAGCATCCGCCTGGTTATTTTCAGACCTGGGTACTTGAGTTAGATGAAACTCTTCAAGTGACCCGGCCGCTTGTTGTACCGCCTGCAAATATTTAATCATGGCCAGATGGGTTGCATCGTATTCGCCATTATACTGACTCAGTATCAATTGTGAGTCAGAGCAGGCGTCTATTCTTCTTGCCCCAGCCGCCTTACACATGCGGATACCGGCCAGTAAAGCTTCATATTTCGCCTCGTTGTTCGAGGCTTGGAAGTTAAAACGTAGAGCATACTCATACCTGTCGCCTTCTGGCGACTGACATATGACGCCTGCTCCACAACCATTTGAAGTGGAGCTCCCGTCCACATAGACCTTCCAGACTTGGTCTGGAATTTGAGAATCAGAGGGCCGAGTCATCTCTACAATAAAATCGGCAAATGCTTCCCCTTTACTGCTTTTCTTGGCTCGAATGCAATTTGGAGGCTCTGAATCTCTATTTCCCATTTGATCATTCGGCCTGACGACTCCATGTTTGTGAGTGGCCGCTTGATTTGCTGATCTGTGTATACGACTACTGAATGTGCCAAGAAATAAGGCTTCAATTTTCTAACTGCCATGAAGAGAGCAAGACCGAATTTTTCCACTAAGGGGTACCTCAACTTGGCATTCTTCAACACATGGCTGACAAAGTAGACCGGGAGCTGGCAGCCGTCTTTTTCAGCAAGGAGGACGACACTTAGAGCATGATCAGGCACTGCGAGATACATGTAGAGCACTTCTTTGGGAAAGGGACTGACCAGCCTTGGTAAGGAATGCAGATGGACTTTCAATTTTTGGAAGGCCGCCTCAGCATCCGACCCCCATTCAAACCTTGCTTTCTTCTTTATTGCCTGAAAAAAGTAAAGGCACTTGTCGCCTGACCGGCTGAGAAATCTTCCCAGGGCCGCCAGACAACCTGTTAACTTCTGAACCTCTCGGACTGTGCGAGGTGACTGCATGTCTATGACCGCCTGCACTTTCTCAGGCTTTGCCTCTATACCTCTCTGATTGAAGAGAAATCCGACAAACTTCCCAGACTCAACCCCAAAAACACATTTCTTGGGATTGAGCATGACATGGTGCCGCCTGAGTGTGGTGAATGTTTCTCGGAGGTCAGCCAGATGGTCCGTCTGAAGCTTGGACTTTACAATCATATCATCTATGTATGCCTCAACATTCCTTCCAATTTGGTCAAAGAAGACCGTGTTTATCATTCTTTGGAAGGTAGCTGGGGCGTTCTTCAAACCAAACAGCATGACCGTGTAACAATACAGCCCTTGATCAGTGACGAAGGCCGTCTTTTCCTGATCTTTCTTCCACAAAGGAATTTGATGAAAACCGGAGTAGACGTCCATGAAGCTCATTAAAGCGTGGCCGGCTGTGACCAGACAGTCTATCTTAGGCAGCGGGTAGCTGTCTTTGGGGCACGCCTTGCTTAAATTAGTGTAGTCCACACACATGCACCAAGTACCATTCGGCTTTCTTACTAGTACAACATTTGCAACCTAGTCAGTAAAGTAACATTGCCGAATGAACCCTGCATCAAGCAGCTTTTAAACCTTGGCGGCAGCCGCCTAACTTCTTTCTTCACCATGGTTCCGTTTCTTTTGTCGGACCGGCTTCTTTTTTGGATCCACAACCAGCTTATGCACTGCCAAGTCTGGACTGATGCTTGGCATCTCATGTACCTCAAATGCAAAGATATCCTCGAATTCCTTCAACAGTTGGCGAAAATCTTCACCCAGTACCGCAAGAGCAGTCGTCCCAACTTTGACTGTTCGGTCAGGACGTGAGTCGTCCAGGACGACATCCGTATGCTCACCAGCCGGCTGAGGGCGGAATTCGTCTGACCGCTCCTCTGGCAGTGATTGTTATCTTTTTTTCTTTTCTCTCGGCCCCCAGTTGAGTAGCCTTTCTTTTCTTGTCGCCTGCCACTTGGGCAGGCGCATCCTCCTTGATGAGTTCAAGGTTAGTTTTTCACCACTTGGGCCAGCAGCCGCCACAGTGGGTTTGATATTCGAGAGGTAACACTCTCGTGCTATCTTCTGATCTCCCCTTAGGGAGCCGACTGTTCCGTCATCCCTCTCAAATTTGAGCAGCATAAGAGAGGGAATAATGACAGCTTTAGAGTTGTTCAGGGTGGGTCGTCCCAAGATCATGTTGTAGGCCGATAGTTCTTCAACCACTAAGAACCGAACCACCATGTGACGGCCCTCCCCTTTCTCACCCAGACGGATGGGGAGATCCACTCGTCCCACTGGGTGTACAACACTTCCTCCAAACCCTACTAAAGGGTGAGATACCGGATGTATGCATTCAGTTTTGTACTTGAGCTTTGCCAAGCACTTGTTGCTGATGAGATCAGAGGAACTGTCGGTATCTATGAGGATCCGGCCAACTCTTTGGTTGGCCACCTTACATTCAATGACAATGGGGTCATCATGCGGCCCCTTAACACCTCCCAGATCTTCTTCTGTGATGACAATTTCTGGGAATAACTCTTGGCGGTCCGTCCTTGGTGAACGGAATTAACATCTAACCGCCTGATATTGTCTTTGTTGCCCCTAATAGTGGGGCCGCCTCCTGAGAAGCCGCCTGCTATAGTGTAGCAGACTGCGTCATCAGTATCAGAACTGTCAGCCGACCTATGATTCTTCTTGGCTGACTACTTGTGCTTGGGGGGAGCTTTCCCCTTGGACTTCTTGACAAAGGAGTCAAGATCGCCTTTTTCAGCCAGGCGGTCCAGGTAGCGCTTGAGGCTAATACATTCATTGGTTTCATGGCCAATATCCTCATGGAAATGACAGAACTTATCTTGGTTCCGATTGCTTGCAGAACCCTTCATGGGGGCCGGCTTCTCAATTGAGATCCGGCTCTTGATTTCTTTGAGGATAGCTTGGCTATCCTTGTTGAACACATACTTGGGAGAGTATGGTTTGAATTCTTTCTTCTTTTTCTGGGACGGCTGTTCAGAGGAGTCGGTCGCCCAGACTTCTTTTCTCTTTTTCTCATCTTTATTTGCCGACTTCTTTGGTCGGCTTTCTTTTTTGTCAGACCTCCTTCCGTCCGACTGTTTCCCAGTGTTATAGAGATCAGTCGCCTGTATATAGGCTTCAGCTTCAATCAATGCTTCTTGGAGAGTCGCAACCCTCTTTCGGACCAAGTCGAACTTGAAGGTCGACCCATCCTTAATACCTCTGAAAAAGTCAGTGTAGGCTACCTCATCCGACAGCCCTTGTATTTGAATCCTCATCAGATTAAACCGCCTGATGTAGGAACGGAGTCCCTCCTTCTCACCCTGCTGAATGGTCCCTAAGTCAAGGGTTGTCTTTTTAGCAGGAATGTTCATAGCAAAATTAGAGGTGAACAAGTAGGCAAGTGTCTTGAAATTATTTACACAACCAGTCGGCAGGTTGCCGAACCATTGTTGTGCAATTCCCTTGAGAGTGGCTGGGAAGCACTTGCACCAAGTGGGATCATCCAACCCTTGGAGGTACATTAGGTTGGTGAACGCCATTAGATGATCTTCTGGGTTAGTAGTGCCATCATAGGCGCCTACTAACACATTCTTCACTTTGGCCGTCTGGGCGGCCTCAATAATTTCCTTGGAGAAGGCGGATGGTTGTTCTCCAAGTCTGAGTAACCGTAGTTGCCAGTCCAATGGTTGGACGTTTCTTGCCGCCTGCTCTCCAAACAAAGGAGGCTGAAAGAAGTATTGTTGTTGCGGTACGTATGGTACATTCGGTACCGACTGATCTTTATGAGATCCGGATCGGCGGGAGGTACCGCCTGTCTGACTCTCATAATTTGATTGAGTATACCTCATGGAGGTATTATGCAAACTATCTTGAAAATCTGAAGTAGAGGCCGACTCTGACAGTCGGTCAATCTTCTTCTACTCTAGCATCAACCGAGCATCGGTGTACATTTTCTTCGTCCCATCCGCTTGAACATGACGAATGGGCTTTCTCCTCCCAGTTGACGGGATGTGAAACTTCGTCCAATCAATCACCGGTGGCCGACTAGCCCAAGTTTTGGGTGAGGGGTTGCCGCACGATCAGTGACTGACTTCATCCTACCAGAGTGGGAGGATTTTTTAGCCGACTATTCCTTTGCAGGAACAGGCGTTCTTTTCTTAATCAACTCTTGGATCTCTCCCTTGAACCCCCTCATGAAAGTCATGAGTTCGTTCCTTGTAATGGGAGCAGATCCTTCAGCCGCCTGTTGTTGCTCAGGCGGTGGGCCGGCTGGATTGCTGGGTCCAGCTTGGCAATCTACCCGTTCCCTCCTTTCGGTGTAACGGGTGCGTCGGGCCCTTAGGGTCCCATCTGAGGCCGTGTGTGTTTCAACCTCGACCTCATTTTCAGTATCTTGGTCTAAGTAGACTTGAGGGTCGTCCACTGGACGCCTCTCTTCTAGATTCGGTACAGACTGTGATGCCATCTCGAAAGTACTCTCCCCACAGACGGCGCCAAAATGTTTCGGGGTTTTTTGATGTCTTACAGGAGAGTTACAATTCCGGGATTGGTATCCTTGCGCCTGTACCTGCAAAGCAACGGAGACTCCTTGTGGTGGGAGTTCCGCCTCCGACGATCAAGTTAGAACGTGTATGAGGAGTGAATAGTGCGGAAAAGTAAAGGTTGGGAGATCTGGTTCCTCTAGGCGAGGAGTGATCTAAGTGTTTAGGTGAGTGTAATTAATGTTCCCCCCTTTAATGAGGATTAATTAGAGTATTTATAACCTTGGGAAACGTGCCGAATACTAGGTTTAGGTTAACCTAGGGCTGACTGGGCTTCCCTTGGAAATTTGGCCTAGGTGGTCGTTTGGCCTATTTGGCATATGGAGGCCACGTGGCGTGACACAACTAGTCCATGGTGGACAGATCAACGCCTGACACGTGGCAGGCTTCTATTGGCCCATGTGACGGACACTTGGCAGAGCCTGAATGGTCCACTTTTCAGATGGTGATTGGTAGGGAAAAATCCCCTAATCAACCGGTTTTTGGGATTGAAGAATGATAGGCCACCTTAAAGTTGGGATTATTGAGAAATAATCCAAAGTTGGGATTAATGAAACTAAATTGGTAAATATTAGGATTAAAAAACAGTGTTAATCCTATTATTTAAGTGCTACTCAATAAGTATAATTAGGGTTATTATGTCATATATTAGGGGTTACTTACAGAGTGTATGACCAAAGTAATTATATTTTTCTACTTAGTATATTTTTTTTACTTCTTTATTTATTCTTCAGGCCATAATCATGATAAGCTTTAAATATTTGTTAAAAGCTATTATATGGCGACAATTTTCATATTGAATTTATTCATATGGATCCTTATAACATTTTTTAAGTTTTCAATTAATCATTTGTGATAGAAGCTTGTAAGAGGTACAATTCATTTTACGATATAATTCAAGTATATGAATTTCTTAATAGTGACTACATACATTCTAATACTCCATATGTGTTTAAATAATTGAAATGTTTTGACTTTTTGTACTATTTATTTAATTTACTTGGACTAATGTTTGTGATTTATAAATAAGAATAAATATAGTTTATGAGTACACTACTAGTCTACTATATTTTTTATCTTATACATAAAAATATCGTTACATTAGCCTTTACTCGTCCGTTGCATTTGGTCAAAAATGTAGTAGTGGTATTTGTTGAAATTGTCTTAATAAATAGTTTATTAATATTCATCAATTTTTATAATTGTACTTGTTAATAATTAAAGATATTATTAGTTAAAGTTTTGCATTGAAATAATCACAACGACTGTACAGAGGAAGAATCAAATAAGCATTGCGTGCATAAATTGCTACTAGTATAATAAAGGGAGGTGAGTTAGGGGGTTGAAATATGCAAATGCCTTCCTATCTCTATGACAAGTAAAATATAATAGTCCACTCCAAAATACTTGTACCAAGTACGAGTATAATTTAAGGTTTAATTAAAAAAAGAATTGGAAACCAACCACTTTAAAGGAAATGGATTTACATTAAGCATTATTGGTTAGTGGAGAATGAAAAGTAATAATTCCATTTAACAAGCCGGTGTAAATGCTGTACAGGAGGAGCCTTAACTAAGTCATAATACCTATTTACTCTTATTAATCATTTTAATGACTTAGATGATGTAACTAATGATGTATTGATTCGACTAACTCATCAAGTGGTATGCTTTTATTATTATTTTTTTAAATGATTTTAAGAATAATTTAATCTTTTTAGTATATCTTAGTTGTTTATAGATTTTTAATTTAGTTGCACTTGTTACTCCTTTCGTCTTTATCCATTCTATATTTTCCTTTTTGGTCTGTTACAAATTATTTTCTTGCACATATTGTACGACAATGTTGTCTCTTTGTTTTTATTTTTAAAGTTTTGCTTTACACCTTCCCATAGTACATTAGTACCACTACAACCTATCCGTATACTCACTTCTTTTTTCTCAATCGTATTTTTTTCACTGTAGTTTACACGCACCAATCAAGCTTGGTGGACTTAGTGAAGAAACTCATCTTATGGTTTTAAAGTTGCGAATTCGAACCTCACCAACTACATTTGCTTGGGAGTAGGGGATTCCGACCCTTACCTCCCCCTCTACTCTCAGATGTTAAGCTGACTCAACTTGTAAGAGATGCTGATTCACTTTAGTTATATATCCCAAGGTCACAAATTTGAATCTCACCATCTACATTAACTTAGAAGTAGTGGTTCCTTGACATTTTTCTTAAAGCTGACCAAACCTAAATAGAAAAACTCCAGGTTTGGGTAGAATATAATTTCGGACCTGGCCCGAGTTGATTTTAATTTTTTTTTGGGTTTTGGGAACTTAAAAGCTCGTTTTAGTTAATATTTTGGTCCGAAAGCTCATTAGTTTTGGTCTGAATTAACGGGTTTGGGCACATTTTTTAGCCTAAATGATCACCTCTAATTTTTCTTATGTTATCAAGTGTTGACTGATGTATAATTTTTTTGACCGATGTATGATTTTTTTTACCGATATATAGTTGATACTGGTAGACTTGTTAATTGGGTAGTTTAGGTTGGGTTATTTCGTTTCTAGTATATCATCGGATCGGTTTCTTGTTAGGTCATTTTGGATTATGTTTCACCTAGTCAATGGATGGAAAATGGCTTGAGTTCGTCAGGTATCGGGTCGGGATTTTGAGTTAGGTTTAGATTGGGTCATTTTGAGTCAGGTTATTTTAGGTCGAGTTGAGTCTCGGGTTAAGTTCGACTTGGGTTATTTCTGGTTGAGACTTTGGTTCAAGCTCGAATTGAGAAATTTATTACTTATTTCGTGTTTTAATATGTGTTACAATTTGACCAACACATAACTGTAGACAATTTAATTGACTTAAATAAAATAAGAGGTAAGTGGGATAGTTGTAGTATTAAAAAATTGTAAAAGATAGATAGTGTGGTTAACAGTTTATTGAAAAGTAATGAATGTGATAGGAAAGAAATAATAAAAAAGTAGTGGGTTTGGGTGGAGACCATGAAAGGAGAAGATATAATATTAAAATGTAGTTTTTTGCTAAAAAAAAGTGTAACCTGCGGCGGACCTTTTGTTAGGCTCACGGGGGCTTGGCCCCCCAAAACATTTGTGAAAAAAATTAGTTGAACTATAAGTCTATAATATTGTAAAATACTTGTTAAACTTTAACTAAGCCCATTAAAGAGGAGATAAGAGGATATATGACAAAACTGTAATGCTCTAATGAGGAAATAATTTTTTTTATATATATCTTTTTATAAATCAATTTGAATATGTATATTTAAATTTGTGTTTTTCATTTTCGATATGACATTTGTTAATAACACTCATTAATATGAACTAAGATCGAACTATAACCGTTAACATGAAATTTTATCATAAACAGATTGACATTAATTTAGTAGGTAATTAAAAACATTAATTATACTCATTGATATTTCTAATGACGATATTAATTTCATTTTATTTATTAAATTCATATCACGGGGTGTATTTAGTGTCCATTCTCAAATCACTTTAAAAATACGACAATTTTGTGTCAATAGTTTAAGTTGAGTCATATTTTGAGTCAATTAGTGTAATTTTGTTATTTGTTTAACTCTTATGGATTTACATAGTTACATTTATATTACAAAAATTTGGCCCTCGACAGAGAAAGTTTCAAGATCCGCCACTGAGTGTAACACTAATTAAAACACGGATAAAGTATTGTTATTTCTAGTGATAATATCATTGTTATTACTGTCATTAATGTAACAGTATTGTTGTTATTGGTACAGTTGTTGTTCTAATAATAATAATAATAAAACGTTTCTAAAAAATCAAGTTTATGTACGTGCCACGTGAAACTCTTTTATGAATGATAAAATGATATGTCATCATGTAATACACCTTACAATAATTAGAAACACTTTTGTATGACTTATCTTTTAGCAATAAAATAAATGTACAAAAAAAATGAGCCCTTTTCCTACATAATGCTGCCAAAAACTCAATTCCACATAAACAATCTCTTTTTTTTTTTTTTTATAAATTTCCACAATACCGTCCATGTCACCACTTCAAGTCATTTTTAATTTTTACGGTTTTATGTGGAAACCGCTAGTTGAAGTGGCGGTTTTAGGGCTTTGAGTATTAAAAAAAAAAAAAAAAAAACACATAAAATTTTATTCTCTCTCACCTTCTCACTTTTGGCTTCCACTAAAAGCAAAAAAATTTCCTCAACGACGACATTCATTCTCAGACTTCTCAAACTGCTCAAACATGGAGAAAAATTATTCAACCCATCTGATTCCGCCATCGGAGTGGCGCTTGACGCTAGAGATGCATGGTTGATGTTTAATTTAGGGATAATGGAGGGTTAGTATAGTTTATGCCTAATTTCATTTTTATTTTTTCAATTCAATTGTTAATTTAGGCCTAATTTCGTTTCTATATTTTCAATTCACTTGTTAATTTATTCAATTTTTGTAATTGTGTAATCCAGATCTAAACATACTAAGTTTTAATTTATTTTTTTTTGTAAGTTTTGTTTTTGTTTGATTTGGAGTTTTATCAATCTTAAGTGGCTCTGTTTTGTTTTCTTCTAAGTATTACTATCAATCTTGGAGTATTATAATTATGTAAATTCTGTTTTTGTATTTTGATTATTTGTTTGTTAAAAGATTTATGTTGCTAGCTTATATTTTTTTTTTAAAAAAATCATAGCTACTTGAAGTAGCGGTCTTTAGTTTTGAAAACCGCTACTTCAAGTAGCGGTTTCTCCCTGAATCGGTAAAAAAAAAAAATCGGGTTTTTCTAACTTGCTTACGTGGACAGTATTTAGGAATAAAAGAAAAAGAAGCTGTATTTAAGAAATTGGAGTTTTTCCCAACATTTATTTTGGGAAAGAGCTCAAAAAAAATATATTTAAACAAAAATAAATATTTCCTTCTTTTTTAAATAATTGATACAATTAAAAAAATAATCTATACAATTAAACTTAACACGCATGCTAATACACTAATTTGACTATATATATATATATAAATATATATATATATATATATATATATATATATATATATATATATATATATAATAGTAAAGATTATATTAAAAAATTGATATTGTGAAATATAATGATAATAACAAATTATTATATGTGGCTGGCCACGCTAGCCATCATGGGGTTACTTTGTTAGTGTCATAGGGGTTCCTCGTTCAATGTTATAGGGGTTAATTCGTCAATGTTATAGGGGTTACTATGTCACTGTTACAAGGGTTACTCGTTCAGTTTACAAGGTTACTCAATCAGTGTTATATACATTACTTTGTTTTTCTCAAGCTAGCCATCATGGGGTTATTTCGTTAGTGTCATAGGGGTTCCTCGTTCAATGTTATAGGGGTTAATTCGTCAATGTTATAGGGGTTACTATGTCAGTGTTACAAGGGTTACTCGTTCAGTTTACAAGGTTACTTAATCAGCGTTATATGAATTACTTTGTTTTTCTCAAGCGGACACATGGTGTGACCAGACATGCTGTATAATAATACCTATTAATAATATATTTTATGATAAGATTTATTTTTTATGCATTAATCAAATAACGATAGCCAACATTAGTATATAAATAATACTCCATAATCAAATATGTCAGTTATTTAGGAATGCAAGAAGTAAAATTAAAAATTAAAAAAAAAAGGAAAAAAAAAAAAGAGTACTAGAATAATACTCAGTATCAAATGAGACTTAGTTTTCATAATGTGAGGGTGAGGAGTGACACATCCCATTTTCGGGGAAGTTGCTTTTTGCTACTACACTTGGAGCCTTGGAGGATTTAATTATTAGTTGTTTTTTTTTTTTTTTTTTTTTTTTTTTTTTTTTTTTTTTTTTTTTTTTTAAAGAATATTAGTTGTATAGTTATCTAATGAAAATTCCACCCAAAAAAATAAAATTAAAAAACAAAGCTCATGATATACTCCGTATTTTTCCATTAACACGTAGACTTGCCTTTTAGAAAAAGTCTCAAAGTTAGCTTAATTAATTATTCAAAGTTAAGGATGTAGCCATGAAAATATCTCCACCCATCCATTCTCCCTTCTAGTGGCGGATCTTGGAGAAATTTATTTTAAGGGCCAAAAAATTTATAATCTAAGTCACCAACATATAAACTACCTTTCATAAAAATTAAAAAAAAAAAAAAAAAAAAAAAAAAAAAATTCTAATAGGTGAACTGTAAATGACAATTTAATAAACTTTACCCCTTTTATCTCATAATAAACTTATACTTACAACTTGTCAAAAAAAAAAAAAAGAAAAAAAAAGAAAAAGAAAAAACTTATACTTACTGATTAGGGGATTTTTATCCACCAATCACCGTCTGACAAGTGGACCAACCAGGTTCCGCCACGTGTCCTTCACGTAGGCCAATAGGAGCCTGCCACGTGTCAATCGCAGATACGTCCTTTACGGACCAATTGAGACACGACGCGTGTCTACCCATGCCAAATGGGAAAACCGGCCAACAAGGCCCAATCCTGTTTAGAGGCCCAGTCAGCCCTAGGTTTACCCTAAACCTAGAGAGTGGCACGCTTCACGAGGTTATAAATACCCCTCTTAATCCTCATTAAGAGGGGGGAACACGGAAAAACACACGGATTACGCATTAAACACTCTCACCTAGAGAGACCAAACCACTTTAATTTCCGCATTAATTACTCCTTAATCCGGTACTAACTTGACCGTTGGAGGCAGAGCTCCCACCACCAGGAGTCTCCGTTGTTTTGCAGGTACAGGCGTCCGGTTCCAGTCTCGGTGTTGTAACTCTCCCGCAGGACATCAGAAAACCCCGAAACATTTTGGCGCCGTCTGTGGGGAGAGTACTTCTGAGATGGCATCCACGTTTGTACCGACTTTTGAAGAGAGGCGTCCCCTAGACGACCCTCAAGTCCAGTCGGACCATGATACTGAAAATGAACTTGAAGTTGAAGCTCACACAGCTCCAGACGGGACCCTAAGGGCCCGACGTACCCGTCAGACCGAAAGGAGAGAACGGGAACATTTTCAAACTGAAGGCGAGCCAGCAGGCGCACCGCCTGTTCGGCAGCAGGCGACTGATGGGTCTGCTCCCGTCACAAGGAACGAACTCATGACCTTCATGAGGGACTTCAAGGGAGAGATTCAGGAGTTGTTAAATAAGAAGCCTGCACCGTCCAAGGGACAGTCGGCTACGAAACCTTCCACTTCCGGCAAGAGGAAGCCGGTTCAAGGACGAGAGGGAACTCCTCATCCTAGATCTAGGAAGTGGGAGCCGCCTGCCCTTGATCTCACAAAATACCATTTTCCTACTCCAGGAAAGAGGAAACCTGTCCGTCACATTCAGGCGGACGGGTCGAAGAAAACATACACAGACGCTCGTCTGCTGTTAGAGCAGAAGAAGAATGACCGACTGTCTGAGTCGGCCTCTACTTCCGAATTCCAAGAAAGTCTGCGAAATACCTCGATGAGGCATACCCAGTCGTATCATGAGAGTCAGTCAGGCGGCACCTCCCGTCAGTCCGGCTTTCATAGCGACCAGGCGGTACCAAACTTACCGTTTGTACCACAACAACAGTATTTTATGCCGCCACCTCCGTTTGGTGGACAGGCAGCTAAAAATGTCCAACCTTTGGACTGGCAGCTACGGTTGCTTAGACTTGGTGAACAGCCGTCGGCCTTCTCCAAGGAAATTACTGAGGCCGCCCAGCCGGCCAAAGTGAAAAATGTGTTAGTAGGCGCCTATGACGGCACTACTAACCCAGAAGATCATCTGATGGCATTCTCCAACCTAATGTACCTTCAAGGGTTGGATGATCCCACCTGGTGCAAGTGTTTTCCAGCGACTCTCAAAGGAATCGCACAGCAATGGTTCGGCAACCTGCCGACTGGTTGTGTAAACAACTTCAGAACGCTTGCTTACTTGTTCACCTCCAACTTCGCCATGAATATCCCTGCGAAGAAGACGACCCTTGATTTGGGAACAATTCAGCAGGGTGAGAAGGAGGGGCTTCGATCTTATATCAGGCAGTTTAACCTGATGAGGATACAGATTCAAGGGTTACCGGATGAGGTGGCCTATACTGACTTTTTCAGGGGTCTCAAAGACGGGTCGACCTTCAAATTCGATCAGGTTCGAAAGAGGGTGGCGACTCTTCAGGAGGCCTTGATTGAAGCAGAAGCCTACATACAGGCGACTGATCTTTGTAATACAGCAAAACAGTCGGACGGGAAAAAGTTCGACAAAAGAGAAGGACGACAGATACAGTCGTCAAACAAAGATCAAAAGAAGAGAAAAGAGGTCTGGGCGACTGATTCCTCTAAACAGCCGGCCCAGAAGAAGAAAAAAGAATTCAAACCATACTCTCCAAAGTATGCGTTTAACAAGGATAGCCAAGCTATCCTAAAAGTAATAAAGGGACGGATTTCTATTGAGAAGCCGGTCCCCATGAAGGGTTCTGCAAGCAACCGGAACCAAGACAAATTTTGTGATTATCATGAAGATGTTGGTCATCACACCAACGAATGCATCAGTCTCATGCGGTATTTGGACCGCCTGGCTGAGCAAGGTGATCTTGACTCTTTTGTCAAGAAATCCACGGGGAACACCTCCTCGAAAAAGCAGTCGGCCAAAAAGAATCAACAGGCCGACAGCTCTGATACAGATGATGCAGTCGTCTACACTATTGCAGGCGGCTTCGCAGGAGGAGGTCCCACTATTAGGGGCAACAAAGACAATATCAGGCGGCTAGATGTAAATGCCGTTCACCCAGAACGGTCCTCCAAATATTCATTTCCTGAGATTGTCATTACTAAAGAAGATCTAGGAGGGGTCAAGGGACCGCATGACGACCCTATCGTCATTGAATGTAAAGTGGCCAACCAGAGAGTTGGCCGAATCCTCATAGATACCGGAAGCTCCTCAGATCTTATCAGTAGCAAATGTCTGTCAAAATTGAAGTACAAGACTGATTGTATACATCCGGCCTCCCACCCTTTAGTAGGGTTTGGAGGAGGAGTCGTCCACCTTGTAGGACGAATAGATTTACCCATCCGCCTGGGTGAAAAAGGGGAAGGACGACACATGGTAGTCCGATTCCTGGTGGTAGAAGAACTCTCGGCCTACAACATGATTCTGGGACGACCAACCCTGAATAATTCCAAGGCTGTAATAATCCCATCTCTCATGTTGCTCAAGTTTGAGAGGGATAATGGAACAGTCGGGTCCCTAAGGGGAGATCAGAGGATGGCCCGAGAATGCTATCTCTCGGATGTCAAGCCCACTGTTATGGCCGCTGAGTCCAGTGGAGGAAAGATAGACCTTGACAATGTCAAGGAGAGTGCGCCTGTTCAAGAAACAGGCGGCAAGAAAAGAAAGGCATCCCAGATGGGGGCCGCAAGAAAAGATAAAAAATAGAAATCATTGGAAGAGGAGCGGTCGGATGAATTCCGCCCTCAGCCGGCTGGTGAGCATACGGACCTAATCTTAGATGTCACGCGTCCTGACCGAACAGTCAAAGTTAGGACGACTGCTCTCGGGGTCCTAGGTGACGACTTTCACAATCTGTTGAAAGAATACAAGGACATCTTTGCATTCGAAGTCCATGAAATGCCAGACATTAGTCCTGAGCTGGCGGTACATAAACTAGCTGTGGATCCAAAAAAGAAGCCGGTAAGGCAGAAGAAGCGGAACCATGGCGAAGAAAGAAGTCAGGCGGCAGCCGCCGAAGTTAAAAAATTACTTGATGCAGGGTTCATTCGGCAATGTTTCTTCCCAGATTGGGTTGCAAATATTGTGCTTGTTAAAAAGCCGAATGGTACCTGGCGAATGTGTGTAGACTACACAGACTTAAACAAGGCGTGCCCCAAAGACAGTTACCCTCTGCCTAAAATTGACAATCTGGTTGACTCAACAGCCGGCCATGCTTTGATGAGTTTTATGGACGCTTACTCTGGTTTCCATCAAATACCTTTATGGAGGAAGGATCAGGAGAAGACGGCCTTCGTCACTGATCAAGGGTTATACTGTTACACGGTCATGCCGTTTGGTCTTAAGAATGCCCCGGCCACTTTCCAACGAATGATAAACACTGTGTTCTTTGATCAGATTGGGAGAAATGTCGAGGCATATATTGATGATATGATTGTCAAGTCTAAACTTCAGAAAGATCATATGTCGGACCTCCGAGAAACTTTCGCCACACTCAGGCGGCACCATGTCATGCTCAATCCCAAGAAATGTGTCTTTGGAGTTGAGTCTGGGAAATTTCTCGGATTTCTCATTAATCAGAGAGGAATAGAGGCGAACCCTGAGAAGGTGCAGGCGGTCATTGACATGCAGTCGCCCCGTACCGTCCGAGAGGTTCAGAAGTTAACAGGTTGTCTGGCGGCCTTGGGAAGATTTCTAAGCCGATCAGGCGACAAATGCCTATACTTTTTCCAGGCAATTAAGAAAAAGGCAAGGTTTGAATGGGGGCCGGATGCTGAGGCGGCCTTCCAAAAATTGAAAGTTCACTTGCATTCCTTGCCGAGGCTGGTCAGCCCTTTGCCCAAAGAAGTACTCTACATGTACCTGGCCGTCTCAGATCATGCGTTAAGCGCTGTTCTTCTTGCTGAAAGAGACGGCTGTCAGCTCCCGGTCTACTTTGTCAGCCATGTGCTGAAAAATGCCGAGTTGAGGTATCCCTTAGTGGAGAAATTTGGTCTTGCGCTCTTCATGGCTGTTAAAAAATTAAAGCCCTACTTTTTTGCGCATGCAGTCGTCGTTTATACAGACCAACCTGTCAAGCGGCCACTGACTGTCATGGAGTCGTCGGGCCGAATGATCAAATGGGCCATAGAAATACAGAGCCTCGAAGTTACCTTAGAGGCTAGAAAAGCAGTGAAGGGGCATGCCTTTGCTGTCTTTATTGTTGAGATGACTCGCCCCCCTGACTCTCAAGTTCCAGACCAAGTCTGGAAGGTATATGTGGATGGAAGCTCTACTTCAAATGGTTGTGGAGCAGGCGTCATATGTCAGTCGCCAGAAGGCGACAGATACGAGTATGCTTTACGCTTCAGTTTTCAGGCTTCAAACAATGAAGCAGAATATGAAGCTTTACTAGCTGGAATCCGCATGTGCAAGGCGGCAGGGGCTAGGAAATTAGACGCCTGTTCCGATTCACAATTGATAGTGAGTCAGTACAATGGCGAATATGAAGCAACCCATCCGGCCATGATCAAGTATTTACAGGCGGTCCGACAAGCGGTCGGCTCCCTTGAGGATTTCCATCTGATCCAAGTGCCGAGATCAGAAAATAACCAGGCGGATGCACTTTCAAAATTAGCATCATCCGCCTCCTGTGATACTCCTCGAACCGTTTTTTTGGGAAGTAGTGGAGCAGAGAAGCATTGAGGGAGACCCTATTGGAATCTTAGACAGAAGCTCAACCTGGATGGATCCAATCAGGGCATATCTGACAAATGGTACCCTGCCGGATGATCATCAACAGGCGGCAGTGCTGAAAAGACGAGCCACCAATTTTGAAATAATAAAGGGAGAACTTCACAAAAGGGGGTATCTTCAACCTTTCTTAAAGTGTGTTACTCCTAAAAAGGGCCGAGAGATACTAGACGATCTTCACTCTGGTCACTGTGCTTCCCATATAGGCGGAAGGACGCTTGCTCAACGGGCAAGGCGGCAGGGCTACTTCTGGCCTACCTTAGAAGCAGATGCTATGGTGATGGTGAAAAAGTGTGACAAGTGTCAAAGGTTTGGCAAACTAATTCACCGTCCGGCAACTGACCTCACCACCATTCATAGTCCCCTACCGTTTGCTAAATGGGGCATGGATATTCTGGGTCCATATACGCCTGCTACAGGCGGAAGGAGGTACATACTTGTTGCCGTCGACTACTTCACTAAATGGGTAGAGGCGGAGGCTGTTAAGGGAATCAAGACGAAGGATGTAATTTCTTTCATTTGGAGAAATGTCATCACTCGGTTCGGGGTTCCCATGTCTATGGTTTTTGATAATGGTCCCCAATTTGAGACGCCTGTTCTCAAAAGCTGGTTGGGTGACCAAGGAATTGCACACTGCTTTGCATCTGTCGGCCGTCCACAAGCAAATGGCCAGGTAGAAGCCTTTAATAAAATCATCTCAGACGGTCTGAAGAAAAAGATTGAACGAGCAGGCGGCCTATGGGCGGATGAACTACCACATGTTCTCTGGGCCATTAGGACGACTGAAAAAGGGGCGACTGGAGAAACTCCATTCCGCTGTTCTTCCAATAGAACACTACGAGCCGACTCTTCGAGTAATGCTATATGACGAAGAGGCAAACTGGGAAGCCATGCGCCTGGCGTTAGACTCACTCCCTGAAAAGAGGGGCAATGCTGTCTTGCGCCATGAGATCTACCGCCTGAGAATGACTCGATCATACAACAGAAAAGTGCACAGGCGTCCACTCAAAGTGGGGGACTTTGTACTTAGAAAAATGGAAGCTGTTGGTAGGGCTAACGAGTCTGGCAAGCTAACTCCCAACTGGGAAGGTCCCTACCGAATCTATGAAGAGGTTAGAGACGGTACCTACCGTCTGGAAACACCAGACGGCCAGCCGTTGCCTCGAACTTGGAACATAGATAATCTTAAGAAATATTTCTTTTAAAAAATGTAAAGTCAAGGACTACTTGAATAAAGTTTGCATTCTTACTATTCAATTTTGTATTAAGAGGGGCATGCCAACTGACAAACAGTCGGCTACTCTCCAAGTTTAAATTCATTTTTACTTTAAGAGGGGCATGCCAACTGACAAACAGTCGGCTACTCTCCATGTTTAAGAGGGGCACGCCGCTTGTTTCACTCAACCGGCTACCCTCACATAATCTAGTTCACCAAGAACTATCAAAAAACATGATCAGACCAGGTGTCAAGCCAACTGATCAAAATATAAAAATTCAATTCGACCTGTCCCAACATTATAGCAGGCGTCCGACGGCATCCATCCGGATGAAATTCGTCGCAGAGAGCAGCTCCCTTTTGGGTGGAACATTGTTCTATAAACTAATCACACGACACCTATACGACTGTCCCCAAGGGCAACCACGTAGCCGTTTTTGAGACAAGGATAACTTTTATCACTAACCAAACTAGTGGTAACAGTTGACATTTGAGTCGGATGACCGCCTGTATTACTTGGGATAAATGCAGGGGGTACCTCTTGAGTTAATAGCCAACAAACATTGGCGAATCAAGGGGTCCAGCCGGCCTCTGCCGCCTGGTACCTCTACTACTCAATCTAGAATGAGGATGACTGAGTAACACCAACGTTAACTCATAGTCACTCTCTCAAACTTGGTATGGAACCTAAAAAGTTTGAGTAGACCACCTGTTTTTTTGCAAACAAGGGCACTCAAACCACTATTCCTACTAGGTTTCCATTCGAGTTAATAGCCAACAAACATTGGCGAATAAAGGGGAACAAACAGTCGTCCTAGACTGCGAGCAAAAAAAACACAAGTAAGAAAACCTTTTCCTACTTGGTTAATTTTACAAATGACAGGACCGCCTGCCTAAGGGTAATCCAGTCGTAGACTGCCTAAAGTCTAGCCTACAAAATACAAGTAAGAAAACCTTTTCCTACTTGATTAATTTTACAAATGACAGGACCGCCTGCCTAAGGGTAATCCAGTCGTAGACTGCCTAAAGTCTAGCCTACAAAATACAAGTAAGAAAACCCTTTCCTACTTGGTTAATTTTACAAATGACAGGACCGCCTGCCTAAGGGTAATCCGGTCGTAGACTGCCTAAAGTCTAGCCTACAAAATACAAGTAAGAAAACCCTTTCCTACTTGGTTAATTTTACAAATGACAGGACCGCCTGCCTAAAGGTAATCCAGTCTTTTAAACGGGTCGAATACCGATTGACTAAATGGCCGACTGATCGCCTAGTTTGGAAACAGACAACCAGTCGTCCAGGGGCATAGGCGGCGTGACTAACCATCCGTACCTGTCTACAATCGGCCATGCAAAACAGTCGGTACAGGGTACAATTCATTACCAAATATGCAATACTTAGACAAATTTCAAGCAAAATAAAAATTGCATTAAGGAGATCAAAATATTCAGAACCCCGGCCCCCTGGCCGGGTAAATACAAGCAAACGGCACGCAGGCCGTGGAAAAAGACATAAAAGCTTAAGAAGGGGGCAGATCTTCAACATTAGCAGCTTCCGCCTGGTCAGCATTCTTCTTGCTGGACTCGGCCTCAGCTGCATCCTTCTTCGATGCCTTGCCCCCAAGTGGCACAAGCGCCACTATCGGCTGCTCCACCCCATCCAAGGCCTCCTCAAACTCCTCTTCCTCAGCAGCCGCCAGGATCTCTTGATTATAAGTATCAGAACACTGGCGGTACGTTTTTTCCCATGAGGCAAAGTCGGCACTGGGGAAGAGGCGGCTCCAGGTCATGCGCTGGATCTGGGAAGAGTCTTCCATCATCTCTCGGACGAGCTCTTTCTTCTCTTGCTCGGCCTTCTCCGAGAGCTCTTTAGTGAGACTCTTCTCCTGGGTCACCAGGCGTTCCTTTACGCTAGCCAAGGATTTCTCCATGACTTCGTATGAGAGCATTTTTTGGCGAAGAGGTTTAAGCTCGGCCTTGAGATTGGAGACGGTCGCCTCCAGCTCGCTGTTCCTCTTCTGGGCCGCCTCTAACTGAGCCCGGATAGCGGCGGTAGCCTGCGCCTGATAATAAAGAATATCAATTGTCAGAACTTCATTTTGGGCAATTTGAAACATTGCCTTATCACAGTTAGAGGCGGCCATAGCTTTTGCAGCCTTTACCTCTTTATTCTTCCGATCAAGCGGCTTGCGAAGGCCGTTCACACGGAGCAGGGCCTAAGTAAAGAGAAAACATGCGTCAGTTTCCAAAGAAAAAAGATAACAGGCGTCCTGAAATTCAAATACTCAAAAAAAAAAATGCTAAGTATACCTCAGCAAGGACCCCTGCAATCCCATCAAGGTCAAGGGTGCCGACACCCCTGACCGCCTCCCTTTCAGATGGAGGAACTGCTTTAATCATAGACTTGGCTACCTCCACCAAGTCAGGCTCCTGAGGGCCGGCTGCATCAATCATAAAAAGCAGGTTAGACCTAGTTAAGAAGGAAACAAGTGTAAAAAATTTTACAAGGAAATTGTCCATACTTCTAGGCGGCCCCGCCGGAGTTTTTGAGGGAGTGGCCGGCTGCTTCTCAGCCGCCACCTATTTCCTGGAAGACCCAGGAGAGCTTGCAACAGTCGTCCTCCGGGCCTTGGGGTCCGGCTGTTGCGAGGAAGAAGCTCTTGGAGTGCCCGACTGAAAAAAAAAAAAAAAAAGTTAGTATATGCACAAGACAACTACTCCAAAAAGAGGAAGAGTTTCGAAGACCACCAAGGGTGCCCCCTTGTTGGGGGAGTCGGTACAAGACTGTTGCATGATAGAGGCCCGCAACATGGCCGCCGCAGTCTTGGAGGCTGTTATTTTACTCATGGCGTCAGCTGCAAAAGAACAAACAGCAAAGTTAGTAAAAATCCCAAGTAAACAAAGCGTGAAAAAACAGAGTATTTGTCAGGCCGGCTACCTCTAGAGCACCGACTGCTGAGGCCACAGGCGGCCAAAAAGTACTCGTCATAGAGCCACTTGAAGCTCGGGACGCAGTTTAGGGGTACTTGCTCTCGTACCCCTGAAGTAGAGTTCACCCTAGTCTCTACTTTGAAGAGTCCTTTGTCTAGGATCTCTTTTTTAGCCTTTGGGGGAACAGGCGGCATGCTTCGGCCGCCTTCAAGGAGAGGCGGATTCCTATTCCACCTGTTAAAGCGTTTTTTTAGCTCTGTGTCTGAACCCTCAATAATAAGGAAGGTGTTCCGCCAATCCTTCCACTTGTTCGCTTTACCTCTCGTCATGAGGTAGCCCCTGTGGCTCGTCAATTGATACCAACCGGTACCGCCCGACTTAGGGGTCCGGCTGAGATAGTTCATGTGGGCGAAAGCCTCAAAGCTTGGCTCCACCCCGTACATCTCGCACCCGGCCACATAGCCGAGTACGTTTACCCAACAGCCGGATGTATTGGGAAGCGCAGCCCAGCTTTGATGGCCGCCACATAGCAGCCAAAGCAGCCGTCATCAAAGCTGGTACCAGCCGGCCAGACGACTGTGTCTTCTGGATCCGGCACGAACAGTAGAAATCCGGGGCCCATCTTGTGGTTTGCTATACATCCGTGCAGTAGTAGGGGGTGTTTTCCTCTCGGTAAGAGGCGGACGGCTCCGCCCAGTTATCCCCCTTCTCAACTGAATGAGAAAGCCTCGCCTCTTGTAGGCGGCTGTTTCTTTCTTCTGTGCCTGGAGAAGCGTGGCCAGAAGAGTTGGACTCGGACTCGTCCTCTGACGAGTCCGAAGAGGACGACTCCTCCCCTCTCCCAGAGGGGCCCGCCTCCTCTCCCTTAGAAGGAGCAGGAGAAAAGTTAGTCATGTCAACTGTGAAATGGGAAGGGACCACCTTGACCCCTCCCTCAGAACTGTCGGCTTGGCAGCCGCTTTGCTTTACTTCTACATCTGGCGTCTAGTCAGATGTTTCACTAATTGGCACCCTTTGGGAGGAGCCGTCTGAGTTTGAGATCCTAGCAGTCTTTTTTGTTCTGGCCATCACGTTCTACATAGACACAGATACAGTCGGACTTTGTATAAAGGGCAAAGATGGGTCCAGAAAAGGGCAGGCGGCACTCCTAGTCCTAGATTCAGCCGTCCCCGGTGACCGGCTGATCACTAACTTAGGCCGTGTCGTGTGCTTCCATGGGGCCATTTCAAAAAATAATAATAAAGAAAAAATTAAGAGTAAGAGAACCGACGGTTACCTGAACGAGTGATGATTGGTGAATTTTTGAAAATCCTTTGCAGGCGGCTTGTCAGAGCAGGCGGTAGGCAGAAAAAGTCCAAAATGTCAGAGCAAGTTCAGGGGTCCGAATGTTCTCTCGCAAAGTTCTCAAATGTGAAAATGACCGAAGTCATCACTTCCTTTATATAGGCCAAGTGAGAAGGCGAAGGGTCACTTCCAAATTCAAAATTTGGGCGGGAAAATCTCTCGGCCATTTGCAAGGTGACACCTGTAGCAGGCCGTCGCCTGTCACCATGCGACACCTGTCACAGGTGACACGTGACCAGTCACGTGCCACCTGTGAGGGGTAAATGATTAGGGGATTTTTATCCACCAATCACCGTTTGACAAGTGGACCAACCAGGTTCCGCCACGTGTCCTTCACGTAGGCCAATAGGAGCCTGCCACGTGTCAATCGCAGATACGTCCTTTAAGGACCAATTGAGACACGACGCGTGTCTACCCATGCCAAATGGGAAAACCGGCCAACAAGGCCCAATCCTGTTTAGAGGCCCAGTCAGCCCTAGGTTTACCCTAAACCTAGAGAGTGGCACGCTTCACGAGGTTATAAATACCCCTCTTAATCCTCATTAAGAGAGGGGAACACGGAAAAACACACGGATTACGCATTAAACACTCTCACCTAGAGAGACCAAACCACTTTAATTTCCGCATTAATTACTCCTTAATCCGGTACTAACTTGACCGTTGGAGGCGGAGCTCCCACCACCAGGAGTCTCCGTTGTTTTGCAGGTACAGGCGTCCGGTTCCAGTCTCGGTGTTGTAACTCTCCCGCAGGACATCAGAAAACCCCGAAACACTTACAATGTCAAATTTTATGAAATTTGAAGGTTTTTTTTTTTTTTTTTTAGGACTTTGCCAGAATTTTACAATTACTATTTTTAACTAAATAGTCTAAGATATTTAGGTATGTAATACAATTTGTGAAAAAAATTAATGAGATTGTTACACTGAGATAATCGGAATGGAATGAACAAAGGGAATAAAAGAGAATGGAATGAAAAACCTTACCAAGTAGTATGTTGTTTGTTTTGAAAAAAATAAAAGGAATGGAGCCACCAATCCACCATCACACCACCACCACACAACCACACAAACAACTCATTCCTTCAAATTTCCAGCCATCACCCAGCCAGCCCACCACCCAGCCGCCACCTAGTCACACTCGCCGCCTCTAGTCGCACCTCCCCCACCCATCGCCGCCGTTCCTCGCCACCCAAAAACCCCATAGCCCCCCTCACCGCCGCGTCTCCCTCTCACTGTTGTTGGTTCTCCACCACAGCCCCCCTCACCGCCGCTCCTCCCATTAAAGCACACTCCACTTTCGTCCTTCCATTGAAGCGCACTCCATTTTCTCCCTTGAAGCGAAATCTGGGTTCCATTGAAGCGCACACCATGTTCTCCATCCTCCTCTTTTTTATCCATTACTTTAATTGTGAGTATTACTTTCGTGTTTATCTCAATTTCATAATCTAGCTATCAATTGTCAGCATTTTCAATTTAGGGTTTTTCAAATCTTAATTTCTGGAAATTGGAGTACTAATTTCTCGAATTTGAATGGTGCTTGAGTTAACTAGTTCTTGAAAACCTCTTAGATAATTATTCTGTGAATAATCTTGGCGGTGAGGGGGGCCGTTCCTCGGGGAAGGGGCGGTGATGGCGGTGGAGGTGCGATTGGGTGGCAGTTGGGTGGTGGGGGTAAGGTAAAAGGGTGGTGGCTAGTGTGTGTGTGGTGGTGGAGGGGTGGCTAAGGAAAGGGAATGGAAAAGGCAAGGGGGGTAGGGGAATGAGTTTAGAATAATTTTGGGTAAAACCCAAAAATAAAAATGGAGAATGGGAATGATAAAAGATGCAAAACATACAATTACAAAGGGAATCATTCCCATTCCCTTTCTCTATTACAGCGAACCAAACGGCCCCTAAAACTTAACCAAATAGAGATGAACATGCTTTTTAGAAAAAGAAAAAAAAAAGAAAATAATTACATACTTGAACTATAAGAGTACATAACAAAGTTACGTAGACATCATTTTTTTAAACGGTAAGTGTTTTGGGTAAAAATACCAAAGACCACGTGGCCCAATAGAATGGTGACATGTGTCACCTAAAAAGAGGTTCACATGAACCAATCCACTGCTGACACGTGGCATCCCCAATCATCGGGAAAAAGACGACCATCCTGGCCCAATTCCCGAGATAGCCCATCATTCTTAGGCTTCCGTAACCTAGGATGACTGCGCACATCCAAAGACCCTATAAATAGGGAGATGATCCCACTCCCACCTGGAAACACATTCACAAATATTCCCAAAAAGCAGAGTAATCATTAATTTGTAGGTATTTACTCCTGATCTCGAAATCCAAGAAGATACTTTACTTTCCGCACCTTTTTACTGCGTCCGTGCACGTTCTAACTTAATCGTCGGAGGCGGACCTCCACCCAACCGAAGTCTTCGTTATTTTGCAAGTACAGGCGCTCGGAAATCAATCTTGGAATTGTAACTCTCCCGAGGGACACAGAAAACCCCGAAACATTTTAGCGCCGTCTGTGGCGAGAATACTTCTGAGATGGCTTCACAAGTACTTGTACCGCCTCATAATAAGAAACGGCCTACGACCGACTTTGAGGTCTATACAGACCAAGACAGTGGTGACGAATTCGATGTCGAAACCCATGTGGCCCCATACGGGTCACTCAGAACCAGACACACCCGTCCTAAGGAAACAAGGGAACGGGGCGATGATCAAGCTGGTCCAAGCAAGCCATCCAGAAAACCGTCTGGACAACCCCAGGCGGCAGAAGGTGCAACCCCCATTACTAGAGACGAACTCATGAAATTCATGACAAGTTTCAAAGGGTAAATTAAGGACCTAATCAACAAGAAGACGGCTGGCACCAGCAGGGGTCAGTCGGCTAAGAAACCTTCTCCCTCAGGGAAGAAGAAGCCTGTCAAATATCGTGTGCCTACTCCTCATCCTAAACCAAAGGCTGGGGACTAGCCCATGGTTGATCTGTCCACAATCCGATTTCCTGAAATAGGGAAGAGGAAGGCCATCTGGCAAGTTCAGCCGGATGGATCAAAGAAGACTTATTTGGATGCCTGGATGTTAATCCAGCAAAAGAAAAGTCAACAGCTGTCTGAGTCAGCTTCAACTTCGACTTACCCAGACAACTTCCAGAATACCTTAATGGGGTATTCACAATCAAACCGAGAGAGTCAGTCAGGCGGCTTGTCCGTCTGTACTGGCCCTCAGATTATCCATTTGGCTCCGTATGTGCCTCAGCAGCCATACATACCGTATGGACAACCATACATGCAGCTGACCCTCTTTGGGGGTCAGACGGCACAGAATGTCCAACCATTGGACTGGAAACTTCGTCTACTCAAACTTGGGGAACAACCTTCTGCGTTCTCCAAAGAGATAACCGAGGCGGCATAGTTGGCCAAGGTTAAGAATGTGTTGGTAGGTACTTATGATGGTATCACCAACCCAAAAGACCACCTAATGGCTCACACCAACCTCATGTACTTACAGAGGTCTGATGATGCCACCTGGTGCCGATGCTTCCCGGCAACATTGAAGGGCATTGCCCAACGATGGTTTGGAAACCTGCCAGCCAGATGCATCAATAACTTCAAGATGCTTGCGTACTTGTTTGCTTCCAACTTCTCTATGAACATCCCTACTAGGAAAACAAGTCTGCACTTGGGAGCCATACAACAGGGAGACAGAGAAGGGCTAAGGTCCTACGTCAGGCGGTTCAATTTGATGAGAATTCAGATTCAAGGGCTGTCTGACGAAGTGGCATACACAGACTTCTTTAAAGGTCTGAAGGACGAGTCGACTTTTAAGTTCGACCTCGTCAGAAAGAGGGTTGCTACCCTCCAAGAGGCTTTGATGGAGGCAGAAGCCTATATAGGCGACTAAGCTTCGTACCATCAGTAAGCAGCCGGACCCTAAGAAGTCCGATAAAAAAGAGAGTCGGCCTACTCAGCCGGCTAAAAAAGAAGAAAGCAAGAAGAGAAAAGAAGTCTGGGTGGCAGATGACTTGAGCAGCCATCCCAGAAAAAGAAGAAAGAAAAAGAGTTTAAACCGTACGTTCCCAAGTACGAGTTTAACAAGGAATTCTACTCCATCCTCATGGAGGTAAAAAACCGGGTGAATATTGAGAAACCGGCTGTAATGAAAGGTTCCGTAAAAAATTGGAACAAGAACAAATACTGTCATTTCCATGAGGACATATAGCCATGACACCAACGACTGTTATAGCCTCAAACGGTTGTTAGACCATCTGGCTGATAAAGGGGTGCTGAAGTCTTACATCCTAAAGTCCAAGGTGACCCTATAAACAAACAGTGGAAAGCCATCCAAAAAGGCAACCCAACTTGCTATTAGTTCGGACACTGATGAAGAGTCGATCTATATAAAAGTAGGCGGCTTTGCTGGAGGGGGTCCAACCATCCGGGGCACCAAGGACTACATCAGGCGGTTGGATATCAACTCAGTTGATGAGGGCCAAGCGTCAAAAGACACCTTTCCTGAGGTCATTATCACTGAGAAGGATAGGGGCAAGGTCTGACAGCCACATGATGACCCCATAGTCATCGAATGCAAGGTGGCCAACCAAAGGGTAGGCCGGATCCTTATCAACACTGGCAGCTCCTCTAACCTTATCAGCTATAAGTGCTTGGCAAAGCTCAAGTACAAGCCTAGCAGTATGCAAAAAGTTTCTCACCCGTTAGTTGGTTTTGGGGGTGGAGTAGTGCATCCAATGGGAAAGATTGACCTACCCATCCGGCTAGGGGAGAAGGGGGAAGGACGCCACATGGTCGTTAAATTCTTGGTTGTTGAAGAGTTGACCACCTATATTATGATATTAGGCCGTCCAACCCTCAACGAATCCAAGGCTGTTATTATTCCATCCCTCATGCTCCTAAAATTTGAGAGGGATGACGGGTCTGTAGGCTCACTGAATGGGGATCTATCAGAAGACGGCACGGGAGTGTTACCTCTCAAACGTCAAGCCTATTGTGGCCGCATCTGGCCAAGGTAAAGAGCCCATAGACCTTGATGAACTCAAGGAAGCCGTGCCTGCTCCCATAGCAGCCGGCAAAAAGAGAAAGGTCGACCAGTTGGTGGCCGTAAAAAAAGAGAAGCAATAGCAATCACTGACCGGGGAATGGTCAGATGAACTCTGTCCCCAGCCGGCTGGAGAACATATTAATATCGTTCTAGATGACACACGTCCAGATCGAACTGTTAAGGTGGGGACGGTTGCTTTTGTAAAGCCGGGAGCAGACTTGCACCACCTTTGTTTTGGGTTTTTTTGATGTGTCCTGCAGGAGAGTTGCGATTCCAAGACTGAGCTGCCGGTGCCTGTGCCTGCAAGATCACGAAGACTCCGGTTGGTAGGAGCTTCGCCTCCGACAATCAAGTTAGTATGCGTACAGGAGGAAAGAATACGGAATAGGTAAAGTTCTTCCCGCTGATTAGGAGAATTTTGCAATTAATATTGCTCGGTAATAGTGTTTGTATTTATGAATGCCCCATTAATGAGGTTTGCCCCACTATTTATAGTGGGGCAGACAAGTCCCCCATGAAAGGTACCAAGGACACGTGCCAACAGGGGATTGGAGCCCTATTGACTAATGGCGATGCGCCACGTGTCACCAGCCTATTGGGCCACGTGTCTAGAGTAATTTTTACCCTAAACATTTGCCCCTCACAGGTGCTGACGTGGCCGTGCCACGTGGCACCTGTGAAGAACTCCCTCTTTTTTTTTTTTTTTTTTTTTTTTTTTTAATCTCTTGGATTCTGGCTGTTTGGGTGAAAAGGCGGGAGAAGCAGAAGGTGAAGGGTCAGGACTCTTCGCCTTCTGAGGAGGGGCCCATAAGTAGCCAAGTCCCCTACCCGAGCCCTCATTTAAAAACTTTGCAAATTTTCTGATTTTCGAGAGCAGCCGGCATTGAGAGTTTCTGAGATAGTTTCCGCGTGATCATCCGGTTTATAACCGTCTGGGGGGTTTGATAGCAAGCCAAATTTGCACCTGCACTTCAAACAACACAGCCGGCTCAAGAGACGCCTGTGTCTTCGCAAGCAATCCCAAGAAATTCTCCGCGACCAAGCGGTTTTCTCCTTCTTTCTTTTAGGTACCGCCTCTATTCTTTCAAGCTCTTCCATGTATTTACGCTTGAGTATTTTGTTTATTTTCTCGTTTATTTGTCCCATAGTTAGATGGACCCTTTATACCCCCATCCGGAACATAATAATGAGACCAGCCGGTCTATTAGTACGGCTGAGTCTAGAACTGGAAACACCGACTATAGCCTTTGGGATTTGCCTTGTTTGTCTCCCAATCCGACCATCTTCGTGTCTGTGCAGGACACAATGGCCAGAACCAGGAAGACGGCTGTGGACCCCAATTACGGAGGTGGTGGCTCTGACGAGTTGCCGCCTGATGAGAGGGCCCCTAATGAGGCGGTCGTGGGATCTCCCGGAGGTACTCCTAGTACGCCTAGTGATAGCATTCTAGGCTCTGATCAGGGAGGCGGTGAGGAAGCCGCCTCCGTAGAACGAAGAAACTCGTCCCAAGAGGCCTCTTCCTCCGCTTTCAGCTCTACTCTTGGTCCTGTGGAGAGCAGCTCTAGCTTTCGAACACCATCCGTCGATAGAGAGGAGGAGGAGAGACCCTCCTGGAAAACTAAGGATGATCCTTTAATGATCACCGTCTCTACCAAAGATAGGGCCATGATGCAGAACAATTTGGCTGATTTCGTCCTCAAACGGCCCCTTGGAACGGGATATAGACTGGTGGTCTCGCCTGCGAAGGGGACAATTGCTTGGGAGGATGACCAGCGCAACGCAGACGGATGGTTTGGCTGCTACGAGGCGACATTCTTGGCGGGGCTCCGCTTCCCTCTTCATGACACAATAAAGGCCATACCCTCCCTACAGACGGCGCCAATGTTTCGGGGTTTTTTGATATGTCCTGCGGGAGAGTTACGATTCCAAGACTGAGCTGCCGGTGCCTATACCTGCAAGATCACGAAGACTCCGGTTGGTAGGAGCTTCGCCTCCGACAATCAAGTTAGTATGCGTACAAGAGGAAAGAATACGGAATAGGTAAAGTTCTTCTCGCTGATTGGAAGAATTCCGCAATTAATATTGCTCGGTAATAGTGTTTGTATTTATGAATGCCCCATTAATGAGGTTTGCCCCACTATATATATAGTGGGGCAGACAAGTCCCCCATGAAAGGTACCAAGGACACGTGTCAACAGGGGATTGGAGCCTTATTGACTAATGGCGATGCACCACGTGTCACCAGCCCATTGGGCCACGTGTCTAGGGTAATTTTTACCCTAAACAACCTTCTTAAAGAATTCAAAGACATTTTTGCTTTTGAAGTTGAAGAGATGCCAGGCGTTAGCCTGGATCTAGCTGTTTATAAACTTGCCGTGGATCCCAAAAAGAAGCCGGTTAGGCAAAAGAAAAGGAATCACGGTGAGGAAAGAAGTGAGGTGGCAGCTGCCGAAGTAAAGAAGCTATTGGATGCTCGGTTCATTCGGCAATGTTACTTCCCGGATTGGGTTGCAAATGTCGTTCTTGTAAAAAAGCTGAATGGTACCTGACGCATGTGTGTTGATTACACAGACCTGAACAAGGCATGTCCGAAGGATAGTTATCCACTTCCAAAGATTGACAGTCTGGTCGACTCTACAGCCGCTCATGCATTGATGAGCTTTATGGATTCTTACTCAGGCTTTCATTAGATACCCTTATGGAAGAAAGATCAAGAGAAGACGACATTTGTCACTGACCAAGGTTATTCTGCTATACTATGATGTCGTTTGGGTTGAAAAATGCGCCTGCTACCTTCCAACGAATGATTAATACAACCTTCATTAATCAACTTGGGAGGAATGTAGAGGCGTACATTGATGAAACGATAGTCAAATCCAAGCTACAAACTGATCACCTTGCTGACCTCCGAGAAACCTTCTACACCCTCAGGGGGCATAAGGTCATGCTTAATCCCAAGAAGTGTTTCTTTGGTGTTGAGTCTGGGAAGTTTCTCGGATTTTTGATTGTCAGAGATGGATAGAGGCCAATCCAGAGAAGATACAGGTGGTAATTGACATGAAGTCACCCCGCACTGTCAAAGAAGTCCAAAAGTTAACCGGTTGTCTGGAGGCATTGGGGAGATTCCTAAGCAACTCAGGCGACAAGTGCCTCTATTTGTTCCAAGCAATAAAAAAGAAGACTAGAATTGAATGGGTGGAGGATGCTGAGGCGGCCTTTTAAAAGTTGAAAGAACACTTGCACTCATTTCCAAGGCTTGTCAGCCTTCTGCCACAAGAGGTGCTTTACTTGTATTTGGCCATCTCAAACCATGCCCTCAGTGCTGTTCTCCTGGTTGAGAGAGACGACATACATCTCTCGGTCTATTTCATTAGCCATGTTCTCCGAAATGCTGAACTACGGTACCCCATGGTTGAGAAATTTGGCCTTGCTCTTTTCATGGCAGTCAAGAAGTTGAAACCTTACTTCCTGGCACATCTGGTTGTGATCTACACAGATCAACCCCTTAAGTGGCTAATGACAACTTTGGAGTCATCCGACAGGATGCTCAAATGGGCTATTGAAATGCAAAGTCTTGAAATCACTTTCGAACCAAGGAAGGCAGTGAAGGGTCAGGCGTTTGCCGACTTCATTGTCGAAATGACAAGGCTGGCTGAGTCGGAGAATCTTGACCAGGTTTTGAAAGTGAATGTAGACGGGAGCTCTACTACCAACAGCTGTGGTGCAGGGATTATATATAAGTCTCTAGAAGGGGAAAAGTATGAATATGTACTGCGGTTTAAGTTTCAAGCCTCAAATAATGAGGCAGAATATGAGGCCCTGCTAGCCGGTATCCGCATGTGTAAGGCGGCAGGGGTAAGAAAAGTTGACGTCTGCTCTGATTCACAACTGATTGTTAGCCAATAATATAGTGACTATGAGGCCACCCATCCGGCTATGATCAATTACCTGCAGGCGGTCAAAGAAGAGGTCGGGACACTTGATGAATTTCATCTAAGTCAAGTGCCTAGGTCAGAAAACAATCAGGTGGATGCTCTCTCTAAACTAGCATCATCCACCTCTTGTGACACGCCTAGGTTAGTCTTTTGGGAAGTTATGGAAAAAAGAAGTATTAAACTAGATCCCATTGGAATTCTTGACCGAAGATCAACGTGGATGGATGGCATCCGGGCTTATTTAGCAAACGACACTCTGCCGGATGCATACTCAGAAGCGGCTGCAATGAAAAAACGTGTCGCAGGCTTTGAGATTCTTAAGGGAGAACTTTTCAAGAAGGGTTATCTCCAGCCGCTATTGAAATGTGTCACCCCAGAAAGGGGGAAAGAGGTTCTAGAGGATCTGCACTTGGGTTTTTGTGCATCACATATAGGCGGCAGGACTCTAGCAAAAAGGGCCAGGCGGCAAGGCTACTTTTGGCCCACTCTTGAGGAAGATGCCATGGAAATGGTGAAGAAGTGTGATAAGTGTCAAAAATTTGGCAAACTCATACACCGTCCGGCTACTGATCTGACGGCTATTCACAGCCCAGTGCCATTCGCCAAATGGGGCATGGACATCCTGGGTCCATATACGCCTGCAACAGGCGGACGGAGGTATATTCTAGTTGCCGTTGATTAATTCACTAAATGGGTAGAAGCAGAGGCGGTCAAAGGCATAAAGACAAAGGATGTCATCTCCTTCACTTGGAGGAATATTATCACCCGGTTTGGGGTACCTATGTCTATGGTCTTTGACAATGGCCCTCAGTTTGAGATGCCTACCCTCAAGAACTAGTTGGGAGATCAAGGGATCTCACATTGCTTTACATCAGTTGGCCGTCCCCAAGCAAACGGCCAGGTTGAAGCCTTCAACAAGCTGATCTCAGACGGTATTAAGAAGAAAATTGAAAGGGCTGGCGGTCTATGGGCAGATAAGTTGCCTCATGTCCTATGGGCCATCAGAATAACTGAAAAAAGGGTAACAGGTGAAACCCTGTTTCTCATGACATACGGCACAGAAGCCGCCTTGTCTATTGAGCATTATGAGCCAACTCTTCGAGTCATGCTCTATGACGAAGAGGCTAATTGGGAAGCCATGCGGCTAGCATTGGACTCACTCGCAAAGCGCAGGGGCAATGCCGCCTTACGTCATGAGATCTACCATCTAAGAATGACAAGAGCCTACAACAAAAGAGTACACAAACGACCCTTGATAGTGGGGGACTTTGTGTTACGGAAAATGGAGGCAACCGGTAGGGCCAATGAGCAAGGAAAGTTGACTCCCAATTGGGAAGGCCCCTACCGAATCTATGAAGAAGTGAGAGGCGGCACCTACCGCCTGGAAACTCCGGACAGCAGGCAGCTAGCCAGAACTTGGAATGTAGATAACTAAAAAAAGTACTACTTCTAAGACTTGTAAATATTTTGTAAATAGAGTTTATCAATGAAAAGATGCTTTAATTTCACGTATTCATTTCTTTTTGTATGAATACCGTATGTGCAATGAACAAACGGACTGGTAAAAATTTACGACTGCTCCAACATGAGTAGATATAAGCCAAGTCCAATATTTAACAGCTATTGATGAGGCCAATGGCCAGAGAATCTTAAAACCATTGCCTGCTCCAACATGAGTAGGCAACCGGTGACGCCCATCCGGGTGAATTCATCGCAGAGAGCATCTCCCATTTGGGTGGCACATTGTGCTATAAACTTAAACACAAATGGCCCTACCGATTGTCTGGATTAAGACAACTCGTAGCTGCTTGCATGATCAATTGAGGCCTGGATAACTTTGTTTATCGCTTGTTTTATACCAATTGGTTACTGGTATCTTGGTTGGATATAACCGGTTGTTGCTCAAAAGCACTATAAACGGTTAAAATTGAAGATCTAGGCTAAGTCAAAACCTTAGCGGCTAAAACATTCCTTGTTTAAAACAACTACACACGCTAATGGCCGTCTGCTACTAAATGTTAATATGTCTGTGCTAAGAGCAAGACTTCCCCAGCCGGCAAAGATTTATTAATCCCAGGATTCAATCTTAGCCGGTTGACCTGAATAATCTAATTGAAACCTTGACGCCATAGCAAAACCATATGTCATTTCAACTTAGAGTTAAATCCTGAAAATTGATTCAGATACGGTCAATTACTGTCTGACGTTTAATCCCAGTGGACAACTGTCCGTTTGGGTTGGGCCAATCACCAAGCGCACATTCGTCCAGGGGCAAATGCACATGGTGCATCCGGTAAACCGCATGTATTAGGTTACATATCATGATACGTGCATGTTGAAAAAATTGGAAAGATCGAAAAATTAATGCAAATTGCAAAGATTGGCAAAACCGACACAGTCGGTAAATTATATTATAAAAAAGAAAACCGACCAAATGGCCGGAAGAGAAATTGTTAACCGGATATGCATCCGGTGAAAAAGAATGTTGAAATACATTGAAGTACACGACATGCATGCAGGAAACAAAGGCAGAAAAGTTTAAGCTTGACGGGGTTTGTCTTCAGGTTGCCCTAGTTGAGCTTGATCAACCGGCACTTGCTCTTCCTCCTCTGCACCATCAACAGTCTCCTCATCCTCCTCTGCAAGCTCCCTCTTGACCCACTCCTGGAAAGGCTCAGGCTCCGGCTGACCCTTATCCTTTGCCAGGATAGCGACATCTGCTTATCTGTAGGCCAGCTCCCAGATGTTACAGTCCGCCTCTGGATACACAAGCGACCAGACTATTCTCATCCGGTCCTCGCAGTCTTGCTCTTTTTCTTCAATGACCTGGCTCTACTCAGCTTCTAGTGTGGCCTTGAAGTTGTCTTGGGAGGCGGCCATCTCTTTCTGCAGACGGTCGACGTCTGCTTTAAGAGTGGTGTTCTCTTTCTTGGTCTCTTCCAAGGATTTGAGACCCCCCCTGAGCATTTTTCAGCTCCAGCTCAGCATTGTCGCGCTCCGCCTCCAAATTTGAGGCCTTTAAATTAGCCTCATTGAGGGCAGCCTTGAGCCGCTTGATGGAGTTCTCCACTAGTAGAAAAACTTAAATGGGCACCGCCAAATGCACCCGGTTTTAAAAACCAGTGCGAAAAAAAATAGGCGGGATTGAGGGAAAGAGTTTTCGCACCGGTTCTAACCAAATCGGTGTGAAAAATGATTTAATCGCACCGGTTCTAACAAAATCGGTGCAAAAAGTGAGTAAATCGCACCGGTTTAGTTCGAACTGGTGCGAAAGCTGTTGTAAATTAAAAAAATTATCGGTTATAATCTTCTTTTTTTCTCTTTCAATTCCTCGATCTTTCATCCTCTCTCATTTGCCTCTCTCTCCTCTCTCTCTCCTCCATTAAAGCATACTCGACATTCTCCATTGAAGGGGCTTCTAAGCTTTCTCTCAGCACTTTCCTCAACCTCTTTCTCTCTCCTTCTCCATAATTGCCACTTTCCCTTTCCTTTCTTCTCTCTTTCGATCTCCTTCTCCTTCTCCATAACCAAGCACAACCACCATCGCCGCCGCCGTCAATGTGAACCAAATACAACAACAACAACAAACTTGAATCAATTATCGATTCAAAATTCACAAATTCGAGGTATGTGCTCTTTGATTTGAAGTCTAGGTTTTAGGTTTTGTAATTAGGGTTTCTAATTTGACTCTGAATCTCCGAAATTGTTTTGGGGATGATATTGTAGAATACTGCGAATACTCTTCATGGTGGCCCGATTGCGTCTTTGGTGGATTTGCTGGGTTCGGCTGTTGTTTTCACTGTTGGAGCTCCGTCTAACGGTGTTTCTGTTGAGATCAATGTTTCCTACCTAGATGCTGCACTTCCTGATGTATGTTGAGGGTATTTTTGGGGAGAATTCGTAATTTTGTTGGATTTTTATTTCTTTATTGATGTTGATAAGTTGGAATTTGTACGTGTTTTGTATATTTTGATGTTTTTGACATACTGAACTGTGGGAATGTTGGGGTTGAGCTTGTTGAAGTGATTTTATAATCTATCACTGTCATGTATTTGGACTTTAAATTTTCTTTAGATATGATAGAAATTTGACAGCCCGAGTGAAGAGAACAAATCTCACTTGTCTTTGTTTAAATTCTGGCAAAGCTAGCTTACCTAAGTGAAGAAAAAAACATAAGCCCCCTTCATTTGGATTTGAACTAAAAAAGATGAAAGGACCAGAGCTTACTATGTTCAATGAGAAATCTTAGAAAAAAGAAAGCTAAATTAGATGCAGAATTGACACATCAAGGCTAAGACAATAGCTATTTAACTTCTACAATTTATCCACCTTAAGAACAAATTTATTTTGAGGAGTGATGTCTTTCTTGCTCAAGGAGTCAAGGATATGATTTATTCAAGAACCTTCATAGTCGAACTATCATACTAAGCGTCAAGGTTGTGATAAGTAGATAATAGTGATAATGCTCACAGCTCTTTTGGACTAGATAATATCACTCTTGTTCTTCATCAATCTTAAAACTAAAGTTTGCTTTTCTGCTTGATTCATCTATTGTTATTGGACTCCACACGTGATTCTTATTTTTTTAAGAAATCCAGAATTAAAGAAAACATAAGAACATATTCTATAAGACTATAAGTCCTAATTTATAGCATTAGTAAAACTGTAGCCAATGCTATGATTTCTAGTTTGAATGTTTTTCATTGATGGATGTTGCTTACTCTTCTAAAGTTCTAGCCAGTTAGTATCTTCTAGAAGTTTCCCTTCATAAAGGTCTCTTAAGATTGCCTGCTAATGGCTGTGATTGCTACAACAATAAATCCTAGGTCAGTAATTTAGCTGCAAAACTATTGAACCGGAAACTGCTTCTCTGTTTATATTGGGTACGGCTCCGTTGATCTGAATTGCCACTTACCCTTTTTAAGAGTGATTGTTTTGTGGGAGCATTTAGATGATGATTTTGTGGTTATAAATGACTTGCAAATTTAGGCTAGCTTCATTAAATTGATAATGGTTATTAACACTAAATTTGGATGTATCTTGATTAACTTGCTACTGTATAACTTGGATCTATCATCAGAGAAAACCAAGTGATTATAATACATTTATTACATTAAGCAGCTGCTCTTGAAACTTTTGATAGTGGCTTTCCTCTTAAAGTTTGTTCCTTGAATAATTTCTTTGGCGATTGTACTGCTTGATTTTTTTGACTTGTTTAATGAACCAAATGTTCTCTGCAGTGTGCACTTGCTCTGCAATCTTTTAAATTAACCCTACTCATTTAAATCAGCCTTATTTTCATTTGAATGAGTCTATATTCTATATAGTGTATAAAAGCTCTTCAATATACTATATTAGTTATCTTTTAAAAATAGGCTCCCTCCTAGTGGACAGAATTAGTTGCCTTGTTTTATTACACAATATTATCTTCTCTGCTATGTATCTACTGATGAGTAGCCAACAACAGTTATCCTATATGTTAAACACTGCCACTTTTGGCATTCTGGGAAAATTATTCTCCAGTCCCCTTTAATGAAATAATGAGTGTGCTTGTTACATTTCATAGAGGCAGTAATAGTATGCTTGTTACATTTCATAGAGGCAGTAGTAGCTTATGGCTTCACAACGCTTGCTTTCTATTAACGAGTCATTGCTGACAGATCACGCAGAAGGAAGGATGAGAAAGGTCTATAGGCTTTGCCTTATGGGCAGCATATGTTTCTTTCAGAAATATGTGCTCCAGCTTCCAGAACTCAAAGAGTATTTCACCCTTAATTAAACCAAACTTCTTCATTAAGCTTGCAATATTTGGCTAATTAATACCATTTAACCATTCTAATTGATTTGTTCAAACATAAATTGTCATCAACAACACATATTCTGTTGAAACTCCTTTACTCTTCTGCTACCACATGATTGATCTTCAGCCTTGTATGATCTCTATCTGTTGATATCTAGGCAAGTAACAAGTGCTATAGTTGACTAGCAGTGTTCTAAAAGGTCCTTGTATATCATAGGCTTACGGTATAAAGAATTTTGTTGAGTGACCCTTGAGCTTATGCCATGGTTGTCTAGTTCATATATTCCACATATATTAGCACCTTGGCTGCAGCAGGAATTGTTTCCATTGACGTGTTTTTTTTTTATTTTTTATTTTTTTATTTTCCTAGTCTTGTTTCTGGTGTTATTTTTCCTCATTCAATCTTGAGGGGAGGAGGGATTGTATTAGCATTAGCTAGCCTGGAGGTAAATCTAAAAAAGGTTTGAAGTATCTACATGACTTTTGAAAAAATTTGGGGGTGAATTAAAGGAGCTTGCCCAAAACCCTGCTTGGCCCATGTATTCTTTCAAAACATACAAAGAAAAAACAGGGAGTGAGAACTATTGCAGGTGTTTGGGGTAAAAAACCCTATGCCACGTGGCCCAATATCAAGCTGACACGTGTCAGCCCCAGAAGGGCCCAATGGGATCCAATCGGATGCTGACACGTGGCACTGTAACCCTAATAGGGGGGCAGATCTTCATCTGCTATAGATAGAGGAAATTCCTCATTTATTAGACATTCAGAAACACTCATAAATACAAACACAAAAAACCGAGCAATATTAATTGCAGAATTCTCTCTGAATCAGAGAGAAAACCCACTTACTTTCCGCACTTTTATACATCCGGAGACGTTCTAACTTGATCGTCAGAGGCAAAACTCCACCCAATCGGAGTTTCGTGGTTTTACAGGTACAGACGGTCGGCGCGCATTCCCACAATTATAACTCTCCCGAGGGACTCCTAAAACCTCAAAACATCTGGCGCCGTATGTGGGGAGAGTACTTCTTAGATGGCATCCGATTCAGTACCGCTTGGTGAGGGCAAGCGGCTTACGGACCAGGATAGTGGTGAAGACTATGAGGTAGACACCTATGTGGCCCCAGACGGGTCATTTCATACAAGGCGCACCCGTTATAAAGAAACAAGGGAACGGGGCTAAGACAAAGCTGGTCCCAGCAACCCAGCCGGCAAGCCTGCTCGGCAACCCCAGGCGGCGGAGGGCACAACCCCCGTCACCAGGGATGAGCTCATGAAATTCATGACAAGTTTCAAGGGGGAAATCAAAGACATAATCAAGAAGTCAAACTAGCTCAAACAAGGGTTAGTCGGCCAAGAAGCCTCCTCCGTCCGGGAAGAAGCACATTAAAGACTGGGTGCCTACTCCTCACCCTAAACCAAAGGGGACAGATGGGCCCCTGATCGACCTCTCCAAACTTTGTTTCCCTGAATCAGGGCAAAGGAAGGCCATCTAGCAAGTTTTGCCGGATGGGTCAAAAAGACTTACTCTGATGCCCGGATGCTCATCCAGGAGAAGAGAAGTCAACAAATGTCTGAGTCGGCCTCAACGTCGACTTACCCAGATAGTTTCCGTAATACTTCAATGAAGTATTCGGAGACAAACCGAGAGAGTCAGTCACGCGGCATGTCTGCACGTACTGGCCCTCAGATCATCCAGTCGGCTCCGTATGTGCCCGAACAGCCATACATGCCGTATGGATCGCCATACATGCAGCCGACCCTCTTCGGGAGTCCGGCGACATTGTAGGTCAAGCCTATGGACTGCCAGCTCCGGCTGCTAAACCTTGGGGAACAGCCGTCGGCGTTCTCCAGGGAGATAACCGAGGCGGCTCAGCCGGCCAAGGTTAAGAATGTGTTGGTCGGTACCTACGACGGTACCACCAACCCGGAAGACCACCTAATGGCTTACACCAACCTCATGTACCTACAGGGGTTGGAAGACGCCGCCTGGTGCCGATGCTTCCCGGCAACATTGAAGGGCATAGCCCAACGATGGTTTGGCAATCTGCCAGCCGGATGCATCAACAATTTTAAGACGCTTGCATACCTATTTGCGTCCAACTTCTCCATGAACATCCCTGCCAAAAAGACAAGTCTCGACCTAGGGGCTATTCAGCAGGGAGACAAGGAGGGACTACGGTCCTACGTCAGGCGGTTCAACCTGATGAGAATTCAGATTCAGGGGCTGTCTGACGAAGTTGCATACACAGACTTCTTCAAGGGTCTGAAGGACGGGTCGACCTTTAAGTTCGACCTGGTCCGCAAGAGGGTTGCTACCCTCCAAGAGGCGTTGATGGAGGCCGAAGCCTATATACAGGCGACGGAGCTAAGTGCCATCAAGAACTCGTCGGAACCTAGAAGGTCCGACAAGAAAGAGAGCCGGTCTGCTCAGCCGGCCAAAAAAGAAGAGAGCAAGAAAAGAAAAGAAGTCTAGGCGGCGGATCGCTTTGGTCAGCCGTCCCATAAGAAACAGAGAAAGTTGGAGCTGTATGTCCCTAAGTACGAGTTCAACAAGGACTGCTCCTCCATCCTCATGGAGATCAAAGATCGATTAACAATTGAAAAACCGGCAGCAATGAAGAGTTCCATCAAGAACCGGAACAAGAGCAAGTACTGTCAGTTCCATGAGGATGTCGGCCATGACACCAATGGTTGCTATAGCCTCAGGTGGCTATTGGACCGTCTGGCTGATGAGGGGGCTTTGAAGTCCTACATGTTGAAGTCCAAGGGTAACCCCAAAACCAACAATAGACAACCGTCAAAGAAGCCGGCTGTGAGCTCTGACACTGATGAAGAGCACATCTTCACCATAGCAGGCGGTTTCGCGGGCGGTGGTCCTACCATTCGGGGTACCAAGGACAACATCCGGAAGCTGGCCAACTCAGTGGATGAGGGCCAGGCGTCGAAAGACACTTTCCTTGAGGTCTTCATCTCTAAGAAGGATCGAGGTATGGTTAGGCGGCCTCATGATGACCCAATTGTCGAATGCAAGGTTGCCAACCAACGAGTGGGCCGGATCCTCATCGATATCGGGAGCTCGTCTGACCTGATCAGCTACCAGTGCTTGGCAAAGCTCAAGTACAAGCCTAGCAGTATGCACAAGGCTTCTCACCCCCTAGTCGTCTTTGGGGGAGGAGTAGTGCATCCGGTGGGGAGGATTGACCTACCCATTCGGCTTGGAGAGAAGGGGGAAGGACGACACATGGTCGTCAAGTTTTTGGTGGTCAAGGAATTGACCGCCTACAATCTTATTCTGGGCCGTCCAACCCTCAACGAGTCCAAGGCAGTCATCATCCCATCCCTCATGCTGATCAAGTTTGAGAGGGATGATGGGTCAGTGGGTTCCCTGAACGGGGATCAGAAGACGGCTAGGGAGTGCTACCTCTTAGACGTCAAGCCTACTGTGGCCGCAGCCGGGCAAGGCGAGGAGCCCATTGACCTTGATGACTTCAAGGAAGCCGCGCCTGCTCCCAAAGCAGCCGGGAAAAGAGAAAGGCGGACCACCTGGTGGCCGTAAAAAAAGAGAAGCAATAGCAATCACTGATCGGGGAACGGTCAGAGGATCTTCGTTCCCAGCCGGCTGGTGATACCATTGATATTATTCTAGACGACAGCCGTCCCGAAAGAACTGTAAAACTGGGGATGGTTGCTTTTGCAAAGTTGGGTGCAGACTTGCACCAACTGTTGAAGGAATTCAAAGACATCTTTGCCTTTGAAGTGGAAGAGATGCCAGGCGTCAGCCTGAACCTTGCTGTCCACAAACTTGCCGTGGATCTAAAGAAGAAGCCGGTTAGGCAAAAGAAAAGGAACCACGGCGAGGAAAGATCTCAGACGGCAGCCGCCGAGGTCAAGAAGCTACTGGATGCCGGGTTCATTTGACAATTCTACTACCCGGATTGGGTAGCCAATGTCGTCCTTGTCAAAAAGCCGAATGGGACCTGGCGGATGTGTGTCGATTACACATATCTGAATAAGGCATGTCCGAAGGATAACTATCCACTTCCAAAGATCGACAGTCTAGTCGACCCTACAGCCGGTCATGCCTTGATGAGCTTCATGGACGCCTACTCAGGTTTCCATCAAATACCCTTGTGGAAAAAAGATCATAAAAAGACGGCATTCATCACTGATTAAGGGTTATTCTGTTATACGGTGATGCCGTTTGAGTTGAAGAATGCGCCTGCTACCTTCCAACGAATGATTAATACGGTCTTCATTAATCAGATTGGGATAAATGTAGAGGCGTACATTGATGACATGATAGTCAAATCCAAGCTACAGACAGATCACCTTGCTGATCTCCGAGAAACCTTCACCACCCTCAGGCGGCATACGGTCATGCTTAATCCCAAAAAGTGTGTCTTTGGTGTTGAGTCTGGGAAGTTTCTTGGATTCTTGATTGATCAAAGGGGAATAGAGGCTAATCCGCAAAAAGTACAGGAGGTGATTGACATGAAGTCACCCGACACTTTCAGAGAAGTCCAAAAGCTCACCGGTTGTCTGGCGGCATTGGGGAGATTCCTCAGCCGGTCAGGTGACAAGTGCCTCTACTTCTTCCAGGCAATTAAGAAGAAGACTAGATTTGAATGGGGGGAGAATACTGTGGCGGCATTCCAAAAATTGAAGGAGCACCTTCACTCGTTGCCACGGCTGGTCAGCCCTCTAGCATGAGTGGTTCTCTACATGTATCTAGCCGTCTCAGATCATGTCCTCAGTGCCGTTCTCCTAGCTGAGAGAGACGACATACAGCTCCCGGTGTATTTCATTAGCCATGTTCTCCGGAATGCTGAGCTGCGGTACCCCTTGGTTGAAAAATTTGGCCTCGCTCTGTTCATGGCAGTCAAGAAGTTAAAGCCATACTTCTTGGCACATCCGGTGGTGGTCTACACAGATCAACCCCTCAAGCGGCCAATGACAACCTTGGAGTCATCCGGCGGAATGCTCAAGTGGGCTATTGGATTGCAAAGTTTTGAAATTTCTTTCGAACCTAGAAAGGCAGTGAAGGGTCAGGCGTTCGCCGACTTCATTGTTGAAATGACAAGACTGGCTCAGCCGGACAATGTTGATCAGGTTTGGAAGTTGTATGTAGACGGGAGCTCTACTATGAACGGCTGTGGTGCAGGCGTAATTTGCAAATCTTCGGCGGGGACAAATATGAATACGCACTACGGTTCAAGTTCCAGGCCTCTAATAACAAGGCGGAGTACGAGGCCCTGCTAGCCGGTATACGCATGTGTAAGGCGGCAGGGGCAAGAAAAGTTGACGCTTGTTCAGATTCTCAACTGATCGTTAGCCAATTCCATGGTGACTATGAGGCCACCCATCCGGCGATGATCAAGTATCTGCAGGCGGTTAAAGATGAGGCTGGGACACTTGACGAATTTCATCTAAGTCAGGTGCCCAGGTCAGAAAACAATCAGGCGGATGCATTGTCCAAACTAGCATCATTCGCCACTTGTGATACGCCTAAGTCAGTCTTTTGGGAAGTCATGGAAAAAAGAAGTATTAAGCATGATCCCATTGGAGTTCTTGACTGAAGCTCTACCTGGATGGACCCCATCCGGGATTGCTTGGTAGATGACACTTTGCCGGATGCCCTTTCAGAAGCGGCAACATTGAAAAAACGAGCTTTGAGCTTCGAGATCTACAAGGGGGAGCTCTTTAAAAAGGGTTACCTCCAGCCGTTGCTGAAGTGTGTTACCCCTGAAAGGGGAAAAGAAGTTCTAGAGGATCTGCACTCGGGCTTTTGTGCATCACATATAGGCGGCAGAACTCTAGTAAAAAGGGCCAGACGGCAGGGTTACTTTTGGCCTACTCTTGAGGCAGACGCCATGGAAATGGTGAAAAAGTGTGACAAGTGCCAAAGATTTGGCCAACTCATACACCGTCCGACTACAGACCTGACGGCTATTTACAGCTCGGTTCCATTTGCAAAATGGGGCATGGACATCTTAGGTCCATATACGCCTGCCACAGGCGGGCGGAGGTACATCTTGGTGGCTGTAGATTACTTCACCAAATGGGTTGAGGCAGAGGCGGTCAAGGGCATTAAGACAAAGGATGTCATCTCCTTCATCTGGAGAAACATCATCACCTGGTTTAGGGTTCCTATGTCTGTGGTCTTTGACAATGGCCCTCAGCTCAGTTTGAAACACCTACCCTCAACAGCTGGCTGGAAGATCAAGGGATCTTGCATTGTTTTGCATCCGTTGGCCACCCCCAAGCAAACGACCAAGTTGAAGCCTTCAATAAGCTCATCTTAGACGGCATTAAGAAGAAAATTGAAAGGGCTGGTGGTCTATGGGAAGATGAGCTACCTCATGTCCTATGGGCCATCAGAACAACTGAAAAAGGGGCAACCGGTGAAACCCCTTTTCTCATGACATATGGCACTGAAGTCGTCCTGCCTATTGAACTTTATGAGCCAACACTCCGAGTCATGCTCTTTGATGAAGAGGCTAATTGGGAGGCCATGCGTCTTGCATTGGACTCACTCCCGGAGCGCATGGGCAATGCCGCCTTGCGTCATGAGATATACCGTCTGAGAATGACGAGGGCCTACAACAAAAGAGTACACAAACGACCCCTCAAAGTGGGGGACTTTGTGCTACGAAAAATGAAAGCAACTGGTAGGGCAAATGAACAAGGGAAGCTAACCCCTAATTGGGAAGGTCCCTACCGGATTTTTGAAGAAGTTAGAGGCGACACCTACCGCCTAAAAACACCAGGCGGCAGGCAGCTAGCCAGAACTTGGAATGTAGATAACTTGAAAAAGTACTACTTCTAAGGATTTGTAAATATTTTGTAAACAGAGTATATTAATGAAAAAGTACTTTATTTACAATTATCTTTTGTATAAAGTCCCGTCTGTGCAATGCACAACCGGGCAACTATTAAGTCCTATCTGTGTAATGCACAACCAGGCAACCGTTTGCTCTACTTGAGTAGAAGGCTAAGTATCGAACTTTGTTATTCAAAAGGCCAATGGCCAACATATTTTGTAAAAGTCTCATCTGTGCAATGCACAACCAGGAAACCGTCTGCTCTAAATTGAGTAGTAGGCTAAGTATTGAACTTAGCTATCCATAAGGCCAATGGCCGAACATGTTTTGAACCGCCTGCTCCAACATGGGCAGGCATCCGGCGACGCCCATTTGGATGAATTCGTCGAAGAGAACATCTCCCTTCCCGGTGGTACATTGTTCTACAGGTTATAAACTCAAACAGCTTTAACCGATTAGGTTAAAGATAACTAATGGCCGTTCGAATGACCTATCGAAATCAAGATACACCCGGTCATTGCCCCAAGGCAATACAAACGGTGAATTAAATCTTGGTCTGCAGCCGGCTTTTTCCAAAAAGCACTACAACCGGCTATAATTTCCATAAGCAAGGTCAAAACCTTGTCGCTTAACCCGCAATTGGTTAAAATGCATACGTCCGGCCACAGGCCGCCTGCATACCAGTCAGCGGCATTGTCGGATACCCTAGAGGTAATCCGTAGCCGGTTAAACGATTGTTCTAGGTCGAGTTTAGCTGGAACAGCCGGCATATACAACTTAGGAATAATTATGTTTTAAAACGATTAAGGACCGTCTATTTATTCATCCGGATGCTTATAGACGGCTATCTGCTTAGAGTTGGATTAACTATAAGAAAACAACCATCCAGGGTCAGACAGAAGACAGAGCCAATGCATCTGGCATACTGCATGTATCATTTCAAATTGTAACAGATATTTCATTCAAAGGCAAATTGCAAAAAATTAAAGCAAATAGTAGCAAAGCAAACCGACACAGTTGGCATATATATATATATATATGATTCAAATTCAAATGTCAGCCGGACCCTTGTCCGGGGAAAAAAGATACAAAAAGTACGCGGCACGCAGGCCGGATGAAAGCAGGAATAAAAAATGATAAGCTATTGCTGCTGCTGCTGTTGTTGTTCTGACGGCTGGTCTTGACTGGTAGGAGGGGCTTCTTGAATTTGCTGGGTTTGGGCTTCCCCAGCCCCACCCAGCGCAGTCTTTTCCTTGTGCTCCTCCTTCTTGATGCTGGCCCATTCTTCAAAGGGAGCCGGCTTCTCAGTCCCGAGAACTTGAGCGTCAAATATCTCGGTAGCGTATTTGTACCTCAAGTCGAAGATAGCATAGTCGGTGTCCGAGTGGATCATGGACCATGCCATCTTCATGCGCGCTTTGCAGTCGCGCTCGTTCTCGGTAACCAGCCGGTCCTGCGCAGTTGACAGCTGGTCCTTGTGCTCCTTCTGGGTCTTGGCCAGCTCATCCTTTAGCCGGGTGACCTCAGCCTTCAGCCCGGTGTTCTCCTTGTCAGCCTCTCCCAAGGCTTTGACGTCAGCCTTGAGTTGGTTAACTTGGAGTTCACAGTCGGCAGCCTTTTTGTTAGCTGTATCAGCAGTAGCCGTGCGGTCCCGGATTAGCTCCTCTTGTTTCATCTCTCGGGCTTTAGTTTGGATTTCAAGAATAAGGGAGTTATATTGACAGGCATCTATTAATTCGGTTGCCTGTCACTGGGCATCCCTTACCTCCTCTTGCTTCTTCCGTAAGGGGGCTTTCATCCCATCAACCCTCAACATCACCTGCAAAGTCAACCAAAAAAGAAGTTAGCTTCTCAGTTATATTACAACCGACAATTAACAAATTTGCACAAAAGTACCCCAACCGGTATATTACCTCAGCCAACAGTGAGTTGATGCGGTCAATGTTGACCTGGTTGATACCTAGTACCGCCTCCTTCTCGGACCGGGTGGGGGTCTTCAGCATTATCTTGGCATAATTTTGCATATCCGGCCAACGAGAAGAGGCATCTGCATCATGAGATTGATTCGTTAAGTACTGGGCATATGCAGCGCCTATATTCAGCCAGTTGCCTGAAGAATCCCCTGACTGAGAAGCTTGGGACTTGAATCGAACAGGCCCAAGCGGCCGGGGGGGTCAAAGGTAAGAGCCGTACCTTGGTTTTCAAGCTGAGGGGTGGCACCACCCCCAGCCGCATTGGAGTCGGATGTAACAGCAAGCACCCAGCTAGAGGGAACCTCAGGCTCCCTAGCTCCGGCCTCAGCCGGTCCTGAGCCTAAGCCCAGATCACACAGACTTTTGCCTGCGGACGTAGGCCTCTTAGGAGCCGACTGTCTTCTGGTAGAGGCTGAGGCAGGGGCAGGCGGGACCCTTGGCCTTTGAGAAGATGGTTGGGTGGGCTCGTCTCCCGGTCTCTTCAGCATGTTCCTTAGAGACCGAGGGACGTTCTGGCTTCCCGACTGCAAAACAAAGCAAAGCAACCGGTTAGTACTAAGATGGGTTGCAACACATATAGAAGGTAAAAAGGTCAACCGGTGCTTACCTCATCGCCTTTGGCCGCGAGGTGGGCCTTCTTTTTCTCAAGCTGCCCCTTCCGGATTTAAGCGGCTGACTGCCGGCGTTTTTTCGGGAAGAGTCACCTCGAGTCCTTTCTCTGGAAATAAAAAAAAAATAAAATTGTTAGAGATCATTCAAACACCATACAGGCGGCATAAGCGGCCGGTTAAGCAATAAACCTACGTTTGCTCCAAAAGGTGCTAAGACCGCAGGCGGAAAGGAACGCCTCGTCCTTGAACTAGTCCGGATGAGGGACCCAGAACTTAGGGACAATAACTTGTGTCCCATCATCCAGTGGCAGGGTTGTCTTTTTAAAAAGGGCCCGGCTTCATTATCTGATCCCAAGACCTCTCCGGTATCTTGGGGAGGGCTCATTTCTTTCCCAATAGAGCCGGGTTCTTATTGTAACGGCACAGCCGGTGGTTTACAGCTGGAGAAGGGGAAGAGACCATATAGAATTTGCTCTTCCAGCTGGTCCATTTAGATGGCTTCTCCAAATTCATCATGTACTCCGGATGCGTGGTCAATGTGTACCACACAATCCAGTCGCCTAGGGCACGGCTCAGATAGCGCATATGTGCAAACACCTCCCAGCTAGGCGTCACGTCCTGCATTTCGCAGGTGGCTATGTACACTAAAATGTTCACCCAAGAGTTGGGTGTGAGCTGCCAGACACCAAGGTCGTAACCCCTTATAATGGCTTTGATGATGTTGTGAAGGGGAAATCGGAGGCCGGCTTTGAATGCTGCCTCATAGCAGCCGAAGTAATTATCGGCGTGTTCCACGTCGTCATCCTAGACGACGGCTGCATCTACAAGTGGAACAACTATTTCCCATCCGGCCCCTCACGGGTGCTTCTTCAAAAATGCCGGGAGGGTTGCATTCTAAGTAACCACGTCCCAAGCGCTCAGTTGCGCCTCTATTGGGTTATTTGCTGAAGGCCAGTTATATGCCTCTTCACCCTCTTGAGGGGCAACTGGCTCCGTTGTCGACTCTGTGGAGTCAGATTGTTGGACGTTTTCTTCACCGTCTGAGCTTCCGGACTCTTCAAGAATCTCATCTCCGGGCGTGCTCGGTACGCCCGGTTGGTCAAAAGGAGCATCGTCAACTGGAGTTTTGGCTGAATCATCGGACTGGTACTCGGGGTCAACAACTGTTTTCCTTGTCCGAGCCATTCTGTCCTGCACATGAACAGAGATGGTCGGATTTGTAGAAGAGTAAGGGTGGTCCAAACACCCTCAGACGGCATCCCCAGTCCTAGACTCAGCCGTATTCGGTGAATGGTTGACAACTGCCCTAGGCCGTGCCATGTGTGTGTTAGGTGAGTCCATTACTCTAACAACCTATACAGCCGGGAAAAACTTAAAAAGTTGCAAGGGGCAGAGACGGTACCTTGAAGTAGTGAAAAAACTTGCTAGGAGACGGATCTTTGAGTTGTTGCTTGTAGATACCCAAGACGGTACCTCTTTGAAGAGCAACTGAAGTTTGTAGAAGACTTAACCGTTTTCCCAAAATGTGGCTTGAAGGTGCCACAGGCAAAAGAGTCCCGTTGTATGTTTTTAAAGCTGAAATACAAAACAAACAGTCAGACGTTTTCGAAGAAAATCGCTCAAAGATATCCCAGCCGGTATAAGACCGACTGTGGGTCTATTGAACGCAATTTATGAAGAAAGTTGCTTAAAGATACCCCAGACGGTATAAGACCGGGTGTGGGTCTATTGAAAGCAGTTATAAAGAAAATTGCTCAATAGTGCCCTAAACTGCATAAGCGCGGCTGTGGGTCTATTAAATGTAATTATTGAAGAAGATTGCTTAGAGATACCCCAGGCGGTATAAGATCGGCCGTGGGTCTAGTGGATGCAATTTATGAAAGAAATTGCTTAAAGGTGCCCTAGATAGTATAAGACCGGCTGTGGTTCTACTAAAATCAAGAAGAGAAAATTGACTAAGTTAGACGGTACCTTAGTGAGATGATCAAAGAAGCACTGAACCGGTATCCTGACGTATCTGAATCAAAGGAGCTGGTTGAACGCAAGATCAGCCGGTGTCAGAGCTTTTTTCTCTCAAGGAAATTTTTTGTGAAACTCGCAAAGTATGGAATGAGAGGAAGAAGCCTCCCATTTATAGGAGGGGGGCAGAAGGTGAACCGTCACCACCCCTTCCAATTCAAATTCGAAATTCGAATTCAAAAAAAAAAATGGAGGGAAGGAGACGAACCGTCACCTTTCCAGGATGTGATACGTGTCACAGGTGCCACATGGCAAGCCACGTCACACCTGTGAGGGGAAAATGTTTGGGGTAAAAAACCTTATGCCACGTGGCCCAATATCAAGCTGACACGTGTCAGCCCCAGAAGGGCCCAATGGGATCCAATCGGATGCTTACACGTGGCACTGTAACCCTAATGGGGGGCAGATCTTCATCTGCTATAAATAGAGGAAAATCCTCATTTATTAGACATTAAGAAACACTCATAAATACAAACACAAAAACCGAGCAATATTAATTGCAAAATTCTCTCTGAATCAGAGAGAAAACCCATTTACTTTCCGCACTTTTATACATTCGGAGACGTTTTAACTTGATCGTCGGAGGCGGAACTCCACCCAACCGGAGTTTCGTGGTTTTGGACGTATAGACGGTCGGCGCGCATTCCCAGAATTGTAACTCTCCCGAGGGACTCCAAAAACCCCGAAATAGCAGGCACTCAAGTTCTAGGAAATTGCTCAAGAATGCCTTATTTAGAAATAACTTTTGGCTCACAGCTGATGGATTTTTGTGTTTACTGTCTAATAATTTAAAAGCGCTATAGCAGCAGAAGAGATTCTTCTTCTTACATAGTTTTAGTGTAGAAACATGTGCACTAGTCTTTTGAGATATGAATTCTGTTTTTCTTGGCATTCGTATGTTCATGGTTAGGAATGTTTTGACTATCTCATTTTAATTTTCTCTTATGTGGTTCTGTTTTAGCAAATTATAATAACATCCTTTTTCAAATTTTTATGGCAGGCTTTTATGAGACTCGGATTGCATATTACTCGTGGAGAGGTGCTGCCGGCTATCGATTTGCAGCCATTCCTGACTACTGAATTACTAAGTCTTATTCTTCAAGATTTGCACCTGTGGTTCATGTTTCTACTTTGTCTATTGTAGTATGTATGTTGTATAGAGCACTAACTTTTAGGAGTGTACTTTACGATTGCATTTTGTCACATTATGTGTATTAATTAATAAAATTAAGTGATTTGTTATAAGTCCGATATTTTTTTTCTTCAGTTTTTTAAAGTGTAATATTACAAGTTATTGAAGAAAATATATGTGTTTTATGTATATTATGATTATATATAAGTATTTGGTACAATTTAAGTGAAAAAATGCAAAAAAAAAAAAAAAATATAATTTTTTTTGGGGCATTTTTGGCACTGGTTTTAAAACAGAACCGATGCTAAAAGTCTTTTTAAAAATTTTTTTGGTCCATTTTTCGCACCGGATCACAACAAGAACCGGTGCAAAATCTTTTGGTTTTTGGCATCCCTCAAATAAGGTCCGGTTCAAAACCGGTGCTAAACAGGGGCTTTGAACCGGTGCCCATTTGTATTTTTTGCCTAGTGCGCCTGTGACAGGAGCTGAGCTTTAGTTTCAAGGTCATGAATTATCATTAAATATTGAGCTACATCAGTGGACTCAGACGCCTCTCTTTTTGCCCGCCTTACCTCTTTCTGCTTCCGGGCATACAACTTTTTTAGCCACTCTACTCGCAGCATCGTCTGTGTAAATGCAAACGGTGTTAGAAAAGAAGCCGGAAATACACGTGAAAGAAAGTAAATTAAACTACTGTACCTCAGATAGCATAGCAAGGATGCGGTCAACATTGAATGTATTAATCCCGGGGATGGCCTCCTTGTCCTCCTTGGAAACGACCTTCAGCATGGCCTTAGAGTACTGCTGCACATCCGGCCACCGGGGGGATAGATTTGCACCAGAAAGAGATGGTGAGAAAGCTACATATGCGCCACCAACGGATCGCCGGCTGCCCGAAGATCATCCTGATTGAAGTTGGGAATGTGACTTGACCCGCATGGGCCAACCTAGCTCAAAAGGAGAGTTGAAGGGGTTAACAGTACCTTGGGGGTAAGGCTGAGGTTTTAAATCCCCTACAGCCGCTACAGAACCGCTTGCAGCTTTGGGTGGCAAGCCACCCTTCGGTGCCTCGGAGGCACCCGACTGGAAAGGAAGGTCAATCCCCAAACAAACATTTCTAATACTTTTTCCCCAAACGGTCAGACGGTTTTTGTTAAGGGGAACCCTGGAAACTGTTTGAGCAGTCGCTGTTTTCCTGGACTTGTTAGAGCTAGAGACCTCTTCACCAGGCCTTGGTCTGATCATTTTGGAGAGTGACCTAAGAGCCTTGTCTCCACCCTGAAAGAGCCAGGCATTATTCATACAGTCGGTTCAAAACTGTGCATATATAAATAAGGAAATGGAGAGAAAAGGGGACAGTCGGTTTATACCTGGCCTTTAGCCGCCAGTGCGGCTCTCTTCTTCTCCGCATTCTCTTTGCGGAGGTCTACTGTAGAGCGAGTAAGCGTTTTGTCCTGGGAAAGCATCCTTCTGGCGGCTTCTGCTAAAGTCACCGTCTGTCAGATTATCAAGCAATACATCACAAAGTTAAAAACAATGCTGATGAGGAATGAAATGTCGTCGTCAATACACCTTCCTATCAAATTAATCCTAGATTACCTAAATGAGTATAGAGGCAAGCAAGGGTCGAGATCCATGGAGAAACGGGAGATTGCAAAGCTAAGTGCTAACAATAGAGTTTTAAAAGGGGTGTATATGAATAAGAGTGGTGGAAAACAAGACAATAAATAAACTAAGGCCACCAAAATTACTCTAACAATTAACAAAGACTAACAAGTATTGGAAACTATGAGATTAAAAACACTAGGGGGATCGGGGAACATCAAACTTGGAGATTAAGAGCTAAACACATAGATAATCAAGGATTCACAACCAAGGGATCAAGGATCCTACTTAACACAATTCATTCCCATGCAATTGATTAATCAATGTATAAACTACGATCTATCCTAACATGATCACTCCCGCGCATCAATTAGGACATGTAATAATATAGTCAATGGTGCACAACATCAACCATATAACAATAAGCACAAGTTCATACAACAAGGGTTTAAATCCCCAAAAATCAAGTATTTAATCAAATAGCAACCAAGTCATCCATTCCCCTTCCCCTAGCTAAAAGTCTAGCCTAGGAGAGAGAAACTACTCATATCAACAATACCAAAATATTGGCCATAATCAAAATCATAAACATAACAATCAAAAATACTTGAAATATGTAAATAAACCAAAATAAAAGAGATTAAGATAGAAAGAGCTTACAAAGCTTCAACTTTGTATTGAAATAAGAAAATGGGTTTTTGAACCTTCAATGGTGAACCACCAAAAATCCAATAGAATGCTCCAATATTTATTACATAAGAACTAATCTAGATTAAAGATTAAAGTTTGGGTGATAAAAGACTAAAAATCTGAATTTTCTCTCTCTAAAAACTTATACAAGCATCAATGGATGCTATTCTCTCTTTAGAAATGTTCTAAGCATATTACCCTAAATGGAATAGCTGCCTTCATTCCTTCCCAAATCAGCTTTTAAATAGGGAAATAAATACTGGCTGGGCTGACAGCGTGCGCGCCCGCTACAGCTCTTTGCGCGCCCGCGCAGGATGATGTGTGCGCCCTCTACTAAGGGTTGTGCGCCCGCGAACTTCATTGTGCGCGCCCTCTACTAACATTTGCGCGCCCGCGAAGTACAGTGCGCGCCCTCTACTGAGCGCGCTTGGCATCTACAGAAAGTTGCCTTGTATCTTCAAGAATTCAAGCTAATCTGCGCGCCCTCTCTAGGAATCATCGCGCCCGCGTAGGAGGATGAGCGCGCCCTCTCCAGGGCGCGAGGCATCTACGAGGTATACATTCTAATTTGGCCTTGAATGCGCGCCCTCTCTCTTGGGTTGCGCGCCCGCGCAGAGCGGGAGAGAGGGCTCTACTGGGCGCGCAGCCTGATTAAAGCTCCTCACCTGATTTGTTATTGAAACCGGCTCTCGAAACTATCCCGAACTTTCTTCTACTTCACGTATCGGTTGGTTTACCTGCAAAACACAGGAAAACACCCAAAAACAGTACAAAAAGGTAAAGTAGTGGGGAAGTACGAGGGAAATAGCATTGTTGTGCAATATATGGTGAAGCGCGGAAAAATAGGGCTAAACAAGCGATAAATGGAGGGAAATGGTAGGAAAAAGGATCCCGAATAGTGGCATAAATGACACTTATCAAATTCCCCTACACTTACCTCTTTCTTGTCCTCAAGCAAGATCACCACCCAAATTAGAAATAAAGGCAGACAACCAGGATTAAAAATAAAAGAAAGACACAAGAATATACACTAACTCACTTTCGTAGGAATCACGGTTGTTTTTAGCGCAAACAACAAGCCATTTAAACCTCAAAGTCGCCTATGAGGACGAGTATGCTCTCGTGAAGGTTTCCAAAGAGATTAACCCACAACTCTTGGCAAAAATCGAGGAGAAAAAGACAAATCAAACACTACAAAGATAAACATAATTTGGCATGGCTTAGAGAAAAAAAAAAAAAAAAACAACAACATCAAATTTCAAGATGGACAATTGCTTTATTCGGGCTCAACCATGATAAACAACACCAAAGAATATTAGTCATTCTCAACTAAATGGTGCACGCACTTCTCAAGATGCTAAAGATTGCAAGAATCAAGTCTAAGCCAAGCATAGAGAACTAATGAGTCATCTTCCTCCCTAGTCCCCTCTAAAACGCTCCGCGTTCCCCCCACTAGCTTCAAATCATCCCCCTAGGTGGCTCTTCATGATTCCACGAAGGAACCGGAAAAAAGAATTACTTTGAGGAGGTAAAAGATCATCCCGACATCTCATCTATACATTCTCTTTCCATAGGGTAGAAAACCATCTCCCTCCACTGGTTAATGACCATGTACTTCTAGGGTCTAAGGGGCTTTACATGGGTTGTAATGACACGGCTTAAGGTAGAGGTCGGAAGAACAATTTGAAATAGTGGCGGTAATCCCTAAGTGAAGCAAGAGGAAGGGCAACCCTCAAGGTCAAAATTCAAGTCATAACCACAACTCAAACGAACATCCAAACATTTTGATTTCATTCGCATTACTAACTTTATTCAAGGATATACAAGATAGATCAATTTCTCATATCACTTTTTTCTCTTTTTTTCTTTTTCTTTTTTTTTTCAAAGCATCACACTTCCCAAATTTTCTTTCATGCTCAAATTTAGACTTTCATCTCAAGAATTTGCTCCAAACCAATTTCATCAAAGGTTCATGCTCATATCCACTACACTCTTCATACTAGCCTTACAAGCCCAGTGCTTCACTAACTAAAAGGGTTGGTAAAACATAGGTCGTTAAGCTTGTAATGGGGTTGAGATAAGAATGGGAAACATTAGGCTCAAACTGGTTGGCAAGGAGGTTGATGCAAAAGAGAAAATCAAATTTGTAACTAAATAAAAGAAAATATAAATGAAAATGAGAAATGATGCCCTTTTCCTCCCCCAAAAGTCCAAGGTCACGATCTTGGGAGCTAATAATCAACACAAGGATTCAAACGTGCATAGATGAGGATCCTAAAAACGCCGCTCAACAAATTGATGAAGGCTTGAACAAAATGAACCTCACTAGGGACGAGAAGAGTAAGCAACTACCAACTAGGGGGCGTCAAATCCACTATGAGGAGCAACTCCATCTTACCACAAACCGTGAACTAAGGGTTCAAATGCCATCACTAGTTCTTGCCTTTGCTACCTTGACTAAGACTTGACTAATTCAATCAACAACAATCTCGAAATGTGCATCTCATCACAAAGTTAAGAACGAAGAAATAAGCATTCTAAGGTGCATCATCACGGAGATAGAGTCCGAATGTAGTAAGCAAGTTCCAAAATACCACTATATCATCATGCCATAATTACGCTTATCACAAAAAAAAGAAGGAAATGAAACAAAAGAAAGGAGTAAAGAGGGTTCACATATGAGGCATAAAGATTCAAATAAATCCCAATCGACATACAAGTGATCGTTCGGTATCAATACCAACGATCCCAGGTTCCTTGGAACCGCATGCAAACATCCTCGAACCATTCAACTCCTTCCTAGTCTAAGAAGAAAGAAAAACTAAACACGCCAATAAGAAAAAGGAAGGGTCTCACCGAATGCTGCTTGAATTTGGAATGCGCAGTCATACCATACTCACCATCGGGTTTGCAATTTGAAGCGCGGGTGAGTTGTTTTCGAAGTTCCTTCTTCAAACTGCATCAGTGAGACAAGGAAAACACACCAAAAAGAAAGAAAGAAAAGGAGCATAAACTATATACAAACGATTAGATCTTCCCATCATAAACAGCAAAAACAACAGGATATCAAATAAAAGCAGCGGAAATAGACAGCAAGCTAAGATTTCCCCCCCACACTATAGTGATGCAAGCCCCTTATATACAAAAGAATCGACTCCTGACACTTTTACCCCCCCACACTTAGAAGGAGTAACGACCTCGTTGCTCCAAGACAAAACAAAGGAAGGGAAGGACAGGGGGAATAGCCAAGAAAAACAGGGGGCTAGCGCCCACTAGGGCCAGCATCACCGGAGTCCGGCCCCGTATCCCCGTAGGAGAAGCCGTCAGGTGGGCCGTGGGGATCCCAACCTCCAGTGTAGCCTAGAGGCCAACCATAATGACCTCGGAAGAGGTCTTGTTGCCAAGTAGGCAACGGGTAGAATTGTGGGGGCATGGTTAGGGGTTGGGGGTGGGCGGGGTCATCATAGGGGTAATTGGGATCACCCCTATAGTCACTACCACCCGACAACCTATAATCATAGGACCCGGATGCGTCAGGGAAATCATGGCGCACCCTATTTGGCTCGGAAGGTCCTTGCCAATAGGGGTAGGTAGGGGCGTTATCACCCCTCCCCCCCACGATGGCACTGGGCCATGCTGGGGAGGCCAATATGGATAATTGACCGGAGGCGTGACATCGCCTCTATCTACATGCATATCATAAATAGACTGCTGTTGGAGAAACATACCTTGCTGGGTTTCAAATAGGCTTTGAACACCCAACCGGAGGCTCCCCATTCGCTGCTCAAGGCTTTCCAAGCCTTGGCTTTGGAAGAACTGCTGCTGCTGTTGCTGTTGTTGATGTTGTTGTTGTTCATGTTGTTGTTGTTGTTGTAGTTAATCCACCATCTCCTCATCATCCTGCTCAAATACAAGGCCCTCTCCTCGATCGGCTCCAGGAAGGACACCATAGTCCCTCCTATCCTAGTAGATGTTTCTGGACTCCCTTTGGAAGGAGGTAAGATCCGGGTTTGGGAGAAAGCAATGGTGTGCATGAGACACCAACCAATCATAAACTCCCTCTCTAGGGGTGAAGGCAATGAATCCCAACCTTTTAAATTGATCAAGATTGAGAAAGATGTCACTGCTATTCCCAACCATAGTGTAAGAGGGGAGGAGGTCCCCATGCCCAAGCTTCAAGGCTAACCTTGTTACCATACTCTCACAGGCAATTTCGCCGGTCTTCTTCCCCTTGGCGATTGATAAGCAATTTTTGATGAAGAAGTAGCCCAGGTTCACTCTTCGGCCTAAGGTGGGCTGAGTAGCGAACCACAAAGTGAGAATATCCTCCCTAGACATCTTCCCTAAATCCTGCTTGTTGAAAATAGCGTATCCAAGTATACGGTGCAGGATTCTTAGGGCCGGGTGAGCGATCTCACTGGCTAAGGAGTAGCGGGTGTTGAACTCTTCTTTTCCCGTGATCCCCCTCCACCAATGTCTTTCATTATAACCTTCGAAGGAGGAGTTCTCGGGAGCGACAAGGTTAGCATCTGGATTAAAGTCTAGGGCAATGTTGAGCTCTCTCAAGGATAGTGAATGAGATTTGTTGAAAAGCTGGAAGGTTACTCTAAAGTCGTCATCCCCCACAGCCTCACTTGAGAAAGTGGAAAAGAATTCAAGGGTTGGCTCAAGGTAGGTGTTGAATGACGAGCTCACAAATGTACCCAAATTGAGGTTCTCAAAGAGTACCCAAATGTCTTCGTCGACACCCAAGCTTGTGGTGGCCGGACGGTGATAGTGCTAGGAGGGTCTAAGCTTCCTCTCTTTCATTTTTTTTGTAGTTGGCTTCATGGTTGTTATTTTGGAAGGTAAGAGGGGGTAAAGTTGGTTGATTTTGTTGGGATTGGGAAGGTTGGGAGGGTTGTGGTTCCGTCCCACTCTTTGATCGTTTTCTATTGAATTTCAACATCTTCGCCCCAACCACTTCTCAAAAGTTTATACCTCAAAGAATTTCACACCAAAACACCGAAAATATCAACCCAAACCACAATTCGAAGAGTATCAACCCAAAAATTCAATCGCACTATCAAGTGAAATCCTACAAAACAACAATTAGCACAACGAATACAACAACAACAACGTAACAAAGTTAGACAATAGGCAAGGAGCTCATGAGATATATACATCACCCAAACAATTCTCAAAATTCCCAAACTACTCACACTCATCATGAAATTCATGGCCAACAATTCACACATCATAAACCCACAAATACCTATATCTAACAATTCACAATTCCCTAACTATTTCAAGAAAATCCCAACAATTGCAAATCATCCACAAGTATTTCATTAGAATTACATATTTGCAAGAATACTCATATACATGTCAATATAATCATAAGAATTGCAAAAATATCACATGTATTTCAATTGAGTCAAAATTTCTCCCACAAACATCACAAATTCAAGAAGTCTATCATGAATTCTATCAAAATGTAACAGAAATTAGGCTTAGGTAGTTAGATAAACCTTCTTGAAGATGAAAATTCGAACGAAAACTTCACCGAGGAGGCTAGCTTCGTGCAATGGGAGATTGGGATTTTTGGGGTTTTCTTGAAATTTCTTGGGTGAGATTAAAGGGTTTTTGATGAGCAAAAGTGTGCAAAGTGAGGTTTTGGTGAGTGTTTGATGAATTTTGAGGGAGATTTGGGGAGGAAAGGTGGGGATTTTGAGGTATTAGGAAGGTTAGCAATGGAGGTTAGGGTTTAGGGGAGAGAGAGAAGTGGGAGATTAAGAGTGAAAATGAGGGTGAAAGCATACATACCTGCCGTTTTTCTGAACTGCAATCGTGCGCGCCCGCGCACACCACCTGCGCGCCCGCGCACACCACCTGCGCGCCCGCGCACACCACCTGCGCGCCCGCGCACACCACCTGCGCGCCCGCGCACACCACCTGCGCGCCCGCGCACACCACCTGCGCGCCCGCGCAAATCCATCTGCGCGCCCGCGCAGACCTGTGAGAGAGCCCTCTCACGGGCGCGAATGCCATCTACAGAAGCATTGGCCCTTTTTTTTTCAGAAAGTGCGCGCCCGCGCTAGGGACTCTGCGCGCCCGCGCTAACCTCATGAGCGCCCTGTAGAGCCCTCTCAAGGCATCTACAGAAAACTCCCAAACTTCTTCGATTTAAAAAGTTCTCTAACTCTACTAAAAATCCCTAACACATAAAACTAAAATGTTTATCAAATATTACAACCCCATCAAAAGTATACAAAAGTTCAAGTTCAAAACGACAATATTCCCATATTACGGAATTGGCTTCGAGAGCTCCCATCCCGAGATCATCAAAAGCGCGTGAATGTCGTTAATTCTCTTCATTGTGCTCCTTCCTTGGGCCTACTTGACCTACAATAAAAACATCTATGGATTAGATCCAATCATAAAATCCAGTTACGAAAATAAAAAATTCAAAGAATAGAAGGGAGAAAGGGGCTCGGGTTGCCTCCCGAGAAGCGCTTCTTTTTAAGGTCATTAGCTTGACCATTGTTCTGATTCATTAAGGCTCAACAAGAGAAGGCTCGTAATCCATAGGATCAAGCCTAAGGCACTCAATACGACCAACTTCGTTCCTTGAATGATAGAGTTTTATGCGGTGTCCATTAACCCAAAACTTGTGATCGCCCGCATCTAGCTCAAAGGACCCATAAGGAGTAACATTAGAAATCTTGAAAGGACCGGACCATTTGGATTTCAGTTTTCCGGGGAAAGACGAAGTCTAGAGTTGAAAAGTAGAACTTCATCTCCAACCTTGAATTCCTTGAACCTTATCCTTTGATCGTGCCACTTCTTTGTTTGCTCCTTATAAAGCCTTGAATTCTCGTATGCATCGAAACGAAGCTCCTCTAGTTCATTCAATTTCATCAACCTTTTCTTTCTGGCTTCCCCAAGGTCCATATTAAGCTCCTTGATGGCCCACCAAGCCTTATGTTCCAACTCTACCGGGAGATGGCAAGCCTTGCCATAAACCAACCGGTATAGAGTAGTTCCTATCGGGGCTTTGTAGGCCGTTCTAAGGGCCCATAGAGTATCGTCAAGTTTGAGGGACCAATCCTTTCGAGTCTGGTTCACCATCTTCTCAAGTAGGTTCTTGATCTCTCGGTTCGATACCTCAACTTGGCCTTGGGTTTGGGGATGATATGGGAGCCCTACTTTATGGTGGACACCATATTTCTTGAGGAAGGCTTCAAGTTGCTTCTTGGAAAAGTGCTATCCACCATCACTAATTAGAGTCCGGGGCACCCCAAATCTTGGAAAGATGGTCTTCCTTAGAAGCTTGAGGACTACTTTGTGGTCGTTGGTTGGCGATGGTATAGCCTCTATCCACTTGGTCACGTAGTCAACCGCAACCAATATATAAGCATTTCCACATGAGGACACGAATGGACCCATGAAATCAACCCCCAAAACATCAAACGGTTCAACTTCAAGGATACCCAATTGAAGCAATCCATCCCGTTTTGTGATGCCTCCCGCTCTTTGACACCTATCACACCTAGCTATGTATCGTTGGGCATCACGATGCATGGTGGGCCACCAAAGTAAAGATTGAGAGATTTTAGCCACAGTTTTAGTTACACCACCATGTCCTCCACACGGTAGTGAATGGAAATGTTCAAGCACACTCTCAATTTCATGGTCCGGGACACACCTCCGGAATATACCATCCCCACATTGTTTGAATAATAATGGGTCATCCCAAAAATAACGCCTGACTTCCTTGAAGAACCTCTTCTTTTGCTGAGATGAGTATTGGTATGGAAAATGGAATGATTCCACTAGCTAAGTAATTTGCGAAATCCGCAAACCACGGGCTAGGAGAAGAAGCGATAGCCATAAGGGTCTCAACACCCAACTCCTCATTTATCGGAACACTTTCAACAACATGATGAGGTAATCTAGACAAGTGATCGGAAACATGGTTCTCGGCCCCCTTCTTATCCCTCATTTCGATATCAAAATCTTGTAGAAGGAGGACCCATCGTATTAGCCTAGGCTTTGCATCCTTCTTGTTCATTAAGTACCGAACCGTAGCGTGATCCGTGTACACTATCACTTTGGAGCAAACAAGATAGGACCGAAACTTGTCCATAGCAAACACAATTGCAAGCATTTCCTTTACTGTAGTAGTATAATTCTTTTGCGCATCATCCAAGGTTCTGCTAGCATAGGAAATGACATGCAACTTTCCTCCTGCTCTTTGACCTAATGCGGCTCCCACTGCGAAGTCACTAGCATCACACATTAGTTCAAATGGCAAGCTCCAATCTGGAGCTTGCACTACAGGAGCAGATGTGAGAGCTTCCTTGAGCTTATTGTAGGCTCGAAGGCAACTATCATCAAAACAAAAATCTTTATCCTTTTGAAGCAATCCCCTCCTCAACCATAAAATGGCATTTTTCCCAATTCAAAACAAGGCTCGTGTCTTGACATCGCTTCAAGACTTTTTCGAGGTTAAATAAGCACATGTCAAAAGAGGAGCCGCCTACACTGAAATCATCCATGAATACTTCAATTTCATTCTCCAACATTTTAGAGAAAATGGAGGTCATGCATCGTTGGAAGGTCGATGGGGCATTGCATAGGCCGAAGGGCATCCTTCGGTATGCGAATGTCCCATAAGGACAAGTGAAAGTGGTCTTCTCTTGATCCTTAGGGTGGATTGGGATTTGGAAAAATCCCGAGTATCCATATAAGAAGCAATAAAAGGCATGCTTTGATAACCTTTCCAACATTTGGTCAATGAAAGGGAGAGGGAAGTGATCTCTCTTTGTATTTTTATTCAACTTCCAATTAATGCACATTCTCCACCCGGTCATCGTTCGGGTGGAGATGTCCTCTACCTTCTCATTCTTGAGTATGGTCATGCCACCTTTCTTAGGAACTACGTGAACCGGGTTACCCATTTGCTATCGGAGATAGCATAGATAATCCCCGCTTCACGTAGTTTCAAAATCTCCTTTTTTACTACCTTTTTAAGGTTAGGATTTAACCTTCTTTGAGGCTCAATGGAGGTGGCATCATCATCCTCAAGATGGATTCGATGCATGCACAACAAAGGGCTAATACCCTTGATATCATCAATGCTATACCCTATCACAGTTCTATATTTTCTCAAAACGTCAAGCAATTTTTCGAAATCATGCCCATCAAGGGTAGCATTGACAATAACCGGGTATTCCCCTTCATTTCCAAGGTAAGCATATTTCAAAGTGGGGGGAAGGGGTTTGAGTTCTACCTTGGGAGGAGGCTTAGAACTCTCCTCCAATTTCTCCTCTTCTTGTGCTAGCTCATCATTCTTAGGATCGTTCTCTTCCTCTCTTTTGGCTTCTTCAATAGTCATGACAAACTCCTTTGCCTCGTGAGAGTAGTACTCTTCCTCGCATGTAAGAGACTTAACCATTGGATCTTGAGGGCTCATTATAACCCTTCCCAAACGATCCAACTCCTCACCTACCACATCAACCCTATAACACTTCTCAACCATGGGGGTCTTGAGTAGCTTAGAGAATTCAAAAACAATCTTTTCATCGGCTACTTCACAAGTAATGGTATTATTTTTGCAATTAATGACGGCCCCCAATGTCTTCAATGTTTCCCTTCCAAGAATCAAAGGAGTGTTCTCATCCTCCTCCATATCCATTACAACAAAATCACAAGGTACATAGATGTGTCCCACTTGAATGGGGACATCTTCAATTTCTCCACAAGGCAACTTAACCGATCGGTCGGCTAGTTGAATGGTCTTCCTTGTGGGTATCATCTCGATATTCAATTGTTGAGCAATGGACAACGACATTAGGCTAACACTAGCCCCAAGGTCGGCTAGAGCTCCTTTGGGTTCCAAGTTGCCAATCTTGACCGGCAACGTGAAACTTCCGGGGTCTCTTTGCTTCTTTGGCATCTTATGTTGAACAAGCTTACTCACTTGATGTGGAAGTGTAATAAATTCATCTTTGAGCTTCCTTTTGTTCGATAGGATATCCTTGAGGAACTTCGCATAAGATAGCATTTGTGTCACCACTTCAAGGAAAGGTAGGTTGATGTGTAACCCTTTCATCACATCGAGAAACTTTGCAAATTTGTCATTCAATCTTCGCTCCGCAACCCTCCCAGGATAAGGTACTGGATTCTCATACTTGCTAGTGTCAATGGGGTCCTTACCCTTGGACTTCTTGTCTTCAACTTCTTTCTCAATAATGACCTCCTCATCTCCCTTCTTATCTTCCCCTTTTTTCTCTACCTCCTCACTCCCTTTTGGGCCTTCATAAGAAGCACCCGATCTCAAGGTGATCGCCTTGCAAGAGTCGGGTTTCACAATGTTGGAAGGGTTGGTTTGGGATTGTCCGGGCAAAGTGGAAGATGAGTTGAAAGGAACCCTCTCGGCCAATTGAGCTAGTTGTGAATCAACCATCTTGTTATGAGCCTTGACTTCTTGCATTTGTTGGTTCATGGATTCAAGTTGCTGAAGAATTTGGTTTTGAGTAGAATCGGGTTGAGACACTTGCTCTTGACTCCTTTGAGTTGCTTGATTTTGATTTTGGTATTGGTGTTGGCTATTTTGTTGATGGTTCCTTGGGTAGTTTCCCTTTGGGTTTGGTTTTGGTATTGGTTTTGGTATGTAGGAGGGTTTTGGTTTTGGTATTGTGGGTTGGAATTGTATGGTTGTTGAGCTTGTTGGTTCCATTGTTGGGGTTGGTTTGCAAATCCGGGTGGTGGTTGTCTCCAAGCTACTCCTCCACCACTTCCCCTATATCCATCTTGCCTTGTGTTGTAAGCCGCGACATGCTCCGGGCTCAAACCTCCACAATAAGATGTATCGTGGTTTTTACCACCACAATTTTGACAAGAGAAAGAGTTAACTTGGGAGGAGCTTGCACCACTATTGATATTTGTGTTCAACTTTGCAAGCCCTTTTGTCAACGCCTCAATTTGATGTTGTAGTTGATCAACCTTGTCCAACTCATACTTTCCACCTTTCTTTGGTGCATTCCTCCTTCTACCTCCCCAAGAGTAGTTTTTTACTACCTCTTCAATTGTTACTTCAACTTGATTTTGAGGGACTTTGATCAATTGTCCACCCGCCCCCGCATCCAAATTAGCTCGAGACATCGGTTCCAAACCATCATAGAAGAACCTCATGAGTAAGCTTTGATTGTATTCATGGTGAGGACATGCTTGCACCAACTCTTTAAACCTCTCCCAAGCTTCACTAAGGCTTTCCTCCGCCTCTTGTTTAAAAGATGCAATCTTCCTCCTCATGTCGGCGGTTTTCTCTTCGGAGATGAACCTTTTCAAAAATGCTTGGACAATTTCCCTCCATGTTGTGAGAGAATTAGGCTTGACTTGCTTAAGCCACTTCTTTGCCCTCCCCGCAAGAGATTGTCGGAATAGGTGCATCCGAATGTATTCTTGAGAAACTTGGTTGGTTTGTATCATGGCACAAAGCTCAAGAAATCTATCAAGATGCTCAATGGGGTCTTCACTTGGAGAACCCAAAAATTGCTCCGCTTGTACCATTCTTGTATATAGAGGATGGATGGTGAAGTTAGTTTCCGTGGCGGGTAGCAATATCTGAGCTCATAATCCTCCGGATTACCGAACTCACGAAATAAAACATCCGCTTGTTGCCCAGCCATTTCTTCGCCTTGAGAGTGTGAAGAGCAAGAATCACTCTCACTATCAAAAATAGCACCAAAACCTCTTCCTTCTTCTTGATAAAGTCTACGGACTTGTCTCAAGGTACGGTCTATTTCGTGATAAATGTAGTGAGAAGGTGGTCCTTGAGATCTCCTTTGCATCCACCAAAGCTAAGCAAACGATTAGAAATGACTAGCACGATCAAATGGACAAAAACAAAAGAAAGTAAGACTCTAAAATAACACAAAAGCAAAACAAAATTGGCCGTCTCCCCGGCAACGGCGCCAAAATTTGATGAGGAATGAAATGTCGTCGTCAATACACCTTCCTATCAAATTAATCCTAGATTACCTAAATGAGTATAGAGGCAAGCAAGGGTCGAGATCCACGGAGAAACCGGAGATTGCAAAGCTAAGTGCTAACAATAGAGTTTTAAAAGGGGTGTATATGAATAAGAGTGGTGGAAAACAAGACAATAAATAAACTAAGGCCACCAAAATTACTCTAACAATTAACAAAGACTAACAAGTATTGGAAACTATGAGATTAAAAACGCTAGGGGGATCGGGGAACATCAAACTTGGAGATTAAGAGCTAAACACATAGATAATCAATGATTCACAACCAAGGGATCAAGGATCCTACTTAACACAATTCATTCCCATGCAATTGATTAAGCAATGTATAAACTACGATCTATCCTAACATGATCACTCCCGCGCATCAATTAGGACATGTAATAATATAGTCAATGGTGCACAACATCAACCATATAACAATAAGCACAAGTTCATACAACAAGGGTTTAAATCCCCAAAAATCAAGTATTTAATCAAATAGCAACCAAGTCATCCATTCCCCTTCCCCTAGCTAAAAGTCTAGCCTAGGAGAGAGAAACTACTCATATCAACAATACCCAAAATATTGGCCATAATCAAAATCATAAACATAACAATAAAAAATACTTGAAATATGTAAATAAACCAAAATAAAAGAGATTAAGATAGAAAGAGCTTACAAAGCTTCAACTTTGTATTGAAATAAGAAAATGGGTTTTTGAACCTTCAATGCTGAACCACCAAAAATCCAATAGAGTGCTCCAATATTGATTACATAAGCACTAATCTAGATTAAAGATTAAAGTTTGGGTGATAAAAGACTAAGAATCTGAATTTTCTCTCTCTAAAAACTTATACAAGCATCAATGGAGGCTATTCTCTCTCTAGAAATGTTCTAAGCATATTACCCTAAATGGAATAGCTGCCTTCATTCCTTCCCAAATCAGCTTTTAAATAGGGAAATAAAAACGGGCTGGGATGACAGCGTGCGCGCCCGCTAAAGCTCTTTGCGCGCCCGCGCAGGATGATGTGCGCGCCCTCTACTAAGGGCTGCGCGCCCGCGAACTTCATTGTGCGCGCCCTCTACTAACATCTGCGCGCCCTCTACTGAGCGCGCTTGGCATCTACAGAAAGTTGCCTTTTATCTTCAAGAGTTCAAGCTAATCTGCGCGCCCTCTCTAGGAATCATCGCGCCTGCGTAGGAGGATGAGCGCGCCCTCTCCAGGGCGCGAGGCATCTACGAGGTATACATTCTGATTTGGCCTTGAATGCGCGCCCTCTCTCTTGGGTTGCGCGCCCGCGCAGAGTGGGAGAGAGGGCTCTCCTGGGCGCGCAGCCTGATTAAAGCTCCTCACTTGTTTTGCTATTGAAACCGGCTCTCAAAACTATCCCGAACTTTCTTCTACTTCACGTATCGATTGGTTTACCTGCAAAACACAGGAAAACACCCACAACAGTACAAAAAGGTAAAGTAGTGGGGAAGTACGAGGGAAATAGCATTGTTTTGCAATATATGGACAAGCGCGGCAAAATAGGGCTAAACAAGCGATAAATGGAGGGAAATGGTAGGAAAAAGGATCCCGAATAGTGGCATAAATGCCACTTATCAAATGCAGATGGCATAATATTGCCGGATTCATGCTTTATGTATGTCTGTCAAATCTAGGGCTTAACCCACAGGCGGACAAAAATGCCTCATCTCGTTAAAACTCATGTTTGGGTACCCAATTTTTAGGTACACTTATCAACTCCCCGGTAAAGAGGGTGGTGGTTGTAAGTTCAAAAAACCTCACCTCTATAAGTTTTTCATATTCCTCATCCGGGACTTGTTGAAACCTACATTTCTGCCCAAGCAGATCCAGTTTCCAGTTGTACGTGCGAAGTTCAAAGTTCTCTTGCTTCTAAGGGGCAAAAACCAGATAGAACCGGTTTTTCCAGTCTGACCACTTAGACGGTTTGTCTAGTGTCATCAAGTATTTAGGGGAAGGTGGTCAGAGTATACCAAGCTCTCCACCCGTCTGGACTACAGCTCAGATAATGCATATTGGCATAGGCCTCCCAGTCGGGATGGAGACCCTGCATCTCACAGGCGGCGATGTAGCCCAGAATGTTAACCCAAAAGTTTGGGGTTAATTACCTCATGCGTAGGCCATATCCTCACAAGATAGCCTTTATTGTAGCATGATGGGGGAAGCAGAGTCCAGCCAAAAAGGCCGCCTCATAGCAGCCGAAATACTTGTTGGCGTTGGGCTGGTCATCATTCCAGGCTATGGTTCCCAATTCAGGCGGCACCTGGATGACATAACCTTCGCCAAGAGGACGTTTGGACGTGAAGACCTCTAGGTGCTTCTCCATGTTTCCCCTATCTCTGGCAGAAACAGGGATCCGGAAAGGGTCCCTTTCATTATTATATTCCACTTTAGTCTCTCCTTTGCCTCACTATCCTCAACCGGTGATAGTGAGCTGCTGCTCTCTTTAGAGCTAGACCCGGACACAGAGGCAGACTCACTCCCGTCTCTCTCAGAAGCAGCCTCTTCCGCCTCCTCAGCGTTAGGTATAGAGACGGCTTCTTCACCGTCTCCATTCTTTGACTCTAGGATCCCATCACTAGGAGTGCTGGGTGCACCCATAGGGGATCCTCTTGCCATCGCAGCCTGTTCTACCTCAGGCGGCACTTCTTTTGTGCTCTCATCCCTATATTCCGGATCTACAGCCGTCCATCTAGTCCGAGCCATAGTTTCCTGCACAAACACGGAGACGGTTGGATTGGTAGATGAAAAAGAGTGATCCAAGCACCCAGAGGCGGCACCCCCAGTCTTAGACTTAGCCGTACCAGGGAACCGGCTGCCTACTAAACTATGTTGTACCGTGTGTGCTGTTGGTGAATCCATTTATGGAGAAATATGTACACAAACGGAAATATATGAAAGAGGTGAGAAGGGGGGAGACGGTACCTCAAAGATGAGATGAAAAGTAGTCAAGCGGTGACCGGCTGTTACTAGTAGGCGAAAATCGAACAGTTGTTTGCAAGATGCTCAGACAATGGACCGGATGAACCCACCTGGAAAGCAAGTGAATCTGCTGGAAGGATACCCAGACGGTTCTGGGAAGTTTTGTTTGTTGGGTGCACAGACGGTTACCCGGATGTACCCCCTAGAAAAAGAAGAATTGCTTGCACACAGCACAGGCGGTTCTCAAAGGTTTTCTTGTCTGACAAAAGCACAGACGTTTTACCGTTTGTATCTAATGGAAAAAGAAGGCAATTGTCTGAAAGGTATACAAGCGGTTGTTAGAGTTCTTCTCTCTGAGAACGGATGTCTCTCTCTCTCTCTTAGTTTTGGAAATGACCAAAAATTGAAAGGGTAAAAATCTATTTAAAGAGGGGTAATTTCAGGGGCATTCCTATAATTCCCCCAAAAGGTGAACAGTTAAAACTGTTCACCAGTATCAAAGTGACAAGTGTCATAGGCGCTGCGTGGCACGCCACGTCACACCTGTAAGGGGCAAATGTTTTGGGTAAAAATACCCAAGGCCACGTGGCCTAATATAAATGGTGACACGTGTGACCTAAAAAGAGGTTAACATGAACCAATCCACTACTGACACGTGGCATCCCTAATCTTCGGGAAAAAGGCGGCCATCTTGGCCTAATTCTCGAGATAGCCCATCATTCTTAGGTTTTCGTAACCTAGGATGACTGCGCACATCCCAAGACCCTATAAATAGGGAGATGCTAATGCTAAAGTTGATGTTAGTGCTTGTGACTTCAGAGTTTATATCCGAGCCCAAACAACCTTCTGTTGTGGTTCCTGGTAAGGGCAAAGCTGTCCAGGATGGTACTTAACAAGGGAAGATTGACCCTATATCCATTCCAACTCCTAAATCTTTGCCTGAATCAACATAATCTCATGTGACGATTCAAGATGAGGAAATGGAGATCCATGATGATACTGCATCAAGAACCATAGGGTCCATTCTAGAAGCGGTGCATAATGACACCACAAATGTCTAACATGTCTAACACTATGAAATCAAATCTTCGTGAAGAGGCTTTAGCAATAAAATGTGTATCTCCAGATTTAGTAGAGTAACACATGTCTTCTTTTCATATCTCTTTATTGGTATCTAACATGCCCATTATTTCCAGCATTGACAACAATCGATAAAGGAGCTTAAGGGAACAAAGCTTCAACCATACAAGAGTCAGGTGGAAGTAAGCATCTTAACCTTATAGAGTTATGATGTTTATTTAGTCTTTATCAACACCTGATTGTTACACACTATTAGGTTTTACGGTATCCGACACCGCGCGGAAACAAAACCCGCCAAAAGATCCATGCATAAATTAAAGAAACTAAACATGCATGCTAACTCATAATTAATAACAACAAGAGAGAGAGAAAGAGGAAAAGACGATCATACCCTTGATGCGAATTTTCCACTTAGCACGAACATGAACTCACGAACGGAGAAAGAGCCTCAAACGCAACCCCTCCAACGTAGTCCACCCTCGCACCCGAACTTGGCTAATATTACCGACTAGGGTAATATTAACACTACTAAATAACAGAATCTCTTTTTAAGGTTTTCTCAATGGAGATGCCTTTTATAGAGTTCAACTCCTGCAAAGAATTCCCAAGGGAAGCCTTAGGTATTTATAGGAGAAGCATCTCTATCCCCTTGATTTCCAATCAATGTGGGACGTTTGCAAAGTTGAGAAAAACTAGTATTTAATTTAATTCTAAAATAAATTAAATAGCTAGAACAAATAGTCAAGCAACAAGTGGAAATCACATGGAAGTGGTTAGGTGAGGACAACAACGAGAGCCACATGGCCTCCTTGTTCCCCAAGTCACCAAACCCACCAATCACAATAACCCATGACCGTCAACACTCTTGGGCACCAAGGTATGGCCGGTCAAGGCCAATTGAGTTGGCTTGGGTTTGCTAGCCATACCGCAAGCCCACTCGGCTAGGTTGCTCTTGTGCACTGCTCGGCATGGGCCTACCCACACGCTCTTGCGGGCTGCTGGTGCTTGCATCAACATGTGCTAGCCTAGCCCTCGTACGGCTAGGCCGATACAAGATTAGGGCAATGCACTTTGACTTTATAATTCGTTGTTTGACTTATTTGTACGTCTCGTTAATCCTAGAATTTAACTCGACGTTGGACGTTCAATTTCGACGCTCTAAGCTCGGAATTCGACGTCGGATCACGAATCCTCTTATTTGACGTATTAAGGCATTTGGCTTAATTCGCCACCTTAGTTTGGTTACACGCTTGGGTGTGACCCGTTGGGTTCAATAGAAGGAAAGCTGTGAGATTAATACAATTAATCTCACTGATTGGAGATGACCTCTAGCCCGACTTTCCGAACACTTAACTTCACTGAATAATTAACTCCGTAATTAATTCTGAACCCTCTATCGGAATAATACACTTGTTCGAAGGACACCAATCCTTTCAATCTCCCACTTGTCCTTCCGGATAAGTGTGCTGATTATGTATAGCCTGTTTCCTATGTCACTTAATGTCTCTTCGTGAACTATAAGGTAAGATTTTTCGTCATCCTTATTACGTCCAGAAGTGTTTCTCAATTTTGAAGTTCGATTGTCAATAAGCAGATGATTTCTAAAATCCATCTGATCACGACCATGCATTTTCACAGTCTCGCTCTTCGAGAGACCTTGTAAACAACAAAGACATGTTCTCTACTATTAATAGGGGGACATTCCCAGTCTTGCATTGTCAGCTTCCCTTACTAAGAGGCCCTGGCCGCCTAACTGTTGCCTTTATAATCCCCTTGTACGGCAAACGTTTGACAACATCAAAGCAGACTAGTACTCAGACAAGAGAACTAACAATACTCATGGTCGAGGAAAGAGGTTCCGATAGCCATAATGAGTAATATACTTATGAAAACTATTATATCTCTTAAAGTATTCTCATAGGTCGATCCGGTATATTTCTAAACAAATACCTGTGCAAATGATTTATGACAATTTTGTCCTTTTAGCACAAGAAACGGTGCTATAAATCATACTGCACACTAATCTCATGCGGTCATTAGTCGTCCAACTTTCAAATGACCTCGATTAGGGATGATTTCGATATGATATTCAACTTTCACTTAATAGGTGTTCCTTTATCCAAGACATTGTCTTGATACCCTATTTAGAATATTCTCAAATTAAATGGACTCATTATTTAATTCTAAACCGCAATTTAATAGAAATGGAATAATAATTTATAGAAAAATTAAATTACTCCATAAATAAATGGTTCAACATAGTGTTTTACATTAAAATCTCCAAAATTAATTAAAACACTTATAATAGGGGAAATCAAAGCTAATCTCCAATATGCTTGATTCCCATTGCCTCAACGAGCTTATTAGGTTTCACTTGAGGCAAAGGTTTAGTGAGTGGATCGGCTACATTATCTTCCATTCCAATCTTACAAATTCTGATTTCACCTTCGGACTTCCATTCCCTTATCATGTGAAATCGCCTTTTGACATGTTTGACCTTCTGATGTTCCCTTAGCTCCCTGGCCTGAGCAATAGCTCCATTGTTATCGCAATAGAGATCTATTAGACCCTTGATTGATGGTACAACATCAAGTTCACCATCGAACTTATGAATCCAAACTGCCTCCTTAGCTACTTCTAAAGCTGCCAAGTATTCGGCTTCAATTGTAAAATCTGCAGTTGTTCTTTGCTTAGCACTCTTCCAACTAAACAATCCTCCATTTAGACAGAATATTTACCTTGATTGCGACTTGAAGTCGTCTCTGTCAGTCATGAAGCTTGCGTCGGTGTAACCTTCAATAACCAAATCTTTACTCCCACCATAGACCAGAAATTTATCCTTGTTCCTTTTCAGGTACTTTAGGATAATCTTGGCCACAGTCCAATGCGCCTCTCCAGGGTCTGATTGGTATCGGCTCGTAGCACTCAAGGCATACAATACATATGGTCTAGTACATATCATGGCGTACATGATCGATCCAATAATCGAAGCATATGGAATCTGACTCATCCTCTCTCGCTCATCAGGTGTCTGCGGACACTGTTTCTTGTTGAGAGTTACGCCATGAGACATGGGTAGGTGGCCTCTCTTGGCTTCCACCATACTGAATCGTGCCAATACCTTGTCGATATAAGTAGTTTGACTTAATCCAATCATCCTCTTAGATCTATCCCTATAGATCTTGATGCCCAATATGTATTGTGCCTCTCCCAATTCTTTCATTGATAAACACTTTCCAAGCCAAGCCTTTACAGACTCTAACATTGAATGTTGTTTCCAATGAGCAATATGTCATCGACATATAAGACAAGGAATGCGATGTCACTCCCAATTATCTTCTTGTAAACACAAGACTCATCTGGATTCTTGATAAAACCAAACTCACTAATGGCTTCATCGAATCGCAGATTCCAACTTCTACTTACCTGCTTTAGTCCATAAATGGACTTCTTAAGCTTGCATACCTTCCCAGCATTGTTTGGATCTACAAAACCTTTCGGCTGTGTTATGTACACAGTTTCTTCTAAAATCCCATTAAAGAAAGCGGTTTTGACGTCCATTTGCCATATCTCATAATCATAATATGCAGCAATTTCTAGGATAATCCGGACGGACTTAAGCATGGCAACTGGTGAAAAGGTTTCATCATAATCAACGCCGTGAATTTTCCTGTAACCTTTTGCCACCAATCTAGCTTTGTATACATGTAATTTCCATCTTTGTCGGTTTTCAACTTGAAAATCCATTTGCAATCGATAGGTGTGTAACCATCGGGCAAATCAACCAAGTCCTAGACTTGATTTTCAAACATGGAGTCCATCTCGGATTTCATGGCTTCTTGCCATTTTGCAGAGTCGGGGCTCATCATAGCTTGTTTGTATGTCGCTGGCTCATCTTCATCCATAACTAGGATGTCTTGATGCTCGGTTAAGACAACACCGAGGTATCTGTCTGGTTGAGATCTTGGCCTTTGCGGCCTACACAGGGTAATAGATTGAGCATTTTCTTTGTCATTTTGACTTTGACCATTTTCAACAGTTGCTTCCAAAGCACTTTGATTGTCAGTTTTGTCAGGTTGACTTTGTTGCTCACCTTCTCGAACTTTATCAAGTTCAATTTTTCTCCCACTTGTCATTTTGGAAAGATGCTCCTTTTCTAAAAAGACACCATTTTGAGCAACAAACACTTTGTTCTCGGATTTGTTGTAGAAGTAATACCCCTTTGTTTCTTTTGGATATCCCACAAAGAAACATTTGTCAGATTTTGGTGCAAGTTTGTCGGACATGAGTCTTTTGACATATTCTTCGCAACCCCAAATCTTAAGAAAAGACAACCGTGGAGGTTTCTTCGTCCATAATTCATATAGAGTCTTTTCGACAGCTTTTGACGGAGCGCGGTTCATTGTAAGTGTCGCGGTTAGAAGTGCGTTTCCCAAGAAAGAGATAGGAAGATCTCTAAGACCCATCATTGATCGAACCATGTCTAACAAAGATCAATTTCTCCTCTCTGACACTCTGTTCCATTGAGGAGTTCCTGGAGGTGTTAGTTCTGATAGAATACCATGGTCTTTCAGATAATCGTCGAATTCGTAGCTCAAATACTCTCCACCTCGATCCGATCGAAGTGCTTTGATTTTCTTGCCAAGCTGATTTTCCACTTCACTCTGAAATTCTTTGAATTTCTCAAAATATTCAGATTTGTGCGACATAAGGTAGACATAGCCATATCTACTAAAGTCGTCCGTGAATGTGGTAAAATAGCGATAACCATTTTTTGCGGTTGTGCTCATTAGTCCACATACATCCGTGTGTATAAGACCTAATAAGCCACTAGCCCTTTCTCCCAACTTGGAGAATGGTTGCTTTATCATCTTTCAAAGTAGACATCCTTCGCAGTTTTCAAATGACTCTAAGGAAAATGAATCAAGAATACCTTCTTGTAGAAGTTTCTTGATGCGTTTGATGTTAATGTGGCCAAGACGACAATTCCACAAGTAGGTTTGATTCGAAACCATGGTCATAACCCTTTTGGTGGTATCATTATCATTATAAACCTGTTTGTCTAATTATAAACACATTTTAAAACGTGTAATTGCCATAAAACATATAAACAAGACAACAATTGTTATAGTCTCGTGATCAAACTATCCGGCGTCTAACACCAAAGATCAAAATATGTTTGATGGTTAGCAAGTCATAATAAAACGAGAATTAGTTCTATTACAAGCCAAAAGACAAATAATGTGCCTACAAGCACAACGGAAGGACCATCTTCATTGTCTGCTCGTAGTTGCACATCCAATTGAGAAGCTCTCTCACTTGGTCCCTGAAATAGGAGCATAAAGTGAGTCATACATGGTATCCAATACCTATGAGTAGCTTATACACAAGTGTTAATGAAGATACCTGAGGTAGATGGAACATTCCTCTTTTCCTCATCTTCTCGGAAGATCTTGCATTCCCTCTTGTAGTGGCCTTGCCCACCACAATAGAAGTATCGCATCTTCGCTTTGTTCTTGAACTCCATCTTCTTCACTCTCAAGGGAATCTTGGTAGCTCCATAGGAGTCGGCCTTACGAAGCATTTGCACCATATCATTCAATGAGTATGACTCCTTCTTGGCTGCCATATGCATCCTAAGTGCATCAAAGCCCGGGGGGCGTGAGCCAACCAAGATATGACCCTCCATCTCATCCTCTAATGATATTCCAAGTACCTCCATGTATTTAAAGAGCCTAGTCATTCTAATCAAATGGGGTTGGAGGGGCATACCGGTTCTCAATTTGGTATTGTAGACCCTAGACCAAACTCGGTACCTTTCCTTGGCAAGGCAACCTTCCTCCGAGGCCTTGATTTTCATGTTCACAAATGACCTAGTCAAATTATGAACATTTAAGTCCCGAGTCTTGGAAGCCATATTGACTAGCTCCTTAAGACTATTAAGAAGCATATCCGAAAGGTATGAGGTGAACTTCCTCTTCTAATCCTCCGGAAGGGAGTTCCTCATCAAATTTATGACCTAGTAACAATCCAAGAACCAAATTTCATCAGTTTCATCACTCATGAGTCCCTTAAAGAAGAAGCTTGGAATGGGAGTGTCCAATATGTACTCCATGGAACTATTCAATAGAGTTCTCCGGAGTTCTTCTGCCCATTCCTTGAAATTGACTAAGTTTAGGTTAAAAGCCAACTTGTCGGGGAGCTCTGGGCACATGTTGTTGTTGTTAATTGCAGACATTTTTCTACAATCGAAATAATTTGCAATGAAAAACCATCCATAAAACCAATAAGTTTTAAATTTAAAGCATACATGCAAATTTTCAATCTTATTAAGTGTTTTATCCACACATTTAAAATTGTCCCTTTTAGGCGAGAATAAAATGATTCCAAGACCCTAAAAATCAAAAAGTGATTAAGCATGCTTTGGCTTGTCTTAACACTTAATATTTTAAGGTAAGCAATCTAATTGCTAATAGCTCTAAGCTACTCTTGGTTCGATAAGACGTCGCATCTAATGCTTTCTTGACGTTTATCTCCATTTCCACAACATCTAAGGACTCCTTACGGATATCGTTGAGTTTAACCTAAACTAACGTGTATATGATGCCTTATTTTGGCAAGCACACCAACATACCTTACTTCCCTAGGAAAGTAGTAATGCCTTGCTTTGGCATAGCCCATTACTATTCTCATTAGTTCCGTAAGTGTCATTTTGGAATGGCAGATTTAACTCAATATTCTTTGGGACTTAGGGTTTCTATGTTGGTTGATTTAAGTGAACTAAACTAATCATTTAACATTCGAAAATCTAAACATGCATCTAACATCGATTATATATAAGCATAAGCATAAATATATATATAAAGCATATATAAAGATGCATTTGGCAACTAGCATGACCCCTTGAAACTTGAATCTTCAATCTTCAAGGGCCTTCATTGCATCATCTTGACTTCGTCTTCTTAGAAACGACGTCTTCGAGACATCACTATCAATTATGCAACTACTAGAAAAGCTAGGACTAATCTAAATAATTTAAGTACAAAAATACTTTACGAAACGTAGTTCGTATTTAGATTTACAAAAATACATAACGGAACGCAGTCTGTATTTACTATCCTAGTCGGGCCCCACTAGTTGCCATTTTGTAAAACCTGCATTAGTGTATCTATTCCATTCACCCATTTACTAACGTGAATGACCCATGCATTTTACAAATAATTCAAGCAACGATGCAAAACGAGCGCAAAACTAGTTACTAACTTAGGTGGTTAATCCAATTAACACGCCTAATTAAAACTAGTCAAAGTTATTATCCGATTATGTTAATCAACGCAATAATAATAGCTCAAAACGATTAATGAAGCTCCCACTAAATTCCACATCCAACTTAATTAAAATTAATTTAATTAAAATTAATTAAGCCGATTGACCCAAAATTTTGCCAAATCATTTTGCAAACGCCTGGGAAAATTGAGGCCTAGCCTCGTTTTAATTAATAAAAAAACGCAAAATTAATATCCCAACAATGGCCGAGTGTTTAGCACCAAGCCAAGAGGCCCGGTTTGCTAGGCACCCAAGCCCGGATGCCATTCTTGGGTGCTACCCCCGCACAGCCACAGCTGCGTGCGCCAAGCCACCTACTAGTGGCTGACAGCATTGCTCGCGCGTTATGCTGGCCATAGCAGCGCGCTTGCAATGCACGCTAGTGCTGACTGTAATACTCCGTGTATATATATATATATATATATATATATATAATTATTAATTTTATTTATTTTTATAACTAAAATGATTCATTTCATCTTTAAAAGAAATTAATTATTTTAATATTATGTGAGTGTGCATAAAATAATATGAGTCATTAATTGAGGCAATAAAAGTATTTTGAATTGGTTCATCTTTATTTAAATAGTTGGATCAACTTGTTGGGATATTAAGGACACTTAAGAGCCCAACAGGTTGGCCCCAAAGGAAGAAGTCAAGGGGGAGTAGGATTTAAAAATGATAGTTTTGTAATTATGAGTTTTTGTTTTAAAAGGAGAGTATAAATATTTTAAAACCTCAAGATTTTTCACTCTAAAATCATAATTGTCAGATTTCATAAAAAATTCCAAAGGTTTTCTTTTTATTTTCTCTCTCTTTTTCTCCTTATTTTTCCTCTCTTTTTCCTCCTCTTTTTCTCTCTTCCCCACGCCTCCCTCTCCCTCTTCTTCTCCCCTCACAGTGGCAGCCACCAGCAACCACCGGCGGCCAGCAGCAGTAGCCGGCGCACCGCCGTGCGCCACCCCCTCCTTCCCTCTCCTCTTTTGCGGTTTGGTAGTGTTATTAAAAAAAAAACTCTTTTTCTCTTCCTAATTTAATTGTATTGTTTTTATTAAATTAAAGCATGATTTTGATTATGTTTTGGTATTGATTTTTAGATTTGATGTTGTTAACTTATTTATATAATTTTCAGATTTTTATTCAATCAAAAACCCCAATTTACAAACCCTAGGATTTGAGAATTTAATGTTTATGGTTAGGGTTTGATCCTAGGTTGTTGTTGTTGTTGTTTAATTAATGTTTTAAACAAGTTTTTAATGAGTTTAAAGCCCTCAAATTAATGCCGAAATTTATCTATGCACACTACTTTTTAATTATTGAGTTAGGGTTTGATTACCCATAAAAGGGGAAAAGGTTTTAATGATTTAAATATGATTTTTAAGTATATTAGTGATGTTTTATATTAAATAATAAGTATGCTGGTATTTTATTTAAGTCATAAAAATTAAGTCTTTTTGAAAGGATTTGAAGTACCTACTTAAAGAAAAAGTATTATGGCTTTTATGTCATTAAATTGGGTTAATTAGTAAGGTTTAAAGTAAATTATAGTTGCTGGAAATTTGTGAGAAGAGTAGATTAATTATAGTTATGTATTCTTATTTGTAGGAAGCGTCGAGCTAGGTGATTTCTAGCGAGTGTGGCCGAGTTTAGGCATTATTCAAGGCACATATGTGCATAAGAATATTGGTGTGTGCGTAGTATCATGCTAGGATATGTAAAGTATGATTTAAGTGATGAATTAGTAGCATGTTTGGTTGATTATATGCTTGGAATTGATGTTGGTTGAGCATGATTTGTTATGCAAGCATGTGAATATGTTATTTGCGACATGATACAAGTTGAGTATGTATGAATCATGGAAGTATGTTATATTTTCAAGTATCAAGAAAACATGTATTTAATAAGCAAGGCTTATATATGAATTATAGAGCTAAAGTTAGAATTATCGAGCATGATTCATGAATTTATTTCTCACCCATTTATTATTGATGTTGGGTCAAGAAGTTAGTTTATTTATTTACTCGCTCATGAAAGTTGAGTTTAAGTCAAGGAAGTTTAGTAGTGAATTTTATGCACCAAGGTAGTAATCGTGCAATTTTGTGCATAAAACTAGGTAAGAAACCTTAATTAAAATAAATAGTATGTGCTCACTAATTAATTCAAGAATGAATTGGAAGTATGTATTGATTGTTATTATGTTTGTTCTTGATTGATTGGGTTGAGTCATCACGAGTTACATTGGTAAATCACGTAAAGTGTAAGAGGATACGCACCAAAACTCTTGGAACGTATATACCTTGAGTATGAACATATGGAGGGAGTTATGGGGTTTTATATTTAACCATAGCTTCTACAGAGGTACAGGACGCTGTACTTTCTTTTATGATTAATGTGCTGGAATTCCGTTACAAGGTGACATAGTAGGTGCCAATTGGGATAGCTCCCTGATTGGAAGCTCAATATTTAAATGGGCTATTTTCAAGGAAGGAAACCCATTCGATGCGTAATCCAAAATTATAATTAATAATTAATATTGCTAGTTGTGAGCCAAAGGTAAGTTGACTTGTGATTGTATGGCGAACATGTTTTAATTATTTATGTTTTGATGCTAGGATATTCATGTTAGTGTGGTGCATATGTACTCAGCTTTGCTGATTATTTTGTGTTTGTGTTTGACTTTCCTTTGGATTGACCCTACTATGACCCATTTTATGGTGAGTGGAGAGTTGAAATAGAGAGGAATTAATAGGTACTTGAAGCATGAAGTGCATGATTGGATAAAGTGCAGAGAGTTACTTGTTATGTTTCTTAGTCTTAATATTTTTGAATTATTGGTTATTATTTATGGACTAACAATATTATGTTTGTTTTTAATTGGTTTTTAAGAAGGGCCATGTTTGAATTGGTTCCAACTTGTGATTGTTTTATATTACATTTGTTTTGAGGTTGTGAACTCAAGTTTTATTTTTAAATTGGTTTTTATTTTTTAGACTTGCATTGTGAGACTTTGAAAATTAGCCTTAGCCATTATCACGGTGGCGGTAATATTTTGGTTATTTCCTAAAAAGGGTTTTATTTAGAGTAAAAGGAGTATTTTAAAATAAGGAAATTTCCAAGGTATTACACTGGCCGCGCAGGCCAAGCTGCTGTGGGGGTGGTGTTGCCTAGCAGCCGTACACCGCACCACACACAAGGCCATGCCGCACCAAGTGCTGCACCAAGGGGTGCCTGCTCGCACACACCAGCGCACAAGCACGGTAGATACTCTTGGCAGCCACATACGGGCTGCGTAAGAAGCCCAGCTGGTTGAGAGTTTATGCTCGAGGCTTGATGCCTCGTTTTGCGTGCTTGTTCCTCAGATTTTGTTCCGATTTTGTGTGTGACATGAAAAATTAATTCAAAATTATATTTACAACTAATATTGAGCAAAAAATGAAAATAAAACAAGTCCAAATTAAATAAATTCAATTGTAGTGCACAAACCAAAATTAATTCAAGAACCATTCTTTAAATTATTTTTGCCTCAACTTGATGCAACAAAAATTGAGGGCTATTCTCACAATTAATTTACATAAATTAATAATGAGATTTGACAAAAAATAGTTGAATAAATAAACACAATCATCCAATGAAAAATTTATTCAACACTAACTTGTGCAAATTTTGAACTTTGTAATCTTCCAATATGAAGAACAATAATAATCCAAATACAAGTTTGAACATTTAAGATTTTAATCAACTAAAAAATGATTAAAACCAAAATTAGTTCATTATGGAATTTAGAAAGTTAAGATCCAACCAAATAAATAATTAAAGATTGAATTTTTAACATTTTAGGGGCTTCAAAAAAAAAAATACATTTTCACCATAAACATTCACACTCCAAGCAATTATTTTGCAAAAATGTGAAATTGCAAGTTTATGCAAAAAACGAGCTCACCAAATTAAGCACCAATTATGACTTCATAAACATGTTTAATAAGGGTTATAATTGCAGTAGATTATTGGTATAATCAAATACATAATCCAACAATTGCATGCCATAATTAATCAAGGTTTAAAGATTTAAAATGTTTCGTGAAAAACGAAAAACCCCTCAAAAAACATGTTTCTGGGTGGATTTTGGCCTCTGGGACGTGTTTTTTAAATACTTTACGGGTAAAGAACGATTTAAAACGTCAATTCAACCCAAAATTCACTATTTTTGGGTCCAAATCGGGGTTCTTTAGCCAAAATTAGCATAAAATATGAGATGAAACTAATTAAAAAACGAGCTTCTAATCTAATTAGAAAGTAAAACCAGAAATTTAAATCCATTTAAATCACCTTAATTGATTATCAGTCACAATAATTAAATTCACACGGCTCTGATACCGCTGTTGGGTTTTGCGGTGTCTAATACCGCTGTTGGGTTTTGCGGTGTCCGGCACCGCGCGGAAACAAAACCTGCCCAAAGATCCATGCATAAATTAAAGCAACTAAACATGCATGCTAACTCATAATTAATAACAACAAGAGAGAGAGAGAGAGAAAAAAAGAGGAAAATACGATCATACCCTTGAAGCGTGTTTTCCACTTAGCACGAACATGAACTTACGAATGGAGAAAGAGCCTCAAACGCGACCCCTCCAACGTAGTCCACCCGCACGCCCAAACTTGGCTAATATTACCGGCTAGGGCAATATTAACACTACTAAACAAGAGGATCTCTTTTTAAGGTTTTCTCGATGGAGATGTCTTTTATAGAGTTCAAATCTTGCAAAGAATTCCCAAGGGAGGCCTTCGGTATTTATAGGAGAAGCATCTTCATCCCCTTGATTTCCAATCAATGTGGGACTTTTGCAAAGTTGAGGAAAGCTAGTATTTAATTTAATTCTAAAATAAATTATATAGCTAGAATAAATAGTCAAGCAACAAGTGACAATCACATGGGAGCGGTTAGGTGAGGACCACAGGGAGAGCCACATGGCCTCCTTGTTCCTCAAGTCACCAAACCCACTAATCACAATAGCCTATGACCGATCAACACCCTTGGGCACCAAGGTATGGCCGGTCAAGGCCATTTGATTTGGCTTGGGTTTGCTAGCCATACTGCAAGCCCACTCGGCTTGGCTGCTCTTGTGCGCTGCTCGACATGGGCCTGCCAGCACGCACCGCAAGCCCACGCATGCTGCTCGGCTGCCGTGCGTTGCTCGGCTACCATGCCGGGCTTTCTAGCAGGCCTCTCTGGCCACAACTCATTGCGAGCTTGCTGACGTGCTGTGCTAGCAGGCTTGCTGCGAGCTGCCAGCATGCGGGCTTGCTAGCCACGCCATGCTGCTACTCTCGCAAGCTCGCACGCTCTTGCGAGCTGCTGGTGCTTGCGGCAGCATGTGTTAGCCTAGCCCTCGTACGGCTAGGCCGATACGAGGTTAGGGCTATGCACTTTGACTTTATAATTTGTTGTTTGACTTATTTGTATGTCTCGTTATTTCCTAGAATTTAACTCCACGTTCGACGTTCGGTTTTGACGCTCTAAGCTCGGAATCCGATGTCGGAGTATGAATCCTCTTGTTTGACGTATTAAGGCCTCCGGCTTAATTTGTCACCTTAGTTTGGTTGCACGCTTGGGTATGACCCGTTGGGTTCAGTAGAAGGAAAGTTGTGAGATTAATATAATTAATCTTACTGATCGGAGATGGCCTCTAGCCCAAATTTTCGATCACTTGACTTCACTGAATAATAACTCCGTAATTAATTCCGAACCCTCTATCGAAATAATACACTTGTTCGAAGGACACCAATCCTTTCACACACAGGTACCTTATCAGGCAACAACTATATCTCTAGAGATCAAGCATCTTGATGAAGTCCTAACTTTTTGTGAGAGAGTAGAGTTGCAAGAAGCACCAAGTTCACAGATTAAACTATCTCTAGAACTCATGACTCAAGTTCGTCTATTGGGAAACAATGATCCAGTTTTATGGGAAGATCTATCTGTTGCTTGTCAAGCATGTGCTATTGAATTAGCCAAGAAAAGATCATCTCTTCCCCCTTTAATGATTTCCGATATATCCCAACAAGTGTCCTAAGTTTTCCAACAATAAGGTCTTCTAAAGAAGAAATATCTTGAGATAGATGTTGAAATGGACCATCTGTGGACTGAGATAGATGGAACCATAGAAGAAGAGAAGCTTTAGGCCAAGAGATCTATGGTAGAATGGAAACTTCAAGATTGAAGAAAAGAGAAGAAACAATTGAAGTGTCAGATTTCTGAGAGTGCTCCAATAATTCAAGAAACTTTGTCTTAATTTGATCGCCATAATGAACAGATGGCGCTAATGAACAAATGCAAGATTCTTCTTTCTGATGTGAACGTAAAGTAATCGCTGAAAAGTCCCTTCGCCTGTGAACAATACATTTTATCTGTCAAAAGCTTCCAACAATGGATGCTTCTGTTGTAAATTTTTATACCGCTCCCACATGCTTAGGTTGTACTGTGTTAGGAACTTTCCATTAAGCACCCTTGAAAACATTTCCCCATCTAACTCTTGCAATAAGTAGGCATTCCCAGACATGACTTTGTGAACTCTAGATGGACCTTCCCATTTAGAAGACCATTTACCAAAGACGTGGTCATTGTAGTCATGCTCAGGAAGTTTCATCTTCCACACCAAATCTCCTTCCAAAAAGATTTTATGTTTCACCTTTTTGTTGTAAGATTTTGCCACTTGTTTTTTCTGAGCTTCGATTTTAGCTACCGCTTGGAGTCTTTCACCCTCAACGTCCATCAGTTTAATGGACATTGATTGCTGGTAGTCTGCTTGGCTTATCCCCATTTATTTAGCTACCCTAGTGGATTTAGTGCTTAACTCTACTGGTACAATAGGTTTAATTCCATACATTAATTGATAAGGAGTAGTCCCTATTGCATCTCTCTTTGATGTTCTGTATGCCCAAGTAGCATAGTGTAAAAGAACATGCCAATTTTTAGGATTTTCATTCACCATCTTAGCAATTCCTTTAGAGATTACTTTATTAGTGACTTCGGCGTGTTCATTGGCCTGAGCGAAGTAAGGGGTTGAATGAATCTTTTGGATTTCAAATTCCTTGAGATAGAATTGAACTCGTGTCCTGTAAACATAGTTGCTTGGTCTACAGTTATAGATTCTGGAATCCTGTACCTTGTAAAGATTTTCTCATCCAAGAACAAGATCACCGCCCTTGTATTTAAGTTTTTAAGAGCTCGGACTTCAATCCACTTTGTGAAGTAATTTGTAGCTATCAGAATATATTCATGATGAGAAGATGAGGGAGGTTTAACAGGTCCTATTGCATCCATTGCCCAACCTCTAAAAGGCCAAGGTTTAATAATGGGGTGCAACTCTATTGTTGGTGCCCTACTTATTAGTCTAAAGCGTTGACAGTGTTTACAATCCTTTGCATACTGCAAACAATCTTGTCTAACTGAAGGCTAATAAAAACCTATGTGATGGATTAACCACCTCATCTTTGGTCCTGCTTGATGAGACCCCCAAATTCCATGATGAACCTCTGCTAAAATCGTTAGCACTTTCTTTGTGCTAACACACCTTAGTAAAATGCCTTGAGGATCCTTTCTGTACAGCTTACTTCCCATAAGAAAGTATTTAGTAGCTGCTAGCCTAACTTTTGCTGGCACCCTCCCTTTTGAAAGGTCTTTTAAGTACTCTTTAATCTCCTTTATCCAGTCTATGTCCTATGCGAGGATACTGTATTTATGTACTTCTACCTTCACTTTTTCATCTAAAGATTTCAATTTGTATGTGTTTATGTGAATCACTTATTCATCGAAACCTTCAAAAGCAGGTAATGATGAAGCTTGTTGTGCCAAAAAGTCAGCCTCTCTATTTTCTTCTCTTTGGATATGAGATACTTGGATGAATTCAAAAGCATTAATTAACTCTTGAACGATAGATGAGAAGGTCATCGCCAAAGGTGATATTCCTTTGTATTCTTTATTTACTTGAGCTATCTCCCATTGTGAATCGCCTAACACCTTAACCTTTGTAACCCCCATATCTTTCAGAGTCCTAAAACCAATCACTAAGGCTTCAAACTTTGCCCTATTATTTGTGCATTGAGTTGAGAAAGTGATCGCCATTTTAGTCACTACACCAGGCTCCAGCTAACTTTCTCCTGCTAGAACCATTAAAGAACATTGTCCATGATTTTTCCTCCTGGACCATGACATTCTCCATAGGTGGATGGTCAGCCAAAAATTAACCAAGGCCTGTCCCTTAACAGCTTTCTGAGGCACATAAGTCAGTTCAAATTGTGATAGATGCATACTCTATTTACACTACCTTCCTTTGATGAAAGGGTGATTCAATAAGTATTTGAGTACAGCTGTTGGTGAAATAATCTCCACCGGGAAATCCATAAAATAATGATTAAGTTTGATGGAAGCATCATTCAAACTCAAGCACCATTTTTCAACATTGGTGTATCTAGTTTCAGTATCATGTAGGATTCTACTTAAATAGAAAATTGTCTGTTCATGACCCTCTTTGTTCTCTTGGGTTAACATGCTTGCAATTGAATCCTTGGTAGCTGAAACATACAACCTCAAAGGCTTTCCATTTTGTTTTAGAGGAATTAGTACTGGTGGAGTCGCCAGCTTCCTCTTCATTTGTTCAAAGGCCTCTTGATGTTCACGCTCCCACTTGAACTCTTCTCCTTGATTAAGTTTAAGAAGAGGAGAAAAAACTTTTGTTTTCCCAACTAAGTTAGTGATAAACCTTCGAACATAATTAATTTTCCCCAAAAACTTCTGGAGTTCCTTTTTATGGGCCGGAGGTGATGCTTCAAGGATTGCTTTAGCTTTGTTTTGGTCAACCCCTGTGCCGTTCTTGTGAACCAGGAATCCCAAAAATTTATTGGCTTTAACCCCGAAAGCACATTTAAGGGGGTTCATCTTTAGATTGAACTTCCTCATCCTTTCAAACGCTAGAATGAGGTGTTCCAAATGCTTTGATAAGTCATGGGATTTTACCAAAACATCGTCAATGTAAACCTCCATAAAGTCACCAATCATTTCATCAAATATGAGATTCATAGCTCTCTGATACGTTGCCCTTGCATTCTTAAGTCCGAATGGCATCGCCACATACTCATAGAGTCCCAAAGAGCCTGGGCACCTAAATGTTGTCTTTGAGCGATCATCTTCAGCGATCCTTATTTGGTGATTTCCAGCAAAACCATCTAGCATTGATACAAACTCATGTCTTAATGAGATATCTATCAACATATCTGCTACAGGCATGGGGTATTGATCCTTTGGGGATGAACTGTTGATATCTTTATAATCTATGCATATCCTAATTTTTCCGTTCATCTTAATTACAGGAACAATGTAGCTATCCACTCTACATATTTGGTGGGTTGTATGAATCCTGCCTCCAAGAGTTTGTCAATCTCTTCCTTTATTCTAGGAATCAACTCTGGCGATAAACGTCTCGGATTCTGGACTATAGGAATGTAACCAAGTTTAATAGGAAGCCTATGCTGGATAATAGAAGGATCTATACCAGGAATTTTGTGATGATCTCATGCGAAACAATCCTTATATTTATGAAGTATATCAATCAATAATAACTTGTCCTTTGTGGGTAATTCCTTACTTACATAAGTGAATCTAGGACAATCATTAGTTCTGAGATTGACCTATTCTAGAGGATCATGGACTTCCTGTTTGATATCTTCACTCTTAGTGCATACCTTTTCATTCTCTTCTCCACTATAGAACTCTTTGTCCGAGTTTAGCGATGATCGGGTATGGTCATTAGAGTTTGAGTAGTCAGATAGACATTCAGGAGCCTCCACGTTTGTGTTAACCTCTATATCATGTTGCGAGTAATAACTTGCATATAAATTTTGAAGAGCTAATACAGTACCAGATCTGCTTTTTATGTAATTATCCATAATATTTGTTCAAACTACAAATGTACAAAGAAAAGATACTAAACATATCCAATCTTGAGTACTCCAAACTCAAAGCTAGACTCCGCAGGTGAATTGTGTTTATCTTCGTCTGCATCTACCTCTTCTATCTTGGCGATTGCACTTGACACCACCTTCAGTTTAGGAACTGACTGGGAATCAAGTTTGAGTACAATCTCATCAGTCTTTGGTGTTAACTTCACAAGAACCCTGGGAAAGTCTGGTTAATATCAATCATAAAAGCCTCTACATCAGCACAAACTACTTCGTATTCATCACCATTCCAAAATATTATATTCTGATGCAAAGAAGAAGGAATATCATACGTTTGATGCAACCATTCTTTACCTAGGATAGCATTACAAGATGCTTCTCCTCTTACTATAAAGAATGCTGAAATAGTCTTAGTAGTACCTACTTGAATTTCAATACATGCTAAACCTTTAGTACGTTTAGACTTACCATTGAAACCAGCTATATTAATCAATTATATTAGCCAAATCTTTTTTGCTTTTGCCAATCTTATGAAAAACAGAAAAAGGCATCGAATTTATCGTGGCTCCTATATCAACTAATACTTTTTCCAGTTCAAACCCTTCAAAATTCACAGTCACAAAAAGAGGTTTGTTATGTGCATTTTCAACATTGTAATTTCTTAACAAATGTCGAATGACTAACTGTTCCTGATCTGATCATGTGTTATTATTTCTCTACTAGGTTAACTAGATGATGCTTTATTCAATTCAACAGATATAGTAGAGAGTTTATACTTACCTGCAGCTTCTGCCTGATCCACTTCATCTTCCCATGAATTGGTCCCATGCTTTACCACTTGAGCTCTAAACTCCACTGGTAAAAACACGGTATTGCAATCTGCCTCGCAATCCTCCTCTGAATACTTTGATAGAAATTCCAGATCTGATCTTGAAACTTCCAAATCAAGACCTTCTAGGTCATACTCTACTAACTCAGATGCCGGTTGATCTGTGGCCATCAAATCCTCGCCTAAGCTTTCTTCCTTATGATACTCTAGAGTTAGGTCCTTTTCCGGAATACTTTCCATCAGCTCCTTCACTATGGGATGATTCTGGATATCATCGCTAGGCAGTCCAATAGAATTTTCATCATTCATTGATTGTTCAATCACTATGTCAACTTCAGGTTGGATAATTTGTGATGAAATGGTTCTGAGGACACCTTTCTTTAAAGCATCCTCATCCAGTTGAACTACCATCGCTTGAATTTGGCTGCTTATACTCCTTCTGATTGACTTCATCTTTTTTATGGATTTCCTCTTTTCCTTGAGCTTCAGATTATCGTTCTTTGTCACTCTGTCCTTCAACGCTCCTTCTGTTCTCTTTTTCATGCTCACATAGCTGCCTTTTTTTACCATGGGTGCAAAGTTTTCCTATCTTTAATTCACCTTATGGAAACTCTATATGCGCTTTATAGAAGGAGTCAGATTGTTGATCTCTGTCTTCTTCTTATGGTAAGTTCTTTGGTGTCTGGGTATCCAATTGGGATCATTTGGAATAGTCTTAGTCCTGACCAATTCAAAATGTAACAAATCAGCATAAGAATTACAAAGATTGTGTCGCAAATTCTTAAGTCCCTCTATTGCTTTGGTTTGCAAGCTAAGGGAAATAATTGAATAGCTTCTTTGTAAGATTATGCCTTTTGTTTGTGATTACTTATCTTGTCAGGTGACTTATTGGTCTTCTGGCCATTCTTAACATGTTTTTCTTTATCCTTCTTCCATTTAGGATTGAATTCAGCAAGTTTTATCGCCTTTATTCCTACTCTGAAATAGTCACTACATTCGTTTTGATCTTTTTATTCAGAAACCCTTTGAAGGCCAAACATTCACTGGTGGCATGAGTAAAGGTGAAGTGCCATCTGCATATCATTATATCTTCATAGTCATCATCTTAGCATTGAGGTGACACAATTACTCCTTCCTTGACTTGCCTTTCATACAATCTAACTGCAACACTAACCTCTTTCAGTCTTTGTATTTCACCCTACACAATATCCATGTTAGCACTTACTATAAAACAATTTATTTCATAGACTTCAGACTCTAAGGCGGACGTTGACTCTACTTCACAAGAGCTAACTTTTTCATCAGGGAAGTTTATGTGCTTTTTGTCAATTTCATCCTGAATCTTATTCCTGAATATTATGCAATCGCTAGTTTTATGAGTAAAAGCATCATGCCATTTACATTAACTCTTTCCTTTAACCTCATCAGGACTTCTTGTCTTATGCCTCCCTGTTAACTTAATCTTGTTATGACTTAGAAGCCAATAAAAGATTTCATCACATCTCCTAATATCGAAGGTGTATTCCCTCTTTTGATCAAACCTTAAATCTTTCTTATAAGTGAAATTTTTGTTAGTTAAAGGAGGACACTTAAACGAAGGACCCTATACTCATCTATCGCTGCCTCATACATGTCATCTTCCTTATTACACTCTTAAGCCATACTAGCATAATATTTATGTTTAGATCTGGACTCCTCTTCTAAACATCTTTCATAAGCCATTACAACACTAGATAAAGCAACAAAATCAGGGAAGTACTGCCCTTCAAACTTTTTCCTGAAAGGAAAAGACAAACCCTTTTGGACGATAGACACGAATTCTGACTCAGCTATATTTAAGTGACATTTAATCTTAGCGTTTTAAATATGTGAATGTAATCCCCTACAAGTTCTCCTTTTTCTTGCACTATCTTGGCTAAATCACCTACAGTGACCCCTGCTTCAATTCTAGTGAAATGGCGAAGCAATTGTGTTTGCATATCTTGCCAATTTTGAATTGAATTTGGTGGTAAGTGAGTAAACCAAGAAAAGGCAATACTAGTAAGAGAACTAGAAAACATTCTAAGTTTAAGGAATTCGTTATCTGCTGCCTCTCTACACTGAGTTGAATCTAACCAAGTGTTCCTCATCAGACATTATACTATCGCTAGAGAAGAAAGGTGAGAATTCAGGAACTTTGAATCCTCTTGGGAAAGGATACATCCTATCAATCCATTTAGGGTATGGTCTATAGGTTCCTCTTCTAGCATATCCACCATTTTGACCCATAGCCCTCTAGATCATCTCCTCCACTTGTCTGAGTAAGGGGTCCTGTCCCATTTGTGGAGGTTGGCCCTGCATTGGACCATTAGGTTGTTGTATGGGTGTATCTTGCATGTGAAAAGGATTATATTGGTTCCCTTGAGGATTGTGGAAACCCCTATATCTAGCGCATGTCCCTCCTAAAGTATTGGATTCGGTTGAGACATCGCTGGATACTTGTCTCCAAATGGACCACTGGCTGACCCTGATTCCATGATGAACCTTGTGTAGGGTGGATAGGGTTTGAGTACCCATGTGGATAATGGTTATAATTCCCAGGTTGTGTAGAAGATTGCTGACCATTTATGCCAATAGGTTGAGAGGACATCCTTTGTGTAGATACAACAGCTTGTGTGTGGCATGCTAGATCTAACAGATTTCCAATACCATAGTTGGCATAACTGACACCAATCTCTGCTCCTAAAGGAGGTATGTTACCCGTTAAAGAGGTTAATGGGTATGTGGTAGCTGATGGAGGCAAAAAAGAAGAAGATGGACCCTGGCCATCATGGTTATAGCCTGACTCATAACCTGGCCCTGAATCATTAATTCTTCCTTGACTCTTGTACCCCTCATTAGAACCAATAGGAGGGAAGCTTCTTGGAACTGACGGAGGGGGCGGATTTGCATGAGATCTTGTCATATTCTCTACTCTAGGGTATCCCAGAGGGATGTTATCCCTTTGATTTGCTTCCATAATCCTACTACCTAAAGCGGTTAGAACACTCATCAACTTCTCATTGAGTTAGTTATGTATTTCCACTAAAGGTTCAAGTCTTGTAACCACCTCGGTTGCTACACTTTTTGATAATGTCATATTAGTAGCGTTCAGATTTTCATTAATATCTAAAATAATCTTATATACCAGTCTGGTAACCGCTTGTTGGGTAATGGAGCAAAGTTTCTCAACTCGACAGTTACCACTCTAGCGGTTTCTTCTACCATGACACGATAGTAGTTATCAAACTGCTCTCTATTATTTCCTTTTAGATCCTCCATCAGACCCTCCACGATTTCCACATATTTCATGTAAATTGTGTTGAGTAAGTGTCTGGTAGGGGACTGGCTTTCCATTCCTTCTAGAACAGATTCATCTTGCCTTTGTGTATGAGGCTCGGACGGTTCGAAAGAAAGTGCCATGTGATATGTTGGTAGTTGATTCTCTAGATCTTCTTGATCCTCTAACATAGTTTCAGGATTGTGTTCAGATAAATTTACATCTTCCAGAGTATTTCATTTACGTGCTGAACGCTTAGGAGCCATGGGAAAAAACTTACAAATTAACAAGAGTTAAATGGATTAAATCTAGTATTCTCCAGCTGTGGTTGCCAAAAATCTTGTTGAGGTAAATATTTCTTTTTACCAACAACTTAAATACTCTATCTTGTTCTAGAGTATTAGGGGGTTGCCCTCAAGTTACCAGTTTCAAAGATTAAGAACCTTGCTAACGTAAAACAAACAAATTATAAAGCTTTCCCAAAAGAAGCAAAACAAGTTAGATTGCTCAAAGAAAAAGTAGATAAACATGTGACAAAAGATACAAATGCATTCCATTAATTAAAGGATAGAGTTAGGTCTACAATTGTACAAGTTGAAGGAGAGGTTACCTCCATGTTCATATAATTGGAAAATATGAACGATCTTCAATACATGCTAGATGATAAACTGTACTATCACTTGGCTACTAAGCCAAGGGAAAACTACGAATGCTAAGAAGAAAGCTTAAAAGAAATGAAATGCTTGTTGTTGAGTTGTTTGTTGATATCCTTCTTTCGACCCTTGCACTTCTATTTATAGGCAAAGAGCGGTTATGGCTGACTCCCATAACTGTTGTACGGTTATGCTTCTTGGTGTCAACTCTACTTTGAGAATTAAAATCATCCATTAGCCTTCTAACACTAGGCGAAAAAACGAATTCCCCACCGGTTCAAACCCCCCTTTTCCCACCGGTTTTGAACCGGGTTGTATTTGGGGGGTGCTAAAACCCCATAGATTTCGCACCGGTTCAAAACTGATGGGAAAAAGGACTTTTCGCACCGGTTCTTTGGGAAAACCGGTGCCAAAAACTGAACTTTTCGCACCGGTTTTTACTTAGAACCGAAGCCAAAAGTATCGCGCGCCTTGAATATTAAATACTTTTAGCACCGGTTCTAAGAAAAAACCGGTGCGAAAACCTCTTTTTTTTAAAAAAAAAAAATTTGGCTATAAATAATTATATTAATAATAATAAAAACTTGCACATCCTGCATTAATTCTACCATCAATATATATTATAATAACAATAATAATAATAATAATAATAATTATTATAATATTATTAATAATACTAATAAAATAATAATATAATAATTTCTAAATTGAAATAATAACAACAATACATGGATATTATTTAATACAATGAAGTGTCATATTTACAAACAATACTAATTATTAAAAAAATAAAAAATACAACTCCTTATAAAAAAAAAAGTGTCATTTTTACAAACAATACTAATTATTAATGTAGTTAACAAGTTCAAATTAAATTATATGTGATGAAAGATGCCAACATGTCTCGAACTTCATTCAGTTCCTTGCTCGTCAATGGACCTCCTTTCTGTACCTTGCAAAACTTGGATAAACAAAAATTATGTTGGAATTAATTACTTAGGTTATGTATGTAAAAATACATTTACAATTTAAGTTAGGCAAAAAATTTAATACGTAGGCCTATATGACTACTACTTCACCTATTTGCTACATTTCTTGTCAAATCAACTCATTCTTTCTCATAACATGCCAATATGACTTAGTTATAGGCGGCTAAGACTTGAAATCACATTAAAAGAGCAATTGAAGGGTTGTAGGACGCAATTTGATCCAAAATGGCACAAATAAGGCCTATATGACTACGACTTTGCCTATTTTCTACATTTCTTATCAAATCAACTCATTCTTTCTCTTAACATGTCATTATTAAATAGTTATAGGCGGCTAAGGCTCGAAATCACATTAAAAGAGCAATTCAAGTGTTTAAGTACGAATTTTCATCCAAATAAGGCCTGTATGACTATTAGGAAGCCTATTTTCTACATTTCTTATCAAATCAACTCATTCTTGCTCTTAACATGTCATTATTACCTAGTTATAGAAGGCTAAGGCTTGAAATCTCATTAAAAGAGCAACTCAAGGGTTTTAGGACGCAATTACATTCAAAATGAACCAAATAAGGCCTATATGGATACTAGGTTGCCTATTTTCAACATTTCTTATCAAATCAACTCATTCTTGCTCTTAACATGTCACTATTACCTACTTATAGGCGGCAAAGGATTGAAATCACATTAGAAGAGCAATTCAAGGGATTTAGGACGCAATTTCATCCAAAATGGCCAAGATAAGGCCTATATGGATACTAGGTTGCCTATTTTCTACATTTCTTATCAAATCAACTCATTCTTACTCTTAACATGTCATTATTACCTACTTATAGGTGGCTAAGGCTTGAAATCACATTAGAAGAGCAATTCCAGTGTTTTAAGATGCAATTTCATCCAAAATGGCCAAAATAAGGCCTATATGGATACTAGGTTGCCTATTTTCTACATTTCTTATCAAATCAACTCATTCTTTCTCTTAACATGTCATTATTACCTACTTATAGGCGGCTAAGGCTTGAAATCACATTATAAGAGCAATTCAAGTGTTTTAGGACGCAATTTCATCCAAAATGGCCAAAATAAGGCCTATATGGATACTTGGTTTCCTATTTTCTACATTTCTTATCAAATCAACTCATTCTTGCTCTTAACATGTCATTATTACCTAGTTATAGGCGGCTAAGCCTTGAAATCTCATTAAAAGAGCAATTCAAGGGTTTTAGGACGCAATTTCATTCAAAATGAACCAAATAAGGCCAATATGGATACTAGGTTACCTATTTGCTACATTTCTTGTTAAATCACACGAAAAGAGCAAATTAACTAAGTCAATGGCATACCTCATCAAGTTGTAGTGTGTCTGTACAACGATTCAGTATGTCGAACATGAATCTCATCACATATAGTCCGCAATCAACTCCGTTATCTTGTTGTGCGCACTAGCACAGGAACAAAGTACATGAATCAAACATGCATAGAAAATTAGCAACATCTTACGCATTGTTTATTACGAAAATCACAATGTCATGTAGCATTACCATCGGTGATTTCCATGTGGGACCTTGTGGAGCTCGACAATTTATCTTCCTCATAACACTATAGAAAACTAAGTTGAAACTTGATTAGTATGACTAATAAATGAGTTAGGTAATGATAATCAACACTAGGTAGCTTTATTTACTTTCGCAGTACAGACTTCACGAGGAGCTTTTTTGGATGAGGCAATCGAGCTGAATCAAAATGGAAGATTGTGTTACTGGAAACACAAATCACCAGCAGGGTCCAATGTGAACTACATAAATTCACAACACACAAACAAATCAATAATTAGCCGTGTACAACATATAATTAGGGGAAACAAATGAATTTGACATGGTCAGACGTACTCCTCAAAACATGGGGCGAATATGAACTTGTCTCCCGCACGCACTGATTCCTTGATACCCCGTTCAACATAGTACAACACGTCAGGGTAGTTGCCTAAGATTCTAGTAGTGGAGATCTGCTCAGGGCATAACCACCCTACTTGACACGGAGAATCAATCTCAAGTAAGTGCTCCTGTAGTGCTCTGCATGCATGATAGTAGAATATTAATGGAAAAATAAACGAAAATCACCACTAATCTGAATAACATAATTCAAGCAGCATTGAATTACCTCATGAATGTTTGAATGAGGGAAATGTTAAGCATTGAACCAGTTAGAAATTCCTTCACATCTTCTTTGCTAAGCCATGCAACTGCATCCTCGTCAAAGTGGAACATTGCCATAGGTAGTGCAGCTTGAATGGGAGTGTCACTAGGCAACATACTAACACGGTTGTGTAGAAAAGTTAAATATTTAGAGAGCGTTTGAAGGACCGTGTCAGCAAGAAGTGGAGTTGCTAGCATAGCTGAACCTCTCGAATAGTTCTTCTTCGACCCTATTTCACTCTCCGACCGTTGTTCACTCCTCTTCTTTGGCACCGGTTGATCAATGCTTTCAGGCTGCTCCACCCTCCTCTTTGAAGGTTGGTTTTTTTTCGAAATCTAATAAAAAAAATCACGCAATTGGTTAGAAAATACATCCATCTAACTCTTATGAAGACAACCGGGCATAGGGTAAAGAATGAACCCAAAATCTTAATTACCTGGTTCATCAACCTCACCCAAGCACATGGCCACTGCACAAAGCTACCTTTTGCTGCCCAAAGTGTAGTAAACTCATCCTCCTCTATGGGCACCGGTAGTAGGATGTCCTCAAACCCGGCAATCACAGAATTGATCCCGACCGAGTAATGTTGTGGCATAAGCGATCGCAAATGGACTGTACCTTGTTCGGCCGGTTGTGCACTACCATATGCAACCACATGCAAAGCTCCAGATTTGCCCGGGTGTAGAAGTGCACAACGGGTCTCTTCCTACACCAATTTGAAAGATCACTTATTAGAACCAAACATATCACAAGGGGTTGTTTCCTACACAATTTCATTCGATGTACCCATATTCACTAAGCTGGAACTAAACAAAATCACATGTAAATCTGGAAAATGATAAGGTGCTGGATTATCAAGCTCCCTCGAGTCGGCATGTGTAGGAGTACCACCCTGCAACAGGAAATTAATTAATGCCACCTTAGATCCCACGTAACTCAATATGCCAAAACTAATAGATTTGAAACTACCTCATGTATATCATCCTCTCCATGTATTTCATCTTCTCCTTGTCCTTTTGGGTGACTACATGAGTCGACTGGTGTAGCCGAGGGGAACGGCAAGCTCGGTATGTTCATTTGCTTTGCCCAAGAATTTTTTTTACCTACGAGCTCGTTGCGCACTTGTTCCTTAATTGATGCCACCGCGGAAACCAAGTCATGAGGTGAGTTAACACTTGCTCGGGATCTTCCTGATTTGGTATATTCTAGACCTATCACCTTTTCCCATCCGAGCAATCTCCCTCCCGCACCTACTACCCGTCCTGGATGGTAGGGCTTTCCCAAAGCCAAGGTGAAAGGGTCTTTTTCTACACTTGGGACGAGCTTGCCTTCAACCAGTTCTTCAGTGTGTTCAATCTGTAGCAAAAAAAAAAGGCAACATGAAACCAATAGAACAGAAACCAACAGCATCCAAACCAACACACAGCTTCACTCAACAGATAGGACATCAAGCAAGACCATAGCAAACCATAAGTGATTTTCATGCAAAAGCTTCATAAAGTTCACAAGTTCATTGTTGCTTATGAGCTTATCTGCCATTTCTTTGGTTTCTGGAGCCTTGATGACCCATTTTCCGGTTTCCTTGTCACGCGCATGCAGAGAACAGAAGAAATCACCAGCACGACTCACCAGCATAGTGATCTTGGAATCAGAGGGTTCTTAGGAGGACCCTAGAAGCGAAGTGGGGTATACTCCTTCGTTGACCCACGTTTCCCTCCGTTCACCAAATGTCTTGTTCCCCACACGTTGGGTGTATTGCTTCATCCTAGCATTTTTGGAATTTTGCTCCTCAGTTCGTACAATTAGAAATGTTAGTATCATTACTTCAAAAAGAGTTAATATATTATATAATTGTCATCAGATTTACTTAACTTACAATTGCTTCCTTTTTACTTTTTTGAAGAACGAAAGCTTCCCAATCATCCTTCGATACACTTGGCAATTTTTGCCATGGGAGTTGCTTTTCCTCGATGACTTCATCATCATTGCCACCTTCTTTCTTCTTCTTTGGTTTTTTCACAACTATCTTTGTGATCCAACCACGAACTAAGGAGGTCTTGAAGCCTCTGAATCTTTCCGCTAGTAAAGATTCAAACACCCTTCGCTTGGCGGCATCATTTGGATATTAAACAGACTCTGCAAGCACAAATAAAAGCAATTATTAGTTTCCCCTTTTAAATAACAACAATAAAGTGAAGGTATTTATAACTGTGTAAATGTGCAAACAAAACACTTGCCCTTGTATCATTCTAAAATGTATCAATCAAGCCTGGAGTTACTTCCCGCCAACCAAGTGTAATCGAGATTTTGCGCGCACAAATGCAAACGTAAACAGCATATTGACGACGCCATTTGCCTGTAGGTTGGCCCTTCTTGTCGTACTCCAGGACCATGGGACCGACGGGTTTCTTGAAACTTGTCGTCGGACCCCTCACCTTTTTCTTTGCTGGTGCCTTCACCCCTCCTCCACTTTGTCGTTGGCTTTGAGTGTGGGAATTAGAGTTCTCACCAACCGTCTCAGAAATTGCATTTTCAATAGGAGGCGCTTGTTCAGCTGAAATTTCAAATTCATCAAGCCTACGCTCCAACTCATCCTGAGCCTGATCTTCTGCTTCACCCAAATCAAGCTCCTTGTTCGCATCATACAGCTCGTCCTCATCATCAGAGAGATCATCATCATCATCCTCTACATCCTCAACACAAATACGGTCCTGATCGTTCGCCATGATATGTAAACACCTGCCATGACAAACATAACACGATATTAGTTGTAATATAAATAAATTTGTAAGTTAAAGTTATAAAATCAAATATAAATTGCTTAATTAAAATACAAATCAACATAGAAAATGGACAAGTGTAGGTCGTTTTTATTCCATATTTCAAATGTTTTAAAAGTTACTTCATTCATTTAATCTCACATATGAAAAATGGGCAAGTAAGTTAACACTTTCATTCATTTTCACCTAACCTGTGATTTAATAATACTTTCAACGCCTACAATTTCAAAATTGCTGAAAAATAGTACCTCAATCTAATATTCCTTCATTGTGGTCTGATCGCATATAATTGGCTTGGTCGTCTATGTCATTTGGTACAACAGGTCTAGGAACAGTGAAAGGTGCCGAGTCATCAAACGCATCATATTCTTCCTCATCCTCGACATCTCCAATGCCTAGGATTCTTCTTTTGCCGACTAGCACAATAGACCATTTTGAATCGGCTGGGTCAGTTACGTAAAACACTTGCTTAGCTTGAGATGCTAGGATGAATGGTTCCGCACTGTCATTCAGGTGGCCAAGATCTACAAGAGTGAAGTCATCATATTTGACGTTATGCCTGATATTGTCAACCCACTTACACCGGAAAAGAGCAACCGTGAAGTTACAGTAATCAAGCTCCCATATTTCTTGAATTCGACCATCGTACGACAACTCTGCATCAACGGGTGATTTATCCTTAGCACTTGTATACTCCCTTGACGATGCCACAAGCGTTACACCACTGTTTTGGGTCGAGGAAGATTTCAAGTGTACAAGGATCAAGCACTTTGCTGCATATTGTATTGAAAAACGAACAGAGGCTTGTAATAGCTTCCCTCACGTGCTTTGGTAAAATACCACGTATTGCAATTGGTAGGAATACTTGCATTAGAACATGACAATCGTGGGATTTCATACTTGTCAGCTTCAATTCTCCATTCAAGGATACAAATCTTTTCATGTTAGATGCGTACCCTGATGGAACCTTAATGCCGTACAGACATGCACAAAACATCCGTTTTTCTACCCTTGACAATGTGTAGCAAGCCGGAGGTAAATAAGCCTTGTCATCCTTGGCTTTTCCCGCATATTTTTTCTTCGACGCATCGGTGGCCTTTCCCTTTCCCTTTCTTTTCCCCTGTCCTTTTTTCGAACTCATTTCATTTTCCGTCTCCTGTTCCTTTCCCTTTCTAACCTTTTTCTGAGCCCACAATTCTGGACGAACCCCCATCTTTTCCAATTCTAACCGTGCACCCTTTTCCGTCCTTTGTTTTGCCTTGAATATTCATCAGCGTTCCCACAAGAGCATCGCACACATTCTTTTCTATATGCATTACATCAAGACAGTGCCTAACGTCATGTTCTTTCCAGTACGGAAGCTTCCAAAAGATTGATTCTTTTTTTAAGAGAGCAGTTTAGTCCGCAGCTTTTTCTGTTTTCCCAAATACTGTTCGTATACCCTTAACTCGAGCATAAACCTCCTCACCAGTCAATGGCCTAGGCGCAGTCCCCTTTTCCGCTTTCCCATCGAAAGCCTTTTTCTGCCTACGGTACGAGTGATCGCGCCTGAGCAACCTTCGAGTACGCACGTACACCTCTTTGTGACAATTATCAAGGTGTATGCTTGGGATGTCATCAATACAAATGGGGCATGCTTTTTTTCCTTTGTTCTAGTAACCAGACAAGTTGCCATATGCAGGAACATCATTAACGGTCCACATAAGAGCTGCACGCAATGTGAACATCTCATTCTTATGAGCATCAAAAACGGAAACCCCTTCGTCCCACATCTTCCTCAAATCGTCAACAAGTGGCGCAAGATAAACATTTACGTCGTTTCCAGGTTGCCTTGGCCCCGTTATTAGTAGTGAAAGCATTACATACTTACGTTTCATGCACAACCACGGAGGCAAATTATAGATCACTAAAAGGACCGGCCATGTGTTGTGTTGGGTACTAAGAGTGCCAAATGGATTCATCCCGTCCGTGCACAATTAACCCAAGCCTTAAATTTCTGACTTCATCACCGAATTCCCCAAACTTCATATCAATGTTCTTCCATTGCGGGGAGTCGGCTGAATGCTTCAGCATTCTGTTTTTCTTTCTTCCCTCTGCATGCCACCTCAAGTTTTTAGTGTCTTTTGGTGTTGAGAAAAGACGCTTAAACCTTGGAATGATGGGAAGATACCACAACACCTTAGTAGGAGGTCCCTTCGTACCAGCATTGCAACTCATGCGCTTGTAGCGCGTCTTCTTGCATCGTGGACACTCCTCCAATTGTTCATATTCATTTCGATAAAGAATACAATCATTAGGACATGCATGTATCTTCTTGTACTCCAAACCAAATGGACACATGAGCTTCTTTGCATAATAGTATGACTTAGGAATTTCATTCCCGTCAAGCAACATCTCACTTAACACGGTCAACAAAGACGTAAAACTGTTGTCCGTCCACCCATGCTTCGACTTAATGTTAAACAGCGTTAGCACAGCTGATAGTTTGGAGTATTTTTTGCACCCAGGATACAAAGGCTTTTTAGAAGCCTCCGATAACGACTCAAACACGTCACCTTTAACACCACGCATCATTTCATTCACCCCTTCATCCTCTACCTCATCCACCTGATCATCATCAAATCCATCATCATCACCATTATCAATAATATATTCATCATTCTTGTATTCCTCGTCCACACGAATCTCATTGCTTCTATCATGCACATCATTCCCATCAACATCCCCACTGTACTCTCCTTCTTCACCGTGCCAAATCCACACATGGTATTTAAGTCTAAACCCACGACAAACTGCATGATCTCTAATGATATCAACACTATTGACCACCTTCACATTATTACAATCAACACAAGGACAATAGAGGCAATCGACACCCATTCTGCGCTGATAAGATGAAGCCCTGTCGCAAAACTCTTGAACTCCATCAAAGAATTCCAATGTATCACGTCTACCATACATCCAACCACGATCCTTCTCCATTGAGTAAATAGTCTCTAAACATAGCAACATATTACGAATAACGTGTAATTGCTACATATATTATATATCTAAATCAAATTCAAACACACATCATGCATATAACATTCTTATAGTAAAAAAAATGCATATATGCTTCCAAAGGGTCCTTATCACTCCAACCTAACCTATCCTTGATTGTCTAATCTCACTAGTGAATGTATGTCGACTTTCCAATTTTAAGGAAAATCCGGCAGCATTTCCCCCAGTTCTCCAAACACACGATGTAGATAATTACATACCCACATATGTACCCAGAGAACAGTGTAAGGAAATGCTAAGCCAAGATGTTCCTTAAAATCGGAAAAAGAAGACATACATTCACCACCTAAGTGAGAGTAAACGTTCAAGAACAGTCCCAACCGGGGACTATTCAAGACTTCTCCTAATGAAAAAGCCTTGAACGGGTATCTAGGCATATGATGATGCAAGCATTTATATATTGTTGTATTTATTTGTCATTAAACAATACACAAGTTGTAATAGCATGAAAAAAAAAATTCATCATGAATCAAGAAAAAGAAATATAGACTAAGTTTATAATTCATACCACTATAGCAAGTACAATGGATGTATTCCTTCTAACTTCCCACTTGAGCTAAATATGTAGTCTTCAAGCTAAACTTGTGCTTCAATTCACATATGAATCTTTAAAAAAATTAAAAACAAAAAACAAAAGTTATTAAGTAATTAATACCTACATACATTGCTAAAGAATAACGCATCATTAATCAAACTAACAATTGATAATCACTAATTTTTTTAAAATTTTGAGTAAATAATGTAATTCCACTAATTTATTAGTGTAATTCAACTGTTCTGTGTAAGTTTTGTAAGGAGCGACCCGCACCACGAAAAGTTAAATTATTTCATACAACTTTGAATGAACAAAATGGAAACACAGCTTGACATTTGCGTGTCTCCTTATACATCCCAACTTGTACTCTACTCTATGTTTCCCATCCAAGATAAGTAAAAATTAGATATAAGTGCTAACCAAGTTCAAATATTGATTTTCTGTAAGAGTTAATAGGTTTGAACGAAGGAATAATAAGTTTTAATTAGTTCAAATAAGGGTTAATAACTTCAGATAAGTTCATAAGCATGGGTAAGTTTAAAAACGCCTAACAACTGTTTCATGCTCTCTAGCCTTTCAGCTCACCTGTTTTGCTACAAAATCCATGATTTCATTCTCTGATAAGTTACTACCAGCTTTCCTCACTACATATGCCATTGGAAACTGACCAACATTCTTATCTGGGAACCTATTGTGTACAAAAGAGCATTACTATATCAGGTATTTTAGAATGATAAACATACAGAGAAAGAAATGAAATCACAAAGAAGGATGTGTGTATGTTTAGAGTTAAATCTTACGGAATAACAGCAGCATCTGCAATTTCTGGATGAGTAAGCAGCAATGCTTCTAATTCAGCAGGTGGAACCTAAATATCAAATACATTAATGAGAATTTTTTCAGGGGCAGGAACTAAAGATAACATATTCATGTCTAAATTTCACCATAATATTAATCTTCTGTTAACATCCTATCAGCCTGCGGTGTTCAATTAAAACCATATTGAGTAAGACTGAAGATCAATAATTAGAATAATCCTCCCTTTATAACAGAATCCACCCAAAATCTCAAAGTAAACCACAAAGAACAGAAAACCCTAAAACAATGTACTATTGTTGAATGCACAACTCGAAATTAAAGTCACAATAGCAAACCACAAAGAACAGAAAACCCTAAATCAACGACTAACCCTAGATTGCGAAGGTATTCAATAGATTAGGAAGACCACGAAATAAATCTTACCTCGAAGCTGCTACAACGGAGTTGGAAAGCTCATAATGCGCTTCAATGGAGGTGAGAAAGCTCAGCAGAATGCGCTTCAATGGAGGAGAGCTATGGAGAGAAAGAGAGGAGTTGCGCGGCAATGGAGGTGAAAGCCTAGAATGCGCTTCAATGGAGGACAGCTATGGTGAAAATTCGGAGCTATGCGTGAAGGAGAGCAATGGTGAAGGTAGGCGACAACGAGAGAAGGAAGAATTGAAGGTGGAAAGCAGGGGAATGAAATAAACTGAAGGAAGAAGAAGAATTTCACGAATTAAAATTGAAGGCGGGTTTTTTGGTTTAATTTGCGCACCGGTTCCCTTTTTTGCTCTTTTTTTTTCAAAAAAAAAAAAAAAAAACATTTAGCACCGGTTCAAACCGGTGCGAAAACCAAGATTTGGCACCGGTTTATAAGGAACCGGTGCGAAAAGTAATTATCCAAATCCCGCCCATTTCTTTTCCCACCGGTTTTTAAGAACCGGTGCGAAAAGGATGGTGCCTTTTTCATTTTTTCTACTAGTGTAATCCGGCCTATATATAATTGGGCGTTAGTATGATATCAGCCCAATGGCCGTTATGCTTTAATCAATCTAGCCCAAAGACCCCCTACTGACTCTAGTACTTCTCCACTTGGTCAAAGTCAAGAAAGTCAAATAAAAATCAAAAATCTAATTTTTGGGTGTAACACTTACATAATTGTTAAAATTTAATACAAACTATAACATTTATTTTGATCCATTTTCAATTTTAGCGCATAATACTTATATTTGTATATGCATGAATTTATTTTATTTATGTTAGGTACTAATAATACATATTTTTTTTATTAACTAGATACATTTAATCTATTTTTATTTTAAAAATATATAATCGAGTATCCAACCGGTTCCGGGTCCAAAAAATTGAGAATTGGAATTGAAACCGATTGCAACCGGTTACTTAATTTATTACCCGGATCCGGAATTAAAACCAACGGGTCCAATTTCGGATTCGAACCCGCAAATTCCTAACTGATTCCTATTCTAATTCCGGGTATCTGGAATTTTTGCTCACCCCTAATTACAATTTTCTAATCGTAAAAAGTAAGTATTTCATACACAATAGGTAAATTGATTATACTGTACATGTGGGATTGAACCCACTTATTGCTACAGACATAATTACTTGTTTGAAAACCATCAAAATCAGGCCCTTGGTTTTTTAATACCAACTTTCTCAAACAGCAGATTCCGACGGGCCGTCGGCGAATAGAGTAGGTTGGCTTGCTCTTTTATTGTCGGCGAACCCCCCAAGCCACCGAGGTACCAATGGTGGTTGTTTTGTTTCGAAGAGACCACGCCCAATCTTCCCCCTCTTATTTCCCGTCAGGCCACGTTGAAGAGCCCATCGAGCAAGCTGCTGTTGGGGCTACTTCATAGTTCTTCGTGGACGGTGCTCGCTTTTGGTGGTTATCCGGCCACCTGATTCCGATTATTTCTGGGCCATCCTAGTCATGTTGGGCAAGGCGATTTTTCTAGTGGGTCATCCATCCTTGTTAGTCTAAGCTAAGGGAGGGGGTCCTGTTTTCTTCGTTTGTTTCCTTTGATTTAGTTTTGTCTTTTGTCGGGGATTGAGTCCATCTCCACTTCTACTGCCTTTTCATTTTGTGGGTTCTTTATTTTCAATGTGTTGCCTTTTCAATTTGTGGGTTCCTTTCTTTCCCTTTAATCAATCTTAAGGGTTTAGGCTTTTTTTTTCTTTTTTCGTTTGAATTAGCCTTCATTTTGCACTATTGTGGTTAAATGGATTGCCATAAATTACTTAATGCTCTTATGCTTACTCACTTGAATGATTAAGATGAAAGCATTATGATTTTGCTACTAATAATAATTGCCACCGTAACATCTATACTCGGGCCATGGTTTTGAAGGAGGAGGGTAATACCTTTTTTTTTTTAAAGAAGGTGAATTTATTTGTGCTGGAGCTAAATATGATACAAGGCTGAAATTCTTATGCCTTGGTTTACCTAGAAATGGGGATGACAATGTTACGCTTTGGAATCTTGCTATTGCACTAGAGTTAAATCTTGCAACTTGTGCACATAAGATTCGTGATTAATTATGTACAAACTAAGGAGCTTTGTTCCTTAGTCATCATGCTTGATAGTAGTAATATCATAACACTTTACATAAGGGCATTAGCTGAAATCAAGTTTCATCAACTAGAAGAGGCTTATGAGGAACTTGGCAAGGCAACCGAGGTTGAGCCTATATATAACTAGGACATTCTCTGTGAGTTGAAGAAAGTGAAAGGCCTAAGTTGCTAGGCTAGAAAGCTCAATGGCAAGAGAGGTATCGAGGACTCTGATGTGACTCACACTGCCTACAATAAAAAGGGGAAAATCATTGAGTTGTCGGACATCTACTTTTGTTCCCCTATCCCGACCGGAAGTTCTATGACGATAAATAATTCCATCTTTGTGCTGGATTGGAGTAAGGAATGCTTATGGACTCCTGATTAAGGCCTAAACACATGAAACTAGTTGGCTTGACCCAAACAAAATAAACTAAAGCTTATTAACACTAAGCCTGATTAGAAATTAGGCCTAATTCCGGGATTAAACCTAATTTCGAATAAATTTAGAGCGCCTAGGTTAAAATCTATGGTTGTTGTAGGAAAATCTGCGGGCAACTCATGAATTCGCGCTGACATGGTGCGTGCAACTCATAAGGTTGCGCACGCAACCTTCAGAGATGCGCTTATGGAAGATTCAAAATTTCAAAAATATACTTGTAGACACCTGATTGTGTCTCCTCAAAACCAAACCTAGTGATGAGTATCTTTCACGTCTTTGATTAACGAGTTTGGTAAAGAGTTGAAGAGTCTCGTGAAGTTTCCTTAAGCCTTGACCGTATTCTAACCTTTCCTAAAATGTTTTAAGCCAAAACCATTCATTTCGTGCCTTTAAACCCAAAATAATTCATTTCGTTTCCCTTAAGATCATTCATTTCGTGTCCCCCTTACCTACAACCTAATGATCATATGAGGGTCCAAACACCTTATTCCCAATCCTAAACCAATTAGGATTTCATAGGAGCTTCTAGAATCCTCTAGAAGGTTCTAATCTATCATTTCCGAAAAGATAAGGATCAAAAAGAGTTCGAAACCGAATAAAACTTCTCATATGATAGTCCTTATCCCGTTCAAATTAGAAGACGTCCAGATATGTTTCATTAATCTAATTATATTAGAAATCAAACACCGTACGACTTTGTCATCATCACAAACCAATAGAACCAATGCGCCACATTAGCTCCATCGTGCCGCGATGGACACTGGCGCGCCGCGATAGGTCTAACGCCCCTCGTTGAAAGCTATTTAATTCCGTTCCAAATTCTGATCTTTTCTGATCGTCCAGACTCTCTTTTTCCCCTATAAATAGAGGTCGTTTTCCCCATTTTCAAATGATCAACAACCATGAACAACCATCAACAATCATCAAGAATTAGCCATCCATAACCATCATAATTCCCAAAGTTCTTAAACCCCATGATCTTAGCCTTAGCCTAAATACATCCTTAATATTCTCCCAAACCAGTCACAATACCTCATTCACGAGATTCTAATACTCCAAGCCATCATCGACGTTTCCTTTGACCATGACGTGAAAGGTTGATAGTTCGGAGGGTTTTGTCCCAAATCTATATTTCAATTCATATTTGATTTATTTACTTTAACTTTCTTGAAGTTTACTAACGTTTGTATTGTTTCAATAGAAAGAAGGTTAAGGCATCAAAGTAAGTAATTCAATTATCTCCTTAATTATTCTTTTGATTTTGGAGTAGAAATCATGTTTACAATATTATGTTAATTCCTAGTATCATGTTTAGGATGTTTTTGTGATTTCTAGTATCATGTTTAGGATAATGCTTTGATTTTGATTATTAGTGACATGCTAGGATTTGTTATCAATCCGTTTAGTATCATGCCTAGGATCTTACTAACAATGTTTTAATGAAGTTGTTATTATGATGACTGTTATATAAATCATATGTTGCTTGATTATTCATGATTTATTGTTATTGCTTGATCACGCCCCTTTTTGCAGGTTTAAAAATTAGTACTTGAAATCACGTCTAATAAGATAATTAATAATTTGAATTTAGGATAATACGATTCTAATTCAAGTGATCACCAATAATGGATTTGATTGTGCATGAACAGTCAACCAACGTAGATTAAACAGGTTTAGGATTAATTTAATGTATGTATGTTGATCGAAAAACGCACATGAATATCATAAGAATTAAGTAGAGGCCTATTTAGGGCGGGTTCAATCTTTTTTAGGTTGGATTCTTACCATCATCCCCGAACATCCAGTCATAGTTCCAGACCACTATGGAGTTAGCAATCTCCATGATTGTGAATGGGGTGTAACCTTCACACCCGTGAACGGTTTACAAGCTCCTAAAACTTTTTGGCGACTCTTTTATTTCTAGATTCTTTTCCTTGGAGCGCCGCCATGCTAAAAAACATGAACCACAGTAGGGCTCAATAAGAGTTTGAAAAATTCCCTACAGTTTTTGGCGACTCCGCTGCGGAGGATTTCTAAATTGATTCCTTATTTATTTTAGCAATCAATTTAAAATGAGTGGATGAGACTTGATAGATTCTAGATATTCATGTGCGTAATTTTGATTAACCTTGTGGCATAAGCATAAAAAGGTTCGCATTGGAAAGACCATCTGTAATGCGTTAAAACATAGGACATACACGTAGGAAAGGCCGAAAATATTTTTAACAACTAAAATCGAGAAGATGCTACGAAAAATCAAGAAAAACATCAAAAATTGAAACTGCTGCAGAGCGTCAAAATTATCGCAGGTTGTTAGAAACCAACACCAGACGACAACCTTATCACGTTACGATAGACCTGTCGCTGGACGATGGTTCCTGCTGTCCAGCGATACGATATGGAATTTTGCGCCAGCCTTTTGTCTTTCTGTTTTGCCCGATCCTAGTACTGCCTTGACGATTTTTCTTCTTGATTATTTTTTTCCGACTTTTTTGAATCCATATGTGTTTTACATATGATTTTATCTATTGGGAATTCACGCTCCGTCCACCCTAATAAACGTTCCATGCAATAATGGGTGTATCCGAGTTTGTGAATTCACAAAACCATGGAGTTGAGTTTAACTCGCGGGGTCCCGTCCATCGTGCCAACCCTTTTAAGGTAAGGCTTCTGCGCAATGCATCCGGACTCTTAACCTTGGAGCCTCTTGGACACCATAATCCACGGCCTTTAAGAACTAAAGCCATGGTTAGGTGACAAACTCATTGCATCATGTTATGACTACTTAACTACGTGTGCATATCTTACTCGTGCATACCTTGTTTATGATTAAACTAACCCTTTGTGTTGACTTGTTTCTTGTGAATATACTAACCAAGGACTAAAAGGACTTTGCTTAATTAAAATTGGTTAGAGTGTCGAACCGACCTCTCAAGTCGCCTGAACCGTACAGGCGCATGCTAGGCTTACTATACAAAAAAGAATTCGATTGTGACGGGTTTAAAGAGAAACACAAAAAAAAATTAAAAAGAAAAAAAAAAGAAGAAAGAAATAAACGCAAGACACTCACTATGCCGCGCCAACCCCAAATTGAAACATGGTGGTCTGGGTCCCATTTAAGGACCTGCGAATCCCAGTTGGGAGGAGCCTCCCAAGCTAACTCCTCGTGACGACGTCGATCAACTCTGACGCACCGCTCTTGACCTTCCTCACTAGCACGTGCCACCCTCTTTTGAGGGTGAACCACCTCGTTAGGAACTGGTCCTCCTAAGACCTCCTCAGCATCCACAAACGGGGGAGAGTCCATACTACAAACAATTTATGGATAGGATTTCAAAAATTACACGATTGAATATGTTTTCTAAATCCTAATAGAAACATAAGGATAAATTCTAGATCCATATCGGCAGCATAACGGCTGCAAAAGGGGCAAAACACTACGTCGAATGCCACCCAATACTTGGGGGCTATGACACCTGCAATTGAACTCAGTAAATGGGGGCTCAAATGCCCAAAAGCCAACCTATACAGTTCAACTAACCATTCTAAAGATTATTATAATTATCATCTACCAAACAATTATTTTGAAGCTTGAAAATGGAAAAAAAATAAATAAATAAATAAAAAATTATGCATTTCGTGCCATTTTCTCAAACTCAAAATTTTCAAAACATGATACATGAGCATAATTGGAAGCATAACACTATAATAATTTACCTCATAATCAACAAGTATGACCAAATTAGCAAGCAAAAATAGCAATTCAAACTTGAAAATAGAAGAAAAGTGCGAAAAACAAACATAAATGAAGACATGGTCATACAAAGTTCAATACTTAACCATTTTCATGAGATTTGTTGTACTAGACATAGCATAACAATGTGGAACAAACAATTTCAAGAATTATGGGCCGAATCGAAAACCCCCAATTTTGAAATTTAGGGTTCTTCGGTTCGAACTTCCCAAAATTCAGCCAAAATATGCAAAAATAGCAAATAAAACTTACTTTGGATTGTGGCAAAAAGGATTTGGGTATTAGATCTCCTTTCTTTAGCTTCAAAAGAGGCAAAAAACTGAGCTTGTAGAGAGAGAAAGGTGCGAAAATGGCGAAAATGGCAAAAGAGAGAAGTGAGCACTTGCTCACGCTCTTCGTTTCTTTTTTACTGACTTAAGTGTCGTGCGCAACTATGAAAGTTGCGCGTGCGTGACACCCCAATGCAACTCTGAACCTTGCGCGCGCCTGGATAGAGCATCCTCTAGAGTTGCGCGCGTATACTGGTCACTTAAAAGACCGGTATCCAGATTTTGTTCCGTTTTGAATTTTTTCTAACGGTTTTGTGCGTTGTTAGACGTTATAAAGCGCGAATTATCAAAATCCTTTTAATTGCTTTGCATTCTGTAGTTTATTTTCTTCTTTGATAATTTTTTGCATCATCCTGCATGCACACCGTGCTTTGTGCCTGCCCAAGCATACGTTTTGGATATTTTTCGGAAGACGGCTAAAAAATATCACGTAGTGGTGCTTTACGTAAAAGCTCCCATAGACAGTTTAGCATTTTTCTTGTGATGCCCTTAAGAAATGCCACGTTTTTCGTATTTTTGTTGTTACTTGACAAAAATATCGCGTATCGTATAGCGTAAAATTGTATGTCATATGTGCTGCGTAAAATTGCACTAACAACGTGATCTGCCTCTCGTCAAAAACGGTAGAACCCTCTTTTAGGTGTTAGCTTAACGAGTCGAAAAAGGGCGCCGACCATCAGGGCAGACAACCTTCATTGGAATCAAATACGGTTAGCTTGAAAGTTGTCTTGATTTACCGAACAGTTAGGGTGTTTGACCACCCCCTGTATAAAGAGCGGCCCCAACTGAAGTTACACCTATTTAGACACGTGCCCGTAGTCCTGAGACGCCTGGATATCAAATCTTTGTTTTGCTAGCGGATGCCAAACTTTTATTCAAGTGTTAGGCTACGAACGCCGAAACACCCCCCATTTATCATCTTTTCTTTTGTTAAAATCATGGACTAAAGTTTCAATGATAGATCAAGGGACTTTAGACCGCCGATGCCATATTGAAAGGGTATTATCCTCTTTTTCTTTTTAAACCTGGTACCTTCTCTTAAGATGACATCACCCATGATAGCCTTTACTTGTAAAAGTGTTCTACACTTGCAAAGGGCCAACCTAGATTCTTTAGAGCGCTAAGTTCAAATTACATTGATCTTAGTAGCTACTTATCTTGAACATTTAGCGAATCAAGAATAGTTTCGACATTTGTAACACTACTGACAGATTCTTTATCTTTAAGGAACTTCGCAGAATGAGTCTCAGATTTAATCTTGACTACTTTGATCATCGTCTATTCTACACTTGATCAAAGTGGGGGCTAACTGTAGACATCTACTTTAGGCCCCTTGTCTCGACCGAAAGCACAATGACGATGAATAGTTCCATCTTTGTGCTGGATTGGAGTAGGGAATACTTGTGGACTCCTAACCTAAATAAAATGAAACTAGCTGGCTTGACCTAAATAAAATGAACTAAAGCTCATTAGCACTAAGCCCGATCAGAAATTAGGCCTAATCTCGAGATTAAACCTAATTTCGAATGGATTTAGAGAACCTAGGTTAAAATCTATGGCTGACATAGGAAAATCCGCGCGCAACTCATGAAGTCGCATTGGCCTGGCGCGCGCAACTTATAAGGTTGCGAGCAACAACCAGCGCAGCCTTTAGAGATGCGCTTACGCAAGATTCAGAATTTCAAAAATATACTGAATCAAATCTTACCATAGAGCCACGCGCAAGACTATAGGTCACGCTGCCTGGAGCAGCGAAACTCTTTCACTTGCGCGCGGATGCAGCGCGTAACCTTCATAGTTGCGCGCGCCGCCTGCTGCGGAAGAATCTTCAAAACCCTAATCCTACCCATTCCCTATAAATAGAGGTTCAATACGAGCTTAAAACACACAGAAAAATAGCCAAAAGGTCAGCAGTAACATTTTATGAATTTTTGCAATAATCAACCCTCTTGTCCCAAACACTCACCCTTTAATTACTTTGTTCTTACAGTGGAGCTTCCCCAACAAGAAGGTGTCCATAAACATTCTAAACGAAGATCTAGCAAGGAAAAGTGGTAATTCCCGAGCGCTTAGATAAATCACATTACTTTTTTCTTGTCCTAAATCACTTAAATTAATTAATTAGTGTTGGTTTATTACGTTAAAATAAACATTTAATTAATTAATTTGACAAAGTATTCTTTCGTTAAACAAGACTAGAATTGGACAAATCAATCGATTGTTTTATCACTTAAGCTAAGGCGAATCTTGTTTACTTTTGTTCTTTCACGAATTTGGACTAAATAAGAATGACGACATTCGTTGTACCGTAATCTTTATGTGATTAACGTATGTAAATAAAATCAACTAACTTAGTTTTAGGTATCATGTTTCATATATTGTTTGGCAATGAAATTGTGAAAAAGGAAGAGCTAGTAGAGGCCGCACTAGGGCTAACATAGTGATTCACCCCTAGAGGGAACGTTATTTTAGTACCCTCGCTCCCGAACTCATTTCTGGTACAAGTAGACCAATTTGGGCATGGGTAAACATATGATTCGTGCTAAATATCCCTTGAACTCTATTTAGGAGAAAGGCATGAACGAGGTTTATGAGTTTTCCTAAAACTCATTGGCGACTCTCTATTGGTTTCTTACAAAAAAGCGTAATGCTAGAATCAATTCTAATTTAAGGTCCCCTAAACAGTCAGGAATTTAAATACTAACACACCTTAAAAAAGTGTAAAGTCCTAGGCTTTTAAATGGTCATGGACATGAGGAAGTTGGATCCCCAACGACGGGCTACCCTCCTCACACCATAGTTTGTACCAACGATCAGAGTGGTGTTACGAGTTCGTCTGTCATGGATATTGCTAGTGATATGGAAGTAGAGAGTACTATCCCTACTCATAATGGTTATGCTACCTTGGAAAATGAGGAAGAAGGATCAAACATCACATTAAACAATCAGCAAGAATGGAATGAAGAAAAGTCGATCCGTGGACTTTGAATTTGTCTTTCTCAAAACAACCTAAAGATTATTGATTTTTCTTTCTCGAAACTCAAGCAAGGGAAGACTTTGAGTTTCTTCAACAATTCAGCGAACTCGTGGATGACCGTACGTATGATAGACAAGAATACACAAGATAGGCATTCTGATATTTACAAGGCAATGAGTCCCAAAGGTCCAAACGACTTGCCAATTCCGTCTAGTATGGTGAGTCCAATTGAGAGGAGACGCAACAAAAAAAAAACCCGAAAGGAAAGGTCATGATCTTATCTGATTTTAATGTGGTCAACCAGGCTACCGAGTTTGATAAGCTCAGCACTACTGCCGGTGAGAAGGAAGATGAGTCTGTTTTACCATGTCTAGCTGATAACATCGATGATGGTTCTAACTGTATGGAGGGGAGTGAACAATGGCGGAGCCACATGTGTGCACGGTGGTGCACGTGCACCACCAACCCTAAAAAATGAAATGAAATTTTAGCCTTTTTCCCCTTTAATTTCCTTTTTTTTTTTTTTTTTTTTTTTGCTGCTGCTGTGGCTCCATGGTTGAGATCTTCAAACTATGAAGTATGGGGTAGAAGATGATGCAATATTTGAGTTTTAGAATAGGTGTAGGACAGGTAAACAACTATCTAAGACTTATAGGTCCATGATCTCCACCCTTTATTTATTTAATTTAGATAAATATGACTTTAAAAAATGCAAAACTTTTTTACTGTATTTGAAAGCATAGGAAAAAGTACCAAATACGGAGTAGAGTAAGAATTTAAAGTTATTTCTTACATGGAAATACTGTAGCTTTTAAAATTCTGACATTTAAGAGACTAAATACATTTCGATACACCTTTTTTTTCTTTTTGGCTTTGAAATAGTACGTGTTAGCTGCTTGGGTGGTTTTTCCTGGCAAAACTTTGATCAAATAAATATATTTTTAATTATATAAAATGATAAATTATAACCATTGAATATTAATAATCTAGTCAGTGAGACGATTCCAATAAATACTCACAAGACTATATTTTTTTCTTATATATAATACACAAACATTAGTCAAAGTATGTTTAATGAATAGTGCCAAAATGTTCAATGGGGCACTTACAAAAATGAAGGGAGTAATAATAATAGATTATAGAAAATGGTTAAGAAAATATAAAAAAATATCAAATTACTAATTAAAATTTAAACACGACATCCGCAACCCGTTCCATGATAACCGCATCATTTCCATTACTGCAACTCACGACCGTCACCAATATCACAACCGAAACCTCATTTTTGATAATTGATGGTGACCCACCATCTCGGAATTCCTGGATCCGCCACTGGGAGTGAAGTGTAGGGTTTCGTAATGACCCGACACTACGCGGAAGGAAACCCACTAAGACCCGCTCCTTAATTAAAACAATTAACAAGCATAATAAACTTAATCAAACAAGATTAAGAACAAGAATTATACCTTTGACGCGTGCTTCGCTCCCAAAGAGCTCTTACTTCAAAATCCCGAAAAGACGAGATCTCCGACAGATCGTACCCTCGACCCGACCCGAGCGTCCTAAGTCTTGAAGGTTAGTCAAGACCCGGACAAAATAACTATGAGTTTTACGAATCAAAGGTTTACTCTTTCTTAGAGTTGCCTTTTTAATTCCACTCAAGGTTGTTTATTTCCCAATATCCAAGCTTGGTATTTATAGGGAAATGAACCCTTGGTTTTTCATCCTCCACCAATGTGGGAGTGTTGAAAACCAATCATTCATTTAATTTCCAAATTAAATAAATAATCAAGTTAATCATATTGCAACAAGTGGCATGCTCTCATGCAAAGGAGTGGTGGCCAAGGTTAGGTGGGGGACCATTTGCCTTACTCCCCAAGGGCTTGACTTGGTCCCCACCATCCCCAAGCTAGCAGTGCCCTGCTGCCCAGCACCCAGCCAGCCAGCCAGTGCGTGCTGCTGCTGGGCTGGTGCTGGTGCTTGTGTGCTAGCGCTGGACGCTGCTAGCACATAGTGCTGGCACTGGCCCCAGCAGCCCACGCACACTCTCCTTGCGCGCCATTGCTAGCATAACCAGCATGCGTGTTGCTAGCGAGCCACGCATGCTGGCCCTCCCCTCGCATCATCCTACGCACCACGCACCATGCACCACGCAATGCTCGCACACGCATCAGCCAGTGCCTAGCACTGCTATGCTTGGTGCGAGGCACGCACACACGCACACGCACATGCATGCGTGGTGCTACTACCTAGCATCCCAGTATCCCCATTGTACGCACACACGAACCAGCCCACACGCATCATTGTTGCGGCTGTGCGAGGCTGCGAGGCACACACGCACACACACGCAAGCCCCTGGCAATGCGATGGTGCTGTGCGTGGTGCCACGCTTTGCGATGGTGCCTGGCCTGGGCTGCGTGCTGCGATAGCCTGCCACATGCACCTAGGCACCCAGGCTAGCACGCTGCTAGTTGCGATGGGCTGCCTGGGGCTTGTGGTGCTTTGCGTTAGGCTGCCATGCGCATGCCTAGGCTGCGTTTGTGCATCTAGGCTGCGATGGTGCGCATTGAGCTTGCGATGGTGCGCATTGAGCTTGCGATGGTGCGCCTAGCCATGCTAGGTGCATGCTAGCTAGAACTAGCCTAGCATCCACATGGTTAGACCATTATGGTGCTACGGCTACACTCGTACTTGTCGCTTGTGATTTTGCGACGCTCGGTCTCGACGCCTTAGGCTCGATTTTCGACGTCTGTATTCGTAAAACTCTGCTGACTCATTAAATCCTTTCGGATTAATTCGTTGTCTCGGATCGGTGATTCGATTGGGTTCGACCTGAAGGGTTCAGTTAAGATTAAGCTGTAACATCAATTGCACATTGATATTACAGATCGGAAGCGGCCTCCACCTAGGCATTCCGATCACTTGACCTTACTGAAGAATTAGCTCTGTAATAATTCTGAACCCTCTATCGGAAGAATACACTTGTTGGAAGGACACCATTCCTTTTAATCTCCCATTTGTCCTTCCGGACAAGTGTGCATATAGTGTATAGCTCATTTCCTATGTCACTTAATGTTTCTTCGTGAAGTATAAGGTAAGATTCTTTGTCATCCTTATTACGTTCAGAAGTGTTTCTCGATCTCCGAGTTCGACTGTCAATAAGCAGATGATTTCTAAAATCCATCTGAGCACGGCCATGCATTTTCACAGTCTCGCTCTTCGAGCGGCCTTGTAAACAACAAAACATTTTTCCCTATTGTTAGTAGGGGGACAATCCCAGTCTTGTATTGTAAGTACTTCTTACTAAGAGGACATAGTCTCCTGAGTGTTCCCGTTATGATCCCTAGTTACGGCAGACGTTTGGAAACATCAAAGAGCCTAGTACTCAAATAAGAAAACTTCACAGTACTCATGGTCGGAGGAAACAAGTTTCGATAGTCATAATGAGAAATGTACTTATGACAAAATTTAATTTTCTTAAAGTACTCTCATAGGTCTTATCCGGTACAGTTCCAAACTGTGCCTGTGCAAATGATTTATGACTGTCACGTCCTCGCAGCACAAGAAACGGTGCTATAAATCATACTACACACTAATCTATGGCGGTCATCAATCGTCCATCTGTTAGATGACCTCGATTAGGGACAATTTTCGATTTAATATTCAATGTTCACTTAACAGGTGTTTCTTTATCCAAGACATGGTCTTGATACCCTGTTTTGAATATTTCAGTAAATCGAATGGACTCATTATTTAACTCTAAATCACAATTAAATAGTAATGGAGTGAATGATAATTTTGCATAAAATTAATTACTCCATTAATGAATGGTTTTAATACAGTGTCTTACATTAAATATCCTATTTAATTAAAACACATGTACAGGGAATTTCAAAGCCAGTCTCCAACATGCTTGATTCCCATTGCCTCAATGTGCTTGTTGTGTTTCACTTGAGACAGTGGTTTAGTTAAAGGATCGGCTACATTATCATCCGTGCCAATCTTACAAATTCTGATTTCACCTTCGGATTTCCATTCCCTTATCATGTGAAATCTCCTTTGCACGTGTTTGACCTTCTGGTGCTCTCTCGGCTCCCTGACCTGAGCGATAGCTCCATTCTTATCACAATAGAGATCTATCGGCCCCTTGATTGAGGGTACAACACCAAGTTTACTAATGAACTTGCGAATCCAAACAGCTTCCTTGGCAGCTTCTGAAGCGGCCAAGTACTCGGCTTCAGTTGTAGAGTCTGCAGTGGTGCCCTGCTTGGCACTCTTCTAGCTAAACGCTCCTCCATTCAGACAGAATATGTACCCCGAATGTGACTTGAAGTCGTCTCTGTCAGTCTAGAAGCTAGCGTCGGTGTAACCTTCAACAACAAGTTCTTTGTGGCCTCCATACACCAGGAATATATCCTTGTTCCTTTTCAGGTACTTAAGGATGTTCTTGGCCGCAGTCCAATGCGCCTCTCCTGGGTTCGATTGGTATCGACTCGTTGCACTCAGGGCATACGGTACATCTGGCCTTGTACATATCATGGCATACATGATCGATCCGATTAGCGAAGCATATGGGATCTGATTCATTCTTTCTCGCTCTACAGGTGTCTGTGGACACTGTTTCTTGCTGAGAGTTACGCCATGGGACATGGGTAAATGCCCGCTTTTGGCATTTTCCATGTTGAATCGAGCCAGTACCTTATCAACGTAAGTACTCTGGCTTAATCCAATCATCCTCTTAGATCTATCCCTGTAGATCTTGATGCCCAATATGTACTGTGCCTCTCCTAAGTCCTTCATTGAAAAGCACTTTCCCAACCAGCCCTTTACGGACTCCAACAATTTTGTGCTGTTTCCAATGAGAAGTATGTCATCGACATACAGGACTAGGAATGCAATATCACTCCCACTGACCTTCTTGTATACACAAGACTCATCTGGATTCTTGATAAAACCAAACTTGCTAATGGCTTCATCAAATCGCAGATTCCAACTTCTGTTGGCTTGCTTTAGTCCATAAATGGATTTCTTCAGCTTACAAACCTTTCCAGCGTTGCCTGGATCGAAAAAACCTTCTGGCTGTGTCATATACACAGTTTCTTCCAAAATTCCATTAAAGAAGGCGGTTTTGACATCCATTTTCCATATTTCGTAATCGTAATATGCAGCAATCGCTAGGATGATCCGGACGGATTTTAGCATTGCAACTGGTGAAAAAGTTTCGTCATAGTCAATCTCGTGGACTTGTCTATAACCTTTTGCCACCAATCTAGCTTTATATATTGATACATTTCCATCCTTGTCTGTCTTCACTTTGAAGATCCATTTGTAACCAATGGGTGTATAACCCTCGGGCAAATTCACCAAGTCCCAGACTTGATTTTCAGACATGGAGTCCATCTCGGATTTCTTGGCCTCTTGCCATTTTGCAGAGTCGGGGCTCGTCATAGCTTGCTTGTATGTCGCCGGCTCATCACCATCCACGACTAGGATGTCCTGATCTTCGGTTAAGACGATACCGAGGTATCTGTCTGGTTGAGATCTTTGTCGTTGCGACCTACGTAGGGTAGTCGGTTGAGCATTTACATTGTCTGTTTGATTCTGACCAATCTTCTTAGATGCTTCCAAAGTATCTAGATTGTCAGTTTTGTCGGGTTGACATTGTTGCTCGTCCTCTCGAACTTCGTCGAGTTCGATTTTCCTCCCACTTGTCATTTTGGAAAGGTGGTCCTTTTCCAAAAAGACATCATCACGAGCAACAAAAACTTTGTTCTCGGATTTATTGTAGAAGTAATACCCTTTGGTTTCTTTTGGATATCCCACAAAGAAACACTTACCCGATTTGAGGTGAAGTTTGTCCGAAATCAATCGCTTGACATATGCTTCGCATCCCCAAATCTTGAGAAAAGACAACCTGGGAGGTTTCTTAGTCCATAATTCATATGGAGTCTTTTCAACAGCTTTTGACGGAGCTCTATTCAGTGTTAGTGCTGCAGTTTGTAGCGCATGTCCCCAGAAAGAGATAGGGAGTTCACTAAGACCCATCATTGATCGAACCATGTCTAACAACGTTCGATTCCTCCGTTCGGACACTGCGTTCCATTGAGGAGTTTCGGGAGGTGTCAACTCTGAAAGAATGCCATTTTCTTTCAAGTGATCGTCGAATTCATGGCTCAAATATTCTCCACCTCGATCCGATCGAAGTGCTTTAATTTTCTTGCCAAGTTGATTTTCAACTTTTTTCTGAAATTCTTTGAACTTCTCAAAGGATTTAGATTTATTCGACATTAAGTAGACATAGCCATATCTACTATAATCGTCGGTGAAAGTGATGAAATATCGGTAACCTTGTCCTGCGGGTGTGCTCATTGGTCCACATACATCCGTGTGTATTAGACCTAATAAGTCACTTGCCCTTTTTCCCAACTTGGAGAATGGTTGTTTTATCATCTTGCCTAATAAGCATCCTTCGCAATTTTCAAACGACTCTAAGTCGAATGAGTCAAGAACACCTTCTTGAAGAAGTTTCTTGATTTGTTTGATGTTAATATGGCCAAGACGACAATGCCACAAGTAGGTTTGATTCGACTCGATGGTCTTAGCTAGTGGTATCAATTTTGTCTAATCTTATGTAAAAACATGCAATTTAATTGAACATAAATTTGTAAGACAATCTTGAAACAACTATTGTCAAAGTCTTACACTCAAAATTCCTAGGTGTCCAACACTATGGATCATAATATGTTCAAAGGCATGATGAAAAACTAGAAATAGTTTAATTACATGTCATAGAAAAAATAGTGCATGCAAGCACGATCGAAAAACCATCTTCGTCGTCTTCTTGTCCATGCACCAACACTTAATAAGCTTCCCACTTGGTCCCTTAAAGGCAACATAGAGTGAGTCATACTTGGTATCTAATACCTATGATAAGCTTAATCCACAAGTGTTTAGGAAGATACCTGAGGCGGATGCTCCATTCCTCTCCTCCTCTTCCCGAAAGAGCTTGCATTCTCTCTTGAAGTGGTCTTTCCCGCCACAGTAGCAACGCATCTTAGCCTTAACCTTGAGATCCCTCCTTCTTGATGGTCTTTTGGTTGCCCCAAATGAGTTGGCCTGGTGAAGTAGCTCCACCACATTCTTCAAAGAATGTGTCTCCCTTGATTCAGAAATATATGCCTTTAGCGCATCATATCCTGAGTGGAGTGAAGTGAGCAAAATATGACCAGCCATTCCATCTTCTAGTGGAATTCCGAGGAGTTCCATGTGCTTGAAGAGCTTAGTCATTCTTGCCACATGGGGTCGGAGGGGCATACCCGGTCTCAACTTAGTGTTGCAGACTGTAGACCAAAGATGGTACCTCTCTTTCGCAAGACAACCTTGATCCGATGGCTTTACATTCATGTCCGTAAGTGACCTAGTCACTTCAAACAAGAGTCCATCATTGTTGTCATTGAAACTCTTAGAGAATCTCACACAAGCATTAGGTGGATGCGCACCATGGCTGCTAGGCAGCTCATGTGCTGCGCTTCCAGTGCTGTGTGTCATCATCCACGCCCAGCATGGCATGCTGCGCCAGCCAGCACTAGCAGCTCGCTACGCATGCTAGCTTGCTAGCTGGTGCCTGGCAGCGTCTGGCAGGCTGGCTGGAGCTTGCTGCCTCGCTGCCCAGCAGCACGCACAAGCCATTCCAGCAGCACTGCCATGCACGCAACACCATGGCAGCACACCACTCCCAATGCCACACAGCAGCCACGCGCATTGGTGCAATGCCCTTGCGTACACCATAGGCAGCCACATGTGGGCTGCTAGGCAGCCCGGCTAGCCTTGGTGACGCTTGCGGTTTTGCATCGATTTGCGTGCCAATTCTCGGAATTTAATTCCGATTTGTGTGTGACAATAATTAATTCCAAATTACATTTTAGAATTAATTTGAGGGGAAATAAAATAAAATTAAGCCCTACTTAAATAAAATTTATTTTATTGGTGCACAAGCCTAAATTTATCCAAAATTTCAATTTTGAACAAAATTAGGTCTAACTTTATGCTTAAAATAAAATGAGCTATGTCCAAAATTAATCTTGCCAATATGCAAATTAATAATGGATTTGACAAATGGGAGTTGGAAAAATAAATTAACCATCCAATGATAAAATTTTCCAACTTGCATTCTTGTGTAAAATACCAAGATTACATCTTCCAATTTGAAGATTAATCAAATTTTACTCACAAGTAATTGAACTTAATGGATTTTAATCAAACAAACATGAAAAAAAAATCCAAACTTTGTTCAACATGGAATTTAGGGTTAGGTTTCCAATCATTTAAACCTTTAAAGATTAGAACTTTAACATTATTTGGGAACTTAAAATACAAAATCACAACAAGTTTTCACACTTTATTGCAATTTATTTGCAAAATTTGTGAAAAACAAGTTTATGTGAAAAATTGGTATATCAACTTAAGCACTAATAAAAACTTCATTATTATGCTCAAGGATATTTTAAAACCAGTAGATTAGTGATGCAAATGTGCATTTAATCTAACCTTGTAATGCTTGCATTAATCAAGGCTTAAAAAGAATTAAAATTTTCGTTGAAAAACGAAAAACCCCAGAAAAATTAGGTTTCTGGTTCGAATTTGGCTTTTGGACAGTCCTAAAAGGGTTGAATCTGTTCCAGAATGTCGATTCCACCCAAAAATCATTATTTTTGAGCCAAAATCTGGGTTCGACAGCCAAATCGAAAATAAAATCGAGTTTTAAAATTAATTAAAACGAGCATCTAATCTAATTAGAAGAACATGAACCAGAAAATTAAATTCTTTTTAAAACACCTTAATTAAAAAATAATTGCAAAAATTAAAAGGAGCGTGGCTCCGATACCGCTGTAGGGGTTCGTAGTGACCCGACACTACGCGGAAGGAAACCCACCAAGACCCGCCCCTTAATTAAAACAATTAACAAGGATAATAAACTTAATCAAACAAGATTAAGAACAAGAATTATACCTTTGACGCGTGCTTCGCTCCCAAAGAGCTCTTACTTTAAAATCCCGAAAAGACGAGATCTCCGACGGATCGTACCCTTGACCCGACCCGAGCGTCCTAAGTCTTGAAGGTTAGTCAAGACCCGGACAAAATAACTATGAGTTTTACAAATCAAAGGTTTACTCTTTCTTAGAGTTGCCTTTTTAATTCCACTCAAGGTTGTTTATTTCCCAATACCCAAGCTTGGTATTTATAGGGAAATGAACCCTTGGTTTTTCATCTTCCACCAATGTGAGAGTGTTGAAAATCAATCATTCATTTAATTTCCAAATTAAATAAATAATCAAGTTAATCATATTGCGACAAGTGGCATGCTCTCATGCAAAGGAGTGGTGGCCAAGGTTAGGTGGGGGACCATTTGCCTTGCTCCCCAAGGGCTTGACTTGGTCCCCACAATCCTTGCACAAACCGGGTTAAGGGAGGGCTAGCTGGCTGCCAGCTAGCGTGCCAGCTAGGGCTGCCAGCTAGCAGTGCCCTGCTGCTCAGCACCCACCCAACCAGCCAGTGCGTGCTGCTGCTGGGCTGGTGCTGGTGCTTGTGTGCTGGCGCTGGGCGCTGCTAGCACATAGTGCTGGCACTGGCCCCAGCAGCCCACGCACACTCTCCTTGCGCGCCATTGCTAGCACAGCCAGCATGCGTGTTGCTAGCGAGCCACGAATGCTGGCCCTCCCCTCGCATCATCCTACGCACCACGCACCATGCACCACGCAATGCTTGCACACGCATCAGCCAGTGCCTAGCACTGCTATACTTGGTGCGAGGCACGCACACACGCACACGCACATGCATGTGTGGTGCTGCTGCCTAGCATCCCAGTATCCCCATTGTACGCACACACGCACCAGCCCACACGCATCATTGCTGCGGCTGTGCGAGGCTGCTGTGCGAGGCTGCGAGGCACACACGCAAGCCCCTGGCAATGCGATGGTGCTGTGCATGGTGCCACGCTTTGCGATGGTGCCTGACCTGGGCTGCGTGCTGCGATAGCCTGCCACATGCACCCAGGCACCCAGGCTAGCACGCTACTAGTTACGATGGGTTGCCTGGGGCTTATGGTGCTTTGCGATAGGCTGCCATGCGCATGCCTAGGCTGCGATGGTGCACCTAGGCTGCGATGGTGCGCCTAGCCATGCTAGGTGCATGCTAGCTAGAACTAGCCTAGCATCCACATGGTTAGACCATTATGGTGCTACGGCTACACTCGTACTTGTCGCTTGTGATTTTGCGACGCTCGGTCTCGACGCCCTAGGCTCGATTTTCGACACGTCTGTATTCGTAAAACTCTGCTGACTCATTAAATCCTTTCGGATTAATTCGTTGTCTCGGATCGGTGATTCGATTGGGTTCGACCCGAAGGGTTCAGTTAAGATTAAGCTGTAACATCAATTGCACATTGATATTACAGATCGGAAGCGACCTCCACCTAGGCATTCCGATCACTTGGCCTTACTGAAGAATTAGCTCTATAATAATTCTGAACCCTCTATCGGAAGAATACACTTGTTGGAAGGACACCATTCCTTTCATGAAGTTCCTGCGAGGGACTATCCTACCATTGATAACGCTGAAGTGGAATCTGTAGGTACTAATGAAGCTAATCCCATGGTTTTTGAACCCGACCAAATGCAATCTTCTCCTCCACCCTCTACAATTATGTTCTCTACCATAACAAGAAAGCAAGGAATGATGCACACGTCAAGAGCGAAAAACATGAAAGGTAAAATGTATTCCAGTTTTCAGTTTTGAAGGTCAAAGAAGCATAAAGGGTCAAGCCCAGAGAATCTTATGACTAATGTCCATGATCGAATCTGTGAATCTCCTTATTTGTATTTTCAAGTAGACCATGAATGTTGTATTCCCTATTCCTAGTCTAGGTGTTGTGTTTGTATAGCTAAGAGATCTAAACCCTCTCCTTGTTTTACTTGTAGTCTTGAGTCAGTTGGGAGCTAGCCTTTTTTGTAGACTGTTGTAAACAAGAAAAACTACATTGATCTTGTGGGTGTTAATTTAACCTTGAAATGCCAAAAAAATTAGATTTAAGAAACAAAAAAAAAAAAAAAAAAAAGAAAGATAGAGATGTGGCCTATCCAACTCATTTGGACTAACCCACTTTATTTGGGGAAATTATCTTTCGTAACAACTAATTTTTTAATTTTCTCAGTGGAAAATTGTAAAAATTCTTATAATCGATCCTTGGTAAACTCTAATCAGCTATACTAATTCAATGCTGACATTAATGATGATTATATCCAATTATGCGTCTAACCCTAGTTAACTAAATACTTAATGACTAATGTAAACTTAAAAATTGCTTTCCCTCCAAAAGTTATATCCCCAATTCCCTCCTAAACGATTATCCCCAACTTCCCCCTTTATATACCTTAATTTACTAACACCAATTCAATTCTCTCTATTCTGTATAGTAGCCATGAAAAATTCTCACTCCTCTTCTTCTATGAAGCATATCATCATGATGATAACATAGCTTGGGTGAAGCATACTCGTTGTGGCTGTGTTCCCCTACAAATTGTTGTTGTGAAGATTTCAGAGACAACGAAGAACCACGAAGATTATTCTTCAAGTGCAAGAGCTGTGATTTCTTTGCTTGGTTGAAGGAAGGGGATATCATAAGGGCAGGGGATGAATTAGAGGTTGAACAAGGTGGTAGTGTTTATGTTATAGATAGGCTTGATGAATTGGTGAATTTTATCAAAGTAATTGTGAAAGTGGCTCTGATCATGTACTTTTTTTTTGTGTTGCTAAGTGATGTAGGTGTAGCTAGAATGGTGTATTAGGGTTTGCGTTTCTAAGAATTATGGTGTTGAAGGTTATTAGGGAAATCAGTGACAACTTATGTACTATTTCTTAATGAATAAAAGCACTATTTTTGATATATTCTGTTTGCATTTTGTCTATGAATTATATGAATATAACATATCATTGATTAAATCCAAAAGGAATCAAAACCTGACAACAATGTATAATGTAATTGAGCACAAATTTGTTCACCAAATCAGCATACATATGCTTCAAATATCATAAACTTCAAATATCATACAAATTTTGGTCCAAAAACTAGCATACATATGCACCTTGCTGAGACCAATTTTGTCTAAAAAACATGTTCAGAAACCGGGTTTTGTCATAAAAAAACAAGTTCCCAAAAAACACCATTAATGCTACACCACCTTACCTCATCAAATTTTTCCAATGATAGCTTAAAAATCTGTATCCATAATCACAAGTAACTTCAATTTAAGCCCCATTTAAGAGCCAATTGACGCGGGCGGATGGTGCAGGAATTACCCACAAGCAAACCACTAAATATTGGATTATTGGAATCAACTCTTCCTAGTTTTTATTATACTTGATTGAAGTTAAACATTCCCATATAAACAAATAAAATCAATTAGAGGTGAAGAGCGTATTAAATACACCCATGGAATTAAAACAAACAAATGTTTTCAACTAAAAATTTATTAGTTCTGAAATCAAAATTTAAATAGATTCACATTGATGTAACATTGAAATACAGCTAATCAATGCTAGCCTCAAATTTAGTGACAACATATACAACATCAAGGAACTTTTTGAAACGGGAAAAAAAAAAGTTTGTTTTAACAAATAGATAATGTGTTGATATAAGGTGTAGAATATGCCTACAACAGTGTATCAGCACACATTATTGATTATAAAATGATCTTAAATGACTATGAGGAACTTAGTCCAATATGTATAGGGTGGTGGACCTAATATCATGTCTGATCCCTTATTTCATAATCGAATTGAGTATAGAAAATTTAACAAGAAGATCAATTAGCATAAAGCTACACATGATCTTGTCCTCAAGGAAAAGAAATTTCATGTTTCTAGTAACTCTTTAAAAAAAGTTGTAATAAAGAATAAAATTTAGGTTGTTCCCTACACTACATACTTATATCGAGATGCTTAGTGCTCGATACGAGGATATACAATGGAATTCCAACGCAAAGAGAAATGAATGGTGGCAAATTCTTCAATCAAGATACTCAGCAGTGGTGGATAACGAGGGTTGCCATTTCGATCAGGTAACCCCAAAGTGATTAAACAAGCCATCCTTGCAGCCTTGAAGAAATAATCTGCTGCATACAAAGAGAGTTGTACGAAAGCAAATCCATCTTGTGGGAAATTCTCAATTAAACATATATGGTCCTGAGGATATCAAATAAAAAATGAATTTGGACTTGTAAGCAAGAAAAAAAATAATATAAACGTTCAGATAAATAAATTAGAGAAGCATTACTTTGTATAGGAGATGTATCCTTGTTCCAGAAGACAGCATGACCATCAAGCTTGTTATGCTGACATTTACTTCAATTGGAAGAACAAGAGTAGTTAGTTTATAAAGTTAGGCTTAGGAAAAAATATGTTGATTTAAACAAAAGTAATAAAAATGTTTAACAAGATTTAGGAAAGGATAAAAAGATTTAAATACGCATCAATAAAGTATATAAAAGCAAACATGGAATGCCATAATTGAAATAGAATATCTTTCTATATAGATATGTTAAATGAAAATGCAAATAAATTCTTACGAGGATTTTGATCTACAATTGAATGAGATAGAACATCAAAAAAAATAGTTTGGAGACATTGCAACTTTGGCACCAAAACGGTGATAGTATCCTATGTCGAGAAAATAGGCAAAATCAACGGTCATGTCACTCTGGGACTCCATTTGATGAAAATAAGGCATTCAATCTAATACAATAATTCGCAACAGTTAGTTACTATACATGAGAAATCAAATATATCAAGTTAAGAATTTTTCTAAGCTAATATTGTTCTTCTATACAATTTTTTGTTTAATTTTATATAACATGTAATTTAATTAACAAACTATGTTACTAGTGAAATTAAATTATAAAATTAGATCCTATAATTATTTATTTGTTTATTTAATTTCCTACCTTGGTATTTATGTAAATAATGATGATCAATTAACGTGAGGCTTTGCTAAAATGCAATGTGCTTGACAAAAACATACAAGAAATGGGAAAAAAAAGGAAATTAAAAGGCTATAAGAAATGAAATGTTCATCATTACATGTTCTGGGACCGGGTCCAAGATCTAGATATCCGGTACAACCGGTTTCGGGACCGGGTCCTGTGAACTCAACCGGGTACCCGGTTCTGCTCACCCCTAGTGGCAATTACACACCTAAATAATAACCAACTTTGGCATTAGAGCAAATGGAGTTGGTGTTTACATGAAACAAATGGAGTCGACTTCCACCAAATGGAACGGGCTTCATTGTTATCAACTAAATGAAGAGTGATATTCGAATTGAAATTTCATTGATGAAATTTCTGTATAGAACTCCCTCCAATCCAAAATTCAACGACTAGAATTACACAAAACTACTGTAATACGAAACATATTTTGAATTGTATTATCTTCTTGTACAATGGAATTTGTAATTGATTTACTAGACATTTGAAACTTTTTAGATTTATTGTCTAGAATACTACAAATTGGAAAAATAAAACCGAGCTATTATTCCTTGTGCGCACATCTAAGTCATTGTATGTAATTTATATTTTTACAGTTATTTGATCTAGATTATAAGTCATTTTCATCTTCTAAACCTTTCTTTAAGCATCAGACATAATGCTAGCGAAAAGAGTGGAAAAACAAATCTTGAAAGGGAAAACAAACCTGTACATCTTCAATTAATATAATTGTTCTCGAAAGAGAAGATGTAGGTTCCCACATTCTATTATGCTTGCCTATGTTCTAGCTCTACTGCTCACAAATATTGTTCCAGAGATGACAAAAAACCAGATAAGTTTTTGATAGTAGTAACCTGAAACAAGAAAGCCTTTCACAGAATGAATTAAAATATGATTCTTACGAAACTAGACTGCAAACAGATCATCTGTAGACGCTGGCTTAAGCTTTCACACACACTCGCTATGTCCAATGTAAAGCAAATGAAGTAATGAATAACAGGTACACCCGGCATCCAAGCAAATGGTAAGATTAAAGTCATTTATTATTAAGATTAAAGTCATAAGATTAAAGCTAGCATTGAAAAGGATCTACTTTTTTTTTCTGTTGGTAAGATTAAACTTAACACTAACTCCTTAACAACACGCTGGCTTGTGCAATGAATATGGTAATGCGGGATAAGATCTTGCTTTAGTTCGCCATATCATATTGGATTAAATTGCTACTACGACATATGTAACGAAACAGCCATAAGACTTCTAGAGTTCTATCACTAATTACATAGAAACCAGACTATTTACTCAAGTAATTACATTCAAAGTTTAGATAGGTTAACAAAACCATAATATAGAAATGTGTAATCAGAAACTGTTTCCATACCCAGATTTGTGTACTACATACCCCATTGATATTTGGGATTATGTTAGGCTAGATCACCCATCTTAGAATGCATTACATTAGCTATGACATATTATAGCTGGGATAGACTAGAGATAAATCTCATCAGGCGACATCATTACTAACTATTCAACTATGAGCAACAGCTATTCCATGTGAAAGTAAATCTTTGATATGGGTAATGATAGCTCATTATTATCATATTAATCAACAAACCACATATAGGTTCCAACAACCAGAAGCCTGCTAAAATGAATGTTATTCCACCTTTTAAAATACAGACAACAACATGTTCTATTTAACACTACACTATAATCTACCCTTCATAATTCCAATCAAAATAATAGTGCCGTGATAAATCAATTCAATGTATGATTGACCCTTCAATAATTTACTTTGTTTTACCCATTACACAATCACAGTGAATAGTATTCAAAAGTAGTAAAACAAACAATTACTGCCCATGTTCTGCATAGCCATCCTTACTCATCACAGCCTTGACAGACAAACATATCCAGTTGACACGAAGTATCGGAATCTGTTAAAAATCTATACCATCATGGAATACAGCCATTACAATATATGAACATGTGTTTTAACAGTTAAATTTTTCAAAAAAAAAAAAAAGATAACTTCCTTATGTAAAAATAAAAAAAAATGTAGCCATATTCTTACTATAAATACATCACTTGATATTTAGTCTATGCATCTACACATCACCGAAGAGAGAAAAAAAAAATCTCTACACAAAATATAAACACATACATCACCTCGTCATTACCTAACTTAAACCATGTCTCCAAAACCAAGTTAAAAAAATAAAAGCTTTCACCGCCCTCTTATCAACCAAAGAACAATTCCAGCTTATTTCAAAATTCCATTACATATAACAAATACCTCTACATTCAGTAGCAGAGTCTGAGCTAATATATGGAATCAGTAGCAAAGTTTGAGCTAATGCATTCCTAAAAAGTGTTCTTTAATTCAAATAAGTAGCCACCGGTTAACTTTACTTCGTGAGCAACATATTTGTATTAAAGTTTCATAATAGTTTTTAAGGTGTATTGTCAATCAAAACTAATATATAAATATTGAAAATTAAACACCTAAATGACACCCAAGTCCGGCAGTCAGGCAAATGGAGTCGGTGTTTATGTAAAGCAAATGGAGTAAACTTCCATCAAATGAAGCCAGCTTCTACCAAAAGGCTTAGAGAAAAATTTTAAGTTCCTTTTACGTAAAATTGTAATACTTTGAAAAATGCACTAACATGAAAGGCATTTCTAACGCATTCCAAATATATTATTAGGTTCATCTGTAATTACGATATCTCTCAAAATTACTTGCTAATGTAATCCTTTTAACCAAAAACACTATTCTTCTTCCATATAATACTGATAAATCCAAGAAAACACACGATATTTGCACCTCTAAACCTTTTAAAGAATATAGTTGAAAAACTAATAGAAATGCAGACTCAACAGTGAAGGGAAGCAAAGGCCAAAGAATGAAGAAGCAAAGCAACTCATTCAAAGACAGCCATTTCAAAGAGCTCAAATGCTTGAGAACAAAGAATTATCTAGCAGCTTATTTACAAGAAATGATTTGCAATTATTATAAACAATGTTCAATTTAAATACAATTTTTATATTTTTTAAGAAATGATTGTTTAATTAATATGTTTTATATAAAATAAGTTGCTCAATATATTTAATATAATTTATATCCCGATGAGCAATAATTATTTTACATAAACTGAGTTGCTTAATTAATTAGATATACTCATACGGCACAATTTAGTGAATCCACTATGTACTCTATATTACAATCGTATGCTTGCATAAATTATATAGATTACCACGATTCGCTTGCATAACTACGTCGTAAATTTTCACACAAAACATCAAGGCATTAATGTAAAACAAATATAACAATAAAAATAAAAACTTTGAAGCTTATAAATAGATATAAATTTATACATTATAATCTTCCCCGTACAATAAGTACATAGGTTTCAAAATGATTAGTACTTCTTAATCTAAACATTTTTATCTTATTTTTAGCCAAACTAAGCTTAATAAGAAAAACGAGAAAACCAAAACAACATAATCTTGCAATTCCTGTATCCTTCTACTTGTATCTGCAGTTTCTTCTTCAACATGTTGCTTTGTAGCCCGCATCTCAGCCAACTCTCTTTCTAATTCTTCTCTACGAGCTCCAAGATTCCTAAGACGTCGTCGTAAAAAAGCCAATTGATACCAGCGAGGAGTATTCCTAGGAGTGTTTGATGAAGATGAAGAATAGCCATTATTACTTGCCATATATGAATTTACGCAGAATAATAAACAAAGGAACACTTTCAAAAGAAAAACGAAAGCCAAAAGAACACTATAGAATATAAAAAACTAATACTAATGAAGAATAAGGGAACTTGTCTTATATTCTTGACAAAATTTACAGTGCATTCCATTCCTAGGACTAGCCAATTATTGCAACAACCTTTTATATTCTTAACAAAATTTATAGTGCATTCTATTTTTTTATTGATGTACCATTTTAGTATGATCGCGTACTTTTATCCAAATAACCTTTTTAAATAATAATAATCAGTTTAACGACCTATGACAATCCAAACTCAAACATTTTATACGATACTATTTCCAATAGATAAAATTCTACAATAATAAACCGCGACTGAAATATACTTAAATCTGATTAAACTGCAAGTAAATCAATGTCAAGTACTACCAAGATTCAAATTCATAATAACTACTTAAATTCAAAATAACTATTTTTGGCACCAAAACGTTCAATAACCCATTAAATTCTAAATCAACAATTTAATTCTACCACTTTTAAAACCGTGAGTAATTTGTTGAAACTATTTTACTAATCAACACACACATATTACATTAATTCATTAGCAAAACAATCTACACTACCAATAAAACATCGAAATAATCTACACATTAGCAACAACTAATTACACATTAATCACCAAACATATAACATTAAATTCAACACAAACTCTTACTAAGCAAGACGTACATATATATATATATAACCACCTACTATTCTTTAATTGCAATTAAGATTTTCTCGTTTCACCTCACAACAGTAGCAACATTTACGCTAATACTTTACAACCGAAAACCGATCAAAGATCACCAAAATTGGGGGACCGCGTGCGAAGCTCGCGGGCCCACAACTAGTAAATCAGAAAATCATATTTAAATCATCAAAAACCTTTTTCCTTTTATGGGTATCAAACCCTAACATAATAATTAAAAAGTAGTGTGTATAATAAAATTCCAGCAATAAAGAGGGCTTAAAACTTATTAAAACATGTTTTAATCATTAATTTAACAACCACAACAACCTAGAATCAAAATCTAATCATAAACATTAAATTCTCAAATTCTAGGATTTATAAATTAGGGTTTTTTATTAAATTAAAATCTGAAAAATATTAATAACAAATTAACAACATCATCTACCCAAAAACAACATCAAAATAAAATTCAAATTCTTTGAATTAATTAAACAAGCTTAGAAATTAAAATAGGAGAAAAGTGTTTTATTTTTCCTTAATACCAAAACCGCATAAGAGGAGAGAGTGACGGTGGTCGGCTGGGCTGCCGGCGTTTGCTGCTGGCCGCCAGTGGTGATGCCGGAGGTCCGTGTTGGGGCCAATGGTGGTCGGCCGTGAGAAAAGAGAAGAGAGAGAGAGAGAGAGAGAGAGTTGCGTGGGAAAAAGAGGGAAAAGGAGTGAGAAAAAAAGTTAAGATCTTTTGAGAAATCTGACAATTGATTTTTTAGTGTAAAACCCTTGAATTTTTGGGGTATTTATATCCCCATTTTTAAACAAAAACATTTATTTACACAGCTGCCATTACTAATCATATTCCTCCTTGAACTCTTGTTTGGGGCTAACTTGTTGGGCCCTTAAAAACTCTTTTATTCCTAACAAGTTAGTCTAATACTTTTAGTGATGTTGACCCAATTTGAAATACTTTATTGTCCTAATTAATAACTTACATTATTTTTTACACACTTACTTTATATTTAAATAATTAATTCATTTAAAATGAAATGAATCATTTTAATTTATAAATAAAATACGTAATTTATATATATATATAAAATATTATAAAAATATGAAGTATTACAGGTAGTGTTTAAACTATGAAGATTGAATATGAAAATATAGTTATTTTATTAGAGTAGTGTGGTCTAGCGATGGAGAATATACTTAAGGGTCAAGGCCCAAAGAAAAAGCCCAAAAGACAAATTAAGTCCGATTTTGAGCAGTTAGAGTATTTAAATTCAAAGCAAACTGACACCAAGTGTTGTAACCAACTACAGTTATGAAAGTGATCGAGTACGTGGAAAAATTGCATGATACATGCCTATAAGTGAGGAAGAACCTCAAGATTTTGACATCAGCAATCAATCAAGACAAAGTATTTCATTTCCTTTAAGCTTTCTTTACAACTCTTAGTTTTCCCTTGGTTTAGTAGCCAAGCAATAGTGTAGTTTCCTTAGCATGTATTGTAGATTAATTGTTTCTTCCAATTGAATGAACATGAAGATAACCTTTCCTTTAACTTGTATAATTGTAGCCCTAACTTTATCTGTCAATTAATAGAAACCTTTTGCATATTTTGTCATATGTTTATCTACTCGTTTATTTGACAATCTAACTTGTCTAAACTTCTTTGAGGATTACTTCTTTACTTTATTTTGTTTGTGTTACGTTAACGAGGTTGTCAAACTTGAAACCAGTAACAATAAGGGCAGTCCCTGAATACTCTAGAACAAGATAGAGTATTTGACTTGTTGGCAAAGAACAATATTGGCCTCACCACACACTAATAAAAGTATTGTTCATACATTTAGTATAGGCAAAAAGGCCTCAACACTCTATACAATGGCTTGGGTGCTGAAAGGAATGGTGTCCTTCGAACAAGTGTATTATTCTGATAAAGGGTTCGAAATTAATTAGAAAGCTAATTATTCAATGAGGTCAAGTGATCGGAATGCCTAGCTGGAGGCCGCTTCCGATAAGTAATATAAATGCATAATTAATATTACAGCTTAATCTTGACTGAACCCTTCGGGTCACACCCAATCGTGTAACCGAACCGAAACGACGAATTAATCCGAAGGATTAAACGAGTCAATAGAATATTTACGAACAAAGACGTCGGATTCCGAGCTTAGAGCGTCGAAGCCGAGCGTCATAAGTCGAGTCGAATTTAGGAATTGACAGGACGGAAAAATCGACCAAACGACAAGTCATAACATATAGCCCTAGCCTTAGGATGGCCAAGCCAACCGAGGGCTAAAGCAATATGGCTAGCAAGGCTGCGGAATGCCGAGCTAGCTAGCATGCTAGCATCGCATGCTAGCATCGCTAGCTAGCTGGCGCGGCATGGGCAGCATCGTTGGCGTGCATGCTTGCACCAGCCACGCACCATCGCTAGCAAGGCCAGCAGCACGCAAATGCTAGCTAGGCCTTGCGAGTGATAGCGGCAGCTAGCTAGGCAATGCTAGCGATAGCAGCGCAGCAGCAGCTTGCAAGAGCTTGTGGTAGCAGCGCCAGCACGCCCAGTAGGAGCTCACATGCATGCGTAGCATGCTTGTTGGACTGCACGCACTCGCAGCCATGCTGGCAGGCCAGCCAAGCACCAGGCCACTAGCTGGGTGTGCCTTGGTGCGCAAGGCCTAGAGCCAACTAGCGTGCGGTGGTAGGCTTCTGTGTATGGACTGGTTTCTTGAGGATGGCTTGGGGAGCAAGGGAGGTGTGGTCCTCCCATGTGATCCTCACCTAACCACTTGCTTTCCTAATGCCACTTGTCGTTTGGTGATTCATTTGGATATTTAATTTATTTTAGAATTAAATTAAATCCCATTTTGCATTTTTTCCATCTCTCCCACATTGATGGGAGATGAGATTTCAAGGGCTCCTTTCCTTATAAATACCAATCATTCGGCATTGGGAAGGAACTCTTGAGTTGGTGAACTTGAAGGGATCTCCAAAGACAGAAAACCTTTGTTCTAATACTCTAAGTAATTTTAGGCCTAGCCCCGACTAAGATTTGGGGTAGGGGCCGGCTCGGTTCGGTAGCAAAGGTGTTAGCCATCAAAGGTTCGCGCATTTGCGGGATTCTACGCTTTCAAGTCCGAGCTCTAAGTGAGAGCGTAGCACGCTTTAAGGGTAATAATTCTTTCTCTCTCTTCTTGTTAATCATGTGATTATGGATTTAATACATGCTTAGTAACTTTAATTTGTGTGCGGATTTTGGGTGGGTTTCCTTCCGTGTGGTGTTGGACATCACGAAACCCAACAGTGGTGTCAGAGCCAAGTTCATTTAATTATTGTAACTAATAATTAATTAAGGTGATTTAAATGGATTTAAATTTCTAGTTTTGCTTTCTAATCGGATTAGAAGCTTGTTTTAATTCATTTTATTCTCGTATTTATACTAATTTTTGCTAAAGAACCCAGATTTCGACCCAAAACTAGTGAATTTTGGGTGAAATCGACGTTCTAAATTGTTTTGATTCACTTTGAAGGTGCTCCAGAAGCCAAAATCCACCCAGAAACATGTAATTCGAGGGGTTTTTCGTTTCTAACGAAAAAATTATAAATCTTTAAACCATGATTAATTATAGCATGTTAATGTTAGATTATGTGTGTGGTTACACCTCTAATCTACTGCAATAATAACCCTTATTAAGCACATTTATGAAGTCATAATTGGTGCTTAATTTGGTGAGTTCATTTTTCACATAAACTTAAAATTTTACGTTTTTGCAAATTAATTGCTTCAAGTGTGAATGTTGAATTTGTATTTTTGAAGCCCCTAAAATGTTAAAGATCCAATCTTTAATTGTTTTTTTTGGTTGGAACTTAACTTTCTAAATTCCATGTTGAACTAATTTTTGATTTTAATCATTTTTGAGTTGATTAAAGTCTTCAAAGTTCAAACTTGTAATTAAAATTTGATTACTCTTCATATTGGAAGGATTAAATTTTTCAAAGTTTACACAAGTTAGTGTTGGAAAAATTTTCATTAGATGATTGTGTTTATTTTTTCCAACTCCTTTTATTTTTTCAAATCTCATTATTAATTTATGTTTGGTTAAATTAATTGTGAGAATAGCCCTCAATTTTTGTCGCATCAAGTTGAGCCAAAAATAATTTAAAGAATGGTTCTTGAATTAATTTTGGTTTGTGCACTAATAATTGAATTTATTTAAGTTGGACTTGTTTTAATTTCATTTTTTGCTCAATATTGGTTCTAAAATAATTTAGAATTAATTTTATGTCACACAAAAAATCAAGATAAAATCCCAAGGCACAAGCACGCAAATCGAGGCACGAAGCCACGAGCACATCTCTCGACCAGCTAGGTTGCTTGCGCAACCCGCATGTGGCTGCCGAGGTTGTGTGGGCTGCTGGTGCGTGTGTGTGTGTGCGAGCTTGGTGCGCATGGTGCGGGGAGGGTGCTTGTGCGAGGTATGTTGTGCGGCTGCTAGGCAGCGTCAGCTCGCACAGCAGCAAGGGCCTTTGAGGCCCGCACTTGCTAGCATTGCAAGTGCGCTGCTGTGGCTAGCATAACGCACATGGTACGCAGTCCGTATTTAGATTTACAAAAATACATAATGGGGCGTAATCCGTATTTGGTGGTGATGTCTCGAAGCCGGCGTTTCTAAGAAGACGAGCCAAGAGGATGCAACGAAGGCCCTTGAAGATTTGAAGACTCAAGTTCAAGGGGTCATGCTAGTTGCCATATGCATCTTTAATTAGGCTTTATATATTTTGCTTATATAATTGCGACATTAGATGCATGTTTAGGATTTCGAATGTTGAATGATTAATTTAGTTCACTTAAATCAACCAACATAGAAACCCTAAGTCCCAAAGAAAATTGAGTTAAATCTTCCATTCCAAAATGACACTTACAGAACTAATGAGAATAGTAATGGGTTGTGCCAAAGTATGGGTTGTGCCAAAGTACATCATTACTACTTTCCTAGGGAAGTAAGGTATGTTGATGCGCTTGCCAAAGTAAGGCATCACATACGCGTTAGTTTTGGTTAGACTCAGCGATATCAGTAAGGAGTCCATAGATGTCGTGGCAATGGAGATAAAACGTTAAGAAAGCATTAGATGCGACGTTTTATCGAACCAAGAGTAGCTTAGAGCTATTAGCAATTGGATTGCTTACCTTAAAATATTAAGTGTTAAGACAAGCCAAAGCATGTTTAATCACTTTTTGATTTTTGGGGTCTTGGAAACGTTTTATTCTCGCCTAAATGGGACAATTATAAATGTGTGGATAAAACGCTTAATAAGATTGAAATTGCTTGTTTGCATGTATTTCATAACTTATTATGCTATCTTGATAAATGGTAATACTTTGCACTTATATTTGTAGAGTTCTAAATCAAATTATAATGTTTCCAACGATTGGTAAAAGGAAATCTTTTGAGAATGGTTCTCAAGGAAAGAAAAGGCATTTCTAAAATACAAGTTCTTATAAATGACTTTTATAGCTTAGTTCAAAAGGACGGTTGGACATCATGTATTCAAAATACTAGGTAGTTTTGATGAACATGAAGTATTGAGTTGAAAGACTCAAATTGTCAATAGTTGACAACCAACATATCTTCTCGCTTCATACACTAATGAGTAGGACTCATTGATGTAGTAATTCAAGTACGAATTAAAGGAAAAGATGGAACTTTGTTTTACAGCGCATTAGATTCTTAATTATGCCTAACAAAGTATAAAAGTCAAAACACTTAAAGAAATGGGTCATAAAGTTATAAGATGATGTGTGAAAAGAAATATAGGAAACAAGGAACAAAGAAAAGGAATTTGAGATTCCAATTCTACCTAAAAGTTCATGTTATAGTAGTTTAACTTAGCAACTTATCTTCACAAGTATTAGATACTGCTTGAGAGTTCCACTTTCAAAGTGACCTCAAAACAAATGAAGTTAAGCTAAGATATTTACTTACAATCTTGGAATGAAGCAAGTGGTGCTACATGAGTTGTAAAGTCATCTGCTGTGTTAAAGACCTTTTATAGCTAAGGCTGGAACAGATAATGGTTATTGTGTTCCATAATCAGCAAATGATCCGTTTACACACGGAAAGACTCACATTCAAAGTAAAAGAGCAGTAGTTGTTGGTTTTATTTGAATGACATGGTTGTTTAAGCCATGAGTCAGGATGCTTGATTATAAACAAACATTTCTTTAACATGAAAACTCACAAGGTTCAAGTCATGGACATGATTTGTGTTCCAAATATCTTTAGCAATGTCACATCGACAAGAACTTACTCAAGGCTCTATTAGATATACTCTTGATAGGATTCATTCTAGGGCAAGCAAGTCTTACTTGTTGAAACCGACAAAGAAAGGAGAGATTGTGCTTGGTGCTTGGTATAGACAATTGACTCCGAAAGCTAAAGAGAATTTCATTACTTCAACGTTTTCAAAAGAATTTGAAAGAATATGACTATATTCATCAAATGTGAACAAACTAGATCTAGCTCAAAAGTTCAGTGAAGTATAGAATCGACTTGGCAAGATATCAAAACGTCTAGATTAGATCGAGCGATGTTTGCTTGAGCCAAGAGTGATCGTATTAAAGTTGTGTAATTGGAATTTCATAATTAGCTCCAAAAATAATATAGTATGTCTTGATGGAGACCTCGATGCCATTTGGAATTGACTCGAATGATGATGGATCACATCCCTTCCTATAAAGTTCTTAAAGATTTGCACAAATGAATAGTGTTACACGAAACAAAATTGTCGAAGCTAAGAAAGGACACCATATTTAGTTATGGATAGAAATAGTTTCTAGCGTCTGTTCAAGTATATGTTTAGGGCTCTTAGCTTAGTGGGAGTTCATTGGCTTAGTGGGAGTTCATTGGCTTAGTGGGAGCTAAGGGCTAATGTAGCTCGAGTGGGAGCTAACTGTTTGTTTCACAACGAACTTTTACCCAAAGACAATATACATGTCTCTTTGTAAGCATTCAAGTGAGACTACGAGCATTACTTCCACAACCTGATTGAAAACATAGTATTTGTTGTTTTAAGTGGTGTCTTTCTGGAAAGTAACACATTTCCAAAATGACAAGTGGGAGGAAAATGAACTCGATAACCATCGAGATTAAAAACAAACTAGAACTGAGAATCTCGGAAGACTTTAGAAGGGCTTCATGAGAATGATTGATCAAGAATACTCAAAGGACTTTACAAGTGCCTTAAGAGAGAATTCATTACTCACAAAACTTTAGAAGTGTAGGAATAAGAAAGGGCTTCAAAAGCGCCTTGAGACTCAGTGTTTGATGCAATTACCCCGTATAGGTATAGAATTCACCAAAGGGTTGGATTGAATCCTATAAATTTCTCATAAAGTTAGAAAAAGGTTTGACTTATGGAGTTCCATAGAAATTCTTTGATAAGAAGTTTAGTGGGAGCAAAAGTCAATTTTGTAAGGTCCAATAAGAAGTTTACGAACTCTATTGTAAAATGCTTAGATTTGAAAGAAATTTTCAATGATGGACCAAGGTAAAGGCGATACATAGTATGGGAATTAAGATCTATTGGATAAACTTAATAAAATGTTTGAACGAGTAAAGGAATTTACCGTGTTAAACATGGAGGACCTAAAAAGGCTTTTGACCCATATGTATAAAACTAAGTAAATGTTTGAACTAAGTACAAGGTAGGCAACTACTGAGTCAAACAAGAAAGACTCTAGTAGAGACTTTCAACCGTATCATATAGCAAACAGTTTAGCAAGACTCAGTGAAACTAGATGAGCTAAAAGTCACATGAATGGGATGAAATTGGGAATATTTTAGCAATTGAATCCATCATGTATGCTACGATATGGAATCGTCACATGACCTGCATGCTTAGAGCATGACAAGTATAAAATACCAATCGACTTGAATCTAAGCAATGGATCGTTAGATTATGATCAAGAACATCCAAAGTACTTGGTTAAGTAAAAGGATGAGTTCTTGATGCACGGAAACAAATATAATTTGAGTATTGATGTTGCGAGCACAACCTTAGCAAGGATCGGATCCTTAACAAGGAAGCCATTTATAAGCTCGAGGTTAAGACGCGTCGTGGCTTGAGAATTGCAACATGAACTTATGTCCATGTATATTATCTGGAAATTTAAGGTAAATTTCCATAATCACTAATTATTAGGGTATCCAAATCATTGTGAGCCACTTGGAGTAAAATCCAAGCAAAGCATCATTAGGAAATCTGCTAAAGTATATGTTGAGAACATTGCTGCCTTAGAGGTAATAATAAGGAAGTTATTAAATGGATAGTTCATTGTTGAACTTTGATGATGTAGGTTGTCAAGTTGAAGATCTCAAATCATGGAATTAAGTGAGAGCCATCACCTGGACAATAAATCCTAAATCACATATAGTCCACAACACTCTCAAACCTTATCATCTTATTATGAGAGTTTTTGATAATGAAGATGCTGAGTTTTGCAAAGTAATCATAACTAAATCTATGCAATAAGTGAACCACAACATTCACAATTGCGTAAAAGAAATCAAGCATATTACATATGGGTGTGATTTCTATAAATGTTTTGTGAAAAGTATTACTCTTGAAACATTTGGGGAAAACCATTTATCATAAGATGAAACGTTGAAAAGTTTCATAGTGGAATAAAATTTTGCTAATAATTCCACAAACTATTTAATTGTGGTTTAGAATTAAATAATGAGTCCATTCGATTTGACGATATTCAAAATAGAGTATCAAGGCCATGTCTTGGATAAAGAAACACCTATTAAGTAAACATTGAATATCATATCGAAATTATCCCTAATCGAGGTCATTTGAAAGTTGGGCAGCTAATGACCGCGTGAGATTAGTGTGTAGTATGATTTATAGCACCGTTTCTTTTGCTACAAGGACATCATTGTCATAAATCATTTGCACAGGTATTGGTTTGGAACTATGCCGGATCGACCTATGAGAATACTTTAAGAGATTTGACAATCGTCATAAGTATATCGCTCACTATGGCATCGGAACCTCTTTCCTCAACCATGAGTGTTGTTAGTTCTCTTGTTTGAGTACTAGTCCGCTTTGATGTTGTCAAACGTCAGCCGTAAAAAGGGATTATAAAGGCAACAGTTGGGCGGTAGGGCCTCTTAGTAAGGGAAGCTAACAATGCAAGACTGGGAATGTCCCCCTATTAACAGTAGGGAACATGTCTTTGTTGTTAACAAGGCCTCTTGAAGAGCGAGACTGTGAAAATGCATGGTTGTGCTCAAATGGATTTTAGAAATCATCTGCTTATTGACAGTCGAACTCGGAAATCGAGAAACACTTTTGGACGTAATAAGGAGGACGAAGAATCTTACCTTATAGTTCATGAAGAGACATTAAGTGACATAGAAAATTGGCTATACACAATTAGCACACATGTCTGGAAGGACAAGTGGGAGATTGAAAGGAATGGTGTCCTTCGAACAAGTGTATTATTCCAATAGAGGGTTCGGAATTAATTAGAAAGCTAATTATTCAGTGAGGTCAAGTGATCGGAATGCCTAGCTGGAGGCCGCTTTCGATCAGTAATATTAATGCGTAATTAATATTACAACTTAATCTTGACTTAACCCTTCGGGTCACACCCAATCGTGTAACCGAACCGAAACGACGAATTAATCCGAAGGATTAAATGAGTCAATAAAGTATTTACGAACAAAGACGTCGGATTTCGAGCTTAGAGCGTCGAAGCCGAGCGTCATAAGTCGAGTCGAATTTAGGGATCGACATGACAGAAAAATCGACCAAACGACAAGTCATAACATATAGACCTAGCCTCAGGATGTCCGAGCCAACCGAGGGCTAGAGCAATATGGTTAGCAAGGCTGCGGAATGCTGAGCTAGCTAGCCTGCTAGCATCGCATGCTACCATCGCTAGCTAGCTGGCGCGGCATGGGCAGCATCGCTGACGCACATGCTAGCACCAACCACGCACCATCGCTAGCAAGGCCAACAGCACGCAAATGCTAGCTAGGCCATGCGAGTGATAGCGACATCTAGCTAGGCAATGCTTGCTGGGCTGCATGCACTCGCAGCCATGCTGGCAGGCCAACCAAGCACTTGGCCACCAATTGGGTGTGCCTTAGTATGCAAAGCCTAACGCCAGCTGGCGTGCGGTGGTTGGCTTGTGTGTGTGGATCGGTTTCTTGAGGATGGCTTGGGGAGCAAGAAGGTGTGGTCCTACCATGTGGTCCTCACCTAACCACTTGCTCTCCTTATGCCACTTGTCGTTTGGTGATTCATTTGGATATTTAATTTATTTTAGAATTAAATTAAATTCCATTTTGCATTTTTTACAACTCTCCTACATTGATGGGAGATGAGATTTCAAGGGCTCATTTCCCTATAAATACCAATCATTTGGCATTGGGAATAAACACTTGAGTTGGTGAACTTGAAGGGATCTCCAAAGAGAGAAAACCTTTGTTCTAATACTCTAAGTAATTTTTGGCCTAGCCCTGACTAAGCCCCGACTCAGTTCGGTAGCGAGGGTGTTAGCCGTCGAAGGTTCGCGCATTTGCGGGACTCTACGCTTTCAAGTCCGAGCTCTAAATGAGAGCGAAGCATGCTTCAAGGGTAATGATTCTTTCTCTCTTTTCTTGTTAATCATGTGATTATGGTTTTAATACATGATTAGTTACTTTAATTTGTGTACGGATTTTGGGCGAGTTTCCTTCCACGTGGTGTTGGACATCACAAAACCCAACAGGTGCACCCAGCACCCTGTACTTTGCTTAGTAGTCAAAACACCACAAATTAATGACTTGGGTGCAAAGCGCACCTTTAGTGAGTTTTTCGGCCACCATTCTCGCTGGAGCCTGTGAATTTTTTCGATTTGCGTGTCGAAAAATGTCCCTTAAAGGTTTTGGAGTTCATTTTGACCTTTAAGGATCCAAATTGAGCTCGAAACAAGCAAAAAAAATAGCGTAAATGACTCAATTCGGCTTTAAAAATAATGACACGCAAATCGAGATATTTTATAACACGCTAAACAAATCATGTACGCTATTTTTTTGCTTGTTTCGAGCTTAATTTAAGTCCTTTAAGGGACAAAATGACCCCCGAAACCTGTACGGGACATTTTTCGGCACGCAAATCGAAAAATAAAAATTTAATTCAACTGGCTCCGGTGAGAATGGTGGCCGGAAAACTCACTACAGGTGTGCTTTGCACCCAAGTCATTAGTTTGTGGTGTTTTGACCACTAAGCAAAGTGCAGGGTGCTGGGTGCACCCAAGCCATAGTTCAGAGTGTTGGGCCAATTTGCCTTTAGTATATGATTAAAATTGTTTTTTTTGTTAGATGTTCAAAATCATAAAATTAGATGTTTATTTTTATTACGCTTCATAAAAAAAGAATGTTTTGTTTACAACTTACCAATAAAAGAGAATCTTTTTTTTTTTTTTTGACAACAAAGGAAGGAATCAATTGTGATGTTCACATTTGACATTATTAAATGTTCACAATCATTAAATATAAATGTGCTTTTTTATTATGCTCACACAAGTATTCAATATATGACAAGAGGTGATCATTAGAGGGTCGGGTCGGGTCGGGATGGGCCGAGCTCACTTTGATTAGCTCTAATGTATGTGCAGTTATTAACTATGTATGAGTATTAAATGTTAAACATGTTGTCAAAATAATAATGTTCTTAGTCACAATAATGAATCTTCATTTTATTAATTTCAATGTTAATTTCAATTTTTAGATATTTCATTTTTTATTGTTCATTGGTAAATAATGAATTATTCATTTTGATTGTCTGATATTCATTTTCAGTTTCATTACTTCTTTCCAAATATGCTCATTAACTTAATGTTTATTTATCTTCAATTAAATGTTAATTCTTATTTGGAAGGACCAGCTAATAGTGACTGATCGCAGACCAGCTTAAAATTTGCGAGATTTGAACTCCTTAAAGAGGAAACTCTAATATTAGACCATCTCCAATGGTGAGACTCATTGGAGGTTTTTTTTATGAGAGAGAGTATATTTTTTGTAAAGGATACCAATAAGTTGGTATCTAAACTTAAATACTCTAAAATAAAGTTGCTAAGTTTAGATACTCAGCTTTGAATCTCAATTGACAAAAAAGTGGGCCCCTTATCAATTTTTTATTGGTTTATTTATTTATTTAACTTTTATTGTTTTTGTAAATACTTAAAATTGTTTATTTAATTGGATATAGTAGACCATATATTATCTATAATATTATTAAAACTCAAAGGGATAACACGGTATCGCCACGGTCACCATTCTTTTAATGTATTTGGCGCCACATGAGCAATGACATGAAGACCTATTCATCTATACTATATACTAAAAATCAATGCAATAATGCTAATCTATGATTGAGTTATGATTTGAACCATTAAATTTAAAGACATTTACCATCAAACTATCAATGCCTCTTCATACTTAATTGTGCTTAATAGAATGGATTAAACTACACATTGTAGCTTTCTAATTTGACAGTAACACTTCTTATTTTGCAACTTTGTATTAACTGCTCAATATATTATTTCAACTAATAAGCAAACATAAATTCATTTTTTTAATTTCAACTTTGATTCCCTATTGAAATTTTGTAACTGTTGATGTGCATCAAATATTCCCACCATAAATTTCTTAGTTTCCTCCCTCTAATGTCTAATCCAATCGACAATTTTTTTTAAGAAAAAATACTATAATCAAAATACAAGCAATGACCCGGGACATCGTCTGGACCAAAAACTAGTTGGGAAATTATATCACATGAGTTGCTAAATTGAGAAGTGAGTTGAATATCACCATTGGGTGTGAAAAACAACTCATTTGAATTTTCATACTCAAAGTTGAGTCTTACCATAGAGATGATTTTATAGGCCGCCGCCGCAGGCCAATCGTGACCTCACCTCACACGTTGTGACCACCTCACCATAGTCCACAAATAAACTACTCACCACAATAGTCGTCAACTTTTACTTTCCATAACCCAAACCAACGATTGCAAAGATTCTAGACCCTTCCAAAAATTATCCCCCAAAAAAAATCTAAACCGTCCATTGAAGCCCAAATAAAAGAAGAACCTAAAGAATTGAATCAAACCCTTTTGTCGCCGTCGTCGTGCTCTGCTTCCTCTCTCTCTCTTCTACCCCAGATCGAACCAAGATCGATTGGTTCGTCTCTTTCTCTCTCCTCTCAAATTTACCTCTTGTTTAGGATCTCAACCAACTAATTTCTGGGGTTTTTTTTATACAATTTTTGCAGAGGAAGAGAGGAGAGTCTAAGAGTAAGTAAGAGAAGAGAAGATGTTTGGGAGAGCACCTAAGAAGAGCGATAATACTCGCTATTATGAAGTTTTAGGAGTTCCTAAGACTGCTTCTCCTGAAGATCTTAAGAAAGCTTATAAGAAAGCTGCCATCAAGAATCATCCTGATAAGGGTGGTGATCCTGAAAAGGTAATTTGTTTTGATTTGTTTTGGGAATTTGTATTTTTTTGTTAATTTGTTGTTTGTTTATTGAATTTTTTATTTTTGTTTGTTGATTGTTCTGGGTTTGGGAAATTTTCGATCTATGTTTGTTAATTGTTCTGGGTTTGGAAGATGTTTGATTTATATGTGCTAATTTTTCTGGATTTGTTGTGAGTTTTGATTTTTAGTTTTTGATCTTTTTAGGTGGTTATTTGATTGGTTATAATTGGGTCTGTAGATTTGTATTGTTGATCTGATCTGCCTGCTGAATTTGGTATTTGGTGCGTTCTTGAATTGGAAGTTAAGTTAATTGGAATTTTAATCGTGTGGTTAAGCTAGATTTGAACTGAATTGAGTGGAAGAATGATTCTGCGGATTAATTTGATTATGTTCTGGAGTTTATGATATGAATTTGGCAGATTTTAAGGTTTTTATAAGATTTGTTAAATTGATGAATGGACAATGTAAATCTAAATTCAGCATAGAGAGAAATCGAGTACCATGGTACACATAATTTGGCAAATTTTAAGGTTGTTTTAGCTGTATTAGGTTAATGTATGGACAATGTAAATCTAAATTCAGCATAGAGATAAAACGAATACTATCAAACACATAATTTCTACTACTAATCATTGATACTATACAAAAGGTTTTCTGGTGCCAAGGTTGAAAATGTGGAGAAGAGCACAGGGCACTTAACCGGGTGCAGGGATTGACTAGGTACTAAAGCAGCCAATAGCCTACTTCTTGCACTGAGAAACAACCATGGGCATGATCGCTCTCATTAGTTTCTTATACACTTTCGCCACCACAAGTGACTCAGTAGCGCATTCACACTAATGCAGAAATCACTAGAACCCATTTTTCCCCTCAAAACATTAAAAAGGGTGAACTGTATCGAAGCTTGAGAGGAAACTGGAGATGGGAGAATATGAAAATCCTTAGTAAAATTCAGATTTTAATTTGTCTGGGTTGCAGATTGGGGATCAAATAGCAACCTCTGTGGTCATCTATTTGTCAATTGTGACGTAGTCTTGATTTCAAACTGTGCTTGATGTTTTGGATTCTTTGTTTTGTGTGTGATTTATGTTATGTTATTTGATTCCTTTTTTATTTATTAAGCTTATTGTTAACTTTTGACAATGAACAGTTTAAGGAATTGGCACATGCATATGAAGTTTTAAGCGATCCTGAAAAGCGAGAAATATATGATCAGTATGGAGAGGATGCGCTGAAAGAAGGGATGGGTGGTGGCGGTGGAGGCCATGACCCATTTGATATATTCTCTTCTTTCTTTGGGGGTAGTCCGTTTGGCGGTAAGTATAAATTTTCTGAAACTGTGTCTGCTTTGAAGGTATACTCCTATGGGTATTTGTATTAATGAGTGGTTGTCATGTATTGGGTGTGGGATAGGCGGTGGTGGGAGTAGCAGAGGACGAAGGCAAAGAAGGGGAGAGGATGTTATCCATCCTTTGAAGGTTTCTTTGGACGATGTGTACAATGGTTCATCGAAGAAGCTTTCCCTCTCCCGCAACGTTATCTGCTCCAAGTGCAAGGGGTGAGTAACTTTAATTTTAAAAATTATGAGTTTCGTATTCAAGGGGAAGAATCTTCTATCCTACGGCAAATCTATAATATCTTTGGTTCTTAACTTGCAGAAAGGGGTCGAAATCTGGTGCTTCTATGAAGTGTGCTGGATGCCAAGGATCTGGAGTGAAAATCTCAATCAGGCATCTTGGTCCTTCCATGATCCAGCAGATGCAACATGCTTGTAATGACTGCAAGGGTACTGGTGAGACCATCAGTGACAAGGATCGTTGCCCACAATGCAAGGGTGAGAAGGTTGTCCAGGAAAAGAAAGTTTTGGAAGTTCATGTTGAGAAGGGGATGCAGAATGGCCAAAAGATCACATTTCCCGGAGAAGCTGACGAAGCGGTATTAACCTGTTGCTTGGGATATTCTTTTCTATGTTCTGTTTAAGTTGTTACTTGATTAACTCTTTAATCCTTGTTTTTTCTTATTGAATGTCATTTTTTGTTGCAGCCTGAAACTGTCACTGGCGACATTGTCTTCATCCTACAGCAGAAGGAGCACCCAAAATTCAAGCGAAAGGGTGATGACCTTTTCTATGAGCATACCCTTTCCTTGACCGAGGCTCTCTGTGGTTTTCAGTTTGTATTAACCCATTTGGATAATAGACAATTGCTAATCAAATCTCAGCCTGGAGAAGTTGTCAAGCCAGGTAATAATTAATTGTTTGAACCTTGATATATTTTGTCTTGCCTTAAAGCTCTCAGATTCCTTGCTGTTGTCAGTCATCCTTTTAGTTATTGAGCTAAACTTGCTCAATCTACTAAACATCTGGTGCTGACATTTGTCTATTGGGTTTCATGTAGACTCCTTCAAGGCAATCAACGATGAAGGGATGCCTATGTATCAGAGACCCTTCATGAAAGGCAAGTTGTATATCCATTTCACAGTTGAATTCCCCGAGTCCTTGGCAATGGACCAGTGCAAGGCATTGGAAGCTGTGCTTCCTCCAAGGTCCTCACCCAAGCTAACCGATATGGAATTGGATGAATGTGAGGAGACAACTCTAAATGATGTCAATATTGAGGAGGAAATGCGCAGGAAGGAGGCTCGAGCCCAGCAAGAGGCCTACGATGAGGATGATGACATGCATGGTGGTGCTCAAAGGGTTCAGTGTGCTCAGCAATAATTCAAGAGTAAGTTGAGTTAATTGATCATGGGGCAGGGTCCTGCTGAGGGGACTAAACACGCTTCAAGTGATAGGCGTTAAAAGATTTAATTGTTGTTTACCGGCAAGAATAAGTTTATTTGGCTGTTCTAGTATTAGTCGATGCCTTGGAAGAATTCTTGTCGAGCAAAGTGTCAAATTTTCTTGTGGGTAACAGGATTTTCATGGTACCTAAAATGGTTAGGCCTGTGTAGAACAGTTTTTTGCTTCTATGATAATATTTGTTGCTAATTCTGTTGATTTAATTTGTATTGTCTTGAAAGAAAGAAAATTGTTACTCCGTACTATGGGTTAGACATTCACGTTTAATTGAAGCTCCTTTTTTATTCTTTCTCCGGGGTTTGGTAGGTAAGAGGGTCAACCTAATTAATACGAAGTACTAACTTATTAAAAGCGATGAAGGATCTATGGGAGTAAAATGGTAATCTGATTGTGTGGACGGATTCGCCCCAACTAGTTCGTGCGTTGAAGAATATAAACTTTTTATTAGAGCAAATGCAGCGGCTAGTTACAATACTTACAACCCTTGTAGTTAGCTGTTCCACGTTATATATCTCGAATTGCATAACCCTTGTAGTTCGCTGTGCCATGTCATATATCTCAAATTGCGTCTAATTTTAGCTACCTTTGTGTCGAATATCAACAACCTTGTTTTTTTGTAGGCCCTACTAATATCCATCTTTCTATTAACTAATACTCTTGGTAATTATTGATATTTAATGCATATTAGACCATATTAATATGAATTCTATTACAAAGGGTATGTTTATTATTTATGGGTAATGCTTTATGTAGCCCTTAAGCATTAAATATACTCTTGAAACTTGTATAAAATTATGAATTTATGACAAAAACACACGTAAATCAGTGTAATTAGTGTTTATATTTATATGATTTCCTAAATTTATACGATTTTTTAGTGTGTATTTAATACTTATATATAGCCCTAAGGGCTATGTATAGCATTTTTCATTATTTATAGACTTGTAAATTTAATATTGGTAATTGTTGAAGAATCTACTACTATATTGTTTTGGTAATGTTGATTGGCATCTTCATCGATCAGGAAACGTTGACTTTGTTGATTCATATCTCCTTGATTCATTCCTCAAATCAAGGGATCTAATTGTGCTTGCCGGCAAAATATTTACTATGTGTTATCAAAGGGTCTGAGCTTAGAAGGGTAGTTGACAAACTCATAAAGGGCCAGGAGAGGGTCAGAAGGACGGTTGACGAACTTAATTAGAAATGCCCGATCAGAAGGGCGGTTGAGCCTGTATTGTCAACACTCAGATTTCGCCAATTAAGTGACTCGATTCTTGAGATAGCTTTCCTTAACTGAATTCATAAGGTCTTTAATTGATTCGGTTGACTCCTTGATTGACAAGCTGAGATTCTATTGAATATTCTTTGATAAAGGACACATCTTTTTTTTTAGCTATTTTCCTTATTTTGTGTAAGTGAAGTCAATTTTCGTATTCTTTAATTGATTGTTGGAAAATTTTCATAAAAAAATACCACATTTCACTGGTTTTCCAATAATAGAACTACGTTTGTATTATTTCAAAATTAAATAACACAATCTTTGACACACATTTTCTATACATAGAACAAAAAAATTGGTAACTTGTTTTATAGGTTACATTGGGCACATGTCACATTGTAATTTGTTAATTTTTAATTTTGATTATTTTTATAAAAAAACCTTAAATTAAAAAATAAACCCTCTCTCTTCCAGTTCAGCAACCCCCTACCTTCACCTCCCCCTCCCCCTCCCCTATAAGCCTACCACTCATCGGAAACAACCCTCCTCCCCAGCCCCACCCCCGAAATTGCCCGTGAACTGCTAAATATCGCCCGCAATCTCTACATAAAGCCCACAAATTTTAGGTGAATTGACACTTTTGCCCTTATATGTTAAAAAAAAACTCTCACACACTCTCATCTTCTCTCTACTCTCTACTCTTATCACCTCTCTCTAAAAAAAAAAATTCAAACTACAATGTCGAGGCGGCAAGGCAAGGAATTGGCGGCAGCGGAGGCGGAGGGAAGGCAGTCACACGGTGGCAAGGTATTTTTTTTTTTAAATAAAAGAAAAAAAAAACCTCAAAGAGGCGAGGCGGCTGGGCAGGACATCGTGGCCACGGTCGCGGCTCCTAAGCCAGACGCCAGCCCCACGGTAGCGGCAGCTGGGCGGGACGCCAGGGCCACGGTGGTGGCGTCTTGTGTGGGCGCCGCCGCCGTGGCCTTGGCGTCCTGCCCAGCCCCCGCCGTCGTGGGGCTGGCATCTGACTGGGAGGCCGCTTACCTTTTATTTTTTATTTTTTTATTTTTTTGTTTATGCTTATATTTTTTTTTTCAGTTTTTTGTAATTTTTTTTTATTTTCTATTTTCGGATTTTTTTTTGTAAATGTTTATATTTTTTTTTTCAATTTTTTGTATATATTTTTGTTTATTTTTATATTTTTTTTTCAATTTTGTTGTATTTTTTTTATGTTTATATTTTTTTTTCAATTATTTGTATATTTTTTTGTTTATTTTTATACGTTTTTTTCAATTCTGTTGTATTTTACTTTTTTTTATTTTTTTTTTATGTTTTTTATTTTTTTTTTCTTTTTGTGTGTATTTTTTTTTGTTTATATTTTTTTTTTCAGTTTTTTGTAATTTTTCTCTTATGTCAATTTGTTAGTATTTTTTTTGTTTATTTGATTTTTTTTTTATTTCTAATTTTTGTTGTTGGTACTTAAAAAAATAGATTATTAATATAAATAATAATAATAATAACAATTGCTATTATTTCGATATTTAAATGGAGTTCGGTATCGCATTTTGACCTGGTGCGGGGAAGAGTAAGGACGTTATTAGAAGTAGAAACTACTCAATGGAGAGTTCAGGCCCTTGTGCAGTGGCAGTGGGCGTCAAAGAGGGATTATTGATCTGTTGGCAGTTTATTTATAGAAAATTGGGAAATTCTCAATGGTAGCCCCGAACTTTTGGCAATTCTCAATGGTAGCCAGTTTTTTAAAAAATTCTCAATGGTAGCCCTGAACGTTTTAAAAAGTTGCTTCCGTAGCCTATTTACTTTGAAACCGTTAACTTTCCGTTAACTTTGAACTATGGTTAAATATTTGACGTTGGTCAGCATTTAAGACTGTTTAATTGATTGGAATTAACTTTTTGATATTTAATTAAATTCGTTTAATTATAAAAAAAAAAAAAAAAAAAAAAAAAAAAAAAAACAGAACGAACAAAGGGGAAACATAATCGAAATTTTGATCTCTAATTCAACAAGTTGTGTTGAAATTGATTGAGGGCTTTGTTTTCTTTTGATTTGAATTGCAAAATCATGTAAATAATTGTTATTTTCGTTTTGAAATCAAAGAGTTTGATTCAAAAGTTTTTATGAACTTTTTCCCCAATTTGATTTTGAATGAAAATCATCAAATTAATTCAATAAGATTGAAAATTGATACCAAAATCTTGTTTTGGGATTAATTTCGAACATCAAACGCTAGAAAATCCTGATTTTAATTCGAAATTGTTCCAATTTTGGGACGTTTTTGTTCTTTTTCTTCGTCGCGGCACCACCGTAGGTGGCTGCGTGCAAGGGTTGCGCGCCGTTCAACTGGGACGTCGGTGGTTGCGGTGGCTCGACGTTTTCCGGCTACTTTGGTTGCGGTGGCTGTGCGTGCAAAGGTTGCGCTGCTACGGTGACTGCTGCTACACCTTGCTGCTGCGTTTGAATGCTGCCTGCTGCTGCGTTCGTGGCCCAGGCAACTTTTTTTTTTTTTTTTTTTTTTTTTTTTTTTTTTTTTTTTGAAAGAAGGCTTAGTTAACCTTTTAAAATAACCTTAGTTAGCTTTAGTTAACCTAACAAACCGAAATGACCACTTAATAACAGAAACTTAACGTTTTTTACTAATAAAGGCTACGGAAGCAACTTTTTAAAACGTTCAGGGCTACCATTGAGAATGTTTTAAAAAACTGGCTACCATTGAGAATTGCCAAAAGTTCGGGGCTACCATTGAGAATTTCCCTAGAAAATTTTGTACATTATCATAGTAGTTTGTAAAATCTGACATTATCGTTTAAGTTTGTAACATTTGACATTACCATTTTAAGTTTTAAAAATTTGACATTATCTTTTTAGTTTGTAACACGCAAATACTAATTAGTGTGCATGCAAGATATAAATTTAGTCAAAATTAGAATACAAAAAATAAATAAATGGAATAAAAATAGCAATACAAATACAAGGTTACATAGAAAAGGTATACGCATGAAAAGTAAAAGGCAGCTAGGTTGTTCCAATGACGCATCCGGTCATGATACAGCACATCCGAATAACGCGCGTCCGCTAGAATGGATGAACCTGATCAACATGTAATGACGCCCTACCTTGGGTAATTACGCGGTGAATGGTGCATGCACAAGGTAGTCCATGAGTCACTGATATAGCACATCCGCACCGAATAGCCACTTCATCACCCAACTCCTTCATCCTGTGAGGTATCTAATATTTGACAAACTTTTCCCTGTGAGGTATCCACTGCTGCAGCACATAGTTTACCACTGTTGGACACCATTGGTACGCATCCTTGAAGTTATCTAAGGCTCGATCGTACTCTGCCTCTGTGGTAGCTTGCAGGATCTTCCGCCCTTTACCATTTACCAATCTCTTTGCTGAATCTAAATTCTTGTTGAAAAAGTTGTAGGCTTTGACTTTCACACAGTTGTTGATGTTCCATGTGCACAGTAAATGCTTGGATTCTGGAAACAGCTTCGTCATAGGGGCAAAGAGACCTCCCTCACAATCACTGACGATGGCTGATGGCTGAACATTAGGGCCGATGTAGTTTCTCAACTTCTCCAACACCCAATAATAACTCCCAGCCGTCTCATCCTTGATGACTGCATCACTAATCAGAAAGTTTTGTTCAATTCGTTGGAGCCATCCAAATCATCTCAACCAATGGGAACTTGTACTTGTTTGTCTTGTATGTTAAATCAATCAAAATCACAGATGGCCAAGACTTGATCATATCAGCACAATCAGGATGCATAAGGAATAAATGAGTCACCTCCAATGTCTCTTCATCAGAATTAAACCAGAACAGGTAACCACGTGCTTGTGCCTGGTGTAGAAGCTACTGTATAGGGTTCCTTCCCTTTGACCGTTCAAATCTCAGTTTCTGTCTGACGTTGTAGATGTGTCTTCGGTTTGGCTGGTCTTCAGGAAATTTCTTTAACACAGATGCTAATATTTTAGTAGGCTTCACTTGAGCATCACTCATTTCTTTAACAACTAGTTTTGCAGCAGGATTTAGGCCGCTTAACTGTCGATGACCCACTTCATATACTATCATCTCATGGTTGTGATACCCCCATTTAGAGTAACCCTTCACTTCCCAACCGTCACGACTTTGGTGTTGTCGAACCTTTACTCTGAACTCACACCCACAACCTTTCCACTTTGTATCAAACCGAATCGCTGTACTGAAATCTCGTTCCTCCCTTATGCGATAACGGTCACATCTCAAAATGCGATCCATTCTACCATCCCATTGAGATTTATGAGTTGCTACTACTAAACAAGAACCAAATCTAATTGCAACCTGTTTTGCCCAATCAATCGCTTGTTGAGCATCTTCGAAGGGACCATCATGTACAAAAATCCCACTATAATCATTTCCGTCTCCACCATAATCCTACAACAATGAAATATTATTTTTAAATACATATAATTATATAAAGATTAAATCAATACATTTAACATAAAATTCACACATAAGTAATTTCTAAAATTTTTATTTGTAAATTTCATTTCTATATTTAACGCATAATACATTTAATTTCTAAATTTACACATAATTAACACAAAATTAACACACAATTATGTATAAAAGTATTCATACACATACAAAATTAAAACATAATTACTTTTTTTTTGAAATTATTAACACATATTTAATTTACACATACAAAATTAAAACATAATTTTATTAGCACATATTAGAAACATAATTTCAAATTAAAGCATAATTTTGTTTTTTTTATTTGAAATTATTAACACATATTTAAAACATAATTTATTTATTTTTTTGAAATTATTAACACATATTTAATTTCAAATTTATAAAAGTTAAAAATCCAAACAAAAAAAAAAAACAAAAACTTTAAATAAAATTAAAAAAAAAATTACGAAATGTGGCAATGGCGTCTGGTCGGGACGCCGCCACCATGGCTGTGGCGCCTGGCCGGGACGTCGTCACCGTGGCTGTGGCGTTCCTGCCAGACGCCACTACCATGGTGGCGGCGTCCTAGCCAGGCGCCCCGCACGGTGGAGGCTTCCCGGCCAGACGCCACCGCCACGATGGCGGCGGTTAGGCCATACGCCGGCCAACATTTCGTAATTTTTTACCGTAAAGTACCTCGCTTTCCGGCGACGATGACGGCTCTCTGGTGTCCCTCGGCGATCCAGTCCTGCTCCACATTTTTCGTGAGAGAGAATTACGTTTTGGGTAAAAATTAGAAAAAGGGCAAAAGCGTTAAAGTAAAAATAATTGTGGGCTTTATGTAGAGATTTGTGGGCGATGTTTAACAAATCCCAAACCGCCCTTGCTCCCACCCCTACACTCAAAACAACCACGATCCCCACCCACCACCCTCAAAACCACTACCCCGCCCTTAAAACGCCTCCAAAACTATTTCTCCCACTTGCCGAAAAATAGAGAGATAGATTGAAACCCTTTCCCCTACCTGCTGGAAAAGAGAGAGATTAAAACCCTATCCCCCACCAGCCGGAAAAGAAAGAGAAATTTTGCGTGAAGGGGAGGGGGGAGCCGGAATCTGGGATAGGGAAGGGAGGGGGGGTCAGAATCGGGGATGGGATAGGGAGAGGGGTCGGAATCGAGGAAGGGGAAGGGAGGGGGGTCAGAATCGGGGATAGGATAGGGAGAGGGGTCGGAATCGAGGAAGGGGAAGGGAGGGGGCCGAAAACGGAGATGGGGATAGGATGGGGGCAAAATCGAGAACAGGGCAGGGAGGAAGCTGGATGCTGGTGGTTTTCGGTGGGGGGGGGGGGGGAGATGGTTTATGACCATCTTAATTGGTGAGACTCAAATTTGAGAATTGAAATACAAAATGAGTTGTTTTTTACCTCGAATGGTGATACCCGACTCATTTCTTAATTTACCAACTTATGTGAAGTTTAATTTACCAATGGTGAGACTCTCTAAAATATACTAATGCCACTTTCAATTTATGGCCCACCAAATCCATATTGTAAGTTTTTTTTTTATTTTTTATTTTTTTTAACAAAATATATTATAATATTGATAAGGGACTCACACTTTTTGTCAAATGAGACTCAAAGTAGGGTATCTAAACTTAGCAATTTTCTTTTGGAGTTGCTAAGTTTAGATACCAACTTGGCAACTTATTGGTATTCTTTGCAAAAAATACTCTCTCCTAAAAAAAACTCCCTCATGTTTCACTATTAGAGATGGTCTAATGGGGGGCTTTTTTTTTTTAAAAAAAAATGGATAACAAAAAATTCACCAATCACATTATGACACGTGTCACAAGTAACCTATTAAACAGGTTATCAACAAGTCACGTTCTATTCTGAGCAGATTTGTGTCATAAGGCATGTTATTTTGAGATAATCCAAAGGTGATTCTATTATTGGAAAACTGGTGAAAGACAATATGATTCTTGGCAAATTTTCCTTAATTTATTAAATTTAATTAATTAATTTATTTATTTTTATTGTGTCTTTTCTTAATCCATGGGCTGCGAAGAGTCTTTCCAACAATATTTGAACATTTAAATTTGTTCTTCGATTAAACACATCTTTTCAACTTGTATAATAAATGAAAATCTATGAACTAATACTAAAACAGATATGCTTACATCATTTTTGACACATGTCAAGCTATTCTTGAAAAAAATTTCTGCCAAAATAATTATGATGTCTTCTTTAAGGTTTTTTGTTTTTGTTTTTGTTATAGCTTATTTTTTAAAAGTACGTTGTATAGTTTTATTGGGAAAACGTGCATCATTAATGTAATACTCTGTGTTTCGGGGTTTTTGGGAGTCCCTCGGGAGAGTTACAATTCGGGGAATGCGCGCCTGACGTCCGTACCTGCAAAACCACGAAACTCCGGTTGGGTGGAGTTCCGCCTCCGACGATCAAGTTAGTATGATTCCGGATAGGTAAAAGTGCGGAAAGTAAATGGGTTTTTCTCCCTGATTCAGAGAGATTCCGCAATTAATATTGCTCGATTTTTTGGTGTTTGTATTTATGAGTGTTTCTGAATTTTCTGAATGACCAATAAATGAGGAGTTTCCTTTATTTATAGCAGATGAAGGTCTACTCACCCATTAGGGTTACAATGCCACGTGTCAGCATCCGATTGGATCCCAATGCTCGATCAAGTTAGTATTGGGCCACGTGGCATGGGGGGGGGGTTTACCCCAAACATTTGCCCCTCACAGGTATGACGTGGCTTGCCACGTGGTACCTGTGACACGTGTCACATTCCGGGAAGGTGACGGTTCGTCTCCTTCCCTCCAATTTGTTTTTTTGAATTCGAATTTTAATTGGAGGGGGAAGGTGACGGTTCGCCTTCTGCCCCCTTTCCTATAAATTGGAGGCCTCCTCCTCTCATTTGATACTTTACAAATTTTTACAAAAATTACTTGAGAGAAAATAAAAAAAACTCTGACACCGGCTGCTCATTCGCACAACTAGCTTCTTTCAAACGCATCCGGCTACCGGTTGAGTACGTTGACCCCTTCTAAGGTACCGTCTGACTTAATCAATTTCTTCTTTACTTCAGTAGAGCCACAACCGGTCTTACACCATCTGGGGCACTTTTAAGCAATTTATACTTCACAAATTGTAGCATTAGACCCACAGCCGGTCTTACACCGTCTGGGGCACTTTAAAGCAATTTTTCACAAATTGCATTCCATAGACCCACAGCCGGAAATATTCCGTCTGGGGGGTCTTCAAACAATTGTTCTTCAAAACTTGCATTCAAAAGACCCACAACCGGGAATATTCCGTATGGGGGGTCTTCAAACAATTGTCTTTGAAAACATGCATTCAATAGACCCACAGCTGGAAAAATTCTGTCTGGGGTATCTTCAAACAATTTTTCTTTGATTTGCTTTCTATAGACCCACAGCTGGCCTAGTGCCGTCTGGGGTATTTTTGTGCAATTTCCTTCAAATATTGCATCTTTTGGATCCTCAGTCGGTCTATACCGTTTGGGGTATCTTGGAACAATCTTCACAAAATGCGCCCCATAGATACCGTCTGGGGTATCTTGGAGCAATTTTTCAAAAAACCTCTCCAGATACCGTCTGGGGTATCTCTGAGTCATCTTTATAAACTGCTCTCTATTGATACCGCCTGGGGTATCTTTGAGCAATCTTCAAAAATTGCATGCTACTTGATACCTTCTGGGGTATCTTTCAGCAACTCTCTTTCAAAATGCATGACCATCTGCTTTCTTTGTATCTTTCTAAACCACAGCCGGACCTTTCCGTCTGTGGTATCTTCCGTCTGTAGACAACCGGTAAGCCTTTGGACTTCTCTGACAGTGCCGGGTGACTTCATGTCAATTACCGCCTGCACTTTGTCCGGATTGGCCTCTATCCCCCTTTGATCAATCAAGAATCCGAGAAACTTCCTAGACTCAACACCAAAGACGCACTTTTTGGGATTAAGCATGACATTATGCCGCCTGAGGGTGGTGAAGGTTTCTCGGAGGTCAGTAAGATGATCTGTCTGGTGCTTGGATTTGACTATCATAGCATCAATGTACGCCTCTACATTCCTCCCAATCTGATTAATGAAGACCGTGTTAATCATCCGTTGGAAGGTAGCAGACGCATTCTTCAACCCAAACGGCATCACCGTATAACAGAATAACCCTTGATCAGTGACGAACGCCGTCTTCTCTTGATCTTTTTTCACAAGAGTATCTGATGGAAGCCTGAGTAGGCATCCATGAAGCTCATCAAAGCATGGCCGGCTGTAGAGTCGACTAGACTGTCGATCTTTGGAAGTGGATAACTATCCTTCGGGCATGCCTTGTTCAGATCTATGTAGTCAACAAGAACGACATTGGCTACCCAATCCGGGTAGTAGCATTGCCGAATGAACCCGGCATCTAGGAGCTTTTTGACCTCGGCGGCTGCCGCCTGAGATTTCTCCTCGCCGTGGTTCCTTTTCTTTTGCCTAACCGGCTTCTTTTTTGGATCCACGACGAGTTTGTGGACAACAAGATCCGGGCTGACGCCTGGCATCTCTTCCACCTCAAAGGCAAAGATGCCGTTGAATTCTTTTAGCAGTTGGTGCAAGTCTGCACCCAACTTCTCAAAAGCAACCGTCCCCACTTTTACGGTTCTTTCCGGACGGCTGTCATCTAGAATAATGTCCATAGTATCACCAGCCAGCTGGGGACGGAGATCCTCTGATCGCTCCCCGATCAGTGATTGCTATTGCTTCTCTTTTTTGGCGGCCACCAGATGGTCCGCCTTTCTCTTTTTGTCGGCTGCCTTGGGAGTAGGTGCGGCTTCATTGTCATCCTAGTCCATGGGCTCCTCGTTATGGCCGGCTGCAATAGCGATCGGCCTGACGTCTGAGAGGTAGCACTCCCTAGCCGTCTTCTGGTCCCCGCTCAGGGCACTGACTGACCCGTCATCCTTCTCAAACTTAATCAGCATGAGGGATGGGATGATGACTGACTTGGACTCGTTAAGGGTAGGACGGGCCAAAATGAGATTGTAGGCGGTCAATTCCTCGACCACCAAAAACTTGACGACCATGTGCCGTCCTTCCCCCTTCTCTCCTAGCCGGATGGGTAGGTCAATCCTCCCCACCGGATGCACTACTCTTCCCCCAAAGCCGACTAGGGGGTGAGAAGCCTTGTGCATACTGCTAGGCTTGTACTTGAGCTTTGCCAAGCACTGATAGCTGATCAGGTCCGACGAGCTCCCGGTATCGATTAGTATCCGGCCCACTCGTTGGTTGGCAACCTTGCATTCGATGACTATGGGGTCATCATGGGGCCGCCTGACCATACCCCGATCCGTTTTAAAGATGAAGACCTCAGGGAAGGTATCTTTCGACGCCTGGCCCTCATCCTCTGGGTTGGATAGAGTCTGGATGTTACCCTTGGTACCCCGGATGGTTGGACCTCCGCCTGCAAAGCCGCCTGCTATGGTGAGGATGTGCTCTTTATCAGTATCGGAACTCACAGCTGGCTTCTTTGACGGCTGCCCATTGTTGGGTTTGGGGTTACCCTTGGACTTCACCAGGTAGGACTTCAGAGCCCCCTCATCAGCCAGACGGTCCAATAGCCGCCTGAGGCTATAGCAACCATTGGTGTCGTGGCTAACGTCCTCATAGAAGTGACAATATTTGCTCTTGTCCCGATTCTTGATAGAACTCTTCATAGCAACCGGTTTTCAAGAGTTAACCGGTCTTTGATCTCCATGAGGATGGAGGAGTAGTCCTTGTTGAACTCGTACTTGGGGACGTACGGTTCCAACTTTCTCTGTTTCTTCTGGGACGGCTGACCAGAATGATCCGCCGCCCAAACTTCTTTTCTTTTCTTGCCCTCTTCTTTTTTGGCCGGCTGGGCAGGCCGGCTATCTCTCTTGTCGGACCGTCTAGGCTCCGACGAGTGCTTGATGGCGTAGAGTTCCGTTGCCTGTATATAGGCTTCGGCTTCCATCAGCGCCTCTTGGAGGGTGGCAACCCTCTTGCGGACAAGGTCGAACTTGAAAGTCGACCCGTCCTTCAGACCCTTGAAGAAGTCTGTGTATGCAACTTCGTCAGACAGCCCCTGAATCAGAATTCTCATCAGATTGAACCGCCCGACATAGGATCGTAGTCCTTCCTTGTCTCCCTGCTGAATAGCCCCTAGGTCGAGATTTGTCTTTTTGGCAGGGATGTTCATGGAGAAATTCGACGTGAACAAGTATGCATGTGTCTTGAACTTGTTGATGCACTCGGCTGGCAGGTTTCCAAACCATCGTTGGGCTATGCCCTTCAATGTAGCCGGGAAGCATCGACACCAGGCGGCATCATGCAACCCCTGTAGGTACATGAGGTTGGTGTATGCCATTAAGTGGTCTTCCGTGTTGGTGGTACCGTCGTAGGTACCCACCAACACATTTTTAACCTTGGCCGACTATGCCGCCTCGGTTATCTCCCGGGAGAAAGCCGAAGGCTGTTCCCCAAGGTTTAGCAGCCGGAGCTGCCAGTCCATAGGCTGGACCCGATGTGCCGCCTGACCCCCAAAGGGGGACAGCTGCATGTATGGTGATCCGTACGGCATGTATGGCTGTTGGGGCACATACGGAGCCGACTGGATGATATGAGGGCCAGTACGTGCGGACATGCCGCGTGACTGACTCCCTTGATGTATTTCCGAATGCTTCATTAAAGTATTGCGGAAACTGTCTGTGTAAGTTGACGTTGAGACTGACTCAGACATTTTCTGACTTCTCTTCTCCTGGATGAACATCCGGGCGTCAGAGTAAGTCTTCTTTGACCCATCCGGCTGAACTTGCCGGATGACCTTCCTTTGCCCTGATTCAGGGAAACAAATCTTGGAGAGGTCGATCAGGGGCCCATCCGTCCCCTTGGGTTTGGGGTGAGGAGTAGGCACCCGGTCTTTAATTAACTTCTTCCCGGAGGGAGAAGACTTCTTTGCCGACTGACCCTTGTTTGAGCCAGTTGACTTCTTGATTATGTCTTTTATTTCCCTCTTGAAACTCGTCATAAATTTCATGAGCTCGTCTCTGGTGACGGGGGCTGTGCCCTCCGCCGCCTAGGGTGTCCGAGCGTGCTTGCCGCCTGGGTTGTTGGGACCAGCTTTGTCTTGGCCCCGTTCCTTCTTTTCTTTGGAACAGGTGCGCCTTGTCCGGAATGACCCGTCTGGGGCCACATAGGTGTCGACCTCATAGTCTTCACCACTATCATGGTCTGTATGGACCTCAGGTTCAACCGTAGGCCGGCTGCCCTCTACAGGCGGTACAGTTTCAGATGCCGTCTCAGAAGTACTCTCCCACAGACGGCGCCAAATGTTTCGGGGTTTTTGGGAGTCCATCGGGAGAGTTACAATTCTGGGAATGCGCACCTGACGTCTGTACTTGCAAAACCACGAAACTCCGGTTGAGTGGGCTTCCGCCTCCGACGATCAAGTTAGTATGATTCCGGATGGGTAAAAGTGCGGAAAGTAAATGGGTGTTTCTCCCTAATTCAGAGAGATTCCGCAATTAATATTGCTCGGTTTTTTGGTGTTTGTATTTATGAGTGTTTCTGAATTTTCTGAATGACCAATAAATGAGGAGTTTCCTCTATTTATAGTAGATGAAGATCTGCTCCCCCATTAGGATTACAATGCCACGAGTCAGCATTCGATTGGATCCCAATGGACCTTTAAAGGGTTGCCACGTGTCAGCGTGGTATTGGGCCACTTGGCATAGTGGAGGGGGGGGGGGTTTATTTTTTACCCCAAACACTCCGTATAATATATAATATATTTAAATATTTTTAACACAGCTAATCAACAATAATTTTTTTTTTCTCAATTTTTAATTTTAATAATTTTGGCCTCCTTATTTCATTTTTCTTAACACATTGCATTTGTTTATTTCACATGAGTTATCTCATTTTTATATCATATTACAAATTAATTATGGAAATTTTTTTTATTAATATTATACATCGCACGAGCACTAATCTAGTAAGACTATAAAAATAAAAATTAGTAATCTTATTTTTTTAAAAGAAAAAGAAAAAGAAAACTTAGTAATCCTTTCCATTTTTTTTTTTTGAATAAACTTCGTAATCCTATCGTAATCATATTGGTTAATTAAAGTTGTTGAATGGAAACTAGTTTTATGACCGTTATTTTTTTTCCCTAAGCTTACAAAGCACATCAACATAAAAATACATACGAAAACAACGTCACGAACATCGAGCATAATAAAACAACAAAACAACAATTCAAATTATTTTTAAAAAGACTTATTCAATCGCCTTCCAACGGTCACCCTTTCTCTCTCCTAAATTGCCAAATTTACAGTCTTTCTCTCTCTCTAAACCAATTTTCGTTATTTTTACTGATCAGCAGCTTAATCTTGAAGGCAGAAAAAATGAAGGGGATGAAAGGAAAATTGATGAAGAAACTCAAAACAGTGAAGCAAATTGGGTATTTAAACCCAGATCGAATACTTCAGGTTAGTGCTTTTGATGGGTTTGTTGATAATTTCCACTTAAAATCTACTTTTGTAGACAATTTTCCTTTCAAATCTCATAATAAATCACATTTTCCCCCTAAATCAAACTCAAAATCACAACCCAAATCAAATAAACCAGAGGTTATTGATGTTGAGACTCTTATGAAAGATATTGAAGAAGAACGTAAAGTTGAAGAAATTGGTACTAAACATGATTTTGAAGAGAAAGAAAATGTTCATCCTTCAATATCGAAAGACCCGGTTTGTGAATTGGGGGTATTGAGTTCTTGTTGCAAAGAATCGAAGAAACAGAGTGATTTTGATACTTCAAATAGTGAAGAATTGAAGAAACAGAGTGATTCTCAAATGGAGATATTAAGTTCAAATTGTGAAGTTTTGAAGAAACAGAGTAATTCTGAAATTGAGTTATTAAGTTCTAATTGCGAAGAATTAAAGAAACAGAGTGATTCTGAAATGGATATATTGAGTTCAAATTGTGAAGAATTGAAGAAACAGAGTGATTCTGAAATGGAGATATTGAGTTCTTGTAGCAAAGAATTGAAGAGAGATAGTGATTCCGAATTCGAGGTTTCGTGTTTTAGGCGGCCTGATATGGATTCAGGCACCTTATTTGATCCTAAACTTCTCGCCGCTTTCGAAGAAGCAGTAAAAGAGCATATCAGAAGCAAAGAATCAGCTCAATTGGAAAATACTAGCAAAAATCACAAGTACCCATTTTTCCAACCCGAAGATCAAGCTGACCCATTAATCGAATTCGACGAAAAAACCAACCCATTGGAAGAATTCGAAGAAAAATGTCCTCCAGGAGGTGAAGATTCAGTAATTTTCTACACAACTAGCTTGAGAGGAATTAGGAAGACATTTGAGGACTGTCAATGCATTCGATTTCTCCTCGAAAGCTTCGGGTTGATCTACTATGAGAGAGATGTGTCGATTCATTCGGAGTTTCGAGACGAATTGTGGAGGATAATGGGGGAAAAATGTTTACCTCCAAGGTTGTTTATTAGAGGAAGGTATATTGGAGGAGCAGAGCAAGTTTTGACATTGAATGAACAGGGAAAATTGAGGCCTTTGTTTAGAGATATACCAATTAATTTTAGTGAAGGGCCTTGTAATGTTTGTTGTGGGTTGAGATTTATCTTGTGTTACAATTGCAATGGAAGTAGGAAGATTTTTGAGCATAATGATCAAGAAGAAGAAGAAGGTGGATTATGGAGTAAATGCTTGCAGTGTAATGAGAATGGTTTGGTTGTTTGCCCACTTTGTTGATAATTTTTTTTTTTTTTTGTTTTGTTTTTGTTTTGTTTTTGTGTTGGTTCTTTGGTCTTTGTTTATTCCAATTATGATTCTTTGATTCAATTATTTGTTATATATAATAATTATCATTAATTATATGTGTAGATATGTACATGAGATTTTGTTGTGAAATGCTAGTTGATGTTGGGAAGTAAGATATATGAGTTTTTCAAGATACCATTCTTTTTGTACATATTTTAGCCTAATCTTATCATTTGATCCAAGATAATGCTCGGTTCATACGATGTTTTGAGATATTGATTTATCAAATGTTGCTTTTTTTCTAATTAAATTCGATAACACAAAGTTCTACGTGTAGATTTGGAGGGAATAAGTGATAGTTATTGTCTAAAAGCTTATTGTTAGGCTAAGAGAGAGAGAGAGAGAGAGAGAGAGAGAGAGAGAGAGAGAGAGAGAGAGAGAGAGAGAGAGAGAGAGAGAGAGAGAGAGAGAGAGAGAGAGAGAGAGAGCGCCTTACAATGGTAAATTATCTTTGGGTTTATATAGATATAAAATACTACGAGAGAGAGAGAGAGAGAGAAAGAGAGAGTAATTTTATTATAATTTATGAATGAAAACAAGGTATAAAGATGACCTCCTTACAACGATACATATTCACTTAATTAATGTAGACAGTAAATAACACTATTTGGTGCAAGTTATCACATAGTTATCTAAGATGAGTGGCAAAAAATTTTGTATCATGCATTAAATAAGTTTGTTTCCATTTGTCAAACATTGTGGGGCATTCATCTACATAGTCTTATCATGTCACATAACACCTCCCTTGAATGTCCATATATAATGGGGTATAAGTTGTTTCATAAAACCTTGGTAGGTAAAACCCTACTGGATAAATACCTTAGCTAGCTAGGAAATAAGAGTATAACAAATTTTTTAAAGTGATTTTATGCATTGCCTCGTTAAACACTTTGTCAGGAATAACTCAATGAGATAAAACCTAATGGAAGGGAGAAAGAGTGCAATGTATTAATACTCCCCCTGATAATGACATAGCTCACAAAGCTAATGCTTTCCAATTTTGTACACTAATTGTTCAAATTTCTTCGAAGGAAGGGACTTAGTAAGCAAATCGATAAAATTTTCACATGATTAAATTTGTTGACAACTTCCTTTCTTTCTACAAATTGATCGACATAGCTTTTTCTATGAACTTGTTAGCCATGTATAGTAACTCGTCAACGAATAGACATTGGAAAGGAATAAAAACAATTGTATCAGTACCTACAAGGAACACATGATCTTGGTTTGTTCTATCAATGAAGATAGGATGATATTCTCATTGGATATGCAGATGTTGGATACCTATCAGACCCACAAAATGCCAAGTCACAAATTGGATAATTATTCACTTATGGTGGCACTGCAATATCTTGGAAATCAATAAAGCAAACTTTGACTGCAGCATAATCAAATCATCTGAGTTGATCGCTCTTTATGAAGCAGAACATGTGTATGGCTTAGATCAATGACCAACAATATTAAAGAGGAATGTGGGGTGAAAGCAGTAATAGAAAATTCAACCATCAATTATGAAGACAAAGCTGCATGCATCTCCCAAGTGACCGAAGGATCCATCATGCAGGACTAGACACAAACATCTATCCCGAAATTTTTTTCTTCTCACAAGATTTGTTGAAAGAAAAGAAGATAAATATTCAACAAATTCAATCATGTAAAATAAAATCTCGATATTTGTTTACAAAGTCTCTTCCTTCAAAAAAATAAAAAAGATCAATTAGTGCACAAGATTGTGATTCGTCGTCATTTGAAGCTAAGTTAAAATTAAGGGGAGTATTATATGCACTGTAATTTTTCCCCTTCGATCAAAATTCCATTGGATTTTTCCTCACAAGGTTTTAAATGAGGCATAAAAAAAAAAGGTTTTAAACGAGGTAGTACATCAATTGACTAACTATGGTTTTTATCTTATGAGGTCTTACCTAGCAAGGTTTTCAATGAGAGAATTTGTACCCATTTTTATGTAGACATCCAAGGGGGAGTGCTATGAGGTAAAATATTACGGTAGGTGATTGTCACAAATATTGACCCGCCACAAATATTGACCTTTGCTACATCAACATTTTTTCTTAAAAGTGGAAAAAGGAGACTAGCTCCAAACCGATTCAATATTACAAATGACACCTAGAGAGAGTCTAACTCTCTTAACCATATGAACACAAGAACAACATTAAGGGATGGGGGTATAACATTCATGACCTGCTAGGCAATACAGATATGTGGATTGACATATTCCATTGCAGATACTAGTCATAGCCCAATTGAGATGTCCAAGTTGCCTAGAAGCTCGCCCAAACCGGGTAGCCCTCGCCCTGAGGCGTGCTTGGCCGGGCGAGGCATATAGAAGAAAAGCACGCTTCGCTCTGTCTCGTGCCCGACTGGGCATGAGTGAAGAAGCCACCAGCAAAAAGGCGGGCCCGGCAGGGCGAAGCTCCGCCCGACCGGGCGCGTGTTTTTGAGAAGAATTTTGACAATTTTAATTTGTTTTTTAATTAGGATTTTTGGGTTTAAGTATATATACGTTTTGTTTAGCAAGTGACGATGACATTTTTTTCATTAGTTAATTTCCAGATTTTACTTTTAAGCTTTTGGTAAATACTCTTGTTTTCTCTCTCTACACTTTTGGTTTATGCAATTCATCATTTCCGTTTAATTGCTATGATTAATTATGTCTTGTTTATTTGATTTACTTAGTTTATTATTGTTGATTGTCAATGGTTGGTTGATTTCCTATTGATTGATTTAATGCTATGCAATTATATTTGGCCAGGTTTAATTGTATGAGTTATGCAATATTGATTCGAGATTCGAAAGATGAGAATTGATGTTTAGTCTTAGTTTCAATAGGCAGGTTAATTTATAAATGGTTAAGTCAAGATTCGAGAGATGCGATTTAATACCGGTAGATTAATTCTATGATTGTAATACGTAGCGAAAGCCCTTTATGGTCTGATTAATTGATGCATTGATGATTGATTATTGTGTTTTAACCTAGAATATTATTTATTGGTGAACCTATACCCTAGGCTTTGATTTATTGATTTCTCCCTTTTATAATTTGCTTTAGCTTAATTATTTTCCCTTAGCTAAACTTTCTCATAATAACAATTCGGCTACTTAATAGTTTATTTTTTTTTTTAATTATTTAGGAATAGAAATACTTGTTTCCCTGTGGATTCGACCCTACTTCCCTATCTACTTCATTTAGAGGACTTAGGTAATTCTTTTGATTAGGTGATACGACTTTAGTCTGTCAAAATTTGGGGCCGTTGCTTGGGAAACGGTTTAATTTTTATTCCTAACTATCTCTGTAGTCTAGATTATTTTCTTTCGTCTCAGAGAACGCAAGTTCTTTGGGACAGTTTCTCATACTTGTTTGTTTAGTTATGTGTTTATGCCCAGGAGTTCTAGATCAGGTTACATTCCATTCAATCCTGAAATCAAACGTTCTTTTCATAGACTAAAGAACCTTTTTAGACAGGTACGAGCTACTTCCGAAGGTGATACACCTTTGGAACCCCCATGTGATTCTAGTGACACAGAAGTATCTTCAGAACCAGAATCAGAGATGACGGCTCAACCACCTCGCAAGCTCAGCAATTATTCGTAGCCGTCCCTGACGGATTTTCCACATCTTGCTCCTACACCTAATCTCGAGGGAGTAAAATTCGAGATTAAACCCCAGTTTATTACTATAATAGAAAGGAAGCAATTTAGCGGAGCTAAGGGTGAAGATCCAAATCTTCATATTTTGGATTTTTGCCAATACTGTAACTCTATTAGGTAAGCTGGGGTCACGCAGGACCAAATCAGGGAGATTCTTTTTCCTTTTTCTTTATGTGGTAAAGCTAACTTATGGTATAATCGATTGAATAGAACTGCCCTTGGTATTACTAACTGGGATACTCTTTCTTTGAATTTCTATAATAAATATTACCCTACAGAGAGGACAGCTTTATTAAGGAGTTCAATCCAAAATTTTGCCCAAGAAGCTGATGAAAGTCTATATGATGCTTGGGAAAGATTTAAGGATTTGCAGAGAGAATGTCCCCATCATGGATTAACGCAGTGGCAGATAATCCAAGCCTTCTACAATGGGCTTGGAAATTCACCTAGATCAATTCTTGACTCAGCAGCCAATGGAAGAATTATGAATCTTCAAGTAGATCTCGCAAGAACAATTATTAAAAAGATGGCAATTCATAATTCCCAATACGGGAATCTTAGAGGTTTTGCAAACAAGGGGAAACATAATGTCGATTTCGTATCCTTTGTGCAAGCCCAATTAACTTCTATTTGCCAGAAATTAGATAATATTAGTACTGCTATTCCTACTTCTGTAGCTAATGTTTCTGCTGTCAATAATACTAACGATGCTTTGTGTGAAAATTGTGGAATTGTAGGTCATTGGGCACAAGATTGTAGGAGTTCCATGGAGAAAGTTAATGCCTTCCAAACCTATAGACAAAATAACCCATACTCCAACACTTATAATCCTGGTCTTCGGAACCATCCATATCTTTCTTACCGGATTACCAATGTGCAAATCCTTCCACCTCCATAACAACCACAACAACAAGCACCACAGCAAAAATATTATCAACCACCCAACCAAAGGACCCAACTACAAACTCCACCTCCATTTACTGACCCTGCCTTGTCAGAAATTAAAACTATGTTGGCTAGTATGCAAAAGCACTTGCAGAGTAGGGATGCAAAAATTGATTCGATCTTAGCTCACAATAAAATCATGGATAATCAAATTGCGCAACTTTCCTCTACTCTACAAACTCGCCAGCAAGGAGCCCTACCATAGCAGCCAGTACAACCTACAAATCATGCAAATGCAATTACTCCGAGGAGTGGTTCACACTATTATGGGCCTCCTATGCCCAAGGATGATGAACCTGTTTTGCCAAAAATTGCTAATCATGATTCTGTTATACCAAATGATCTTGTTACTGACCCTACAGGGCTCCAAGGTAAAACTAACATTTCTGATGATACATTGTAGGGTACAACTCTAGAGAAAGTTACAACTCAAGATAAGAGTGGAGATGTACATAAACCAGTTATCAAACTACCATTCCCTATAGACAATTGAAGACTAAGTTGGATAAGCAGTTTGGTAAGTTTCTGGAGGTTGTGAAAAACTTGCACGTAACAGTTCCTTTCACAGAGTTAATTACACAAGTTCTTGCATATGCTAAATTTATGAAAGATATTTTGACTAGGAAGAGAGCCTTTAGTGCGGTAGAGACTGTAGCTTTTACAGAGGAATGTAGTGCTTTATTGCAAAATAAATCTCCACCTAAATTAAAGGATCCTGATAGTTTTTCTATTCCTTGTCATATTGGTAATGTCTTCATTGATAAAGCATTATGTGATTTGGGTGCTAGTGTTAGTGTTATGCCATCGTTTGTGTGTTCAAAGCTTAATATGGGTGATTTAAAAGTTACTAACATTACTTTGCAAATGGCAGACCGTTCTGTTAAGTACCCTTTAGGTATTCTAGAGGATGTTCCTGTTAGAGTTGGTAAATATTTTATCCCTGTTGATTTTGTTATTTTAAACATGGCTGAGGATACATAAATTCCAATAATATTAGGTAGACCTTTCCTCCACACTGCAGGAGCCATTATTGATGTGAAAAATGGAAAACTAACTCTATCTGTCGGAGATGATAATATCACTTTTAATTTAGGGAAGGTTTTGAAAGGTCCTATGTTAGAGGAAAATTTTTGTAGCATTGATGTGATTGATGTTATTTGTCAAGATAGCTTACCACATATCCTTGCGAGGGATCCCTTGGAGGAAGTACTTTGTGGTGATTTTACTACAAGTGATGCTGGTATTTGGAGCAGTGAGGTGGATGCTATAGAGAAAGCTCTCGCACTTGAAGACCTTGACCTTAAGGAGAGCAAGAAGGTAGTAAATTAGTTCAGGATCAAAACCTGTGGAGGTTAAGAAACCTGAACTAAAACCTCTCCCTTGTCATTTAAAATATGTATTTCTTGATGAACAGGAATTGCACCCTATGATCATTAGTATTGCACTTGATGAACCACAAACTTCCCAACTTCTTGAGGTTCTTCGAACCCACAAAAGGGCAATTAGGTACAACATTAATGATCTCAAGGGTATTAGCCTTGATTTTTATATGCACAGAATACACTTAGAGGACAATCACAAGCCATGTATTCAACCCCAGAGAAGGTTGAATCCTAACATGCAGGAAGTAGTTAAGAAAGAGGTTATGAAATTACTTGATGCAGGTATTATCTATCCTATTTCTGACTCAAAGTGGGTGAGTCCTGTACTGGTAGTTCCTAAAAGGGAGGGATGGCTGTGATTAAAAATGATAAAAATAAATTGATTCCCACTAGAACTATAACAGGATGGCGTATGTGCATTGATTATCGTAGATTAAATATTGCCACCAAGAAAGATCACTTCCCTCTCCCTTTTATTGATCAAATGTTAGAAAGGTTAGCTAATCATAAGTTCTTTTGCTATTTAGATGGGTACTTGGGATTTTTCCAAATTCCGATTCACCCTGAAGATCAGGAAAAGACCACATTTACTTGCCCTTATGGTACTTTTGCATATCGTAGGATGCCTTTTGGTCTATGTAATGCCCCTGCTACGTTCAACGTTGCATGATGAGTATCTTTTCTAAGTTCATAGAGTCTATCATGGAAGTCTTTATGGATGATTTTAGTGTGTATGGGTCTTCATTTGATGCATGTCTAGCTAATCTCACTAAAATTTTGAAAAGATGTGAAGAATGCAATTTGGTCCTAAATTCGGAAAAATGTCACTTTATGGTGACAGAAGGAGTGGTTCTTGGTCATATTGTATCTGATAAGGGTATACAAGTAGATAAAGCTAAGGTTTCTGTGATTGAGCAATTATCTCCACCAGTTAATGTTAAGGGGGTTAGAAGTTTCTTAGGTCATGCGGGGTTTTATCGTCGCTTTATCAAAGATTTTTCTAAAATTGCTAAACCACTGACTCAGCTTTTACTCAAGGATGCCCCATTTGACTTTACTGACGAGTGTATTGAGGCTTTTAACAGGATTAAGCAGGCTTTGATATCGGCACCTATCATATGTGCTCCCGATTGGAATCTTCCTTTCGACATTATGTGTGATGCCAGTGATTTTGCAGTAGGAGCCGTGCTAGGAAAAAAAAAAGAACAAAGTTTTGCATGCTATTTATTATGCAAGTAAAACTTTGGATGAAGCCCAAGTCAATTATGCCACCACGGAGAAGGAGTTTCTTGCCGTGATTTATGCTTTAGAAAAATTTAGATCATATTTAGTTGGTTCTAAAATTATTGTTTTTACTGATCATGCAGCCTTGACATATCTAATAGCCAAGGTGGAAACAAAGCCTTGGCTCCTCCGTTGGGTTCTCTTTCTCCAAGATTTTAATGTGGAAATTAAGGAAAAAAAGGGAGCAGAGAATGTTGTTGCAGATCACTTGTCGAGGATCAGGTATGATGAGGGTAAGGATTCTCTTCCTATAGATGATTCTTTCCCTGATGACCACTTGTTTAAAGTTGTAGAGCAACACCCTTGGTTTGCCGATTATGCTAATTATTTGGTGGGCGGTACTCTACCTCCTAATTTGTCCTACCAACAGAAAAAGAGGTTCCTTTATGATGTTAAACATTATTTTTGGGATGATCCTTTTTTGTTTCGTGAGTGTGCAGATGGACTATTTCACAGGTGTGTTCCCGAATGGGAAGTCCACGGTGTACTTACAAGATGTCACAACTCACCATATGGTGGACATCATGGTCCTGACAAGCGTTAAATTGGTCGCACAATATAACTCTTAATCAAACAATATTTATACGAACACCCTATAACCAGTACAATGGAAAATAAAGGTTCGGTCCACGAAGAACGGGAGTAATTGCAAATCAATCTTAAAACCTAAGCTAGTTCGAAGTCAAATGAAAGATGGTGTTCTAAATAACTACTAATGAAATGAATAAATCAATAAACTAAAACACTAGGGAGAACGGGAATCCGCCTAACCATTGGTAATTAAGCAATAAGGAATCATAGATACAAACTGGATATGCAAAGACTATATGTCTGATCAATATCATGTGATAGGAAGACAACGGGCAATACTAAGCTTGGATTTCTCATGCACTTAACATTACTCGATACATAATCAAACCACATTCAATAATGAAATACTCAATTCACAATCTCTTGTTCAAACCAAGAATAACATGCAATCAAATTCAAGACTCTAGGTTAGCTACTCCTATTATAATGAATTAACATGCAATCGCATATAATTAGTTTAATCACAATCCATTTATCAAAACCAATCCTCAATTACATAGATTACCTAGGCCGGGTTTCATCCCGAAACCCTAGTTAGGGAACTACTCACACATATTCATGATCAAAGCAACAATAAATTCTAAAGGCATAATAAATATAAACATGAATTCTAATCAAGGATAATAAAGCTTTGAATAATAAATAGGAGCGAATAATACCAATAAATCGATGCGAATCAATGCAAAAGATTGGAACTTTGATATCCGATGTCAATGAATAATACAAAGAATCCCAATTAATCTTGCCTTGAATAAAATCCGGAAAACTAGAGTATCTCCAATCTGATGAACTATGAATTTGCTAGAATAAAATCTAAGAAAAACTATGGAACCTTAACTACGGAAGTACTCTCAAAATCTCTCTTAAAAATCCCTTAACCCTTACAATCGGGCTATATATATATGTTTTAATTTAGAAAGTAAATCGCAGGCTGCCCTTCGTAAATCAGCACGGTCGTGCTAAAAGTGGCACGGCCGTGCAGGCATGGCAGGGAACCATCAAACTTTTCTTGGACTTCAGCACGGTCGTGCTGCATTTGACTCAGTTGTGCTGCGATTTTGGCATGGGCGTGCTAAAAGTGGCACGGCCGTGCTGGCACATGGAAGATGGCACGGACGTGCTGCACTCTGCACGGGCGTGCAGCATAGGCAGTGAAGTTGAGGGCAATCTGGCACGGGTGTGCCAGATGTGGCACGGCCGTGCTGCTTGTGCAACTTATGCAGATTCTTGCAACATCCTTAGTTTGCTGAACTATGACCAAAGTTGGCTCGATCACGCACCAACGGCTCGGGACCCGACTAAACTCGGTCAATTATACCTGAAAACACATCAAAAACAATCCGAAACCCGTGAAGCACGTAATATAAGGGATATATACATAACAAGGCAATAAACAACCAAAACGGTCCTAAATACGACCAAAATCCTCCGATTATATGCCCTAAAGCGCTCCCTAAAGTGTGCTTGTCAAAACCCCCCAAGCTACACTTTTGCTAGTCCTCGAGCAAAACTAAGGGATAAACAAACACAAGATCGGATAGACTATTGCCCTTGCATATAAATCAAGTTTTAAGCGTGAAATAACGTCAATGGATCCTACTTAGAATAATCATGCATGGAATAAAAAACTCACTCAAACAAGCAACGAGACGCACAATCCAAGGTATTGTTGATCAAAATGTGAACAAGGCCTAGACTAAGCATAGAGAACAAAGGAATCATGCTTCCCTCTAAACCCAACCAAAACAGCCACGTCCTCCCCTTTTGCTTCAAATCACCACCCTGATTAGCTCCTCGTGATTCCTCGAAGGAACCGGAAAAAGTAATATTTTTGAGGAAATAATAAAGGTATCCCGACATCTCAATTACGCATAATCTTTCCATAGGGTTGAAAAGTATCTCCCTCCATCGTTTGAGAACCGAACACCACTAAAGTCTAAGGGTCTTAGAAAGGTTGTAATGTATTGGCAACGGGTAAGGTAGGTGAAAACAATTTAAAACGTGGAGTTAAATCCTAAATGAAGCGCAAGAATCACGATTCTCAAAAACTAAGCTCAAGAGATGCAATTCACATTCCACAATAAACATTAATTCACACTTTTACACATCACCAACTCTCTATGTTATACACACTCGAACGACCTTTTTCAAACTTTAAAACTTTTGTTTGAATGTCCTCGCCTTTTTCACAATTTGGACGACTTTTTTTTTTTTTCCTCTCTTTTTTTTTATAATTTTTTTTACTCAAACAAACTTTCATATTACATCTTTACAATTAAGCTCACTTTCAAACTTGCTCAAACCAACTATCGATCATAATTCTTGATTAATAAACAATAGGCTCAAACAAACCTAGCAAGGTAAACGCTTCACAACCTAAGGGTTGGTCAAACATCGGCCATCGTGTTTGTAACATGGGTAACTAAGAATGGAAATAGAGGCTCAACATGGTTAGCAAGTAGGATGATGTAAAAAGAAAATTAATTTGTAACAAAACAAAAGGAACAAAAATAAGAAAAATGAAAAAGGTGCCCTCTTCCTCCTTTAAAAGTGTCAAGTTGGTCTCGGGAACTACAAGTCAACACAAAGATCGAAACATGCGTAATCAAGGATCCAAATATGCCGCTCAAAAAGAATGATGAAGGCTAGAACACATAAAACCTCACGGGATTCGAAAACAAAGCAACTACCAATCCAGGGGATCAAATCCACAAAGGGAAGCGACTCCATCTTACCACAATTCAATGGCTTAGAGTTTCACATGATAACAAACGCTCTAACCAACTACCTTCGCCTAGACTCGTCTACATTGATCAACAATAGACTCAAACTGTGTATTCATCACTGGCTTAAGTAGAAATAGACATTCCACACACATTCATTCACATTTCAAATCCAAATATGGGCATTATTCCAAAAGTTTTTGCAAATAGGCAAGTTTATCACGATCCAAAAATATAGGAAAAGACTATGAGGCAAATCATATAAACTAGACTACACATCCTCATAACAGAAGCTTTTCCTATATTGCACACATATATACACAACTAAGTAATCTAAACAAGCTAAATGGCTCATAAAGAGGCATGAAAATCACATAAGAATCCCAATCGACAAACAAGTGATCAATTGATATCAACATCAACGATCCCAGGTTCCTTAGAACCGATCAAACATCCTCGAACCATTCAAGTTCTTCCTAAACTAAACTATCCTAAGCACACAAAGAGAAAAAGGAAAAGATCTCACCAAATTTGCCTCCCGGAAGCTCCAATTAGCGGCCATAAACTGGTTCTGCGTAATCATGCCGCTTCTCAAACGATCCCAAGCTGCAAAAAGAAGAGACATACTAACAAACGAATTAAGATTAGTCCTAAGAAAGCAGTAAATCTTTTTTGTATTTTTTTTTTGTTTTTTTTTTAAGAAAAAGAAATTAAAGACTAGACTACCAAAATTCCAAACCCCTCAACAACAAAACTCGAGTAAGACCCCCCCAAGCTAGAATCAAACATTGTCCTCAATGTTTACACATCAAGGACTTACAATGGTGGGGAAAGGGGTAGATAAATCGGAGTCAAATCAAGAACTGGGGCCGCCTTGGTCACGAGGCAGGCGGGTGGCCATTATGTCGACACTCTCCCTTAATGCGTTGAAGGCGGCGACCATATCCGAGTTTGTCAATCTCAAACCCGCCACCTCGTTCCGCAAATCATCTAAACCTTGGCGGATCGAGGCATAATCCTGTGCTGGGATCCGCTGGGCCTCATCTGGGCTGTCATCATCATCATCATCATCATCACCACCATCTTGGCCCTCGTGGGCCTGCTTATCTCCAGGCTGAGGCTGAGGATCACGGTCAACGTACTCAGTATTGCCATCCTCATGCCAAATGAAATCTGGGTCAAAGATCCAGTTGTCCATGTTGTAGACCACCGTCCTCTCTGGATCGGGAAGATAAGCGTATGGATTTCCTGCTACGAGCCATAGGTAGCAGTCAGGCACGGTGGTCTCATCAAGCCATTGCATGGCTTTTAGAGTGCGCATGTCCAACCTGGTCGACCCTGCAATAGCCTACAAATCAGAAAAATCAATACCATTAAACTGAGCTAGGATGGTGATCATGCCCCCTATGGTAATTGCACCCCTCCCCTTAGCTACACCATCTAGGTGGTTTAGCAACCAAGCCCCCATATCAAGTCGCCCATCCCCCCTAGTGAGGTGCCACAAGAATTGAAGTTCCCTGATGGACACCACCCCCGAACTATCCCCCCTAGCGAAGATAGTTGAAGAAAAGGTTCTATGGGCTAATCTAAAGGCGGGGTTGACAATAGACGTTGCCTTATCTCTCCGGGGGTCTCTATCTAGCTTCCCTGTTATCTGACGCCAAAATAGACCGGGTTCATAGTGTTTGGAATGGCCATCCTTAGGACCGTATTTCAAGTCGGAGTGCCAACCAAAGGCGGTGTTTACTTGGGCTACGGTCATGGTGATGGTGCCGGAGTTCATAAGCTGGAAGGTCATGTACCGGGGGGAGTTATTCTCATCCCGGTGGACATACAAAGATGACAAAAATTCTAGGGTAAGCCTCTTGTAAGTGAGTGCATGCATATGTAACCAGGCATCAAATTTAGTGTAAGTGAACATTTGAATCATGTCGTCTTCTATACCTAAAGCTTTAGCGGCTAAAGGGTCGTAGAATTTAGTAGGCCGAGTCGGACGAGGGGACAATTTAACAAAATTTTCCATAAAGGATGGGTTTCAAAACTAATTCCCATGGTATCCACCGGTGGTGGAGCCACGGATGAGGGCCCTTCGTCCCGACGCGGTCTTCTACTTGGGTTCTTGGTTCTAGGCATGTTTGGTTGAATGATATTAAACAAAATTACCAAATAATTTAGCTTAATTAAGGAAATAATACCCAAACCTAGCAATGCAAGAATCAAGACAATCGAAAACAACAATTCAATAGGAGTCACTCTAAACTATGTAAAATCAAGCCCTAGTATTCAACATATAACTTCTATCAAGACAAACTAATTCACGCAAATCACCAATGTAAGCAAATTATGAACAATGAACCAATTAACAATAGACAATAGCAATTTTAGCAAGTAGAATTCAACAAAAACGTCAAGAATAGGATAATTTAGGAACGAAGTTACCCAATTACTCCACGAATTTATGTGTGACGAACCGTTCCTGCTTCCACAAGATTCCCAGCGTGCTTCAATGTATTTGCTATGCGAAATTTTCGTTGAAGAACGAATGTTTGAGGACTAGTTCGTGCGAATTTGTGAAGGAGAATGGGGTTTAGGGTTTGTTAGAGAGAGAAAGAGGGAAGAAATATGGAGGGTGAAATAAGAGAATGGCGGAAATAAGGGAGAAATAAGGTAGGAATGTAGAATAGATTGAAGCGTAATTCTGAGAAGTTACCCGTGCTGCACGGCCGTGCCATATCTGGCATGGCCGTGTTGCTATGGCAGAGAGTTTTTGACATATTGCACAATAACTGGCACGGACGTGCCAAATATGGCACGGACGTGCAAGATAATGGCACGATCGTGCTGCTGGGCTTGAATTTTATTGTTTTATGCAAAAATTTTGGCACGAGCGTGCCATTTCTGGCACGGCCGTGCAGCTATGCCAGGAGACTTTCGAAGGTTGTGGCACGGCCGTGCCATTTCTGGCACGCCCGTGCTAACTCCCTCTTGAAACTTTTTGACCTGTTAGCACGGTTGTGCCATTTCTGGCACGGCTGTGCTGACTGCTGCACTCTTCATCCTTTTCCTCTAAGTCATGGTTCACTCTCATCCTTCCTACCTCCAACTAGTCTTTCATCTACACAAAAACACACACAAACAACACAAAAAAAAGGAAAATTAGAAGCTAAATTAAACAAGAAGAAAAACAAAAGAAACTACTCTAAGAAAAAGCAAAAAGATCGGGTTGCCTCCTGGAAGCGCTAAGTTTAACGTCGATAGCTTGACGTGGTCACATTCAACTCGTATGACGACATTGGAACACATCAATCAAACCAACATGGGCTCCTTCGTAGTATATCTTTAATCTCTGCCCATTTACCGTAAAAGATTGCAAGCCACTTGAATCATAGAGTTCGACCGCCCCGGAAGGAAAAACCTCCTTAACGGTGAATGGTCCTCTCCATCTTGACATCAACTTACCGGGGAAGAGTTTCATCCGGGAATTGTACAAAAGGACCTTGTCTCCTACATTGAACACTTTTTGCTCGATCCTCCGGTCATGCCACTTCTTGGATCGCGTTTTGTAGAGGTTTGCACTATCATTAGCGTCCATTCTAAGTTCCTCCAACTCGTGAAGGTCTAACATCCTTTGCTCTCCCGCGCTTGCTAGATCAAAGTTTATCTTCTTAATTGCCCATTGAGCGCGGTGCTCTAATTCGACCGGAAGGTGACACGCTTTCCTGTAGACTAAACGGTAAGGGGTAGTGCCAATAGGGGTCTTGAAAGCTGTCCGATATGCCCAAAGTGCATCATCTAGCTTGTCGGACCAATCCTTCCTATTCTTTGCAACCGTCTTCTCAAGAATAGCTTTAATCTGTCGGTTAGAGACTTCCGCTTGCCCACTAGTTTGAGGGTGATAGTTTGTCCCGAACTGTTGATGGACTCCATTTTTGCGAAGCATTCTTTGAAAAGCCCCATGCACAAAGTGTGAACCGTTGTCACTTATTACCGCTCTAGGAACCCCAAACCTTGGAAATATGATCTTCTTGAAGAGCTTCACTACCACCTTGTGGTCATTTGTTGGGGAGGCGATTGCTTCCACCCACTTTGACACATAATCCACTGCCACAAGTATGTATTGGTTCCCACGGGATGAAGGGAAAGGTCCCATGAAGTCTATGCCCCAAACATCAAAGATTTCTAGTTCAAGTATGGGTTGTTGGGGCATTTCATTCTTCTTTGACACGTTTCCACTTCTTTGGCACGCATCACATGTCTTCACAAATGCCCACGAGTCTCTAAAGATGTGAGGCCACCATAGTCCACATTGCAAAACCTTTTGAGCTGTCTTGTTTGCCCCCATGTGACCTCCGCAAGGATCGGAATGACACATTTTCAGAACATTTTGAGTTTCATCATCCGGAACACACCTTCTTAGTAGACCGTCTACACCTCTTTTGAACAAAATCGGGTAATCCCAAATGTAGTGTCTAGCGTCTCGCCTAAGCTTCTTCCTTTGGTTCTTGGTGTAATCGGGAGGGAGCTCCCCACAAGCTAAGTAGTTTACCAAATCCGCGAACCAAGGTAGTCCTTTTTCCTTAATGAGATATAAGACATCATCTTTCAATTCATCACAAATGGGTACCCCATCATCATCTTGTTGCTCCCATTCCATGCGTGAAAGGTGATCCGCGACCACATTTTCGGCCCCCTTCTTGTCTCGTATCTCTACATGAAATTGTTGCAAAGAAAGGACCCATCGGAGGAGACGCGGTTTGGACTCCTTTTTCGAAATTAAGTACTTGATAGCAGCATGGTCGGTGTAGACAATTGTTTTGGAACCAATGAGGTAATCCCAAAACTTCTCGAAAGCATGAACGATGGCTAGAAACTCTTTCTCCGTGGTGGTGTAGTTCCGTTGTGCTTCATTCAAGGTCTTTGACATATAGTAGATCACATGAAGCCTCTTTTCAACTCGCTGCCCAAGAACACCCCCAATAGCCGTGTCACTTGCATCACACATCAACTCGAACGGCAGGTCCCATCTTGGTCCTTGCACTATCGGAGCCGAGATCAAAGCTTTCTTAAGTGTGTTGAAAGCATGTAAGCACTCTTCATCAAACTTGAAATCGGCTTCCTTTTGCAATAGGGCATTTAAAGGCTTGGCTATTAGAGAGAAATCCTTTATAAACCGCCTGTAGAAACCCGCATGCCCTAAAAACTGTCGTACCCCTTTTGCATTGACCGGTGGTGGTAGTTTTGCGATGAATTCGACCTTTGCCTTATCTACCTCTATCCTGGCATTTGAAATCTTGTGACCGAGGACAATTCCTTCCTCTACCATGAAGTGACATTTCTCCCAGTTGAGGACCAGGTTCACTTTCTCACATCGTTGCAAGCACTTCCCCAAATTTACTAGGCAATCATCAAAAGATGTTCCTCCAACTGAAAAATCATCCATGAAGACCTCCATTTCGGCTTCCAACATGTCCCCAAAAACGCTCATCATACACCTTTGAAAGGTGCCCGGTGCATTGCGTAGTCCGAAAGGCATTCTCCTGTAAGCAAATGTACCATATGGACAAGTAAAAGTGGTTTTCTCTTGGTCATCGGGGTTGATAGGTATTTGGAAAAACCCCGAATAACCGTCAAGAAAGCAATAATACTTGTGCCTAGTTAGTCTTTTGAGCATTTGATCAATAAATGGAAGGGGAAAATGGTCCTTTTTGGTTGATGCGTTTAGACGTCTATAGTCTATGCACATCCTCCATCCGGTTACCATTCTAGTTGAGATGAGCTCACCATTCTCATTCTCAACTACAGTCATTCCCCCCTTCTTAGGGACAACATGCACAGGGGAAACCTATCTAGAACTCGAAATGGGGAAGATGATGCCTGCATCAAGGTGTTTGGTGATTTCTTTCTTCACCACCTCCCCCATTTGAGGATTGAGTTTCCTTTGCCGTTCTATGGAAGGCCTTGCATCATCCTCGAGAGTTATGTCATGCATACAAATAGCAGGACTAATACCCTTGAGGTTATCAATGGTATAGCCTATAGCACTTTGATGCTTTCTCAATACATCACATAACTTCCGAGTTTGATCCGCATCTAAAGAGGAATTCACGATGACAGGGTAAGTTGAATTAGGACCAAGAAATTCATACCTTAGATGTGTTGGTAGAGGTTTTAATTCTACCTTAGGGGCCTCATTTACCTCTTTTGCAGCGGCCATATCAAGTGCATACTTGGTTGTGATCTCCATGTACTTATGTTCACCATCATCTCCATCTTGAATTTGCTCCTCCATGTCCCTGTTTTCTTCGGTGTCACTTGGCTCAAGATCATGGTTAGTAGAGAGCAATTGCGTATGCATACTAGAAACAATCGAATCAATGGTGTCAATCATCATGCAGTTTTTAGAACTAGAACAAGGATATTGCATGCTTTTATTTAAATCGAAATCTAAAACTTCCTCCCCTACCTTTAAAGAAATCTTAGCACTCTTCACATCAATGAGAGCACCTGAGGTAGCTAGGAAAGGTCGTCCTAGAATATAGGTATATGACTATCCTCATCCATTTCCAAAACCACAAAATCAACATGTATTACAAATTTCCCAACCCGCAGGGGAACATCTTCCACTTTACCCTTAGGAAATTTGATCGAACGATCAGCTAATTGCAGGGTAATGTTGGTGGGAAGAAGTTCTCCTACCTCTAAACGTTGATACACAGAATATGGCATAAGACTAACACTAGCCCCAAGATCACATAATGCATTATCGATTTTCATCTTATTAATAGCACAAGGGATTGAGAAATTACCTGGATCTCCTAATTTAGGAGGCATTTTATTCATAATGATTGCACTACAATTTGCAGTGAGGTTAACAGTTTCTACCCCATCACAGTTCCTCCTACCACACAAAATATCTTTTAAAAATCTAGCATAATTAGGCATTTGCTTTATAGCATCAGTGAATGGTATGGAAAGGTGGATTTGTTTCAAAGTCCCCAAAAACTTACCAAATTGAACATCTAGCTTGTGCCTCACGAACTTATGGGGGTAAGGGAGTTTCTGCAATGAATTGGGTTCTTTGGCTTGTGTTCCCTCCTGTTCTTTTGGGACCTCATTAATTTTATCATTCTCTCTCGTCCTCTCATCCTCACTTTCAACAACATTATCAGTGATAGGTGGAGTCTCAAGTTGATTCTTAGGTGGTATTACTTTATCGCTCCCTATCAATGTTTTTCCACTTCTAGTGGTGATAGCATTCATAGAATTTTGTTAATACCTTGAGGCGGGAGTTTGGAAACTCCAACCCCATCTTTTATAGCACTAGCCAACTGGGAAATCTGGGTTTCAAGCATTTTGTTATGTGTCATCTTTATCACTGGTGGCCATGAAAGTGTTGAACATTTTAGATTGTGCTTCCATCATCTCCTCCAAACTAGATCTTTGCGGTGGTCCTTGGGCATAGTAATTGTCATTAGGGGCTCGGGAACCACGCGCATTAGATTGTTGGGGATTTTGATTTTGGAAGTTCCTATTAGCATTGTTATTCCAGTTTCCCCTGTTATTGGCATTCATGTTTTGATTATATTGCCCTTGATTAGCCTGATTTCCTGCATTTTTTTGGTATTGATTTTGATTACCATAATTACCATGTTGATTATAGGATCCTTGGGGATTTTGGTCCCTTTGGTTCCTGTTTCCCCACTGGTTTTGCTGTTGGTAATCAAAATTATTACCTTGTTGATTATAATTGTTCCCTCTTTGATTTGGTGGTAAGTATCTGTTGTTGTCATTCCTAGGTCTATTATCATAAGACAAGGTGTTGACTTGTTCGTTTTCAAATTCATTACCATCATTGCAATTAGATTGAAATTGGGAATCCAAGTTACAGGCGGAAGTATCATGGTCATAAGACCCACAATTTTAACAGAATATACATCCAGCAGGCATATTATAGGAGTTAGAATTCGTACCTCTCTCCTAAGAAAGGGAAGGAAGATTTTGATGCGGTGCGGCGTCGAGCTTATCTTTAATAATTGACATCTCCTTTCCTAGATTTGCAATTTGTGATGTCAGATTTCCGATTGCATTAAGGTGGCCTAACCATTGGTAATTAAGCAATAAGGAATCATAGAGACAAACTGGATATGCAAAGACTATATGTCTGATCAATATCATGTGATATGAAGACAACGGGCAATACTAAGCTTGGATTTCTCATGCACTTAACATTACTCGATACATAATCAAACCACATTCAATAATGAAATCAATTCACAATCTCTTGTTCAAACCAAGAATAACATGCAATCAAATTCAAGACTCTAGGTTAGCTACTCCTATTATAATGAATTAACATGCAATCGCATATAATCAGTTTAATCACAATCCGTTTATCAAAACCAATCCTCAATTACATAGATTACCTAGGCCGGGTTTCATCCCGAAACCCTAGTTAGGGAACTACTCACACATATTCATGATCAAAGCAACAATAAATTCTAAAGGCATAATAAATATAAACATGAATTCTAATCAAGGATAATAATGCTTTGAATAATAAATAGGAGCGAATAATACCAATAAATCGGTGCGAATCAATGCAAAAGATTGGAACTTTGATATCCGATGTCAATGAATAATACAAAGAATCCCAATTAATCTTGCCTTGAATAAAATCCGGAAAACTAGAGTATCTCCAATCTGATGAACTATGAATTTGCTAGAATAAAATCTAAGAAAAACTATGGAACCTTAACTACGGAAGTACTCTCAAAATCTCTCTAAAAAATCCCTTAACCCTTACAATCGGGCTATATATATGTGTTTTAATTTAGAAAGTAAATCGCAGGCTGCCCTTCGTAAATCAGCACGGTCGTGCTAAAAGTGGCACGGCCGTGCAGGCATGGCAGGGAACCATCGAACTTTTCTTGGACTTCAGCACGGTCGTGCTGCATTTGGCTCAGTTGTGCTGCGAGTTTGGCACGGGCATGCCAAAAGTGGCACGGCCGTGCTGGCACATGGAAGATGGCACGGACGTGCCGCACTCTGCACGAGCGTGCAGCATAGGCAATGAAGTTGAGGGCAATCTGGCACGGGTGTGCCAAATGTGGCACGTCCGTGCTGCTTGTGCAACTTATGCAGATTCTTGCAACATCCTTAGTTTGCTGAACTATGACCAAAGTTGGCTTGATCACGCACCAACGGCTCGGGACCCGACTAAACTCGGTCAATTATACCTGAAAACACATCAAAAACAATCCGAAACCCGTGAAGCACGTAATATAATGGATATAAACATAACAAGGCAATAAACGACCAAAACGGTCCTAAATACGACCAAAATCCTCCAATTATATGCCCTAAAGCGCGCCCTGTAGTGCGCTTGTCAGGTCCCACCAAGACGGTTGCAAAGATTAATGAGTCGGGTTTCTATTGGCCTACCATGTTTAAGGATTCTAACTTCTTTGTTCAAGCTAGTGACTCTTGCCAGAGGATTGGCAACATCTCGCGGCGGCATGAGATGCCTCAAACTGGTATTTTAGAAGTTGAAATTTTTTATGTTTGGGGTGTTGATTATATGGGACCTTTTCCTTCTTCAAAAGGGAATCGCTATATCCTTGTCACAGTTGATTATGTATTCAAGTGGGTTGAAGCCATTGCCACACCTACCAATGATGCCAATGTGGTTCATAAGCTTTTCAAGAAAACCATTTTTCCTAGATTTGGAGTCCCTAGAGCTGTTATTAGTGATGGAGGATCTCACTTTCATGAGAGGAAGTTAGATACCCTTCTCAAGAAGTATGGTGTCTACCATAGGACGGGTTTAGCTTACCATCCCCAAACTAGTGGCCAAGTTTAGGTTTCTAACCTTGAGATTAAGGCTATTTTAGAGAAGGTGGTAGCAAAGTCTAGGAAGGATTGGAGCGATAAGTTGGATGACACTCTTTGGGCGTATAGAACCGCATTTAAGACCCCCATTGGTACCTTCCCTTATAGACTTGTGTATGGGAAAGTATGTCACCTCCCGGTGGAGTTAGAGTATAAGGCTTATTGGACAATTAAAGAGCTCAATTTGGATGCTAAGTTAGCTTGAGAGAAGAGGCTACTACAACTCAACCAACTAGATGAGTTCAGGTTGATGGCCTATGATAGTGCACGTGTCTACAAGGAGAAGACTAAGAAATGGCATGACAAGATGATCCTTCCGAGAGAATTCAAAGAGATTAATAAGGTTTTGTTGTTCAATTCTAGACTTAAAACTTTTCCCAAGAAAGTTAAAGTCAAGGTGGTCGAGTCCTTTCACTGTTAAAAGGGCAAACAAATTCGGTTCTGTGGAGTTATATGATGAACATGGTGGTGATTTTAAGGTAAATGGCCAAAGATTGAAATTATACCATGAAGGGGCTACGATTGGTGCAGTTGAATTACTTCACCTAATCGATTCCATCTCATCTTGATCGACATATGGTAGGAAGGTCGTGTGGGACCTAGATAAACCAGAGCTTTGCGGGAGGCAAACCATATTTTCTTGCTTTTTAGAATAGTTTTTCCCTAATTTTTGTATTTTGAGAAGAAGGGAAAGGGAATTTAATATTGTAGAGTATTTTGTATAGGTTGGAGAAAAAGAGTTAGCCAAATTTTGAAGAAAAGAAGGAAAAAAATCGGACTCAAAGTGCTGTAGCGCGCCCGAGCACCCGCCCGACCGGGTGCGAGAGGAAGTCCGTACGCGAGTAAAACTCGCCCGACCGGGCGCGAGAAAAAGAAGAATTTTGGCTAAATATTCGCTTGACCGGGCGAGATCCGCCCCAACCGGGCGTGAGAGATAGAAGGATTTTAGCTTAAAAACCGCCCAACCGGGCGCGCCTATTTTTCCGGGACGAGTCCTTTTCTTTCTTTCTTCTTTCTCCTTTCTTCATCCTTCTTTCTTTATTTTTCCTCCATAGGTTCTCTTTCTAAAACTCAAATTTCTCTACCTTCTCTCTAAGATCTCTCCTCCAATTTTCAACCAAATTCAAAATTTTTTACATAATCTTACTCCTCTCTTCATCCTCTACATTCCTACACTATTTTTGTTCGGTTTTGAGCAGATTTTTCTGAAGACCCATATACAAGATGACTACAAAGAGGGCAAGAACTCAAAATGGCCGTGGTTAGGGATCGAGTATTTCATAATCGGTGAAGAAAAGTGAAAACCCGACTCCCCAGTTGGTAAAGATACATATATACTCGGCACGTAGGCTGGAAAAGCAATTGTCAGGCCATCCGACCAAGGAAAGATTAAAACTAAATCTGATTGAGGGGAGGGCTCCTCTTCATTATCATCCGGCTGCCCTTATGCATTAGCCGGATGCTTCTCGTGATGCTCAAGCCCCTCATTCTCAGCCACATCCTCATCCCTGGACGCATCCTCCATTTCTTGCTGAAGTTGTTGCTCGTTAAGCGCATCGATGGCTTCGTCAAAACGATACTCCCAGATAGAGTAGTCGTCCTGAGGAAACAACACCTTCTAGGTCATCTTCATCCGGGTGACACGGTCGGCCTCATTGTCAGAGACCAACTGCTTCTTTTCTTCCTCGGCCCTAGCCTCAAACATTTTCTTCAGCTGCGTCTCTTGGTTGGACAACTTCCGCTTTAAGTTCTCATTTTGGCGGCGAAGGCTGTCGGTCTCTCTCCCCGCATCAGCATGCGTCTCAAGCTCGGACTTATCAGTCTGCAGTTGGGCCTCAAGCTCAGTTACCCTCTTTTGGGCCGCCTTTAACTTTTGTTTGACCTGCAGGTTGGCCTGCCTGTGAATGTAGGATATCATGGGTCAGTGCTTCATTATTACATATGCCATACATGACTCGGTCTAGATTAGAGGCGGCCCTTTCTTTGGCACTCTTTACCTCTTTTTGTTTGTCTGAGAACGACTTCTTTAGCCCATTCACCCACAGCATGGCCTGCATTCGGCAAAGAAAATCATTAATAAACAATCGGCATGAGAAGAGTTAGAAAAATTTTCTAACTTAAAGCCAGGTTACCTCAGCAAGCAGAGCTAATATGGCATCAAAGTTGAGAGTTCCTACCCCCCTCACAGACTCCCGTTCCTTAGCAGAGACGACCTTGAGCATATTCTTAGCAAACTACTGTATATTCGGCCTCTGAAAAACATCTGCACATTCAACACTTGGTGAGAAGTTAACATAAGCCCGGCCTATAAACCGGGTGTCTTCAGAGCTATTAGGCGACTACTGATAAGACTTTACCATACTAGGGTAAGGTAATGGATTGAAGGCACTAATACCTGGGAGGTCAACCTCCGAGTCTTGAGGATGCCTGTCTTTGTGTTCTGCCTGAGGCAAGTCCGCCTGCTGCTGCTGAGCTGACAGCAGTGGTGGGTGGCTTGCCACCCTTCGACGTTTTAGAGACGTCCGAATTTTTTAGGGCCTCGAGGGAAGGCGACTTGCCACTAGTGGTGGGATGAGAATCTTCCCCAGACTTGGCTGTAGAAGGATTTTCCTGCGCCACAGACTTCCTGGACTTGGATGGCGTCCGGTCCTCCCCAACAAGCGGACGTTTTGGTGGCCTCTCCCCAAAGTTGGGGGGTACAGGCGACTTGGTCGATCCCTCCTAAAAATTAAAGAATTAACTGTTAGTACAAGGCAAAATAGTCCGCCTGTCTACAGGAGTTTAAGTTTGTTAAAAACTTACATGCTCCGCTTGATCTTTCTTAAAGATCTAGCTTTTTTGCTGGATCATCTGGCGGTAGGCGGCGGTTGAGCTAGCAGATTTTTTGGTTGGAGAGAGCTGCTTCATTTATTTTTCTGCAAAAAAGGCCGGATGTCAGTCAGTTAGAAAAAAAAAACATTTAAGCAGACAATTTGCTAAACAGACACATCCGGCTAGCTACCTATGGAATTTTCTGCACTAAGGCCGCAGGCGGCAAGATAAGTGTCGTCCCTCAGCCACTCAAATCTAGGGATGTAACTATTGGGAACTATCTCCCTTTCGTTCCCTACCTCAATGATTCAGACTTCTAGTGGTGACCTTAAACAGACCAGATGTCAATATTTGGTCCCAACCTTCCTCGGGTACAGGCGGGAGGACAGCTTTCTGGCCTAAGAGGTATGGATTTTGGTTACAGGAGTCGTACATTTGGTTCCTCCGGGTGTCTGGTGAGGAGATAATGTAAAATCTATTCCTCCTGTCCTTCCACTTTGATTTTTGCCCAAGGTCATCATAAACCCTTTGTTGCAAGTCAAGGTGTACCATCCGAGGCCGGCTGCCTTAGGAGCCTTGGTCAAGTAACGCATTGAAGCAAAGGCCTTGAAGCCCGGTTTTAACCCTTGCATTTTACAGGCGGTGACATACCTAAGTATGTTCACCCATGAATTGGGGGTAAGCTGCCCAACCCCCAGGCGGTACCCATCCAGGATTCTCTCTACATCCGGATATGGGGGGAACCTTAAGCCCCCCTATATAGCTGCCTCGTAACATCTGAAGCATTTATCTCCATAGCTTTGTTGAAACGGCCAGACGACCGTACCATAACATGGGCGGCCCGGAAGTCATTTAGCTTCGTGAGCATGTTTCTCTAAGTTCCAGTAGAGACGTGGGTGAAGTAAGGGGTGAACTCTTCTTGAGTAGAGGAAGAAGCTTCCCCTTGTCCTCATCCAGCAGAGGCGGCCTCCTCCTCAGAATCGAAAATTGACTCAGAGTTCTCTAGCTCTTCAAGGGCCACAGGCGGCTCTGTTCTAACATTAGATTTGCCTGAGGCAGCATCCGACTGGGAAGACCCTTGTCCAGGGACGGATGCGTCATTGTCAGATTCATCATCTGACTTGTTCAAGATGGAGTCACTCGGCGTACTTGGAGGGCCGGGTGGGTAATAAAAAACTTCATTTCCGAGCACCCTAATAATGTCATTGTCTTCATCATCATCTATGGGGCCCTAGGTTGTCCTTTTAGTTCTGCCTAGTGTCCTGCACAGACACAGAGACGGTCGGATTCGGGGATGTCTATAGATGAGAGTCCAAGTAGGGGCAGGCGACACTTCTAGTCCTAGATTCAGCCGTCCCAGGTGACCGTCTAACAGCTATCCTAGGTCGTGCCGTGTGTGTTTGTGATACCATTTTGAAAACAAGGAATAACAAACACAAACGTTAATTAAAAATAAGACGAAAGAAAGGGAAAGCAGGCGGTTACCTTGTAATGAAGGTGTTTTGGGTGTTTTTGGTCCCTCGGGAGAGTTACAATACGGAGTATGCGCGCCTGACTTCTGTACCTGCAAAACCACGAAACTCCGGTTGGGTGGAGTTCCGCCTCCGACGATCAAGTTAGTATGATTTACGGATGGGTAAACGTGCGGAAAGTAAATGGGTATTTTTCTCGGATTCCGGGAGATTCCGCAATAAATATTGCTCGGGTTTTTTGTGTAGGGTTTCGGAGTGACCCGACACTACGTGGAAGGAAACCCACCAAGACCTGCCCCGTAATTAAAACAATTAACAAGCATATTAAACTTAATCAAACAAGATTAAGAACAAGAATTATACCTTTGACGTGTGCTTCGCTCCCAAAGAGCTCTTACTTCACAATCCCGAAAACACGAGATCTCCGACGGATCGTACCCTCGACCCGACCCGGGCGTCCTAAGTCTCGAAGGTTAGTCAAGACCCGGACAAAATAACTATGAGTTTTACGAATCAAAGGTTTACTCTTTCTTAGAGTGCCTTTTTAATTCCACTCAAGGTTGTTCATTTCCCAATACCCAAGCTTGGTATTTATAGGGAAATGAACCCTTGAACTTCATTCCCCAACCAATGTGGGAGAATGAATAATTTTGCTAATTAATTTATTTCTAAAATAAATTAATGAATAAATACAATCACAATGCAACAAGTGTCAAGGGGAGAGAGAGAGTTAGGTGAGGACCATGTACCTTAAGGGGGAACCATTGCCTTTCTCCCCAAGGCATGGCTCTAAGCCTTGGTCCCCACTATCCTCACAAAACTGCCTCAAGCAAGCTGTTGGGCTGGCAGCCAGCTGGCACTGCCAGCATGCCCAGCCAGCTAGCACCAGCCCACCAGCAGCCTTCGCATCCCAACCAGGCAGTGATGCTTGGTGCTGGGCGATGCTTGGCGCTGGTGCGTGCCAGTGCTAGGCGCTGGTGCGTGCTGGCGCTGGCCCCAGCATCCCACGCACATACGCACACACCTCGCGCATCCAGCATGCGTGCTGCTAGCGAGCCACGCATGCTACCCCCCTTTTGTCTCACACCATACGCACACACCTTCGCAGCATCTCTCGCACATGCACTAGCTACGCACTAGTCAAGCACAGCGTGCATTGGCCTCGCACCACACGCACACCCACGCATCACACAGCAGCCATGGTGCGTGGTGATGCTGGGCTGCTGTGCGTGGCCTAGCACTATGCTGGCGCCCATGCCCTTGCACATGCATGGTGTGCTGCTTGGTGCTGCCATGCGAAGGCTAGCACACAAGCCAGCACGCATGCTGCGCCAATGCTAGGCAGGCACCCATGCTAGCACTTGGTGTCAGCGATGGTGCTGCCATGCGAGGCACGCACGCACGCAGCACCCAGTGCCTGCGATGGTGCACCTGGTGCCTGCGATGGGCAGCGATGGTGCCCAGCCTCATGCTAGGGCTGCGATAGCTGCGATGGGTTGCTCGGTGCGCCTGGTGCGCCTATTGTTTGCGATAGGCTGCCAGGCCGCGCCTAGGCTGCCATGGTGCACCTAGGCTGCAATGGCGCGCCTAGCACACCTAGTGTGCTTAGGCTTGCGCCTAGCCATGCTAGGTGCATGCTAGCCTGAACTAGCCTAGAATCCACGTGGCTAGGCCAGTGTGGTGCTAGGGCTATGTCATACTTGTCGCTTTGTGATTTTGCGACTCTCGGTCTCGTTGCCCTAGGCTCGATTTCCGACGTCTGTATTCGTAAAACTCTGCTGACTCATTAAACCCTTTCGGTTAATTCGTCGTCTCGGATCGGTGGTTCGATTGGGTTCAACCCGAAGGGTTCAGTTAAGATTAAGCTGTAACATCAATTGTACATTGATATTACTGATCGGAAGCGGCCTCCACCTAGGCATTCCGATCACTTGAACTTACTGAATAATTAGCTCTGTAATAATTCTGAACCCTCTAACGGAAGAATACACTTGTTGGAAGGACACCATTCCTTTCATTTTGTGTATGTATTTATGAATGCCAATAAATGAGGATGATTCCTCTATTTATAGCAGATGAGGATCTGCTCCCCCATTGGGGGTACAATGCCACGTGGCATCCACTGGTTGGATGCCCATGGTGCTATAGGAGGGTGACACGTGTCAGGCCCTCATTGGACAACGTGTCTAGGGTAATTTTTACCCTAAACATTTTCCCCTCAGAGGTGCTGACGTGGTTGTGCCACGTGGCGCCTGTGACATGTGTCAACAGGCAGGAGGGCGACGGTTCGCGTCCTTCCCTCTATTTTTCAAATTTCAAACTAAGGGGGAAGAGAAGGTGATGGTTCACCTTCTGAGATTTCCTATAAATAGGGATTTCCCTCCCTTCATTCCTCACTTTGCCATTTTTGAGAGAAATTTCTTGAGAGAAAAAGAGAGAGCTCCTGACCCCGCCTGCTTGCTCGTGCAAACAGCCTTCAACCTCAATACATCCGGATACCGTTTGTGTTTCGTTGCCCGACTCACTAAGGTATCCTCCTGACTTAGTCAGTTTCTTTATTTGGATGTTTAGTTATGCTGCAGCCGGCCTTTGCCGTCTGGAGCTTCTTTAGGCAATTTTTATGAATTGCATCTATTTAGAATCTCAGCCGGTTTAAACCGTCTGAGGTATCTTCAAGCAACCTCATTGGTGAGTTGCATTCAATAGACCCTCAACCGGTTTACACCGTCTGGGGTATCTTAAAGCAACCTCATTGGTGAGTTGCATTCAATAGACCCTCAGCCGGTTTACACCGTCAGAGGCATCTTCAAGCAACCTCATTGGTGAGTTGCATTCAATAGACCCTCAACCGGTTTACACCGTCTGTGGTATCTTAAAGCAACCTCATTGGTGAGTTGCATTCAATAGACCCTCATCCGGTTTACACCGTCTGGGGTATCTTCAATAAAACTTTCTTTTGAACTGCTTCGCTGTTTCCTCAGCCGGTCTCATATCGTCTGGGGTATGAGCAAGCAGTTCCCTTCTGAGCTGCTTTGCTGGCACCCCAACCGGCCTTATACCGTCTAGGGTATCTGCGAGCAGCCTCTGGATTTATTGCTTTAACGGATACACAACTGGCCTTCTGTCGCTTGTTGTAGTTCCGTTCAATTCTTTTTGCAAGCTCTGTTGATGGACCTCAGCCGGCTTATACCGTCTAGGGGGTCTTTGGACAACCTTTAATAAAATCTCCAGACTACTTCCTCTTCATATCTACCACAACCGGCTTTTCCCGCCTGTGGTATCTTTGGGCAACATTGGTGATTAACTTTTCTTCCTTTTGCCAATTTGCAGTCTGCTCAAAGTGATACCGTCTGGGGTATCATTGGCCAACATTCTTTCATCTCCTTTCACCACTCTTCTTCAACTTCAAGGTAACGTCTCGGTTCCTTGCTTTTTGAAGGTTCTTTATTTTAAATCTTCCGGTTGTATATACTTTAGAATAATGACCTCACCCATCACACACACGGCACACCACAATTTAGAGGTCAGCCGGTCTCCTGGTACGGCTGAGTCTAGGACTGGGGGTGCCGCCTCTGGGTACGGGGAGTCTCCTTGTTCATCTCCGAAACCGACCGTCTCTGTCACTATGCAGGACGCAATGGCTCGAACTAAAAAGACTGCCTTCGATCCAGAGTACAGAGGAGAAAACTCTGGGGAGTTGCCGCCTGACCCTAATCAGGTAGAGATGACAAGGGGGTCGCCGCATGGCACCCCATGCACTCCCAGTGATGGGAATTTGGGAATTGATCAGGGAGACGGTGAAGATATCGCCTCTCCCTCTAGGGTCGAGCTGGAAAACCCAGCAGGGAATGCAAGCGAGGACGTGACCGCCTCCTTATCCGGCTCATAACAAAGCCGCAGTAGTAGCAGCCTCTTGACACCGGATGCTAATAGTGAGGCGGAGGAAAGGCCTACTTGGAACAATAAAGGTGACCCCTTCCTCATTACCGTCTCGGCTAAAGATAGGGCCAGCATGGTCAGGTCTTCTTGGAGAGGATTGGAGAATAATTTTGCCACCTGAGATGGGCAATATCGTTTGGGAGGACGAGCAGCCCAATGCAGATGGGTACTTCGGCTGCTATGAGGCGGCGTTTCTAGCTGGTCTCCGCTTCCCTCTTCATAATACAATCAAGGCCATCCTTCGAGGGTATGGCCTGGGCGTCTGGCAGTTAACCCCTAATTCTTGGGTTAACATCTTGGGATACATAGCCGCCTGCGAGATGCAACACCTCAACCCCGCCTGGGAGGCCTTTGCCCACATGCATTATTTGAGCAGAAGCCCAGGTGGTTGGAGAGCCTGGTACACATTGACTACCTATCCCTAGTACCTGATGACCCTAGACAAACCGTCTAAGTGGTCGGACTGGAAGAACAGGTTCTACTTGGTCTCTGCTCCCACCCAGGAGGAAAACCGGGAGTATAGGACATACAACCGGAAGCCGGACCTCCTGGGCCATAAATGCAAAAAGCCTCGTATCCCGGATGAGGACTACGAGCGAATAATTGAGTCCAAGTTCTTTGAACAGACTACAACTACTCTCTCCAATAGGGAGATAATAAGCGTACCCAGAAATTGGGTGCCAAAGCACAAATTTCTTCGTGACGAGGCGTTTTTGTCCGTCTGTAAGCTTAGCACTCAGTTTGATAAACGTAGGTCACATTAGAGATTGCCCCTATTTTGTTGTTGGTAATGATTCATTTTTTACAATTCTTTTAACCGGATGGGTTCTTTTGTGCAGTGCGTGGCCTAGCTATGTTGCCTGCTGACAAGATGCCTACAAAGTCAGCCGCTGAAATCCACAAGGCTAATCCGGAGAAAAAGCTTGCTGCCCAGGCAGCTAAAAATAAGGTATCTTGTTTTTCCTTTCTTTTTCCTTCGATTTCCGTTTGACTTCTTTGCCGCCTGACCTTTTTGTGCGTTGTTTCAGGATGGGAGCAAGGTGCCCCGCTCCGTCACAAAATTAATAAGGCCTCGTCCTAGCGAGGAGCCGCCAACCCAAAATAAGGCGAGGAAGACTTCCTCCTTGACAGTACCCAACCGTCAGACGGTTGGGGGTAAGTCTGTCAAAAACCTCGGCCTGGGGTTTGATCTATCAGCCAGGCAGCCGGATGTCCCCGAGGAGGAGACTGGGCCGCATAGGGCATCCGGCACCTCTGTACCAGTTGAGGGCAGTCGCGACCCTCTGCCAGCATCCCAAGGTACTATTGACCCCTTCAACCTTCTTTGCTTGGCAAGCCTATGCGGGTCAAGTCGCACTCCCAGCTCCAGCCAGAAGACTCTTCTGGCAGCCGGCAGTCGATAGGAGGGAAGTATGTTGCCTTCTCACCTTCTTTTTCTGGTGCAGATCACTCCCCTCGCTGGCCGGATGTACAGTAGTACGCCCGGGCCATGCTGAAGGCCGTACCCAGAGAGGAGAAGGAGGCGATCCCAGGGATCCACACCTTCAACGCCGACCAGGTTATGGTCGGACTGGCTGAGGTATATGCTCCTCCAATTTGTATAAGTTAGTATGCCTCCTTACCCCATCTAACATCGCTTGGTCTTTTGCAGTCAATGTTGCGCGTGGAGGGGCTCAAGAAAGCCTACACCCGCAAATGCGAGGAGGTACGACGGGCTAAACGGGATGCGTCTGAGGCACATAACGTTGCCCAATATTCCATGATTATGCATGAATTGAAAACTAAAGGCATAATCATGCAATAGGTGGACTACATCAAGGCTCTTCAAAAATCTCTCCATGAAGCCCACACCAAGATTTTCAACCTCCAGGCGGCAAAAGAGAATGCTGAAGCGGAGTTAAAGAAGGTGACCGACTCTTCCAAACTTCAGGACCTGGCCAAGAAGGAGAATACAACGCTCCTGGCTGACAACGTTCGTTTGAAGAAGGAGGCGGTCAAGGCCAGCGAGAACTTCACATCTACGCTGGAGGCTGAACAGAGCCGGCTCATTGAAGAGAATGAGAAAGAATGCGCTAACAGAATGCAAAAGGCCTGGTCCCTGGTTCATCCGGAGACGGAGTATACCGTCTAGGAACTTGCCTATAAATACGCTGATCTTTCCATTGTGGCCCAGGAGTCGAACCAGCCAGCTCCAGAGCCTTATGAAGAGTGGGTCTAGAAGCAGATCGAGGCCATGCTGGCGGAGATTGACTCAGACGAGGGGGAGAATCAAGAAGAGATAGTCCCTCTTGCTCCAGAAGCCGTCTCGCAGGACCCGGCTCAGCCTCAGCCTCAACCTTAAGCTTCTCTGTCTTCCATTTTTTCCGGCCTGCGTGCCGTGTTTTTCCATGTATCTTTCACCGGACAAGGGGTCCGGTTAACACTTGAACAAGTTTAATGACATGTTCTAATATATATATAGCTGACTAAGCCGGTTCTCTTTGCAATCCTTCTTCATTTTTTGCGACTTATTGAATTTCTGCTATTTTGCATACGTTGTTAATATTGCCTGATATTGCCGGATGTGTTGGCTATGTCTGCCCCTGGGCGGGTGGTTGCTTAGTGCCAACACTAAGCAGGTAGTCGTCCATAGCTATCCGAATCAATCAGATTTGCCCGGCTGGGTTCAGGCGGATTAAGATCAGGCGTATGCTAAGGCCCCGATTGTCGCCTGAGTTGTGCTAGGGCGATAGAATGAAATCGGGGTCTATGCGACCGTTTGTATGGGGAGTCGGGGCCAACTGGGGTGCCTTTTGGCAAAGGCCGGCTGACGACAGAAGTCTGCCTTACCGCTTGTATTGCCTTGGAGCAAATTCTGGGGTCGCTGGGTAAGAATGCAGAGAAGAAAAAATAAAAAAAGAAGAAGCAAAAAAAAAAAGCCGTATGAGGCGAAAGCTCCACGTACGGTTTTGAAGCCGAGCCTTTCCAGCAATGGGGCTTAGGGACCGATATGATGATTGAGCCCTTTTTCCAAGTTAAGAAAGACTGCTTCTGACGAAAGACCCTTCACTGCACACTTTCTATCTGTCTCTATTATCGGCTGCGTGCTATCGGAGAGAGAACAACGGGAGGTTCAGTCAAAAACATTTACCGAGCTCGTAATGGTACCTCGCAATTCAAAAGTCTCTCTACGGCTGAAGAATGAGCGTGTTCTTGGGCCATCATAGAAACATAGATAGGGTCGACGACAGAACGAAGAACTCACCCCTAGATACAGCTTTTTCGTACACGTTCAGTAGCTCAGTGGTAGAGCGGTCGGCTGTTAACTGACTGGTCGTAGGTTCAAATCCTACTTGGGGAGAATTTTGAGTTATCGCTTTTCTGACCTAGCGACCCCCGTCCTTCTACTTCGTTGTGCCTTCGTTCCGGCCATAGTCCATTAGCAAGCGAGTAGGGGAACGAGCAGTTGTGACTTGACATGTAATCTCCTCGGCTGGGTTACCTTGGGGTAACAGCCAGTTAAGATCTTTCACTATTGCTTAGAAGTCTATTAGTTTTGAAGTCGACTAATGGGCGTGGTAGCTGGCTGGGGTGCTTTTTGGCAACAGCCGGCTGCCCAACAAGATTTAATTTTACCGTCTGTATTGCCTTGGGGTAATAACGGGTTCTATCTTGTTTGCAATTAGGTCAATCGAACCGGTTAAGACCGTCCGAGTTTTTGACGCTTAGAACAATGTGCCACCCGGAAGGGAGATGTTCTCTTCGACAAATTCACCCGGAAGGGCGTTGCCGGATGCCTGCTCATGGTTAGAGCAGGCGGTAAATATGTTGGCTTGGTGCCTTTAAACGGCTAAGTTAGGTACTTAGCATTTTTTGGTTTAAGTTTGGGCAAACGGATGCCCGGTTGCGCATTTGCACAAGTAGGTTTTGGAAGATGCCCGGATGTGTTTTTCACATTGGGACTTTGGTACACAAAAAGAAATTGAAGTAAAGTATCTCACATTCATTTACTCTATTTACAAAAAATGATTACATCTCCCTAGAAGTAGTACTTTTTCAAGTTATCTACATTCCAGGTTCTGGCTAACTGCCTGCCGTCTGGTGTTTCCAGGCGGTAGGTGCCGCCTCTAAATTCTTCAAAAATCCGGTAGAGGCCTTCCCAGTTGGTGGTTAGCTTTCCTTGCTCGTTTGCTCTACCGGTTGCTTCCATTTTTCTTAACACAAAGTCCCCAACTTTGAGGGGCCGCTTGTGTACTCTCTTGTTGTAAGCCCTCGTCATTCTCAGACGATATATCTCATGACGCAAGGCGGCATTGCCCCTGCGTTTTGGAAGTGAATCTAATGCAAGACGCATGGCCTCCCAGTTAGCCTCTTCATCATAGAGCATGACTCGGAGTGTTGGCTCATAAAGTTCAATTGGCAAGACAGCTTATGTGCCGTATGTCATGAGAAATGGGGTTTCACCGGTTGCCCCCTTTTCAGTTGTTCTGATGGCCCAAAGGACGTGAGGTAACTCATCCGCCCAAAGACCACCGGCTCTTTCAATCTTCTTTTTTATGCCATCTAAGATGAGTTTGTTGAAGGCTTCAACTTGACCGTCAGCTTGGGGCCGGCCAACAGATGCAAAACAATGTGAGATCCCCTGATCTCCCAACCAATCCTTAAGGGCAGACGTTTCAAACTGAGGACCGTTGTAAAAAACCATAGACATAGGCACCCCAAACCGGGTGATGATGTTCCTCCAAATGAAGGAGATGACGTCCTTTGTCTTGATGCCTTTAACCGCCTCGGCCTCAACCCACTTGGTGAAGTAATCTACAGCCACCAGAATATATATTCTACCGCCTGTGGCAGGCGTATAAGGACCCAAGATGTCCATGCCCCATTTTGCAAAGGGAATTGGGCTGTAGATAGCCGTCATATCTGTTGCCAGACGGTGTATGAGCCGGCCAAACTTCTGACACTTGTCACACTTCTTCACTAAGTCCATGGCGTCTGCCTCAAGAGTAGGCCAAAAGTAGCCTTGCCGCCTGGCTCTCTTTGCTAGAGTCTTGCCGCCTATATGTGAAGCACAAAAGCCCACATGCAGGTCCTTTAGCACCTCTTTTCCCCTCTCTGGGGTAACGCATTTCAGCAACGGCTGGAGGTAACCCTTTCTGAAGAGTTCCCCCTTGTACATTTCAAAGCTTAGAGCTCGCTTTTTAAGTACTGCCGCTTCTGATGAGGCATCCGGCAAAGTGTCGTCTACTAAATAATCTCGGATGGGGTCCATCCAGGTAGAGCTTCGGTCAAGGATTCCAATGGGATCATGTTCAATACTTCTTTTTTCCATGACTTCCCAGAAGACTGACCTAGGCGTATCACAAGTGGCGGATGAGGCCAGTTTGGAAAAAGCATCCGCCTGATTGTTCTCTGATCGGGGCACTTGACTCAGATCGAATTCGTCAAATGTCTCCGCCTCATCTTTGACCGCCTGCAGGTATTTGATCATTGCCGGATGGGTGGCCTCATAGTCACCATTGAATTGGCTAACAATCAATTGAGAGTCCGAGCAGGCGTCAACTTTTCTTGCCCCTGCCGCCTTACACATGCGTATACCGGCTAGCAAAGCCTCGTATTCAACTTCATTGTTTGAAGCTTGAAATTTGAACCGTAGTGCATATTCATATGTATCCCCTTCCGGAGATTTGCAAATCACGCCTGCACCACAGTCGTTTACCGTAGAGCTTCCGTCTACGAATAACTTCCAAACCTGATCGGTATTTTCCGACTGAGCCAGCCTAGTCATTTCGACAATGAAGTCGGCAAATGCTTGACCTTTCACTGCCCGTCTAGGTTCAAAAGTTATCTCCAGGCTTTGGATTTTAACAGCCCACTTGATCATTCTGCTGGATGACTCTATGGTAGTCATTGGACGTTTGAGTGGCTGATCAGTGTAGACAGTCACCGGATGGGCCAAGAAGTATGGCTTCAGCCGCTTGAATGCCTTGTAGAGATCCAGCCCAAATTTTTCAATCATTGGGTACCGGAGCTCAGCATTTCTGAGTATATGGCTGATGAAATACACCGGGAGCTGCTTGCCATCTCTCTTAGCAAGGAGAACGGCACTGAGGGAGTGATCTGAGATGGCTAGGTACATGTAGAGAACCTCCTTGGGCAGGGGGCTCACTAACCTTGGCAAAGAGTGCAAATGTTGTTTTAACCTCTGAAATGCCGCCTCAGCCTCTTCTCCCCATTCAAATCTTGACCTCTTCCTGATTGCTTGGAAGAAGTAAAGGCATTTGTCACCTGACCGGCTGAGGAATCTTCCTAATTCCGCCCAGGCAACCAGTTAGCTTCTGGGCCTCCTTGACGGTTCGGGGTGATTGCATGTCAATCACCGCCTGTACCTTTTCAGGATTGGCCTCTATGCCTCTTTGATCAATCAAGAATCCGAGAAACTTCCCAGAATCGACACCAAAGACGCACTTTTTGGGATTAAGCATGACCTTGTGCCGCCTGAGTGTGGTGAAGGTTTCTCGGAGGTCAGCTAGGTGATCCGCTCGAAGCTTGGATTTGACTATCATGTCATCAATATACGCCTCTAAATTCCTACCGATTTGATTAGTGAAGACCGTGTTGATCATTCGTTGGAAGGTAGCAGGCGCATTCTTTAACCCAAACGGCATCACCGTGTAGCAGTACAACCCCTAATCAGTGACGAAGGCCGTTTTCTCCTTATCCTTCTTCCATAGGGGAATCTGGTGGAAGCCTGAGTAGGCGTCCATGAAGCTCATCAGGGCATGGCCGGCTGTAGAGTCGACCAGACTGTCAATCTTAGGAAGCGGGTAGCTATCCTTCGGACATGCCTTGTTCAAATCTGTGTAGTCTACACACATCCTCCAGGTACCATTCGGCTTTCTAACCAGGACAACGTTTGCTACCCAATCCGGGTAGTAACACTGTCGAATGTACCCGGCATCGAGGAGCTTTTGAACCTCATCGGCTGCCGCCTGAGACCTCTCCTTGCCATGATCCCTCTTCTTTTGTCTGACTGGCTTTATTTTTGGATCAACGGCTAACTTGTGGACGGCTAGATCCGGGCTGACACCTGGCACCTCTTCCACTTCAAAGGCAAAAATGTCTTTGAACTTTCTCAGAAGTTGGAGCAAGTCTGCTCCCAGCTTTTCAAAAGCAACTGTCCCAACCTTGACTGTTCTGTCAGGACAGCTATCGTCCAGGACGACATCAATGCTCTCACCAGCCGGCTGGGGTCGGGAGTGGTCCGGCCTCTCCCCGGCTAGTGATTGCTATTTCATTTTTCTGGCGGGGGCCAGTTGGTCCCCCTTTCTCTTTGTACCGCCTGCCTTGGGGGCAAGCCCAGCTTCCTTGTCCACGAGGTCAGTAGGTTCCTCGCTGGGACCGGCTGCATGGGCAGTCGGCTTGACGTCTGAGAGATAGCACTCTCTTGCCGTCTTTTGGTCCCCGTTTAGGAGTCTACTGACCCATCATCCCTCTCGAATTTTATTAGCATGAGGGAAGGGATGATGACAGCCTTGGACTCGTTGAGGGTCGGACGGCCCAATATAAGGTTGTAGGCAGTCAATTCCTCAACCACCAAAAATTTTACAACCATGTGTCGTCCTTCCCCTTTGCCTCCCAGCCGGATGGGTAGATCAATCCTACCCACCGAATGCACTACCCCGCCTCCAAAGCCGACTAGAGGGTGGGGAGCCTTGTGCATACTGCTGGGTTTGTACTTGAGCTTTGTCAAGCAGCAATAGCTTATCAGGTCAGACGAGCTCCCGGTATCGATTAAGATCCGGCCAACTCATTGATTAGCGACTTTACATTCGATGACGATAGGGTCATCGTGGGGCCGCCTGACCGTTCCCCTGTCCTTTTAAGAGATGAAGACCTCAAGGAAGGTGTCTTTCGATGCCTGACCTTCGTCCTCCGAGCTGGACAACTTTCTGATGTTATCTTTGGCACCCCGGATGGAGGGACCCCCGCTAGCGAAACCGCCTGCAATGGTGTAAATCTGCTCCTCATCTGTGTCGGAGCTTATAACCGGCTTTTTTTTACGATTGTCCACCGTTTTTAGGATTACCCTTGGACTTCGTCAGATAGGACATTAAAGCCCCCTCATTAGCCAAACGGTCCAATAGCCGCCTGAGGCTGTAGCAACCATTTGTGTCATGGCCAATGTCCTCATGGAATTGACAATACTTGCTCTTGTCCCGATTTTTGACAAAGCTCTTCAAAGGAGCTGGTTTCTCAATAGTCAATCGGTTTTTTATCTCTATGAGGACTGAGGAGCAGTCCTTGTTGAACTCGTAGTTGGGGACGTACGGTTCCAACTTCTTTTGCTTCTTCTGGGACGACTGACCTGGGCGGTCAGCTGCCCAGACTTCTTTTCTTTTCTTTTCTTCTTTTTTGGCCGGTTGTGGAGGCCGGCTCTCCTTTTTGTCAAACCGCCTGGGTTCTGACGAGTGTTTGATGGCACAGAAATCCGTCGCCTGTATGTAGGCTTCGGCCTCCATAAGTGCCTCCTGGAGGGTAGCAACCCTCTTGCAGACAAGGTCGAACTTGAACGTTGACCCATCCTTCAGACCCTTGAAGAAGTCTGTGTACGCAATTTCGTCAGATAGTCCTTGTATCTGAATTCTCATCAGATTGAACCGCCTGACATAGGACCGAAGTCCCTCCTTGTCTCCCTGCTGGATAGCCCCTAGGTCGAGGCTAGTCTTCTTGGCTGGGATATTCATGGAAAAGTTGGACGCAAACAGATATGCAAGCGTCTTGAAATTATTGATGCACCCAGCCGGCAGGTTGCCGAACCACCGTTGGGCTATGCCCTTCAGCGTTGCTGGGATGCATCGACACCAAGCGGCATCATCCAACCCCTGTAGGTACATGAGGTTGGTGTATGCCATCAGGTGGTCTTCCGAGTTGGTGGTACTGTCGTAGGTACCTACCAACACGTTCTTAACCTTGGCCGGCTGTGCCGCCTCGGTTATTTCCCGGGAGAAAGTCGAGGGCTGTTCCCCTAGGTTTAGCAGCCGGAGCTGCTAGTCCATGGGCTAGACTATGTTTGCCGCCAGTCCTCCAAAGGGGGACAGCTGCATATAGGGCGATCCGGGTCCATATGGTTGTTGGGGCACATATGGGGCCTAATGGATCACATGAGGAGCAGTTCATACGGACGTGCCGTGCGACTGGCTCCCTGGATTGGTTTCCGAATGCTTCATCGAAGTATTGCGGAAGCTATCTGGATAGGTCGACGTTGAGGCCGACTGAGACATACTCTGACTTCTCTTCTCCTGGATAAACAATCGGGCGTTAGAGAAGGTCTTTTTTAACCCATCCGACTGTATATGCCAGATGGCCTTTCGCTGCCCTAATTCAGGGAAACGAATTTTTGAGAGGTCGATCAGGGGCCCATCCGCCCCCTTGGGCTTGGGGTGAGTAGGCACCCAGTCTTTAATTGGCTTTTTCCCGGAAGCCTTCTTGGCCGACTGACTCTTGATGGGACCAGCGGACTTCTTGATTATGTCTTTAATTTCCCCCTTGAAACTAGTCATGAGATTCATGAGTTCGTCTCTGGTGACGGGGGCAACCCCCTCCGCCGCCTGGGGTTGTCCAGTGTGCTTGCCACCTGGGTTGCTAGGACAAGCTTTGTCTTGGCCCCGTTCCTTCTTTTCTTTGGAACGGGTGCGCCTTGAGCGGAATGACCCGTCTGGGGCCATGTAGGTTTCGACATTGTAGTCGTCACCACTGCCACTTTTGTGGTCCGTATGGACCTCAGGGTCAGCCGTAGGCCGGCTGCCCTCTACATTCGGTACAGTGTCGGATGCCATCTCAGTAGTACTCTCCCCACAGACGGCGCCAAATGTTTCGGGTATTTTTGGTCCCTTGGGAGAGTTACAATACGGAGTATGCGCGCCTGACTTCTGTACCTGCAAAACCACGAAACTCCGGTTGGGTGGAGTTCCGCCTCCGATGATCAAGTTAGTATGATTTACGGATGGGTAAACGTGCGGAAAGTAAATGGGTATTTCTCTTGGATTCCAGGAGATTCCGCAATTAATATTGCTCAGGTATTTTGTGTATGTATTTATGAATGCCAATAAATGAGGATGATTCCTCTATTTATAGCAGATGAGGATCTGCTCCCCCATTGGGGGTACAATGCCACGTGGCATCCACTGGTTGGATGCCCATGGTGCTATAGGAGGGTGACACGTGTTAGGCCCTCATTGGGCCACGTGTCTAGGGTAATTTTTACCCTAAACAGAAGGTACCGTTGAAATTGCTTGGGACGGCTGCTAAGCAGGCGGTTCGAACACAAGCGACAATAATTAGATTCTCTCGAAAGTCAAAGATTTTCTCTCAAAGATTTTTTGCGAATATGCGAAAAATAAGGAGAGTGAAAACTATTTATAGAGGGATAAAAGTTTCAGGGGCAATAAAATTTACTCTAGAAGGTAAACAGTAAAAAACACTGTTCACCCATGCATGCGTGATACTTGTCACAGGCGTCACGTGGCGTGCCACATCACCCCTGTGAGGGGCAAATGATTTGGGAATTTTACCCCGCCACGTGGCCCAATGAGAGTGTGACACGTGTCACCCTAAAAGGAGTCCAAATGGACTCACTTGGATTTGACACGTGGCATACAAATATTCATCAGGGAATGACGACTTTTAGGGCCCTATTCCCGAGAAGGCCGCAAAGCGGCGCAGCCCACCAAATCTAGATCAAAATGACCTAGGTAAGGACACATTTACTAATGACCCTATAAATAGGGAGATTTATCCCATTTTGGGACACATTCATTTATTACATCACAATCAATTCTCTTACAACAGAGAAAACTCCTGATCTCGGGATCTGAGAAGACCTACTTTTACTTTCCGTTTTTTACTCCGAACACATACTAACTTGATCGTCGAAGGCGGAACTTTGAACAACCGGAGCTTCCGTTTGTTTGCAAGTACAGCCGGCGAGGACCCAGTCTTGGTGACGTAACTCTCCCGCAGGACGCATAAAAAACCCCGAAACAATATCAATTCAACAAAAACGATTTCAATTCAGTAAAATAAATTTCAATTTAGCAAAAATAAGGTGAAGAGTTTATAAAACTTTTAAGATGCACTAGTACATAACTAACCTTAAGTAACACCCAAAAAGTGTTACATAAAATGGTAAAAGTGTTATTATAGACAATAGGTAACACTTTAGTGAGTGATACATCCGCCCATGTTACCTAAGATCTTATGTAACACTTTGGGTAACATATGGTAACACTTTTAAAAGTGTTACTATAAACCTTCTTATGTATCACTTTTTATATTATTAGTATCATTTTTAAAGTGTTACTTATTATTTCTTATGTAACACTTACTTACCTTTAATATCATTTTTTCATCATATAGTAACACTTTATCTGACATTGTGTATCACTTTTCCAAACTAGTGTATCACCTTATTGATTATTAGGTAACATTTTTCAATCATCTTTTGACATATAATAACACTTTGTTTGACATTATGTATCACTTTTTATAAACTAATGTAACACATTATTAATTAATAAGTAACATATTATTATTACAAGTACTACTATGATTATTTAAAATATGCAACATTTTTATTTTTTTTAATTATAAAAATATTATTAACATGTACAACAACCAAGAATATGAAACTAAAATATACAATAGACCATAATTTGAATTGATACAATTTAATAATTTTTTTTCAAAAAAAAATCCATAAACACCAATTTGTTTGTTTGGCTAAACAATCTAATAATCAAAACAAAAAGAAAATCAACTTCGTCTCTAAAGGCAACATAAGTCAGCACAGTAGCAAAGAGACAGCAACAATAGCAGCAGCTAGTAGTAACAGCGCGCAAATAACAGCAGCTACAAGCCAACAGACAGCGGTACCAGGCCAGCAGACAGCAGTAGGCATTAGTAAACGTAGTAGCAACAAATAGCATCAGGTAGCAATAACAGCATACAGTAGTATCAGGCCAGCAGACAGCAGTACTAGCAGTAGGCATCAGTAAGAGTAGTGACAGCAGCAGACAGTAGTAACAAGACTGTAAAAATAGAAACTAACATTTGTCAATATTCTCGCTTTATTAAAATAAAAGGAAGACATTGAGGCTAATCTATCACATGAAATAAAAGTGGTTTATAGCATGTTGTATCTCATCTAAAACAATCCAAGTCCACTACTCCTACATTATTGAAAGACAGTAAAAGAAAATAAACATAAGAGTATTGATCCATGACTGGCAGATTGTCAATTCTCTCTTGCCTTTCATTATTTCAATTTCTTGAAGGAACGGCCAGGTCTTGAAGAACTTTATATTGATGTGGACATAATTAGCAATTCTTGATATTAGATATACTCTTTTAGAAAAACCAATCACGCAGCCTGAGTTACTAGGTTAATGAGGAGTGACTGGGTCAATCAACAGCAAATTCAAGTAAAAAATGAGAAAAATGGCAGTAGCAACACCTACCATAGCAGTATTAAATGGGCTTACCTCACCATTCCTACCGGGTTAGGAAGAAGAGTTGTGGTTGTTAACAACAAAGTCATCACTACAACTAGCAGGAAGTTGTGGCTGTTGTAGCTGCTCCTAAGAAGTCTTAAATTGCAATAAAATTGACAACTGAAAAATAAAGAGCATTGAAATCATCACCAACTGATGATATTCCACAGTAGCATAAGTGTTCAAATTTTTAATAAAAATAAAAAGCTCCCCATTTAACAACATTGGCTATTTAGAAAAGCGTACATCAATTTGTATGATGTATAATTAAGAAAGAGGGTAGGGTGATTCCCACATATATCTAGTAATCTTATAAATAATTTCAGAAGACTAGTTCCAATTTCTTGTGAGAAGGATCATCTCAAGTATTTATGCACAGAGGAGCACATAAATCAATCATCTCATTTTATACGTTAGAGCCTAAAAACATGAAATATCTATCAAGAGAACTCGACAACATATGCAATCACTTCTGATCTAAGGGGCTATAACAAGATAATGATTTGGCATCAAATGCCACTTTCGTTCTCTGCAAGATAATATACTTTCCTAATAAACTGGATGCTTTTAACGATAAATCCACTGCACCTTCAATTGACATTATTAGGGAATTGTGGAGGATCAGAGCATAAAACTTTCAGAATGAATCATATATATAGAATAATGTAGAAATTATTCATGAAGCTTAAGAGTTAGTGAGCCTACTAGCGGGACTAATCCTAAAGTTTCATATAAAAATGTGAAGCAAAACAAGCTTGCAATTATTGTTTTACATAGCTTACATCCACTAATGTAACTGCCATGAGTGTAGTGGCAATTTCCCAACCATCAGCACCATGAATTTCAATGCTTCAAACGTTCTAGTTCTAGTCCATCATAGTAGAAAATTAAAAAAATAAATGGGTTCGGATCTCCAAAATGATTAGCTCTAAAAACAATCTGCATTTCTATCACAGAATTATAAAATTAATCAAACAGAACCCATGGAAATCGAGAAGAAAAATTAAAAACCGCATTAAAATTAAAAGTATGTAATTAGCAAAAAGAAAAGAAAAGCTTACTGTCAGACTGTGAGAAAACAACAAGACGAAGAACCCAAATATCAAAGAAGTCGAACCAAACAGAAGCTAAACGCAATGAACCCACCAACATCAACCACCAACCTAATGGCTTCATCACTCTCTAATCTCCTACCTAAGCTTTGAGGAAACGGTGTCCATACAATTACTTCTCATTCTGGAAAATAATGAACAGACTATAAGTCCAATCCTTCATGTCATCGACTTTAATATCTATATGACACACAAGTAATTCAATTTAATATTATGCCAATCTAAGTTGGTTATTAAGAAAACATATACAATTTTATTGTAGTGCCCAATCTAGTTCGGTTCGAGAAATATAATACAAGTACCTCTCAATCTAAATACTACAGCTTGAGCAGTTTCTAATCATTCTAGTTAGGTGACAGGATTTAAAGTGCCAGAATTGCATTTCTAATCAAACCCAGTAACAAAATTAAAATGGGAGCTAAAAGTTAATAAAATCAAACTAGTAAGACTTTTCAGCTCTATAATTAGCTTATTAAATCTAATTAGCTTGGAATGCAAATCAAACTGAATTTAGCACAAAGTATAACTTTTACTTTGAATTCTTAGTTACTCCAAAGTACAACTACAACTCCAATTAGTAATCACAAATTCACCATCAAACAATAAAATTCGTCAAAATCTATCAACAATTAAAAATCCAAGTAAAAATTACAAATATCCCAAAAAGAACAGAAGAAAGAGAACGAACCTCAATAAGCACCATCATTACCGCATCTACGTTGCCGCCGCCACCACGGACCACCATTACTGCAACGTTGCCGCGATTCAGTGGTGCAGCGTTGCAGTGGTGCGTCGGTAGATCGGAGCAGACTTTCCAAACTGCGAGGAACCCTAAACTGTCAAAGAGACAAACTGGGGATAGAATTAGCGTTCAAAATGAAGAACCCTAGAAATTGAAGAGTTCGATAAGAGAGAGAAAAAGGGGAGAGGATAGGTAGTTCGACCACCATTGTTAAGTTGTAGATTCCCTTGATTATCTTCCTTCAAAGTTCAAACCATCAGCGTAATTGACAGAGGAGAAAGAAGAAGAAGAGTGAATGAAAAAAGAGGTTGTAGTCTTTTTTGTTTTTTTTAAGAGTGAATGAAAACCGGGTTAATTCAAGAAAACCGTGGAGAAATTGAATAAATAAATAAATAAGTGTTACCATTAAATGTTACTTATTTTAAAAGTGTTATTTTGTAGTGTTACCTATGTTAAAAGTGTTACTTTAAGTGTTACCTTATATAAAAGGGTTACTAAAGTGTTACTTATAAATCTATAATTTCGCATTTCAAAAAGTGTTACCAAAAATGTGTTACATAAACTCAATTATGTACTAGTGGCAGATGTACTAAGCTCAGCATTTCAATCTTTTTTAAAAAAAGAAAGTGAAAAGAACAAATTACTATTTTTAAAATCAAATTCAACTTTTGAGCCTTTAAACTGAATTATTTGCTTCACAATTGAAGGAGTTTGGTAATTATTTTTCATATTAATAGGATCTCAATTTAAAAAGTTGTAAATTTCTCAATATTTTCAATTTTTTAATTCTTTAGAGAGAGAAATAGAAAAATTAGAGAGAGAAATTCCAGAGATCGAAGACGAAGGATGTGTGCATTCAAAATTTTGTCATGATTTTGATCGCTGTTTTGTTAATGGTGTGATTGATGAATCTGTACGTTGAATTTGAGATCAATATGACAAAGGTTGAAGATAATGTTCTTTATAAAATATTGTTATGTTCATGGTTATTAATAACTTTGAAATTAATGTTTTTTTTTCATTTTTTTTTTATGTTCTTTTGTTATACCCCTTATATTCGTTTAATTTGTTTTATCCTTTATGGAGTTCTTCTAATTTTTTGTTTTTTTTGTAAATCTTGTATTTGTTTTGGCGCCGATGTTCTTTGAATTTAGCCCTTATATTCTTTAAATTTAGCTATTATGTTATTTGAATTTAAGTATTATGTTCTTTGAGGTATTTAGCGATACATAATTGTTGTTTCAACCTATGTTATTCTTAAATTAGTTTTTAACAAGTCCTGGAATGTTTCAGGCTTAATTCCTTGCAAGATGTAGGGCTTGGCTTGCTTCACGATTTGACTTGATATCTTGATTGAGGGCTGTCGAGGCTTTAAGTCAAACGTCATGTCGATCCTCTAGGTTTTGAGAGGTTTTCTTTAGAGAGGTTTAGGTTTTGTTCTGATGTAGCCTTCGTATTTCCTCTTCTTCTCCTCTTCAAATGATATAAAGAGTGCTCTATTTATAGAGTGAGGACTCCCTAGGGTTAGGGTTTAATGTATATTGGATGTTGAGATTGACAATAATATAACACTAATTAGGGCTTGTTTGACATTGTTTTTTGTTTTTAATTTTCTATTTTTTTCAAAACTAAAAACCAAAAAAAAAAAACAAAAAAAAAGGTATTTTCACTTTTCTGTTGTCGGTTTTTAAAATTATCATGATTTAACTAAATTTGACTAATTTTAAATTTATTATTAAATAATATATATAATATAATTTTGAAAAACAGAAAACCACGGCGGCGTTGCCAAACGAACTTTTCTGCATAATTCACTAGAGCCAAGTAAGCCAACCAACTCCAATCATGCCAGTGTTCAAAACCGGCTGCTCCGTCAAATCAGCCCCTCCTAGGAACACCGCTTAGCCGTCGCCACCACCCAAAACTTCGGCAAACACGGCAATGGCTGCCTCCACATCCTCGACCTCTCCCCCACCCCATCTCCGAACTCACCTTCTTCGACACCGCCGACGGCATCAACGTCGTCGCCTGGTCCGAATCCGACGACAGCCTCCTCGTCGCCGCCTTTGCCGACGGCTCCCTCAAACTGCACGACCTCTCTTTTCCCCCTGAACGAAACCCTTATCGCCCTCTCTCTGAACACACCGATGAAGCTCATTCCGTCGATTGGAGCCCAATTCGCAGTGATTCCTTCATCTCCGGTTCTTTCGATAATACAATTAAGCTTTGGACTGTTGATCGCCCCACTAGTGTGATCGCCTTCAAGGAACATGAGTATTGTGTTTATTCTGTTGCTTGGAATCCCCGGCTTGCCAATGTTTTCGCCTCGGCTTCCGGGGATTACACGGTTCGGTGTTGGGATGTTCGTGAGCCAGGCTCTACTTTGATCATACCTGGTAATGAAGTTGAGATTTCGTCTTGTGATTGGAATAAGTATGATGATTCTTTGCTGGCTACCGGGTCTATGGATAATATGGTTCGGGTTTGGGATGTGAGGAGTAGTAAGACTCCCATTCCTGTTCTTGCTGGTCATGGGTATGATGTAATGAAGGTTAAGTTTTCGCCACATCGCCAGAACATGGTTATGAGTTGTTCTATAGATAGGACGGTTTGTATGTGGGATTTTACGGTAAAAGGATGCTTTAATTGAGAAGTATGATCATCATACTATAACCCCCGCCGGGATCGATATGAGTGTTCTTCATGAAGGGTTGTTGGCTAGCACTGGTCGGGATGGGATGACTTATGTTTGGCAACATAGAACTGATCCTAGAGCCGAAGGAGGTATGTTGTAATTGCTTGTGTTGAGAAATTTATGTCTAAATGTTGATATATTTATAAGGAGGCAAGGAGCTTAATGGAATTGTGAATATGGAGTTTTAAAGTTGTTCAGTGTCCTCTAATTCAAAGCCAATTTGAGGACTCAATCCTCTTTCTTCTCCAAGTTTTTATGCTTGATGAGTTGATGGTATTGTATTATTATAAGTTAGAACCTACCAAGGAGTAGTATGTTTCTTAAGCTATGTGAAATTGGGTAGCATGAATGATTTAAATGGTGATTAGTGAAATAGTTCCGTTGCTGACTTACATGAAAGACTCCTTGGGAAGTTTAGCTTTGAACTTATCATACATCCTTGCAAATACTGAAATACATACTGGGTCAATGAACTTGTCTGCTGGTTCTTGGTTACTATTTTTCCTCTTAAAATCCTGGAATTGAATTAATTATATTTGCTTGGTTTTGAACTTTTGACTGAGACTGTAAGCCCTGATCAGTATTTTATTAGTTTATTTTACTGTTTTATTACTCCCTAGTCCCTACTAGTTTTCTTAATTGTTGATGTAATGTTGGGAAACTTTACTGTTATGCAGTTGCTGAGGTATATGTTTGACTTGCTTTACCTTTGGAACTAGTTTGGACATTTACATCCCTGCCATATTGCTTTACAATATAACAGTGCACACATTGTACACTACTAGGATTCAGGGATTTGGCTTTATCACTGTATTTTGTTGAGAATATCCCTAGTTGAGGACTCGAGGGTTGATAGAATATTCCCCATAAGTGGACTGAGCCCCTTCTCTTAGGAGAAATCCATTAAATTGCAAATGAAATGTAAGAAACCACTTAAGGGATCAATAATAGCAAATATTCAAGGGAGGGAGGGAGGAGGATTGTTTCATCTCACATCCCTGATTTTTAAACAGAAGAATTCAAGGCTTGTCTGGGCAGTTGAAGTAAATTGTGTGTTTATTCTTCTGTATTTGAGTTGAAGAGATGGAATTGTGTGGCGTTGGAAAGTGGAAGGAAGGTAGCTGTTGTTAGCTCAATTGAAATAGAGATGACAGTTACAGTAAACCCACCTGAAACAAAGAAAGCTAAAATATAATAACCCACATTAGGAGTAGCAGTAGCTGCTGGAGGTTGTTGAATGCTTGTAAGCTGTAACAAATGTTGACTGGTTGTTAGGAACCCATTGTAGCACCACTGTCACAGGGTAATAGGGCCTTAAACCTTGGTGTAGGTGTCTGGCTTCCAGTTCACATAGATTTGGCCCACGCTATTGCATTGATTACAGAAGGACGAAATACAATCTTTGAAGGTTTTTTTTCCAATATCTGGCCATTTGTATCTTTTATCTGTTGTAAAATAGGTTTAAGAAGAAGTTTGATAACATCCATTCTCAGTCAAAAGTCTAGAAAATGAAAGTTTGAAGTTGCTTTTAGGTGCATTCATCAGCACATTATAAAGGCACTCCAAAAAGGCTTCCAATTCTAACTGAAAACGAGGGAGGGGTGTTGTAAAAGGGCCATTAGAATACATTGTTATATTTAGGTTAGTTAAGGTTCAATTAGTTGTAAGAGTAATATGTATGAGTGTATTACATCGGAGAGATTGTCAGGTAAAGGAGATAGCTTAAAGGTTTATTGTTAATTGTCTGGAAAGAGGACAGGAACTTAATGGAATTGTGTGTATGGAGCTTAAAAGATGTTCAGTATTTTCTATTTCAAAACCAATTTGAGGTCTCAATCGTCTTTCTTCTCCTAGTTTCTATACTTGATGTTTTTCATACTTGGTGTTTTCAATCATTTGTTCATATATTAGAAGTTAGAACCTACAAGTATGTTTCTTAACCTATGAAAGTTTGAAGAGAATGGGTAGCTTAATTGACTTAAATGATGACTGGTGAAATAGTTTCTTTGCTGACTGACATGAAAGTCTCTTGGCCAGTTTAGCTTTCAACTTATCATACATGTTTGCAAATACATACTGGGTCGATAGACTTGTCTGCCAATTCTTGGTTATTAAATTTTTTGATTTCCTTTTTATTTTTTTCAAACTCTTGGGTATTATATTGATTATATTTGCTTGGTTTTGACCAAGGCTGTAAACCCTGGTCATCATTTTTTGTTTATTTCTCCTGGTTTCGTTTTGTGAGGCATCTTCTGTATTATTACTCCCCGGTCTTCAATAGTTTTCTAATATGTGTGGGAAAGTCTAATAAGTTGAAGATAAGAATGGGACGGAGGGAGTAGTATAACTAGTACTCCTCGTATGTATCTATAATTAGCTTGGTCCTGCTGAGTGGTTTAGGTGGTACTGTGGCTGTTTATTACCAGATAATTTCAATTTAAGGAAAAAGTTTATGGATATTGCACTTGTTTAATTCAGGTGGGTGTACATGACTTTTGAAGTTCATCTTATTAGCTAGTTAGCCACTCATGCAACTAAGGTGTTTACCTTTGATTAGCACGACTGATAGACTACTAGAATATGTGGGAACAGATGTTAATTGGGGTGATTGCCACTATTGCTGGGAACAGACCTAATATGAAATAGCATTTATGAATAACTTCTTGGAGCATTTAGCCTATTTCTAGATGACTCGCAGCCAGTCTTATCTTCCCTCTTTTAATTTGGTGAATAGATCTTTAACAGGTACCTCATTTAAATCACAGCTCTCTTTTTTGCCTAATGACAGGTCTTGAAACTTATTCCTCGGGAAAGGTTGTGTTTTCGTAGTAGTTGCTGCTCCATTGTTGAAAAGCTGCTTGCTGGAGTTGTCTTCCATTGGGGAAACTTCTATTTGGCGAGTGGCCATCCATTGTTAAAGACTTATATCCTTTCCCATTTTCTCTCTCCTTTCCTCCACTTGACACACCACATTCTCTTCCCTCCACATCACTTCCCACTATCTCCATCCTTTTACTCATCCTATTTTTAAATATTTTCAACAACAATGAGTATCCTATCCCATTTTCTCTCTCCTATTTACATATACCCCACCATATATTCCCTCTCCTATTAATACACTTAATTATTATTAAAGTATGTAAAAGATGTTAATTATTATTATTATTATTATTATTATTATTATTAAAAAAATACGGCTATTTCACTAAATGCCACTGAGCACTTTAATAATTTACCAAATGCCATCAAGGTTTTCAAAATTCACCAAATGTCACCGAGTTTTAAAAAAATTCACCGAGTGTCATTAATGACTGACGACCGTTAGTTGACCCCACCACTTGACACGTGTCACCTTCTGATTGGTTCGTTTTTTAAAAAAATTAATATTTTTTAAAAAAATCCAAAAGAAATTAAAAAATAAAAAATAAAAAAAAAAAAAAACAGAAAACCCTTGAAACCACCCCAGCCACCACCCCTTCCACCACTTGCTCCCTGCCGCCGAACCCCGGAACCCTACCGCCGGCGACCTGCACCCTCACCGACATGCGTGTCGGCGGCCACCGAAGCAAGCCCTCCCCCTCCCTTCCCCTCCTCTTTCCCGTCACAAAACCACGGCCACCACGCGAAATCCCTCCCCTCCTCTTTCCCATCGCGAAGCAAGCCTTCCAAACCCTTAGCGACCCTCCTCCTTCCCCACCTCCTTCCCCAGCCAACCATCCCCTCGTAACCACCCACCCCACCGTCGATCCCAACCCTCGAAACCCATGAAACCATCTCACCCACCATCGAAAGGTAGGGTTTTCGTTGGTTTTGTAGGTGGGGTGGCCGTGGATGGACATTTCGTGGGTGGGGATATTTCGTGGGTGGGGACGTGTGACCTGTCGGTGAGGGTCGCCGGCGGCAGGGGCTTCAGTCTTTGGAGGCAAGGAGGGGTTTAGGGTGGGGTGGGCGGCTTGCCGGTGAGGGTGGTAGAAGGGGTGGTGGGTGGGGATTTAGTGGTTTTTTTATTATTATTATTTTTTAATATTTTTTTGTTTTTTTTTTAATTTGTTTTAAAAAAACGGTCCAATTAGAAAGTAACACGTGGCAAGTGGTGGGGTCAACTAACGGACATTGACAGTCCACTCAGTCATTAATGGCACTCAGTGAATTTTTGTAAAACTCGGTGGCATTTGGTGGATTTTGAAAACCTTGATGGCATTTGGTGAATTATTAAAGTGCTCAGTGGCATTGGTGAAATAGCCGTAAAAAATATTGAAATGCTAATTTTCAACCGAGCTCCTAGACCTTGTCCATAAATGCTCAACCAAGTCGTTCTTTAATGCCACATGGACTTGTCTATTGCGAATCTCCCCTTTTGAAGCTATCAATCGGAGTTACGGTAAAATGTTGTTGCATTTCTGGTTGAGGACGACCCTGGCATATTTTCAGGATGTTCTTGGGCGAACTCAAGTGGATCTTTATAGTTTCAATATGTATCACGCTCGTCTTCAACGATCATGTTGTGGATGATGATGCAAGTCATCATGATTTTCCTCATCAACTCTACACTCCATGCCAAAGAAGGCTTCCTAATTATTGCAAACCGAGCTTGTAACATACCAAATGCACGCTCAACATCCTTTCTAGCACTCTCGACGTTCAGTGAACAATTTATCCTTACAGGTTTGTGGGGCCGCAATAACATCTATAAATGTTGACCATTTTGGGTAAATCTCATCTGTGAGATAACATCCTTTGTTGTAACTATTTTTGTTAATTGTGAACAGAACTTGTGGAGACGATTATTTATTATATCATCAAACACCGGAGAACGTTGAAGTACATTAATGTCCTTGCATGATCCAGGTGTCCCAAAGAAGGCGTGCTAAATCCCTGGAAGCAATCGCTTCTAAAATAACACTCGTCGTTTTAGATCTTCCTTAATACATTCCTTTCCATCCAGCGAGACAAATTTTCCATACCCAATGCATGCAATCAATGCTGCCAAGCATGCTAGGGAAACCTATGTCCTCCCCTTCTCTAAGGAGGCGTTGGATATCTCCCAATGTTGGCTTGCGAAGGTACTCAGTTGCAAATTAAGCAATTACTCCTTCGACAAACTGTCCAAGACATTCTCTAGCAGTGCTTTCACCGAGCTTTAGATATTCATCTACTTGATAAGCTGAACAACCATAAGCTAACATACGTATGGCTATTGTGCATTTCTAAAGGGGTGAAGCACCAAGATGCATGGTAGCATCTGGGTGTTGTTGGAAGTAGCGGTTAGTTGCACTTAACGTGTTGACAATGCGAAGGAAAAGGGGTCTTCGCAACCGAAACCTCCTACGAAACGCGGCTTCATCATGTACTGGTTGGTCACTAAAGTAATCTGCAACTAAATTGTCATCGTGAGCTGCTTCACGATTTCTCGGCACAGTTATCCTTCGTTTTCTTTGACGTTTTTGTTCATTTTGCTGTACTGAATTGTTTACAGCTACAAGTACTACATTTTGCATTACTTATAATCGATGACTCTCGTTGATAAAATTCATGTCCCTGTGATCATACGGTTGAACTTGAAGGTGAAGAAGAAGAACTTGAAGAGTTAGAATTGAAATTCATATTATGCTTATTACCAAACAATATATCAGATAAAAGGTTGATGGTTTTTTTTTCTCTAAGGGAAATAGAATGCTGTTATTAATAGATGTAATGTTATTGGGAGTAATTTTATGATTTTTATAGATAAAAATAGGATAAGGTTAGTAAAAAGATAAGATTTTCTTTTTTTAACGATATGTGGTCATAAAACAAGAGATGTCAGAAGATAGGATTTTGATTAGATGTAATGTTATTGGGAGTAATCTTATGAATTTTATAGACAAAAATAGGATAAGGTTAGTCAGAAAATAAGATTTCTAATAAGGTTATGTGGTCATAAAACAAGGAATGTCAGAAGATAGAATTTTGGTTAGATGTAATGTTATTGGGAGCAATCTTATGAATTTTATAGACAAAAGTAGGATAAGGTTAGTCAGAAAATAAGATTTCTAATAAGGCTATGTGGTCATAAAACAAAGGATGTCAGAAGATAGGATTTTGGTTAGATGTAATGTTATTGGGAGCAATCTTATGAATTATATAGACAAAAATAGGATAAGGTTAGTCAGAAGATAAGTTTCTAATAAGGCTATGCGGTCATAAAACAAGGATTGTCTGAAGATAGGATTTTGGCTAGATGTAATGTTATTGGGAGAAATCTTATGAATTTTATAGACAAAAATAAAATATGGTTAGTCAGAAGATAAGATTTCTAATAAGGCTATGTGGTTATAAAACAAGGGATGTCAGAAGATAGAATTTTGGTTAGATGTAATGTTATTGGGAGCAATCTTATGAATTTTATAGACAAAAATAGGATAAGGTTAGTCAGAAGATAAAATTTTAAATAAGGCTATGTGGTCATAAAACAAAGGATGTCAGAAGATGGGATTTTGGTTAGATGTAATGTTAATGGGAGCAATCTTATGAATTTTATAGACAAAAATAGGATAAGGTTAGTTAGAAAATATTTCTAATAAGGCTATGTGGTCATAAAACAAGCTAAGGGATGTTAGAAGATAGGACTTGGGTTAGATGTAATGTTATTAGGAGCAATCTTATGAATTATATATACAAAAATAGGATAAGGTTAGTCAGAAGATAAGGTTTTTAATAAGGATATGTGGTCATAAAACAAGGGATGTCATAAGATAGAAATTTGGTTAGTATTGCAAGATAAGATTTGCTATGTTATCACAATAATATAAATTAACATTAACAGACTTTAACTAAATTTAGTACAGATAAACTTCATATTAATACATAGAAATAACACTCATATTAAAATGGTACATTGACAATAATTCTAGTTACATTGACAATAACAATACTAACAATAATAATATAACATACAACTCATAATCGTAAATAGTAATAATGATAACCAGGTACAATCAGCTAAATTAAATCAAAGCGAAAATCTACTACAAAATTCATCTCTAAGTTTCTTATAAATTTATAATTCAACTTCATCAAGAACGGGCTTCTGCATTAACCTTTCTAACATTCTAAACTTCAGAGCCTCGTCCTTTTTCCTTTTCTTTTCTTCAGCTTGTGCTTTTTTTAATTCATCTCTTTCCTTCAACTGATCCAGTAGTCGCCCACCCAAGTCATTCAACTTATCACCAACTTCGTTAAAATTTGTATTTAACGATTCAATATTTATACTTGAAGATGAAGTAGTTGATGCTTTACCTTTCATCTTTGTTTATTTTATACCACCGGGTCGTTTAGCTCTTCCCCCAACCTCAGATGGTGAATCAGGTTATGATCTTTTACCGTTTCCCCCACTTTCGGTTGATGTTTGTTGGCAGGTAACATGTTCGATTGTTCTTTGGCCAATGAAGGATCCCATTTCGGATATTTTCTCAAAGTTTCAAAACAATGTAAGAAACAAAACATCTTATCGTTAGTTGCATAATAATCTTTGTGAGCAAAATTCTCCCAATTTTGCTCGGACTCACCACTACTCTTGGTTCGATAATGATAGCCATATGCATCTACCCATTTACCACAAAGTAAATTGATAAAATCCCATCAATTTTGCATAGATTTAATGTTTCTTACCTTTATTTCAGCAGGGTTTTTTATTCTAGCCTTTTCGTAAAGGTTATAGATTTCAACCCATAACCCACTTTTCTTTGTCTTGGTTCCCCTCACTACGTCACCTCCTGCATTTATGTAGGCCGATACAAATGATTTATCTTCGGCTATGCCCCATGATTGGTTTTTCCTTTGCCCCGGTGGTATTGACATTTTGTTCGGGAACAATTTTGATATCAACATTGTCAATATCTTCTAGATGTTGTGCCTCCACTAATTGTTCCACATGTTCATTACCACTCTCCTCTATTGGAATTGCATTGCTACCACCAAAACCTCCCGGTGATTGATCCATGTTCTGAGTGAAATGTTCAAAATTGGGAAAAACAGACATATTACCAAGAGGTTGTTGAGATGATGAGCTACTTTGAGGAAAAGGGAAAGAAGGTTGAAATTGTGGAATATTATTGACATTTATTGGTCTTGATTGACTACTATACCATTGTAAAGCAGCTTGAAACTGAGGATTACTCAATAAATTTGGATTAAAATGAGGATTATTTTGATCATATTGAAAGTTTGGATTATTTGGAAAATTCATAATATTTCCGTAATTTGAATTAGTACGATCCATATTGAAAAATATTTGAAATTGGAAGTGAAATGATGAAAAAAATTTGTGTTTGAGTGTATCAGATTTTATCCGCAAATATGAGATTAATGGGAAAAAAATGCAAAAAATGAAAGTGTGTGAAAATATGGAAAAATTAGTGAATCGCTAAACATCGCCCGCAAATCTCCACATAAAGCCCACAAATTTGTATTGAAGTGACTTTATTGCCCTTTTCGTTTTTTAAAAAAAACACTCCCTACATCTCTCTAAAAAAATCAGAAAATCTACCTCTCTAAAAAAAATTATTTACGACAATATCGAGGCGGCAAGGGAAAGAGGTGGCGGCGGAGGAAAGGCAGCGACCTGGTGGCAAGGTAATTATTTAAATAATTTTTTTTTAAAAAAAAAATAAGGGGCGAAGGTGGGGCGCCAGCTCCGGCAGCCAAGGCCGGTGGCGTGGCGTCTGGCTTGGAAGCCCAGCCACCGGAGAGGCGTCCAAACCAGACGCCAGGCCATAGGCTCTGGCTGCCAGGCGCCTCTGCCTATGGGTGGGCGTCCAGTTCAGGCGCCTGCCCACTGGCTATGGCTGCCGGATACGCCATCGCCAGTGGGTGGGCGTCCTGGCCAGGCGCCCCACCTGCCGTTTATTTTTTTATTTTTTATTTTTTTTTTGTAAATTTATTTTGTTTTTGGAAAATCAGAAATTTTGTTTTATTTTAAATAATTTTGTTTTATGTCTAATTTTTTTTTTAATGTGTTTGATTTTTTAAAAATATTTATTAATTTTTATGTGTTATTTTTTATAAATCCAGTATATATATTTTTTATAAAATCAGATTTATTTTGTGTTAATGTTTAATTTTTTTTACGTTTGATGTGTAAACATTTTTTATGTCTTAATTTATGTAGTATGTGGAAATTCTTTGTGTTAATGTGTAATTGTTTTTTTTTAAATGTGTAATACATTAGGGTATTATGTGTGTATTTGTGTATGTGTAATTTTTATTTTTTTTTTGTTTAATTTTTTGAAATATTTTTTTTTTTTTTTTAAATCAGAAATTTTGTATCCCCTTTAAATATTTTTGTTTTGGGTCCTATTTATTTATTATGTGTTTGATTTTTTATAATCTTTATTAATTTTATGTTTATAAACATGACGATATGTTGTAAGTGTTGGTATTTTGTATGTGTCAGTAGTTATTTATTTTTCTAAGAAACTTTTTTATGTTTATATATTTTTAATTTTTTGTAGAATTCACTGGGTCGTCATAGTGCAGGGAAGAATCTAGACCTTCTTAGTAGAAGCTATTCAGTGGAGAGGTCGGGGCATAGACATGTTAGATCCCGTGGTATTTTGGCCTCGGCTCGTAGAGAACGGATCCACCGTCGGGATGATGATGACGATGACGATGATGATGTTGAGGAGGGTGACCAGGAGGACGCATATGAGGATGAGGATGTGGACGATGGGAGTGGACCGTATGATGATTACGGTCCATTCAGTCAGAGGGTTGATGACATGTACGAGACACATATGGTAGAGGTGCGTAAGGGTAGGGGTGGTAGGTTTGTTGGTAGATCTGACACATCATCTGCGTCCACTGTGTCTAGGGCAAGCAAGAAACGGTCGAGGGCCGTTAATGATTCTTGGGTTGTTAGGAGTGAGGTGCCCGGTGGGCCTGTAGACGGGAGTGTGATTCCTAGCTTTCTAGGACACATAGCTACCCGTATTTGGGAGGACCAGGAGAGGCCTTCAGTTACGGGCATGTTGAAATGTCATACCCGGGAAAAGACTTGTAACTTTTTGCGTACATGGGCTGAGGCTTGGCCGGTGGAGAGCGAGATGTTCGAGCGATTGGAGGGCACTAGGGTGAATCACGTTCCTGCCACCATGCACGATAAGATTGACAGTACGCTGATCACGGCTTTAGTTGAGCGATGGCAGCCGGATACAAACTCTTTCCACCTTCCGTTCGGTGAGATGATGATCATGTTACATGACGTCGAGGCCATTCTGGGGATTCGTGTTGAGGGTAAATGACTTTGTGCTGTGACTGATGCGGATCAGGCAGATTTGCTGGTGGAGTTGTTGGCGGTGGACAGGGCTGCACTGTACACCGAAGCTCTTGGTGTTTGGGAACACGGCGGTGTGAAGATCGCATTCGTGTTGCAGCGGTGTTTGTACCCCAGTGCACGTAGGACGCACGACGCACAGCTGGCTGCTTATGTTTTTCTACTCTTCGGATGTACCTTGTTTACGGATAAGAGCGGCGGAAACAAGCTCAGGCCACGCGACATAGTTGAGGCGTGTGACCCCGACAATGTAGGCCAGTTTTCTTGGGGATCGGCTACGTTGGCGTATTTGTATCGCCAACTAGGATTTGCGAGTCGAGCTGACGCAGCAGGTATCACTGGGTGTCTGGTTTTATTTCAGACCTGGATATACGAGTACTTTCCTGCATTGCGACCACATCGTGACCCGGTTCCTATTAATGAGGGGATGCCGCGTGCTTGTGCGTGGAGTCCGCGCTCAGAGAAGAAGTCCGTTTACCGCCTCCGATCGATACCGTTATTGCTTGACAGGATGTCCCCCTTAGAGGTAAAGTTTATAAATTATTTCTACAATTTATTATATGCATTTATTATATTCATGTTACTAAATTTTAATATTATGTGCAGGTGAACTGGATGTCTTTCGGCCCGAATCCTAGTATTAGGGTACCTAGGACCCTGTACACGGGACTCATTCACTATCGTGAGATAATGCAGGCGTACATGCTCCAGCGTTGTCTTCGCCAGCTTGGATTTGTCCAAGTTGTCCCTCCTCCCCCGGCATGCCCGATGAAGGCGGTCCGATCTGCATCGTCGAAGGACTACGTCGTGCATTGGCCGGATATCATGACTGGGACGTGGGACCAATTTTCGATGGTTGCCCGCTTATGAACTGCGGAGTTGCAGAGGCCGCCATCTGGGGTTCCTCCCATATGTGACCACTACTACATGGAATGGTTCAACCGGTATTCGCACCCGAGGTTGATTGCAGACCTCGACCACAGCGATGCTGATTATATGCCACCGCCTACTGCCGTGGAAGCGGTATGTCTCATAAAACATTTATCGTTGTTTTTTTAATTATGTTTTATATGTTGTTATTGTATTTCATGTTTTATTTTTTGTTGTATGTAGTGGATGGGAAAGATAATGCAAGACGTACAGAAACTCTCTGTGGAGAAGGACAGCATGAGTGCAACAGTGAGAGCTGCTGTTGATAGTTTGGAACAGACCCTTGCGCATTGGGGGTCGGCGTCCAAGAGGGATTACTGATGGTTTTGGCATTTTATTTGTAGAGCATTTTAAATATTATCATTTTAGTTTTTTAAATTGGACATTATGTTTTAAGTTTGTAACATTTTAGATTATTGTTTTAGCTTTCAACTTTGACATATTATCATGGCTGTTTTTAAATTTTGACACTACCTTTCGTGGATCCGCGCAACTTACCCATGCAACATATAAATGTAGTAAGCAATACAATATAAAAAATTAATGTTCTCATTAAAATAGCAACGTAAAAATAAGGTTACATAGAAACAATGTAAACATGAAAAACTAAAAGGCAGCTAAGGTGTTCCATTCGTGGATCCGGTCATGATATAGCGCATCTCAACCCTCTACGCTCGCTGTGCGAATGGTGTACCACCGAGGTATAATCGGTGGCACAGGAAAATCGGATGACATGTCTAGTCGGATGAAATGTCTGTATGACAACCCAAGAAACGCAATAGCTACCTCTCTGACCGGTGTAGTGACAGTCTCACGCGAACACCAAGGGAGAACCGTGGTACAAGGATAATAAGCTCGACTATGCAATCCTAGCTGAAATGCATGACTGTACACTTATAAATGTTTGCAACGGCAAACAGATCTAGGGGCGCGTCAAAATAATGATTTTGACCGCAAGGTCCACCTCCCCATCGGATACGCCGCAGAGCTATCCAAGTCATCCTGGTACACATGACGATAAACATTTCGGTTATAGGCAATTTCGCTGTACATCAACTGACGCACCAAACCGTAGTTGTCTTCGCCCATTTGAAAAACATCAGCCACGACCCGGAATCCGCAATTACCATCTCCGACTACATCATTCCACCCTTCCAAGTACGGCATGATGATGTTAGGTATCCTGTCCTTGTACGGAAACTGATCAATATCGTTTCTTCCTATTCACCATATAATTAAACACAGTTAACAAGGTAGAAGTAACCTAAGAAACAATGTGCAATGTAAATTAAAGTAAGCAATCGTACCAGTTCTCAGGGGCATATTCACAGACGAAGAAGAATGACTACGACTAGATGACGATGTCCGACCACGACCACGACCACGACTAAGACCACGAATGTACTCAAACGCACTCCTGTTCCGCCGTTGGCGACCTCGAGGACGGTCAACTCCTTCGGGTTCCTCATAATCTAAGCAAGACGTGTTGAACATGTCATGAAGTACATGAGTAGCGTCACGAATAATAGAAGGATGACTGGAGGACACTCGGTCATACATCGAACGAAACTAATCCAACTCCTCCTGTTCATGGTCGACCGTTTGAGTATCTGCATGCTCACCAATAACGAGCGTCCGCCAGAATGAATGAACCTGATCAACATGTAACGACGCCCTTTCTTCTGTAATAACGCGGTGAATGGTGCATGCGCAAGGTAATCCATGAGTTACTGAAATAGCACACCCGCACCGAACATACACTTCATCAGCCAAGTCCTTCATCCTGTTGAGCTCAGTCAGAATCAACCCCAAGTAGTAGTGTGACACACGACCATGGAGAATCTTAAATATGAAATGGCTATACATCGTACCATGTCGTCGTCTGGAGTCCTCTAGAGAGTTCCTGATGTCGTTCTTCTGAGTTTCAATTGACTTGTTTAGTCTATCGAACAGTGTATCTAAAGCAGCGGTGGAAGAATCAATCCAGTCCTTGGTAGCTTTATGAGCGCTCTCAACTCTACATGTTGTAGTGTTCCCGAAATGAAGTACTTGGTTTGTCCAATATCTGACAAACTTTTCCCTGTGAGGGACCCATTGCTGCATCACATAGTCCACCAGTGCCGGACACCAGTGGTACGAATCCCTGAAGTTAGCCAATTCTCGCTCGTACACTGCCTCTGTGGTAGCTTGTAGGATCTTCCGCCACTTACCATTCACCAATCTCTCTGCCATTTCCAAATTCTTGTTGAAAAGGTTGTAGGCTTTCACTTTCACGCAGTTGTTGATGTGCCATGTGCACAACAAGTGCTTCGACTCTGGAAACAACTCCCTAATGGGGGCAAAGAGACCTCCCTCACAGTCACTGACGATGGCTGCTGGATGAACATTAGGCCCGATGTAGTTTCTCAGCTTCTCCAAGACCCAATAATAACTTGGAGCCGTCTCATCCTTGATGATTGCATGACCAATCAGAAAGTTCTGGTTCGTTGGAGTCATCCCCATGATCTCAACCAATGGGAACTTGTACTTGTTTGTCTTGTACGTTGAGTCGATCAAAATCACAAATGGCCAAGACTTGATCATATCAGCACAATCAGGATGCACAAGGAAAAGATGAGTCACCTCCGCTGTATCTTCATCAGAATCAAACCAGAACAGGTAACCACGTGATTGTGCCTGGTGTAGCAGCTGCTGTATAGGGTTCCTTCCCTCTGACCGTTCAAACCTGAGTTGTTGTCTGACGTTGTAGATGTGTCTTCGGTTTGGATGGTCTTCTGGAAATTTCACTAACACAGATGCTAATATTTTAGCAGGCTTGACTTGAGCATCACTCATTTCTTTCACAACTAGTTTCGCAGCAGGACTTAAGTCGCTCAGCTGTCGATGACCCTCTTCATATATTATCATCTCATGGTTGTGATACCCCCATTTAGAGTAACCAATCACTTCCCAACCATCACGACTCCGTAGTTGTCGAACCTTTACTTTGAACTCACACCCACAACCTTTCCGCTTTGTATCAAACCGAGTGGCTGTACGGAAATCTCTTTCTTCTTTTTTGCGATAACGGTCGCATCTCAAAATGCGATCCATTCTACCATCCCGTTGAGATTTATCAGTTACTACTACCAAGCAAAATCCAGCTGTAATTGCAACCTGTTTTGCCCAATCAATCACTTGTTGAGCATCTTCGAATGAACCATCATGTCCAAATATCCCACTGTAATCATTTTCGTCTCCACCATAATCCTGCATCAATTATATATTATAATAAATATTAATTCAAGCTTAAATTAATACATTTAACACAACATTAACACATAATTAATATCTACATTTTTAATTTGTAAATTTCATTTCTACATTTAACGGATAATACATTTAATTTCTATATTTACACATAATTAACACAAAATTAAAAACATAATTATGTATGATATTATTCATACACATACAAATTTAAAACACAATCATTTATAAAAGTATTCATACACATAAACAATTAAAGCATAATAATATACATTAACACAAATCTAATCACATCATAAATAAAAACATTAAATTATTAAACTTAATTTAAAAAAAAAAAAAACCGTTTTGAATTTTCAATTTTAAATAAAATAAAAAATAAAAATAAACCATTTCCAATTTTTTTTTAATACAATTTCGAATTTTCAAACTTAATTTTTAAAAAAAAAACCATTTTGAATTTTCAAACTTAATTTTTAAAAAAAAGATTTCGAATTTTCAAACTTAATTTTAAAAAAAACCATTTCGAATTTTCAAACTTGATTTTAAAAAAACCATTTCGAATTTTCAAACTTAATTTTACAAAAACCCATTTCGAATTTTCAAATTTAAAACTATTTCGAATTTTTTTTTTAATACAATTTCGATTTTTCAAATTTAAAAAAAAAAAAAAAAAAAAAAAGCAGGGGCGGCGTCTGGCAGAAACGCCACAGCCACGGACCTGGCGCCTGGCAGGGCCGTTACATCCACTAGACTGGCGCCTGGCCAGGATGCCTGTCTGCTGGTTCTGGCGTCTGGGCTGGACGCCGGTGCGGTGGTTGTGGCGTCTGGCTTGGACGTCCATGCTACGGTAGTGGCGTCCAACCTAGGCGCCGGCGCCACTGCACGACCACCTCTTTCAGACGCTGTTACGTACACCGTGAATTTTAACGGTGCTTTACCTCGTTTTCCGTCGACGACAACGTACCTCCGGCGTCCCCCGCATCTCCGGCCTGCCCTCCGGTCTCCCCCGGCGAGCCAGTACGGCTCCACATTTTTTAGATCGAGATTTGTTCAATTTTAGAAAATGGGCAAAATTGTCATACCAAGTCTAATTTGTGGGCTTTATATGGAAATTTGCGGGCGATGTTTAACAAATCCCAAAAATTATACTCACTTTATAGAAAACAAAATCTTATGACCGTTGGTGTATTTTGTTTTCTCAAATAATTTACTGTTTAGAAATTACAGTCGTTTTATATTTTTAAATCACAAAAAAAATTGCACCATTTGAACGAAGACAAGTGTCACCCTTTTTAAGCTATTTGACCGTTGTATTTTGGCCATTTCTGCCTTCACGTTACTTTTTGCTTTTTTTTTTTTGTCTTTTTTTGTTCCAGTTTTGGCACGTGGGACGAGGCAACTTCTCCTTTCCATAGAAAGGATTGGGTATTATCCTCTCATTAAGAGGATCCTTTTAGCAATTTCCACATTCATAAGGAAGCTAAAAAGGAAGCAAAAGGAGAGTTAAAAGGATTAAAATCCCCATTGTTGCTGGTGCTCTTAGAGCATGAATATTGTTAAGGAAACAACTTTCCTTTCCCATATTATCTCTCCTCTCCTCCATTTGACACCGAAACTTGCATAATACACCAGGGTAGCGTAGCTAAATTGATTTAATCAACTTTTAGAAAAATATATACAAGTTTAATCACAAGGATTTTTCCTGTTTTTATAGCATTCATATTTTGGTACTTATCCTTAATTACAGATATCTTATAATTTTAGAGAGAAATTTTATAGAGATCTTAAAATTTTAGAGAAAGAAAATTGGCGAATGATAGAATTGTTGAAGAAGTTGATAATTTAATGGTTTATCAATCTGAATTTCGCCATGATTCTGATGCTAGTTTTGTTGTTGTTGTTGATGATGATGATATTTCAATAGAGGTGAACTCGAGGATATTATGAACGAAAATGAAGGTAAATTGTTTAATCTATTATCTTTTTGTTTGTTAATCCTTATTTTTTATTGTTAAATTTAGTTATTATTTTGTTAATTTAAATTTTATTATCAATCTACATTTATATTTATTTGGGAAATTCTCCATGGTAACCTTAAACTTTTGTTTTTTTTTATCAGTGGTAGCCAAAAAATTTCTATTTATCATTGGTAGCCTCATAGTCAATAATTTTCTACAACATGGCATTACTAATACTAAAAAGGTAAAATAACCTTTTAACTTAATGTTTTTGTGGTTAATAAGATTAACTAAGGTTAGTAATAGGTTAGAAGTTCTAACAACCTATGTTTTTTTTTACATTTCTCTCCAAAAATTTCCCCTCCCTTTTTTATTCCTTTTATATGCTTAACCTAGCGTAGCAACCACCCCTCTTTTTATTAATATTACTTCCTCTTTATTCCATTGGAGATTTGTGAGAAAATGAAGATTTTTTTTTTTTTTTTTTTTTTGAAAGAGTAAATGAAGATACTGACATTGTTAATTAGAGCAGTAGCATGATTTTCAATTTCGGAGCCACTGTCAAAGATGTCCCGAACTTGCGTCAATGATGCACTAAAATTAAATTCATTGAAATTTCTTAGATTAGTTCACCAAAATATTAGAGTTTAACAGCAAAATAAACACCTGTTTTCCAATGTTAAATATGAGTATGCAAAAACTAGTACATAAAAATCATAACTAGGCATAGTATAGCAACTGCTTATGATTAGATGTTGATACCCTATTTATGTAGTTGTTCTTCGTAACTGTGGCTGGCTGTTGTTGCTTCTTCTTCTGATTTTTTATTCTTGTACTTTTCCTTGCAGTCACCCCTCCTTTACAGGTTTGGGTCTTATGCCCAAATGCCTTTCAGTTGCTACATTACACTGTTTTGGCTCTTTTCCGGTTCTTACAAGGTCTCCCCACGCCTCTTATCATTTTAGGTGGGTGTATGTAAGCCATGTTGATCTCTGGCCACTTTTCAACATCTAGTATTGACTTGATACCATGGTTGTAAGTTGCCTTATACCTCTTCGCTGAGTAATAATCATGAACAAAAGTGTGGGGCTCTAGTTTTGCATGTAATATTGCTCTCATGCCATGTTTACACGGAATACAAGATAGTTGCCATGCCCCACATAGGCATGTAAGGTGCTTCGGGGACTTTCCATCTAAAATCTCGTACTCTCCATCTCCACACATGAACGGTCTGTAGGTTCTAAAATCATGACTAAGCTTTTGAATCCTTTTTATAATGTTAGGACATATATCATTCCTATCCTATTCTTCACATGTCTGTCTCCTAGTAGCTATTATGACCATAGTATGACGCCAGGGCCGTTTATGAGATTTTGGAGGCCCTAGGGCGAAGAAATAAATTGGGGCCCTACTTATACTTCCTCGGTTATATTGCAACACTTTGTCTTAAAAGATCTCATATTTGTAGTCAAAGTGTTGCAACTTTTTTTTTTTTGTTTTTTACTTCGAATTAATAGTCCAACTTGATACAAATGTCTCAATTGCCAAAACTAAAATAACATCATAATAACTGAGTAATCTATATCTATAATAATATTATTAAATCTCATGGGGACAACATGTTGATGACCCTACGTATAAATATTTGGACCATATTTAATCTCTCACAACCCTTGGAATTTCAATCTTCCATGACTATTATTATTCTATCAAGTGGACAACCATATTGATTCCCCATAAATAAATTCTTTTTTATTCTATTGTACTTGTTTTTATATTCCACAATTAATGTCACTCCTATAACTTAATTAATATTTACAAGCTGTAACTTTTCATTAACTTGGATTCTAAAAGTTTTAAAGCATATTATGCAATGTTTTCCGGAGTTTCTCTACCCATTCCTTGAAGTTGACCAAGTTTAGGCTAAAAGCCAACTTTTCGGAGAGCTCCGGGCACATTAAGTTGTTGTTTTTATTAGTTGCAGACATGATTCTACAATTGAAAGAATTTGCAATGAAAAATCATTCATAAAACCAATAAGTTTGAATTTTAAAGCATAAATGCAAATTTCAATTTTATTAAGCGTTTTAACCACACATTTAAAATTGTCCCATTTAGGCGAGAATAAAACGATTCCAACATCTCAATAATCAAAAAGTTGATTAAGCATGCTTTGGCTTGTCTTAACACTTAATATTTTAAGGTAAGCAATCCAATTGCTAATAACTCTAAGCTACTCTTGGTTCGATAAAACGTCGCATCTAATGCTTTATTGACATTTTATCTCCATTGCCACGACATCTAAGGACTCCTTACTAATATCGTTGAGTCTAACCAAAACTAACGTGTATGTGATGCCTTGCTTTGGCAAGCACACCAACATACCTTACTTCCCTAGGAAAGCAGTAATGATGTACTTTGGCACAACCCATTACTATTCTCATTAGTTTCGTAAGTGTCATTTTGGGATGGCAGATTTAACTCGATTTTCTTTGGGGCTTAGGGTTTCTATGTTGGTTGATTTAAGTGAACTAAACTAATCATTCAATATTCGAAATCTTAAACATGCATCTAACATCGCAATCATATATAAGCAAAAATATATAAAGCATAATTAAAGATGCATTTGGCAACTAGCATGACCCCTTGAACTTGAATCTTCAAATCTTCAAGGGCCTTCGTTGCATCCTCTTGGCTCGTCTTCTTAGAAATGTCTTTTTCTTTGAGACATCACCACCAATTATGCAACTACTAATAAGACTAGGACTAATCTAAATATTAAGGTACAAAAATACGCAACGGTACGTAGACCTTATTTAGATTTACAAAAATACATAACGGATTGCAATCCGTATTTACTATCCTAATCGGGCCCCACTAGTTGTCATTTTGTAAAACCTGTGATAGAATATTCATTCCATTCATCCATTCACTAACGTGAATGGCTCATGCATTTTACAAGTAATTCAAGCAACATTCAAAATGAGCGCAAAACTAGTTACTAACTTAGGTGGTTAATCCAATTAACACGCCTAATTAAAGCTAGTCAAAGTTGTTAACCGATTATGTGATTAAACGCAATAAAATTAGCTCAAAAATTAATGAGACTCCCACTAAATTTCGCATCTAACTTAATTAAAATTAATCCAATTAATTTAATTAAGCCGATTTACCCAAATTTTGTCAAAATTATTTTGCAAGTACCGAGAAAAACCGAGGCCTAGCCTCGTTTTAATAATTAAATAAATAATTAAAAATGGCAAAAATCGCATAGCCCTACGATGCTCTAGTACCAAGCAACGAGGCTTGGTTTGCTAAGCACCGAGCCACGGCTGCCTTGCGTGGGTGCTGCCTCGCAGCACTGTTGCGCCAAGCAACTTGCTTGTGGCTGACAGCATCGCACCATGTGCGTTATGCTTGCCACAGTAGCGCACTTGCAACGCCAGCAAGTGCGGGCCTCAAAGGCCCTTGCTGTTGTGCGAGCTGACGCTGTCTAGCAGCCGCACAACACACCTTGCACAAGCACCCTCCCAGCACCATGCGCACCAAGCTCGCACACACACAAGCACCAATAGCCGGCACAACCTTGGCAGCCATATGCGGGTTGCGCAAGCAGCCCAGCTGGTCGAGAGATGTGCTCGAGGCTTCGTGCCTCAATTTGCGTGCTCGTGCCTCTGGATTTTATCCTGAATTTTTGTGTGACATAAATTTAATTCTAAATTAACTTTAGAATCAATATTAAGCAAAAATGAAAATAAAACAAGTCCAATCTAAATAAATTCAATTTTTTAGTGCTCAAACCAAAATTAATTCAAGAACCATTCTTTAAATTATTTTTGACTCAACTTGATACTTCAAAAAATGAGGGTTATTCTCACGATTAATTTATCCAAACATACACTAATAATGAGACTTGACAAAATAAAAGGGATTGGAAAAATAAACATAAGCATCCAATGAAAAATTTTCCAACACTAACTTGTGTAAACTTGAAAAATTACATCCTTCCAATATGAAGAGTAATCAAATTTTAATCACAAGTTTGAACTTTTAAGACTTTAATCAACTCAAAAATGATTAAAATAAAAAATTAGTTCAATATGGAATTTAGAAAGTTAAGTTCCAACCAAATAAACAATTAAAGATTGGATCTTTAGCAATTTCGGGGCTTCAAAAATACAAATTCACCATAAACATTCACACTTGAAGCAATTAATTTGCAACAATGTGAAATTGCAAGTTTATGTGAAAATTGAGCTCGCCAAATTAAGCACCAATTATGACTTCATAACCATGCTTAATAAGGGTTATAATTGCAGTAGATTAATGGTGTAACCATACACATAATCTAACATTAACATGCCATAATTAATCAAGGTTAGAGATTTAAAATTTTTCGTCAAAAACCAAAAAACCCTCGAAAAACATGTTTTTGGGTGGACTTTGGCTTTTGAAGCACCCACAAAGTGAATCAAAAACAATTTAGAACATCGATTCCACCCAAAATTCACTAGTTTTGGGTCGAAATCTGGGTTCTTTAGCCAAAATTAGTATAAATACGAGATCAAACTAATTAAAACCGAGCTTCTAATATAATTAGAAAGCAAAACCAGAAATTTAAATCCATTTAAATCACCTTAATTTGTAACTATTTACAATAATTAAATGCACGCAACTCCGATACCGTTGTTGGGTTTCGTGATGTCCAACACCACGTGGAAGAAAACCCGCCCAAAATCCGCACACAAATTAAAGTAACCAAGCATGTATTAAAACCTTAATCACATGATTAACAAGACGAGAGAGAAAGAATCATTCCCCTTGAAGCGTGCTTCGCTCTCATTTGAAGCTCGGACTTGAAAGCGTAGAGTCCCGCAAATGCGCGAACCTCCAACGGCTAACACCCTCGCTACTGAATTGAGCCGGCCTCTACCCCGAATTTTAGTCGGGGCTAGACTAAAAATACTTAGAGTATTAGAACAAAGGTTTTCTCTCTTTGGAGATCCTTTCAAGTTCACCAACTCAAGTACTCTTTTCCAATGCCAAATAATTGGTATTTTTTGGGAAAGGAACCCTTGAAATCCCATCTCCCATCAATGTGGGAGAGTTGGTAAAAATGCAAAATAGCCAAGAAACAACAATAAAATGCCAAGTGTCATCACACAAAGAGGGAGTAGCTGAGAGGACCCCTTTGACCTTGGAGAACAAGGCAAGGGGCTGCCCCCCACCCTTTCAGTCAGCTAAGGCAGCTGCCCGGCCTTGGGCAGCAAGGCATGCCATGCTGGCAGCCTTGCGCCACAAGGCTAGGCTTGCTAGCTTTTGCCGCAAAGCCCATATCCACTGCCGCAGGCCCACGCGCGCACGCAGGCCAAGCAGCAGCAGCAGCCGCAAGCGAGCAGCAACACTCGCCCAGCAGCAGCATCGCAAGCATTGGCTGCTCGCTGGCCTTGCAGTGCACGCCCACCAGGCTGCCCAGCCAGCCCGCACGCAACGGCCAGCCTAGCTGGGCCATGCAATGGCTGCGGCGGCTTGGTGCTTGGGTGCTTACGGCCCCTAGCCACTTGCCTCTGATTTGAGGCGTGGCTAGGGCTGGTGCTACCCTCGTAATTTTAGCACGATATATTTTTTGATTATTTTTCTCGTCTTCGTCGATTCCTAAAATCGACTCGACTTATAATGCTCGGTTTCGATGCTCTAACCTTGGAATCCGATGTCTTTGTTCGTAAATACTCTATTGAGTCATCCAATCCTTTAGCTTAATTCGCCGTTTCTGTTCGATTACACGATTGGGTGTGACCCGAAGGATTCGGTCAAGATTAAGCTGTAATATTAATTATTCATTATTATTACTGATCGAAAGCGTCCTCCAACTAGGCATTCCGATCACTTGACCTCACTGAATAATTAGCTTTCTAATTAATTCTGAACCCTCTATCAGAATTAATACACTTGTGCGAAGGACACCATTCCTTTCATAAATAGGATCTACAAGCATAACACATAAAGAATCACATAATTCACACCTTTGACGCGTGATTTCCACGAGCAATCGACCACGTACGATTAGGAGAATAAGAGCCCCAAGTGTTGCTCCTCTACTTGGTCCACGGGCAAGGATTGAACTTCCACTAATGCTAGTTAGTTGAGAACAAACCCTTCGATCCACCTTCTGCAGAGAGGAGAGGAAACGATCAAGCCACGAATCACCACCACCACCGTGAGCAACCACCTTGCTTGGGTGGTCCGTACTGTACGGACTAGGGGAGAGAGATAGAGGCGTGTGAGAGAGGGGTTGAGAGAGTTTGGTTTTCTTGGTTCACAATCTACTGCTTAGGTTAATTGTGACTTGTATACTTTACCTAGGCAAGGCCTCTATTTATATATCTTATATATAATTAGAGTCCATGTGAAGCCCAAACTCTTAATCCAACAAAAACTACTCTAGCCTTACTTTTTATGTGGCTTGTCATTACCTCATGAGGCCCAAGAATGAGCTTCATACTTTGTTCAATCCATGACCCTTATATGTGACCTTATAGGATCCCTTCTATTGGGCTTCAGACTATTTGACTAGCCCAAAGATCATTTATCATATCTAGCAACAAACAATGACGACCCAAAAGAATGAACTTAATATCTCCATAATATTAATCCATGATATATCTAGTAATTGCACTTGACGAAGACATAAATCCTTCAATCTCCCACTTGTCTGAGACGACATGTGTGCAATATTCAAATTCTTTAAGTCAATATGTGTCGATTTGATGATATGATTGCATCTCATGTCGTAATCATATTAATCTACAAATCATTTCTTGAAAATTGAGTTAGAATTGCAAAACAAATGATTACTACGTAATCCATTTGAGCACCACCATGCATTTTGTGAGTTCTCCTTCTTCAAGAGGCCATGACACATTCCTAATTAAATACGTAGACTCAATCCAATCTTGTGGCAACCAAAGCTCCCACTCAACTTTTGAAGTAACCAGGAAACACCTTTTATAGTCCCCTTTTACGAAATGACGTTTGGGTGTACCACAGTTAAATCAATCATTGAATGAAATCAGTGTTCCACTCATGTCAAAGGAATCCACTAACATATCCGGAAGCTCTATATATACTTGAACTTCAAAGTAGGTCAATAGTTCGATCATGGATCATTCATGCATATCCATGTGATTAACCGAGCATCTCTATGCCCCTATAACCCATGAAACTGCGCTATTTGATCAATCTTACATGCCAGTCCATTTATTAAAATCATTTATATCCGATTTAATAATTTCGAACTAGGAACTTAAATAATTTACGAATTTAGTTCGCATGTGGGGTTTTATTCACCAAGTTACGTATTTGGTGATCCCAACAATTCATAATCATTTTGGACATTTTACTTAATACTAAACCATGACTAAATAAGATTGAAACTTTGTTTCAATTGATAAACATAGGGAAATATGACTGATGATTTTGCAATTGTGACTCCTTAGCACACAATCAAAACCATCCACCATCATGTCAATTTCAATTGAGCCTCTTTGTGTCTTTAGGCTATTGAAATGGTTTAGTTATACAATTCATGAGACATTCTCATAAACATGAATTTTGCAACTTCTAAATGTTGTATAATATTCTTCTCCATACACTAAGAATCTTCCTTTATCCTTCCGCGAGGATATTAAGAATTTCTAATTTATACTCCAATGTTATATTAGTTTTCGATTGAAATCTATCACCACATGTTCTTAAAACATATGAATCAAACAAACGAGTATAGTCCATGACATGCATGATGCATCCTTTGCAAAATGCACAAGGAGAATCACTTAAACCCTTAATTTCATCAACCTTTCTCAAAGCATTGAATCTTTAAGCAATGTGCCATGTTACATGGGATTGAAACTCTTTTCAATATAATGTTGAACCTCATAAGAATCTTATCAATATAAGTTTTTCAATAAAGGTTAAACATCCTTCGAGACCTATCTCTATAGATCTTGAATCCCAAATGTACTCATCCCTCTTCAAGGTTTTTCATACAAAATGCATTAGCCATCACTTGACCCTCTAAGCATGGAGTAATCACTCTTTGTATTAGACCAAGAAGACTGTATAGCTCCCACTAAACATCTTGTATACACAAGACCTTTTTTTTATTTTATGAGAACATCAAATAATTTGATTAACTCACAAAATTAAGAACACTAACTTCATGATGCTTACTTCAATCCATTAATGGATCTTTTACGCATCCCTGGGATTTTTGGATTTTCAAAGCTATTATGATTGTATCATATACAAATCTTCTTTCATGAACCATTTCAAGAAAGCATTTTGAAATCCATCTACCAAATCTCATAAAGTAGAACTCACTAGAAATATCTTAAATAGATCGATCTTGGCAATATGACTTATGTAAAGGTTTTATCATAGTCGTACTATGAATTAGTTAAATCCTCTAACAAAAAGTCTTTGTTTTGCTTAGAAAACAATTTTTCTTTCTTGTCTGTTTTGCTTATAATGGGTCTCACCCAATTAGGCAAATTTTAAAAAATCAAGTGTCACACACTTACTTACAGACTTAGAATTTATTTCAGATTTCCATGGTTTTTAAAGCACTTGGATTTACAACTTGTCAAATCATCTTTCTTACTTGCATAATCATTATATTCCAAAATCAATATTTTAGAACTCTTAGTCAATATGAAATCATATTTCTTTGGCTAAGTTTTAGATATGCTAGTCATCATTGCGGATCTTTATGCAACAATTGAAACTTATACAACAACTTTGTTTAATTTTCAATGAGAAACGACAATGGAGGGTGTGCACTTGGAATGTGCTACCTTCGACACATGGTTATTATTCCCATTACACTTAATGAGACCACGCGTTGTCATTTATAATATGAGGTGAATCATGCTTATATTGTTGTTTTTATTCGATTATTTCTTGAATTTTTTTTCAAGATTCTCGAACTAACTTTTCTGGAACTCCTTCGAGGCTCTTGAACTCTTTCAAGATTCATATACTCCCACTTGCCTTTTGAAGAGACACATTAGCATGGGGTGAACTAAACATGGTTTGAACCATGTTTGTTTGTTGCTTTTCTCGAAACTCTTTCGAGATTTATACTACTCCCACTTGACCTTTTGGAAATGACATCTTTTCCATGAGGGCATTTACTTGAGGAATAAAAATTTTGTTCTAAGTATGAACCGCGTAGTAGTACCCCGTGCTCTGTATAGGAATCGAACGTGTATTAAACAATTTAATACAACTTTTATTCCTTGCTTTTGTAGAAAGACTTTATAAGAACTTTTCTTATCCATATCAAATATGAAGCCTTTGCTACATTTTGATTTGACGTATGTTGTTTTGTTTAGTGTTGTAGCTCATCTTAAAAGTATATCCCTTGAATAATGGTTGGAAGATAGGATACTTCATTCATTATCAAAATATATCTCATATAGATTGATAGCTCCTTTCACAAACACTTCACAAGGTTTTCTTTCGGAGTTTGTTGTAAAACGATTTCACAACTCTTGGATGTTTATTAAGGTCTTGGCTTAATTCTCATTATTACAATCATATCGCAATACTTTGAATACATTGCCAAGTAAATGTCTTGATTCAAACTTTCACCATTATAATCATATTGTAATGTAATTATTATCTTGTCAAGTTGATTTTGAACTTCATATTGGACTTTTGAACTTTTCAAAATTCTCACACTTATGCTTCAACTAAGCACAGTGATCTAATCACAAATGAAGTTTTATTGTCCGTCTCTAGTCTTTGAACGTTAGGTTTTCTTACATCGATATGTATTGGACCTTGAGTTCGCGTCATAATTTCTCTAAAGGATGACTTTGTCAAATTTTCAAATTTAGAATGATGTTTACATACATCAATAGATTCATAATCTAATGATATTGAAAGTCCATCCCTTTTGATCTTCCGTATGCAATGTTTATTTTTCATTTGAACCATTTGACATTTTAGAGACAATTTAAATATATAGAAATGGTTTATATATATCTACCATATAGAACTTTTAAACATATTTAGCTATTCAAAACACATTGTGACTCAATAAAGCATAAAATAACATTTACTCCATGTTTTTGAAACTTCAATGCTTAGTCATTAAAAACATTGAATGTTGTTTTGATAATGATAGGAAAAAATATATTTATTTAATTCTAGTCAATTACTAGATAAGGGGAAATGTAAGTTCTACTTGTGAAGTTGCAACTTTTGCTTCTAGACTTGTAGATTCTACTTGTGGAGTAGCAACATTTGCTTATAAACTTGTAGATTTACTCTTCCCTTAGCCAAACTTCTTCTTTTAGTTCAAACACATTCTCACTGAGTGAACTAAACATGGCATCACATGTCTAAGAAGTAGTAATATGCTAAATCAATTTCTATAATATACTTCTTAAATTGGAATATTTCCATTCTTTTACCTTCCGACTGTATGAGGTAGTTTCTAATCAATTGAAATTGGTCCATTTAATTTTAAACATTTGTTGCTCATAACAAATTTTAGCATATAAGTAGTTTTAGACTTTAGAAGTTGCAACTTGCTTGCATTTCTTGGCCTATAACTTCTTAATGTTATCCCCATATATTCTTAAACCATTTCCTTTTGAGCCACTTAGAATATTTCTTTTAGGCTCAAAATGATACTTTACTTAACTTTTTTAAGCATTTTCATGATTTTGCTAAGTCTATTCAATCATTATTCATATTAGAGTTTAATCAACTATTTAACACTATATGAAATGGATGGAGAATAATGCCATTTGATCAACTTTTGATTATAGGTACTTCCAATCATTTTCTTATATTCAATCATATTGAAAATAAGAGATTTTATTGGACTTCCATACTTGTCTTTTAGAGGGTTCGTACCTCCTATCTCAGTATATCTTTTGAAACACTTCTCAAAATGAAGATGGTGTTGGCATTTTACTCAAACACTTTGAGTTGAAAAAAACCAACCTTAGACATGTGACACGGGGTTCTAAAACTTGCCTTTTAGAACTCTCTTAGCCAAATTGGGATATAGGTTTATGGATTATCTTTTAATCTTTTGAGAACGTTTCTCAACTTTATTTTTAATCGTGGAGATTATATACATATCACGTACTTAATAGACGCAAAATTCAACTATGTTTATCTTTAAAGCACCTAAATTAAAGTCATAGACAACTTTAACACTTTATTCAATATTGATTTGTCCCAATTGAATTAAGTGATTCCAAGATCCTTTACTCGTGTAATAGTTGACCAGACTTTAGCCCTACCATCAACCATTACATTTTCAATGTGAGTGAACTCTTTACTAATTACAACTCTTATAACTCTTGGTTGAATAATTAACCATCTCACGTTTAATTATTACCCTTTGCTTTAAGGTTCTAAACGCTTTAGGTATCCTTGTTGAGAATAACCAATTAAAATTGTTAAACTTGATTTACCCCAAATTACCTAAGATATAAAATTGACACCCAGCTTTGGCATGACCTATCATTAATTATCGAAGGGTAGTTGGGTTTTTAATTGGAAAAACAATCTCAATATTACCGGGACCTAGATTTATTATGTTGTGATTAATTTAGTGAACTATAGCGCATTATCATCAACATCAATAAAAACTAGCATGCATAATCTATTGTTGAAGCTTCAAATGTTGAGTACAAATGTTGAATCTTGAGAATAATCTTTGAAACTTGCTACTATAATGATCAATTTGAGGATTTCTAAGCTAAAATACCAAAGATAATTGTTCCAAACTAAGAGAAAGTTGCTAAGACATAGAACATCATTATAGTAAACATTAATGATAACCCATTACTAGTACCTAAATTAAATCAAAGTGAAAATCTAGTATTGAATTCATCTCTCAATTGCTTATACATTTCTAATTCAACGTCATCATGAACAGGCTTCTGCATTAACCTATCTAACATTCTAAACTTCATGACCTCATCCTTTTTCCTTTTCTTTTCTTCAGCTTGTGTCTTCTTTAATTCATCTCGCCCTTTCAACTGATCCAGTAGTCTCTCACCCAAATCGTTTAACTTATCCCTCATTATTTCTTAATTTCAATTTAAAGAGTCAACATTTTTACTTGAGGAAGAAGTAGTAATGATTTACCTATCATCTTTGTTTGTTTTATGCCACTGTGTCTTATAGCTCTTCCCCCCCCCCCCCCCCCCCCCGCCTCAGATGGTAAATCAGGTTGTGATCTTTTACCGTTTCCCCCACTTTCGGTAGACGTTTGTCCACCGGGTAACATATTCGATTGATCTTTAGCCAATGAAGGGTCCCATTTCGGGTATTTTCTCAAAGTTTCAAAATAATGCAAGAAAGAAAAACATCTTACCGTTTGTTACGTATTAATCCTTGTGAGCAAATTTCTCCAAATTTTATTCTGATTCATCACCACTACCCTTGGTTTGAAAATGATACCCATATGCATCTACCCATTTTTTATCATGTAAATTGATGTGATCCAATCAAATTTGCATAGATTTAATGTTTCTTATCTTAATGTCAACCGGGTTTTCTACTCTTTCCTTTTCGTAGAGGTTAAAGATTTCAACCCATGATTCACTTTTCTTTGTCTTGGCTCCCCTAACAAGTGTGTTATCTTCAGCTATGCTCCATAATTGATTTTTCCTTTGCCCTGTAGTATTGACAATTTGTTCTGGAACAATTTCGACATCATCATTGTAATGTCTTCTAGATGTTGGGCCCCAACAAATTCTTCTACATGTTCATCACCACTCCCTCAGTTGGAGTTGCAGTGCTACATACTACCAACTCCTCCCGGTGATTGGTCCATATTCTGAGTGAAATGTTTAGAAATGGGGAAAAACGATGTGTTATTATACCATGAGGTTGTTGAAATGATGAGCTACTTTGAGGGAAAGGGGGTTAAAATTGGGGCCTGTTATTGACATTAATCAGTCTTGATTGACTACCGTATCATTGTAAAGCAGTCTGAAATTGAGGATTACTCAAAAGGAGGATTATTTTGATTATATTGAAAGTTTGGGTTATTTTGAAAATTCATATTACTCTCGTAACTTGAATTATTACGATCCATGTTGAAGAGTAATTGAAAGTTGAAGTAAAATGGGGAAATTTACTTGTGTATGAGTGAGAATAGGAATTTTTGAAAATTAAGAGAATGATGTGAGAAAATGTTGAAAATGAAAGTATGTAAAAATATGAGAAATTATACTAATTTTATAGAGAAAAAAAAATAATTATAACTGTTAGTGTATGTTATTTATAAAAATATTTGACCGTTTGAGATGTATTATTGTTATACATTCATTTGGACTCTAAAAAGAACTCCACTATATGACCGTTGGAGGCCTTTGGAGTTTTGTTCCAATTTGGCGTGGAATTGTGGAAAGCAGCTGACAACTTCCCATCCAAATACACTTTTTTATTATTAATTTTAAACCCCTTTATTGGCATATAAGCCAAAGTTCTCAGTCCTCTCCACCAAGAGGAATTGGTATTCTCCATTTGCTAAAAGGATTTTTTAGCAATTTCAACATCAATGAGGATTGTATTAAGTACAAAAAAGGAGAGCTAAGAGGACATTAATCCTCATTAATATCCATGCTCTTACAACAATACATATTCACTTAATTCCTACAGGTTGACTGACATAGCTTTTTCTATGAACGTGTTAGCCAGGTATAGTAATTCGTTAACAAATTTGGAATTAAATTAATTGCTTACTTTTCTCACTCTATCATTTCTCCCACATGGAAAGATGATTGAAGTTTTTGGGAGCCTTTGCCTATAAATACCAACTTTAGAAGTTGGGATTATTTACTTGAGTTGAACTCAGTAAGGCATCTCCCAATAGGTGAGAAAACCTTTAAGTTCGTAATACTCTAGTATTATTTTGGTCTAGCCCCGACTAAGCTTCGGGGTAGGGGCCGTTCGGGTCGGGCCTTGAAGGTGAGAGCCATTGGAGGCTTGCGCATTTGCGGAGCTTTACGCTTTCAAGTTCGAGCTTTAAAAGGAGCGAAGCACGCATCAAGGGTATGATCGTTTTTCTCTCTCTCTTTGTTAATTAATTATGTGATTATTAATTAATATGCATGTTTAGTTACATTAATTTGTGTGCAGATTTTGGGAGGGTTTCATTTCGCGTAGTGTTGGACACTACGAAACCCAACATTGTCTTAATACTTATTATTTCAAGGTAAGTAATCCAATGGCTAATAATTCCAAACTACTCTTGGTTGATAAGTTATCGCATCTAATGCCTTCTTGACGTTTATCTTGTTTGCCACGACATCTAAGGACTCCTTACTGATGTTGTTGAGTTTAACCAAAACTGACGTGTATATGATGCCTTGCTTTGGCAAACCCATCAACATATCTTACGTCCCTAAGAAAGTGATGATGCCTTGCTTTGGCATAGCCCATCACCAACTTTTGAAGTTTTAGTAAGTTGTCATTTTGGAATGGCAATTCTAACTTAGTTTTCTTTGGGACTTAGGGTTTCTATGTTGGTTTGATTAAAGTGAACTTAACTAATCATTCAACATGAGAAATCCTAAAACATGCATCAAAATTTCAAGATATATATATATATATATATATATATATATATATATGTATATATATATATATATGTATACATATATATATATATATACATATATATATATATATAAGTTCCTGGTATGGATCTGGGGGTTCCGACTAAAGCAGGCTAGGTCCAGCTGGGTAACCTGCACAGGGTGACAAACGTAACTGCCCTCGGGGGTGGCTCGAGGAACCCCCCTCCGATGTTTAAGTTAGAATGTGTCCAGAGAGAGAGAAATGTACTTAGATAGAGAGAGAGTATGTGTAATAACTCTTGTGTCTAACCTCTTTTCCGTTGTACTTGGTTCCTTATTTATAGAAGTACGATCTCCTTTAGGCGGAGTCATAATTGGTCAGCCCGTAAGACGACTTTATCGGGATGGTGAGCCCCTCTGAGTATTCTTCTAGCGATAAGTGCGCACCCCGTGAGCAAGGCCGGGAGTGTGGTGATAGCTTAGCAGAAGCTATCCCATACAAATAGCCCCTCAAGAGGTGGTATGAGGTCACTCATGCCAGCTCTTGACAGATTGGCGCATCCCCTCTTGATGAGCCTGGCTGGAAGTGAATAGCTCAGCAGGAGCTATCCCATACAACTAGCCCCTCAAGAGGTGGTATGAGGTAACTCGTGCGGTTGCTTGCTTCACAATCCACTACTTAGGTTAATTGTGACTTGTATACTTAACCTAGGCAAGGCCTCATATCTCATATATAATTAGATTCCATGTAAAGCCCAAATTCTTAATCCAACCCAAACTACTCTAGCCTTACTTCTTATGTGGCTTGTCATTACCTCATGAGGCCCATGAATGGGCTTCATACTTTGTTCAATCCATGACCCTTATGTGTGACCTTATAGGATCCATTCTATTGGGCTGGACTATTTGACTAGCTCAAAGATCATTTATCATATCTAGCAACAGACAATGACGACCCAAAAGAATGAACTTATTATCTCCATAATATTGATCCATGATATATCTAGTAATTATACTTGACGAAGACATAAATCCTTCATTGGGGGTGTACTAATTTCCCTATTAGGCTGGTGGTGTATACTTTGTTTACCTAGCCTATCGGCTCTAATTTCTTTAGTATAGCTCACAACATCTATAGGGTACTCAGCCTCACTCACCCATATGAATATCATAAGCTTATCATGTAGCCTATTAAACATCTCAATCATGGTCTGATTTAATTTCATATTGTTGCATATTATTATACACATATTCAAAGGAAGGATATTTTGGAGTTGGTTTATTGAGTTTGCTAGATACTTCCCATTACTCTATAATTAATCATATCAATTAACATAATCTTATCAATGTGATCAATTATAACATTAGCATCATGTCCCAAATATCGAAATTTTAGCACTACCAGATCATCCATTCTGCAAAATAATCAAACTAGCCCAGCCCCTAACTGACTCGACACTACAAATAGAACAAGGAGAGGGTTTAGCTCTTTTAACTATACTGACACAAGGCCTAAACTAGGGATTGGGGATACAACAATCATGGTTTGTTTGAAAATACAAAATAGGAGAATGACAATCACGAACATGAGTCATAAGATGCTCCAAACTTGATCCTTTATGCTTCTTTGACCTGCAAAAATGGAAACTTGGATATGTTTTACCTTTCTTCTTCTTCTTCAACCTTGGCCTGTACGACCTTCCTTGCTTTCTTGTCGTGACTGAGAACATGAAGAGGATGGTGAAGGGAAAGATAGTGTTTGGCCGGCCCGTTCAAGAGTCATGGGGTCATCTTCAATGGAACCTAAGGAATCCACTTCATCCATGTAAGTGGTAAATTTTTCTCTCGCAATAACTTCACTCTCCTTTGTAACGCTTTAGCCTTCATCACTGTTATTAGTCAAACATGGAGAAATAGATTCATCTTCCTTCTTAACGGTCATAGTGTTGGGCTTACAAAACTCAACATGGTTGACTACATCGAAATCAGGAGAGATCATGACCTTTTCCTTTTGGGTTTGTTGCATCTCCTCTTAGCTGGGCTCACCATCCTGGTAGGCATGGACAAGAAATCTAGACCTTTGGGGCCCCTCGTCTTGTAAATATATGAATGCCTATCCTATGTAGCCTTGTCCTTCAATCTCACGGTCATCCATGAGTCAGCAGAGCCGTTAAAGAAACTCAAAGTCTACCCTTGCATGAGTTTTGAGAAAGACAAATCAGAAATCTTTAGGGACCGAAACCTATTCATTCCATTAAAGAAAACATGGGTTTTCCCCGGTCCCTTATCCTTAGCATGTCTTGATTGCTGATTATTTGAAAAAGTTTTCGGTCCTTCTTTCACAATTTCCAAAGAAGCATGAGTATTGTGGGTAAGGATAGAACTCTTTGCTACCATATCACTAGCAAAATCCGTGGCAGGCAAGCTCGTAACACCACTTTGATCGTCAGAACAAGACAATTGGTTACACACTAGCTAGCCGATACCTCACTGAGTTTCCTCTTCTTATTGTAGATTAAGTGAGTCATGTCATAATTCTCTGTACCCCTCTTGCCTTTGGGCTTCCAAGCCTTGCTACAAAGGCCCTTCACTTTCTCCAACGCACGGAGAATTTCCTGGTTATTAGGCGTAACCATGGCTGCCTTGTCAAGGTCCTCATAAGCCTCTTTCAATTGGCGAAGCTTGATATCAGCTAAAGCCCTTCTGTAAATACTACTATCGAGCATGATGATTAGGGAGCAAAGCTCCTTAGTTTGTTTATAGTCTCGGACCTTAAGAGCACAAGCTGCAAGGTTTAACTCCAGTGCAATAGCAAGATTCCATAGCATAAAATTGTCATCCTCATTTCTTGGCAAACCAAAACATAGACATTTTAGTCTTCTATCATACTTAGCTCCATCACAAATATACTCACCTTCTCTAAAATAGATATTACCCTCCTCTTTCAAGACCTTGACTTGATTATAAATGTTTCGAGGGCAATTATTTGTAGCAAAATTGACGATACTTTCATCGTAATCGTCATTCAAATGGGTGAGCATAAGAGCATTAAGCAATTTACGACAATCCATCTAACCACAAAAGAGAAAACAGGGGGGCTGAACAAATCAAAAAACAAGATCTTTGATTAAGAGTAAAAAAAAACCTAGGAAAGCAGAGTAACCAACAACTAACTGGGAAAAGACCACTCAGAACAAATACACCAGAACAGTGATCGGAGACTACCACTAGCGACCACATCCACGGAACAAGCGAGGAACACAACCAAAAAAGCAACTTGTTTCTTAGCGGCCATAAAGCGCGACCTATCGGAGGACCCACTAACTGAGAACAATAGGATCGGTGGTCTGAGAATCACCACAATCGACCACGTCCCCGATAGAGGCGAGACCCAGCTCAAGCACCGTTAGCTAGAGCTAGAAACTAAACACCGCGACTTGAAATTACGACCACCGGTTGAGGCTTGACAGGGGAGGTTCGCCGGTGATCGAGGAGCAAGCCAACCCACTCTAATCACGGGCGATCCATCGGATCTGCTAATAGCAGAAGAGCTGGTATTAATAATACCTTCATTTGATAAGATTCGAACCTTAAACTTTGGGTAACAAGGAAATATGAATAGGTGTCAAAGTCATACCCGACTTGATCCAACTCGCATGGACATAATAACTTATCATGACTTAAGTTTAAAAATTGGAGAAGGATATGGTAATGGAAAGCCCCTCTCTCTTTTCCATGTTTGCATTTGCCATTTGGTATCCAAGAAGTGGTGCATGACATGAACTACGCCTATCATCGCTTCCATCTCTTTACAACTTCCTCTGTTCGCTACACTTCTCTCAATTTCAATTTCCAAAATCATCAACTCACTCCAACCAGGTAATTTCCTCTTTAATTTCTCTTCCATTTTAATTCTTCAATGCTGCATTTTCAAGGGTTTTCTTCATCTCTTTCATAATCCCATTTTACAATTTTTCTCCATTTCTTGTGAATTATAAGGGTCACATTATTATCACTTTTAACAAACATATTTCTTCAATTAATCATGCTTTTTCCTTAATTTTTTTTGTATAATTTGCAGGATTGTAGTTTGCAGTGAAAGGAAGTTTTCAATGGAGGGTATTGAAACTGAGAATATGGTGGTGGGTGACACTCTTTCACTTCAGAAGAAGATTGCTGCAATTCGTGCAGCTGGACCTTCCAAGCTTCAGGTTTAAGCTTCGTTTTTCTCAATTTTTGTTTTTTGTTCATATGGGTTCATGGTGAGAACATTCAGTAATGGCAATTTCTAAGATGTTCGAATTTATTTTATCTGAATTTCTTAATCCTTATGTTATACGAGGAAGTATTAAATAATTGGACCTTAAATATCTTTTTTTATTTTTTATTTTATATTTTATTTTTTTATTTTATTATTATTAACCTGTATCTTATATTATCTGGACTTATATGAATTTATTACCCTTGTTACATTTTGTGTGAAAATAGGGTGAGGAAAGCATAGTTTTAAAGAACTGAAAAGGTACATTCTAGTATTGAGAACTGATGATCAGATTTTGGTTAGGACAGTAGTTATATTTTATTCATGACAACTACTGATCGTGCAGCAGCTTGCTATAAGAGATTTGTTTGTCTCGCCTTGCAGCCTTGCTTGGTGTAAAATGTAAACATTACTTGCTAGAGGTTAAGCTCTCGTTACACATTTTGTGCACTTTTTAGTGGTGAAGACCATCTAATGCTAAGGTATACAGTGGTACTCGGAGAGCATCACCAAGAGAATCATGTCAACATAAGTAGAGATCTGGTGCTTTAAACTTGTAATACATTACATCCCCCTGTCATCACTACTAGAATTTTGTCTAATGGTGCTAAGGAGATTCCATTCCCATTTGTTGACATGTCATGAAGCTTCCGAAAACATATGTTATGCTAATTCCTGTTTTGTTAGTTTTGTTTAGTTGCATCCAATTATGTACATGTATATTTCTACTTGTTTAATTTACCTAGATTTATCGAAACATGTATAGATTCAGATTGCTGATTAGGATTTTAAGGGGAAGGATGAAACAAATGCCTTATGTAGTTGTGTGAGAGAGCATTAATTCCTTATAGAAGCTTGATACATTTTACTTATTAGGTGATTGCTGATTTTGATGCCACATTAACAAAATATAACATCAATGGCCAAAGGGGGCAAAGTAAGTCGGCCTCCAATCCTTTATTATATTAATACTCTTTGTCCTTGCACTCTATAATACATTATGCTTCCATCACTGTTTACTAATATCATGCATAGCCAGTCATGGACTTCTACAGCAGGGGAATCCAGAGTATGATAGAAAGAGACAGGAGCTATATGACCATTACCGTCCAATAGAAATTTGTCCAGAAATTCCAATCAAGGAGAAAACAAAGCTTATGGAAGAGTGGTAATTTTCTATATTATATAATGTTGACCCCCTTGATATCTACTGCTTTGTCAGTCATGTAAATGATGTAATATTGGCCCCAAAAAAACCATAGCTTTACTAAGTAGTACAATTATTTTATCAATAGGACATCAGCCTTTCGACTATATAATTCATCTATACACTATCTTGTAGTGGTCGATAATGCTTTTTTTTTTTTTTTTTTTTTTTTATGTAAATACACTTTCCACCCCATATAATTTGGTGTAATTTTCATTTGCTGATGTCCCATATTGTATGAAGAAACACAACAATAACATCATCCCAAAGCTTTTAACAAAGCTCTCGTTCTAAGAAGGGTTGGGGGTTGAGTGTATGATAAAGCCACAAACTTATACTTCATCGGTTCTTTTTTAATCGCAATGTTGGAGATTTCACACTTGTTAATGCACATTTTGTAGCTTAAATATCTTATGCTGTATTTTAGTCAAAATTATAAAAAGTTTATATTATGAAAGTTTCGGGACGAATCTGACTAGATCCCGCATGACTATATATTTTCCAACGTATAAATCACACAAGTCAATCAAAAGAGTGTGTGAATGTAAAATTCCAAACATTCTGATTAAATAAGAAAGAGGAGTTACTTCTTATAGAAAGGATAAAATTATAAAGCAGTCATTTTTTACTACTGCCCATCTGGTGATTTACATATTGGTTCCATGTTTAGTGGAAGTCTTTTGAAAAAAATAATATAATAAAGGGTGTGTTCATAAGAAATCGAACATGCCTGTGCAAAAGTTTGTATCACAAAATAGGACAACGGGAGCCATTTATTAATTTGTCCACTAATAGCAAGCCAAGAGGGAAATCTTGTTTGAATTATTAGCAACAAGATAATCCATTTGAATCAAAATCAGTGTGAATGATACAAGAGTTAAGAGGAATTAAAGATCATTCTATGACCACCCCCTCAAAGTCTTATTGAAGCATCCAAGGGAACTGCCAGCTTTCTAATCATGCTATTCCCTTTAAAGGCACTCTACTTGGCAAAGGGTTGGGTTAGTGAACCATGTCCTTGATTCTATTTCTGATGATTATCTTTCCCAAAAACAGGTGGGGAAAGACACATGGTCTTCTTGTTGAGGGAGGTCTCACATTTGATGATATAAGAAAGTCTGTTGCTAATGCCAGAATGGCATTTCGAGAGGGTGTAATTGAACTGTTTCAGATTTTAGAGGTGATTATTCTTCATCTTTCAATCCTTTGTTTTTTCTGTTACATGCATGATTATAAGTAAATTTTCTGCTTCACATTAGTTTGTTGAAGATGAACAGCTGAACAAGTTCATTATAATGGGGCTAGAAAGTGATCTTGTTTCCTCACTCATCCTCTATTTACTTATTACCAGCTCTCAAGCCAAAGCAAAACGTTTTCAGCTCTAAGCCATTAAGCCCATTATCTGTTGCCGTCTCATTAACATGCAAATAGTTCCTTGAGTCCATATGAGATGGCTCTTACCAATCTTGCTGCTCTAAATTGCTCTTAATTGAATCATAAATGCATGCCATTGCCCGCATCCATGAGCCATAGTCATATGAAATCTCAGTTTGAGCGAAACTCATGTATTGTTTTCTTCTTCATCCTTGTAGTGTGTTACGAAGTGTTTCCTGGAGCTCCTTATTTAACACTAGCACTGTTTTGTATATCATGACATGTTGTAAAAAGTTTTTTAATTGTTGAAGCTCCCTTTGTATATTTTACTAATTGTTTGTGTTTCTGGTGCAGGAAAAAAATGTTCCTATCCTAATATTCTCTGCTGGACTTGCAGATATCATAGAGGAGGTAGGTGTGAGTTTTTGCTATCTTTTTAAATAATTGTGGTTTTTTTGTTGACTACATTTTGTTCCATGAAATGAGCAGGTCCTCAGGCAGAGAATTCAGAGATCTTTTAAAAACATTGAGATCGTATCTAACCGGATGGTCTTTGATAACGAAGGGAACCTATCAGCTTTTAAAGGTAATGCTGTTATATTATGAACCTCATTGACATGTTGATGCTTGTTGCTGTTGTTACCTCTTGTTCGATGGCTTGCTAAAGTTTCATAGAATCATAGATTATGTGTATACTCTGTTCTCATGTAGTCATGTATTGATGATCCTCATTGAAAGAGATATTATTACACTGTTATGCTACTAGAATTAATTTTTGTTTTGGGCCTCATACTTGCTGAGCTTTCCTTGCTGAACTTTCCTCAAAGAGTATTGATCCATCACTATATTTATTCTTCTGTCTTGTTGTTTCCAGGAAAAACTATTCATGTCTTGAATAAGAATGAACATGCCCTTGATATGGCGGAACCTTTACATGATAAAGTGGGAGCTGTGGATGGGCCTGATATTGATTATGTTGCCATGAAACAGAGAACCAACGTTCTACTTCTTGGAGACCACATTGGAGACTTGGGAATGTCAGATGGTCTTGATTATGAAACACGAATATCAGTGGGTTTTTTGTAAGTTCCATCCTTTCAATGCTATCTTCTATTAAAGCAATGGTATTGGTTTTTCTTTGTTAATATTTCTGTCATCTTCTGCCATGAGTTCATGATCATCTTTGGCTATCTTGCATTGTATAGCTATGATTTGTCATTCTATCATTGCAACTCTTTTTTTCGTTTTTATATTTTTTTATTATTTTTTTCTGAATATGCAAAGCAGGACAAGATAGAGGGGGTGAGAAGGGGGGAGGGGGGGATTTGTTTTGTTACTGTAGAATTCAATTCCTGTAACAGATAACACTGATATTCCCTAGTTGAGTAATACAAATGTGCTCTTATAGAACCTGAGGATATAAATCCCAGTTGAGTAATAAAGAAGTGTTTTTATGAAACTTAAGGTATCAATCGTATCATCCTTCCTTCCCTTTTTAGCCATGGAATTAGCTTCCATGTTTAATCTCCTTGGGGCAAATTCGGCCATTCATGAAGTAATAATGGATATCAGGTCCTGCAGTTACACACAAGATTGTTAGTTGGATTATGGACTCCATCAAAGCATGCAATTGATTTCTTTTAAGTGAGTTTAGGGAATAATCTCCCCTTCCTAACTCAGGTTAGCTATAGCTGTCAAGGATAGTGGCTAATTCTCCATGGCTTTGCAATGTAGCCCTTTGCACACCAATGATGCCTCAAGGGCTCAAGCAAATACTAAGCCCTTAATCATCTGGCTCAGTTTTCCTTGCTCGGGCTTCAAAATGGCCTGTGATTCATCAATTTGGGCCTCAAACCACGATTGGTCATAGAAATGCGTTCCAATCTCCAACATCTTGTAGCAGTCATGGAAGAGAGGAAAAAAATGTTCATTCCTACATATTTAACTCATTCTCGAAGATCAAAAGCTTGGTGTTGGAAGAGAGAGAAAAATTGGGGTGAGAGAGAAAAGGCAAATCTTAAATTTTAAATTTTCTCTCCTCTCATTTCTTAAAGCAAATTTGTCATGTATAATCAGTTGTCATATTTGCTTATAATCCAAAATGAGCAAATTTTAATTTTTTCTCTATTCTATCTCATTTCTTAAAGCAAATATATCATGCATAATTGTCATATTTCCTCATTTGCGCGATGTACAAACTGAGCAACTTTGTTTGCTCATTTGCATAGAATGAGCAATATTTCCTAACTCATCTTATTCATCTCCTTGCACCATTTATAGAAAACTAGTAGCTTTAGCATCACCCTAACACAATAACAATAACAACAATTCAGATCCACAACTCAAATAAAATAACAATAAAGTTCAATATAATTATATACTTCACATCTTCAATCAAAATTCCCAATAATATTCTTCCCAAAATATGTTTCTCACATCCCAAAATAGCACATTAACCCAAAATATATTGAACAATTGTGGGGAATAATTGCATGAAAAAACAGGATTAACACTTGATTTCATAATTCTCACAATTACATACTTACTTGATTGAAATTCTCAATCTGAGGAGAGAGAAAATAAGTGAAGATGATGAAGAAGAGGTGGAGAGAGAACCGAATTGGTTTAATAATTGCATTCGTTTATGAATTTTATCGTAAATTTGCATCTTTTGTATGTAATTCCACCATGGTTGGATGATTTAGGGTCTTTTGGAGGAATATTGGGTAAATAATGGGTGTAAAGGGGCTTTGATCGGGAGTTTGTATTGATAGGTACTACGATATATGAGCTGATAACAAAGAGTCCTTGGAATACGCAGACCTGACTACCTCCCCAGATTTGAGATCCTCTCGCTTAAGCTTTATAACTTACTGGATTGTGAAAATTGCTCTTAGCAACTTTAACTAGTGGACTTCTGTGATCCTTTTATTGAAGTTTACTAAAGTTCTTACTAAGCTGAATAACTAATTCAGTAATACATAGTTGTTAGCTCTATTACATAGTTTATCTCTATTGTTTTCTTTGGTGATGATTTCTAATGGTTTATTAACTATTTGCTCATCTGGAATCAGCGATTACAATGTTTATTGCCGTGTACTAGTAACTGTTGAAAGATTTTAAATTGAAAATAACCTCTGTGTTGAGGATGAAGCCAGTGCTGATGATATAAATGTAGAATTTGGGTTATTGAAACCACAGACTTACTTTGACAGGGACAACATGATAAAATTAAAGGTATGCTGGAACAATTAATGTCTTGGAAGCAGTTGCTTGATATGGTCTAACAAAAACATACAGTCTGGCCTCAACTCTTACTACCCTATTAGCTGTGTTTCTTGTTCTGGTTTTGAAATTGGAGTTTTTTGGGTTTTAGATTAGTATATCCTCGAATCTGAATTTATGGGATGCTGACAACTGTTGGAAAGAACCTCATCATATTTTTCTTATTTTACACTAGTTATGATTCAATTAATCACTGGCTACATCATTGTTGGTATCTGCAATTGATGGCAACAAGACTGAATATGGAAGGAACATTATTAAATGAGATGTAGAATGACTTATAAAAGAAATTATGATTAAGCCATATAATATAAAATGATGGCAACAATTTTGTTATCTGTAATATCCTCAAGATCATTAAAACTCTCCTCTTGTCCGTTGTTTGTGGACAACCTAACTCATCGTTAGTGAACCATGTAAAATCTGTGTTCTTGTTGATTTTTGTTGATCTTTCTTGCGTCTGTCATAACGTAAAGTGATTGGGTTTCCAAGTCAGGTTTAACTGTAGTACCTTTTTTTTTTTTTTTTTTTTTTTTTTTTAATAATTTTTATTTTGGTTGTTGTTCACTAATTGTGGCTATGGGAATTTCATGAACAATCAAATTGCTTTGCTTCTTAGTTCCTGTACTGTTGCCTGGAATTTTTCTGTATTTGAAATGGAGATATATTAAATCATGTGAAAGCATACTGCTGGCATAAAATAAATTCTGGACAAGTTTTTTTTTCTATTTACAAAATGCTGAGAATTTAACTTAGCATAGTGACCAAAACAGAGGGATTGAGGACAGAAAAGAGATTCAGATAAGAAATTATCTTAGCATATGATTGTATATTGATGCTACTGAAATCACCAACTAAAGCCTCACCTATCTTTCAAGAGCAATGGCACCCTCCCAAAACTCTTAAAACTAATAACTTTCCACAATATTCAACTTAGTTCTCATGTTTCCCATTTTTTATTGTTTGGTTTGTAAAGTGTGGAAAACAATTATTCATTTGTTTTGAAAGGAATGAATCCACATATTCCTTCTAACTCTTAAGTCCTAACATCCCTTTTCTATCCCCCCATCCATCTTCTCTCTTCTACTCACATGTTTTCCTTCCTCTATATTTTTTCTTGTAAGGAAAAAACAAATGAAAACTGTTTTTACAAGTGTGTCTTCCCTTAATATAATTAGTGAATAAAAACAATGAACTAATGAAAAGATGAGGTGGTTATTAAGTAAACAGATTTCTACAATAATTCTTACTATAATGTCAATATTATTGAACACAGATCTTGATTACTGAAGCACACGACACTTAGGATAAAATCATTGCTCAATCTGATGATCATCACCCACTTCAAAATCCTACCAGTAGCCTAGTCTCTAAAACAATAACCAAGGTAGGTTGTGTTTTCATTATGCATAGATGGTTGACTTATAAAATTGATGTGAAGAATACAAGCCACATAATTTAATACATCAGATTCTGTTTGGAGCTTTATCCTATGTTTTGCAGCCTCTCTTGCCACCAATGACAAAATTAATCTGTAGTATTCCTTCCACCCAAAGTAATTGACCCACATTAGTTTAAGAAATTGAATTAAAATATCGTAGAAACCGTTCTTTATCATATCTGCCAAATTGATGTTGCCCTGCTTTAGTTTAAGAATTATTAGTTAATGATGTAATTAAAGGGACAAGGAAAGGTTCAAATTTTAATTTACTGAATTTTGAAATTGAAATATTATTGTTGGACGAATAAATAGGAAGTTGGTCTATTAATTATTGCTGGAGATAGTATAAAGCTGTACCGTTTATTTAGTATGTTAAATTTTTTTGTATAGTAGTAGCCTTGTACTATCTTGTAAGTAGAATTGGTGACTGACCAGGGTCCATATGAATTATGCAGGAATGACAAGGTCAATGAATCTCTTGAGAGTTACAAAAAAGCCTTTGATGTTGTGTTTTTGGTGAGTGGCCTGTGTGCCTCTTGTTTAATTTTGTTTGACTACTGATACTTTAGTAATTTTGTTTTGGTCAAAGGTTGCTGTAGCCGCTCTGTCCTTCTCTGCTTTATTCCTCCGTTTGATCTTTTACTTTGGTCCAGTAAATCAGGGGCTATGAGAGCATTATTAGAAGTCCATGTGATTGAAGTATGTGGTATCATAGTTGTTAAGCTGTTGATGTCTACTTTATCCAATGCGCTTGATTCTGTGGAAAAGACCTACAGAATGACTTCTCTTTTTTTCTTTTTTTTTTTTTTTTTATTTTCCTCTCTCTTTGGGTCCAAGGGAGTCACAAGGGCATTATAATTACAAATGGGAGAGAGGGGATTTGAACGGTTGAACCTGTGACATACAGACCTATTGTATACAATCTCTCAATGTTTGTCATTAGGCCAAAACCTCATTAGTATGACCGACCTAATCATAGGTGCTGCATAGTGATCCTATTTTTTTCTTACAGTCTGACTTCAGACCTAGGATCTTTGAGTGACTGTGTTTTGGTGTGGATTGCATTGATATTCAAACAATGTTTAGCCTGCCAATGATATTGATATTCCTTATACTACCTCCGTTAACAGTTATTTGCAACGATGGGACATTTTCCCTCTCTACTTTATGTCAAATCGTTGCAAATAACTGTTAACGGAGGTAGTACTAAAGATTGAACTTTCCATTTATCAAAGAATACAGAATGTGTTCAGATTTTTATTTTGACAGGATGGTGTTTTTTTTTTGTTGGGGGGGGGGGGGGGGGGGGGGATAGTCAAGTTGTATATCTATAATTCGCAAAGAAATACTTCGTAAAAGATAATGTACAGTCTGAGAGGAGTTTTGTCAGCAGATGTTTACGAAATGCAGTATCTCAACACTCATATTGCTTCTTAGGGTGGATGGTTTTGTATCAAAGCGATTTTCTGTTCCTTTAGAACTTAAATATGGAATTAAACATCTGTATTTTTGTTGCAGAATGATGCCCCGATGTCGGGAGTTGTCAACCTTCTTTCTCAGCTAATCAAAGATGGATAGATTGTCTTACATGCCTTGTATTCTTTTCACATCAATTCCTAAAGTCAACATTCTGTGCGTATTGAAAATACAACGTACGTTGGGAATTATAGTTTAAGAGACTAAATAAACTACTGCTAGCATTTTCAACTGGGTATATGATCGTCAGATTGAGCCATGATCTTAGCCAAGTATTTTACGCTTTGGTAATCATGATTATTGTTTATTCATGTTGACATAATTGTTAGAATAATTTATTGTTGTAGAAATTTGTCTTCTTAATCTTAATAACCACCACATATTTTCATCATTATTAATTTTCTTTTTTCTTATATTAATTAATGTCTTACTCTAGCTATTAGTTTGCTTTAAGACATGGTGGTGATATTCTACTTAGCACTCATCACATATACCCTATTTCCTGTGGCATTTGATGAATGTGCAATTGCGCACTGTCACTTCTGTTGGTGTTACTATTTCCATCTCTATAATTCTGAGCGATTTTCCAAAATAAAAACAAAAAAAAAAAATAAAAAAAAATAAAAAAATAAAAACAAAAAAAAAAAAAAAAAAAACACTCAAGTTAAATATTACGGAGTACAAGTTTTAAATTATCAAGCTTCACACAATTGCATAATATTTTAACTCCTTTTTTTTTTCTCTACCTACTTGATTTTTTTTAGAATTTCCAGTGTTGTCATGGACTGTACGCTAATGATTGTATCACTTCCTTTAGAGCAACGGTTCGAATCCCATTAGCAGCTATAAAATAAATTGCTTATAAAACAAATACGAAGTATGCATATTATTCAAGTATGAATATTTAAAAATTCTACTATCTCTAGGTAAATGTAGTGAACAAGTCGTGTGGATTAGCTCCTATTTTTTGATATTTTGTTCATATATGCAAGATTAAATTGTCTTTTGATTTAGTTCTTGTATTCATATTAACAGACTAACAATCACAAGCAAATTAATACAAGTCACAAATCACCTTTGAGTCTGATTTTATACATCGTATAAACTTTTGGGCATATATCTAAGGATACTTGTGTGTATTTTAACTGTATTCAGTTTATTTGATCTAATTTAATTTGATGTGTCTAATCTGATTTTTGTAATCTAATAAAATTTTGATTATATTTATACACTAATTATTAGTAAAAAAAAAATACTCTGTACATCAAATGATGTGTCATTAAATTCGTAAGAATTTGTATTTTCCAAATATGAAACTTTTAAAATTGTTTTCATTACGAAATTGTATACATATTTATATATAGATAAACAAACACAAATAAAGTAAAATGACCTCTTCTGATTGCTTTCGAAATAAACAATTGCTTTAATAAGCTGAGTTGAACATAGCCTTAAGGACAAGAAATTCCTCCCTCCACACAAATTTACGCGAGGGCGAAATGTCTCATATACTCAATGCGCACGATACCAAAAATAAGCAGAATTTTTCATGCAAGATATGGGTTGTGCGTAGAAGCGAACACAGCAAAGTGGCAGACACATACATAATACACCACATAATTTATCAAGTGGCAGACAACCCACATACTTTTAGGCTTTATTATGACATCCCATTTAGGTTGGTGCAACTTCAAAGTCAAAGTCATAATTTGCAAAATCATTATCAACTAAAGTTTCATCAACATTAACATGAACCGTTAAACACATCTTCTCCCACCAAATTTGGGTGTGCTTGTTCCATGCCTGTACCATCTTGTGTGCAAGAAACATTCATTCAATAGAATATAAAATTCACTTTAACTCTATTTATAGTAATCGTCCGTGCGTTGTAAAAAAATAGCTGTCACATTAGTTCATCCCCTATTTAAGAATTAGAGTTTTATTTTTATTTTTATTTTTTTATTTTTCATTTTTATTATTTTTTATTTTTTATCATTGCAAATTGTTATAAATTACAAAAACTAGTCAAAGTGTAGTTTATGAATAGTGCGAAAGTCAGTGTTAAGACTGTTAACTAATAAAAAAAAAAAGAGGTAAGTATTATCATCGTATATAATAAATATCTTCTATACCGTATGTTTAATTAATTCAAGTAACATATAAGTCAACTTTGCAAGTAGATAACTTTTACTATTACGAAGTATTTGATTTGATAAAAAATTTCTTTTTTTTGAGGAAAAAATTTCCCTTTTCATATATGTCAAATTAGTACTTCATATAACTATATAAGCAATGGAATTGCATTACTTCAAAATTTCAAATTCACCAAAATGAAAGATCAGAAAGACAAAAGCCTCTACTTCTAACTTTTTAACTAAGCTCTAGCATTTGAAGAATCTCACTGAAACAAATAACTGTACTATAAAGTGGCCAATAATAGTAGACCAAAAAAGAAAAGTTGAAACAAAATTAAAATAAAAACACTTTTATTATCATGTTATAATATGGCATAACAGTTCATCTCTATACCAAGTGCAAAAGATCACCCTGCACTTTTGAGGGCGAGCGCACTCATAAGGGCTTAGTAAGATTAATTACACATAATGCCTCCTGTAAGACCTTAAATGTCTGTTTAAGAAAAAGAAAACATGGAGAAAATAAAAAACCCTCCAAAAAATTATGAGTTAGAATGGACAATATGTATAATCCCTTCTCAATTTTTTTCCTAAGCAACAGCGACTGTCATCATTGATGCTGGTACATCAACTGCTATTGGAGCCGGTAAATCGGCCACCATTATTGGTGCTGTTACTTGATCAACTGCCATTAATGCATGTACATCAGCCGCTGTCAATATTGGAATAACACCTGCCATCTCCGAAGCTATATACTCAGCAGGTGCTGGGAAAAACTGCTGCTTAGTAAAGTTAAACTCTATCTGTAGTCGTTGGTGAATTGGGGCTGAGGACTTCAATCCCTTCTTCATATCAATCTGCAACTCCCTTATTGGAATGGCAGCCAAGAAACTCTTTATGTACTCCTTGCAGGAATCTTTACCTCTGCAATGCACCTTCTCTTCCACCTTCATCCCTTCTGACTCTTGTACACTTTCTGATTCCAGGCCAGACGAAACTTGCTGTTGATCCGTTGATGAAGAAGCCTCCACTATCGCAGACTTTGTTTCAGTGGGCTTTGCATCCTCTGATGATGAAGTTTGACAAGGTAATGTTTCGATAGTTGTGTCATGGTTGAATTTGAGAACAAAAGCTTGACTACAGCCCTCATAAAGCCTTTCTCCCAATGTGTCAATGATGTAAAAGGCATCCCAATCAACCCTAAGGATGAAAAAATGGTCATTCCAGCTCACAACATACACCAAAGGTTCACTATTGCAATTTAGCTCTGATGCAACCCGGCAAATCTCATCCCATATATTGTCAAATGACATGGCACCCTGAAGGAAGCCAAAACACTCCTCTTCTAGTCCATCAGGATGAAAAAAACCAATGAAAGATCTCTCTGGGACGACAGAGAGGGGGCGGATTTTAGCCTGAATGACAGTCTCAAGATCAAAGTGCTTGTCAGGAAATTTCTCCCGGTAGTCCTCGTTCTCACAGAGATTCCTCCACTGGAGTGAACCTTCTCGAATGAGGCTGTCAAATTCAGATTTTACAGGCATTTCCCTTTGGTTGGAGTGAAGCCAATCAGCAATGACAGCAACCAAAGCAGTGCAAGCACTCTCACCAGCTGCCCTTTCACTTCTTTGGTCAATTGAAGCAAAAAAGACTTGAGTTTGAAGCTTCATGCTCCCGTCACGGCTCAGTACCTCCTTTTGCTCCCAATTACCGACAGCAAAGTTGTCATCCCCAAATTCAGAAATGAATGATCTACTTCCCATCAAACCTTCAAATTGCTGCAATTAATCAAGGATTCACAACCATTATTAATTATTTATGCATCAACCCTATGCATTAGTCATGCCCTCCAATCTCTTGATTCCCCAAATCAGTTAGACTCACAAAAAATTGCAAATTTAGATGAATTGAAGCCACAACAATACTCAAATCACATACACATGCACTTAGCACAATTTTGAAAACTTAATGACAGACTTATATACCAAACATCAAAATTTTATATGCAACTAAGCTAGAAAAAGGGGGGGAAAAAAAGAGTGATTTTCGATGGATGCATACCGCTAAGGATTCATCCGTAGAAAGCTGTCGTCGATAAAAATCAATATCATCTCCGCCTTCTTCACCATAGTCCTTCTTCAGTAATGGCTCTCCTTTGACCTTACGAGATTTAAAGCTCAGCTTTCCTTTCGTCCACAAAATACCAAATTTTGAACTCGGCCTCTGCAATTGCTCTGAAATTGATGTGTCATAATCTTGAGCAACAGAGCTGTCTACATGTGGTTTATGTCTACCGTAATAAACCAAATCATTGCCCTCACAATTGATTCCTAGGTCAAGTGCTCCTCCAGCGAAGTTGGCATGGACTAAAGTGCCATAACTGCAGGATTTTTGAACATCCACATCCTCTTTACTTTCTTCTGATTCACCCTCATCGGTATCGCCAAATGAGTCTGTGTCAAAAGGATCTGAATCCTCACTTCCAGTAGAGAACTTACTGTCACAACTGCCTTCTCCATTGTCTGCCTTCTTCAATTTTCTAGATGAAACAAAATCTGTCAAGCTTTTAACTTTTCTTAGATTTGATTTAAAAGAAGAAGCTTCATCCTTCTTGATCAGATGAGAAGCACCAAAACAAGGCGATAATGGAGCAAACATTATTGGTCTCTGCCCTTCAACTGACAGTTCTCGTGCAGATTTCAACTCCATCAAGCTAAGAGAAATCTGTATGAAGCAATAAAACTTGTGAGCATGGTTCACAAACATGCCAGGAGTACCAAATGCAGTCACATAATTCTAAACCAAGTACATAAAGAGCGGGGCTTACACAAAGAGAGGGGCTGCACTTGAAACCGCTATGGAGGATAGAAAGAGGAACATTGATGTCAAAATCCTTCACATCTTCTTCCAAAGAAACAAACTCAGCAAGGTTTAATACAGCAGATGCTGTCAACGGAGCCATCTTCTTTGTTCGTTTCTCAGAACCCTACATTTAAGAAACAGATCAGCAAATCCAATAATCCATTTAAAAGAAAAAACACTTTTATATATCATTAACATAGAAGAGACAAAGGAAAAGGACAATTAAGCTAAACAACCAACGAAAAATAAGAATAAAAAGTAATTCAAGCAACAAATGAATTCTGCAGCTCAAAAATCATATTTTCATAGAGTTGAACAATAATGCCAAAAAAGTTCCCACAATAATATTAGCATGCTACGAGTTCAGATACAACCACGACAGCCAATAAAAACCAAATACTTGAACATTTAGTCGCCAAAACCTTGAAGAAAGTTATTAGCTTACGTGAATCAAATAGATATCCAACATAACAGCAAGATAACATAACAGTGCATCATCGATCACATTGTCGGAATAAAAACAATAAGATCATGGGAACAATAAGATCATGGGTTACGAAAGTGCAAAACGTTGTAAAATTATCGGTTTGTGTATCATCATTAACAAGTTCACTAAGAATAACTACTGTAAAACAACAAAAATAGAACATTGCAATGGGTGTGTAAAGAACTAAATATTCATGTGCTCAAACCCTTGGCTTAATCAGTTAGTCAAATCCAATATCCAACCAGTCATAAAATTCAAAACAAAAAACATATCTTTTGATAATATCCCCAAAAAATAGCATATGCATTACCAAAAAACACCTAACAAAAACACAAAAAACAAATTTAACGAGGCTTAGTCCAAGAATCAAGGCATATGGATAATTTTAATCCCAAAATTTAAAATTGATCAATAAAAATTCCGATTCTCAATGTAAAATCAACAACCGCACATGATCATCCCATTAAAAAAACAAAAACAAAACAAAAAAATTTACAAAAAATAAAACAAAAAACAAACATGCAGCTGTCACAAAATCAAACAAAATTTAAAGAATCTATGAAATTCAATACCCACATAATAATCCAAAAAGTCAACTTGAATATATATGATCAACATCAACATTTAATCTCAAAGAAATAATCTTTATAATCAACATCCATAAATTAAAAAAAAGAAAAAAAAAATTAAATCAAGTGATAACCAAAAAATTAATAAATAAATTGAAACACTTACATAATAGACCACAAAAGAGACTTCACAAGGATGAAAAACACCCTCAATCTTATCTTTAGACCCACAAAATTGACAAACCCTCGTAAATTCTTCATCCCACTGAACGACACCGTTTTGACCCAATCTTTCTTCCCTTGAAATAAATTTCTTGACACCCTTGTTTTTCAATGATTTAAACCCATTTGATTTAGGGCTTTTCCACTTAATCTCCACCCTAAATTTATAATTTTCATCATCATCTTTCTCTTCTTGAATTAAATTTAACCCTTTAATTGAACCAACCACAATTTTAACCTCAAATTTTCTCGATTGAAGTGGTGGCAACCATGGCCTCCACTTGATCATATTCACAACCATTAACAAAGATAAAAACTTTAAAGAATCAAAATTTGCACAATTGGTTCACTTTTCTCAAATGGATATTTGGAATTTTTGGGAAATTTTTGGTCAAAAAAGAGGACGAGTAATTGGAATTTGAAGAAGTGGAGGGTTAAAGTAGAGTGGATTTTTTTTTTTTTTTTTTTTTTTTTTTTTAATATAGAATTTATTTTGGTTTAATGTATTTAGGATATGAAGAAGAATATATATAATGGGGATATGAGTTGACTTTTTAGGGGATTAGAGTGCGTGAAATTGTAAAAATAAAATATTTATTCTAAAAATAAAATAAAAGTGAGGGATGATGTGTTTTTGACAAGTAATGATGGTTGTATATTCACATACAAATTCCACTTCCACCACCGAATTGGATACAAATAGGTGGCAAGATTGAGATACAAGGCCGGCACTATTTTACTAAAGCTAAAACATAACGTCTCACTCTCCTTTTTTCTTTTTTTTTTTTTTTTTTTTTTTTGTTTTTCATTAACAAATTACTTATGAAATTTGTGGATAGGATTGTGTGTGACATGATTTTGAAACTATGTGGAAATTAATTGGTAGTGTTGTACATAGAGATTCATAAAAGCTATCATGTAGAATTAGAGTTGGCAAAAATTGAAACGATATAGCAGTACGACACAAACTAGACAAGAAAATATTGAATTAGTGTCAAGTGTTTTTGACACGTTTAATTAAACGGGTTAACATGACACGTTTACTTAAATAAGGACATGTGCACTTAATTGGTCGGGTTAGTGTTGAGATTCTCAACACGAAATTAACATGACTCAATCCGCCTAATAAAAAAACTAATTAAGTATGGAAATTTTGATAAATTTATTGAATGAGACTAATATTTTTTTCATATAACACAACATGAATCGGACACAAAAAAAAGTGGGTCAGTGTCAATGGTTTCCGACACATTTAATTAAACGAGTCAACACGACACGATACGACTGTAGACGTCAATCAAAGTGCGCCTAATTAAGCATGGTGTGAATATGATTGTCAATCATAGGAAGTGAGATTTGACATTATACGATTAGGGACAAAGGATAAAGTAGGGAGGCACCAACAAATTTTTAAGGAACTTGTAAACCGTTGATAGATTCTACAAAGGGGACAAAGGCAACCACAAATTCAATCCATTAAGGTTATACCCCATTCACAATCCTTGAGATTGCTAACTCCAATTGGTCACGAACCACGGTTGGCGGATCGGGGATGATGGTATAAAGTTGAGTCATGGAGTCAATTTCGCCCGTATTGGCCTCTACTTGATTCGTATTGTGAAAAGTACTCTTTGCGATTCGATTGACATACAAACAATATTCAATTTTCTCTAAACTAATATTATTAAGTTGGTTGAATATTAATGCACATATAATTCTATGTATCGTGATCACTAATTAAGGTCTTCAAGATTAAAAGAGAACCTAAACCGGTTGTCCAAATTACCTTATTAGGCGTGATTTTCATTTACATATTCTTGTTTAAACATGCAAAAAGGTGATCAAAAGAAATAAAATATAACGACAAAAAATATTGAAAATAACGTAATAATATTAATCAAATCAAATAATCATGATAATAGAAAAATAAAAATAAAAATACACAATTAAATATACAAATCACTTACATTGTGCGTGCTCCTTTAAATTGCTATATCATGAATAAATGGTTAGTAACTTCAAGGAATTATGAATTAAGTCGAGAGAATAAAATTTGAATAAAATAAAGTTTAAATTTGTCCAAACCCTCAGGAAGTTATACTTTTATGCCTTGGTTTAGGTATACAACCTCGAGTACGGTATGGACTCCTTGGAGCGCGTAGGAGGAAGTATGTACGATGATCGTGCTTATTGTGTTGTAAGAAGAAATTGTGTTGGGAGGAATCATGTAAGAATTGGCTGTGAATTGGTTGTCCCGAAATTGAAGAATGAGTCCGCTATTTATAGGTCGGGATGCTACACAAAAGCCCGAAACTGTAAAACAGTGTCACGCCACATCAGAGGTGGGGTGCCATGTAATACCCTGGAAATTTCCTTCCTCTAAAATACTCTTTCTACTCTAGATAAAACCCTTTTTAGGAAATAACCAAAATACTACTGCCACCGTGATAACGACTAAAGTTAGTTTTCAAAGTCTCACAGCGGAAGTCTAAAAACATAAAAACCAACTTTCAAAAATAAAACTTAAAATTTGAGTTCACAACCTCAAAACAAAAGTAAAATAAAACATTAACAAGTTGGAACCAATTTAAACATATGGCCGTTCTTAAAACCAATTAAAAACAAACATAATATCGTTAGTCCATAACAAATAAATAATTCAAAAATATCAAAACAAAGAAACATAACAAGTAACTCTCTGCACTCTATCCCATCATGCTCTTCATGCTTTAAGTACCTGTTACTTTCTCTTTATTTCAACTCTCTACTCACCATAAAAATGGGTCATAGTAGGGCCAATCCAAAGGACAGCCAAAACACAAAAGTACGAGTCAGCAAAGCTGAGTACATATGCACCACACTAACATGAATATTCTAGCATCAAAAAAGTAATAATTAAAACATGCTCGCCACACAATCACAAGTCAACTTACCTTTGACTCATAACTAGCAATATTAATTATTAATAATAATTTTGGATTACGCATCGAACGGGTTTCCTTCCTTGAAAATAGCCCATTTAAATATTGAGCTTCCAATCAGGGAACTACCCCAATTGGCACCTACTATGTCACACTTGGTGACGGAATTCTAGCGCATAAATAATAAAAGAAAGTACGCGTCCTGTACTCTTGTAAAAGCTATGGTTAAATATAAAACCCCATAACTCACCCCATATGTTCATACTCAAGGTATATACATTCCAAGTGTTTTGGTGCATATCCTTTTACACTTTACGTGATTTACCAATTTAACTTGTGATGACTCAAACTAATCAATCAAGAACATACATAATAACAATCAATATATACTTCCAATTCATTCTTGAATTAATTAGTGAGGACATACTATTTATTTTAATTAGGGTTCCTTGCCTAGTTTTGTGCACAAAATTGCACGATTACTACCTTGGTGCATAAGATGCATTACTAAACTTCCTTGACTCAAACTCAACTTACTTGAGTGAGTAAATAAATAAACTAACTTCTTGACTCAACACCAATAATGAATGGGTGAGAAATAAATTCATGAATCATGCTCAATAGTTCTAACTTTAGCTCTTTAATCATACATAAGCCTTGCTTATTAAATACACGCTTTCTTGATACTTGAAAATAAAACATATTTCCATGATTCATACATACTCAACTTGTATCATGCCTCAAATAACATATTCACATGCTTGCATAACAATTCATGCTCAACTAACATCAATTCCAAGCATATAATCAACCAAACATGCTACTAATTCATAACTAAAGTCATACTTTACAATCCTAGCATGATACTACACATACACAAATATTCTTGTGCACATACGTACCTTGAATAATGCCTAAACTCGGCCACACTCGTTAGAAATCACCTAGCTCGAAACTTCCTATAAATAAGAATACATAACTACAATTAATCTACTATTCTCACAAATTTCCAACAACTATAATACTCTTTAAACCTTACTAATCAACCCAATTTAATGACATAGCCATAAAACCTTTTCTTTAAGTGGGTACTTAAAATCCTTTAAAAAAGACTCAATTTTTATGACTTAAATAAAATTCCGGCATACTTATTTCATATAAAACATCACTAATAGACTAGAAAATCATATTTAAATCATTAAAACATTTTTCCCTTTTATGGGTAATCAAACCCTAACTCAATAATTAAAAAGTAGTGTGCATAGTTAAATTTCAGCATTAATTTGAGGGCTTTTTGAACTCATTAAAAATATGTTTAAACCATTAATTAAACAACAACATCAACCTAGGATCAAACCCTAACCATAAACATTAAATCCCCAAATTCTAGGGTTTGTAAATTGGGGTTTTGATTGAATAAAAATCTGAAAATTATATAAATAATTTAACAACATCAAATACCCAAAATCAATACCAAAACATAATCAAAATTAATAAAAACAATAGAATTAAATTAGGAAGAGAAAAAGATTTTTTTTTTTAATAATAATACCAAAACACCAAAAACAAAAGGAGAGAGAAAGAGAGGGTGGCCGGCGGGCTGCCGGCTGCTGCTGCTGCCGCCGATGGTGCATCAGTGGTGGTGGTGGCGCCGATGGCTGCCGGCGTGAGGGGAGAAGAAGAGGGAGAGAGAGGCGTGGGGAAAGAGAGGAAAAAGAAAAGAGAAAAAAAAGAGGAAAAATAAGGAGAAAAAAGGAGAGAGAAAATAAAGAGAAAACCTTGGAATTTTTTTTTGTGAAATTTGACAATTATGATTTTAGAATGAAAAATTTTGAGGCTTTGAAGTATTTATACTCCCCTTTGAAAACAATAACTCATAATTACAAAACTGCTATTACTAAATCTTACTCCCCCTTGACTTCTTCCTTTGGGGCCAACTTGTTGGGCTCTTAAGTGTCCTCAATTCCTCAACAAGTTGAGCCAACTATTAAAATAAAGATGACCCAATTATTATTATTTTGTATTTTTATTAATTTTTTTTAACCAATAGGCTATTGACACGTGTCTTTTGTAGGTCCCACTAACGGATTCCATCCAGTAATCCGTTAAGTAGTGGTGAAATCAAATATTTGTGTTTTTTCGTAGTGATATAATAAAAGTTTATTTTGTGGTGTTATAATCCATTTTTTAATCTTTTTTATGGTATTATTTTGCAAAATTTCCGATAATTTATGGTTACAATTTTGAAAGTTTGACTCAAATATATGCAACGGGGAAATAATTGGGATGGAGGGAGTAGTTATACATTAAACTAGTTATGAAGCATCATACTAATTAAGTAGTTTTAGCACCTTTTATTTACACCTAGATTGAATTACTTTTATTAATGCACAATTTATTACTCTTACAATTAAGATAATTATATTTCTAGAAGGCTAAATTGCACAACAATAAGGTTATTTCAAGGTGTACATAGAAGATGTTACATAGATATTTTTATTTATTTAATTTTTTTTTTTTCGAATGTTACATAGATATTTTGAAATTTTGACGTATATATAAGCAATGGGGTAAAAAAATAGGGACGAAGGGAGTATATATATATTAAACATGTTATGAAACATCATATTAAGTGGTTTTAACACCTTTTATATTTACACCTTGAATTACCATTATTGATGAGCAATTTTCTCTCACAATTAAAGTAATACTTGTAGATAAGACTAAATTGCTCAACAATATTATTATTACAAAATGTACATAGAAGGTGTTACATATAGATATATGTTCTTTAAATAATCAATATTATATATACTAAAATAATCACCAGAATTATCCTAAAAAGTACATGTGTCACATCTACAACAAAAACTTTCCCTCCAAAAACTATTATTTTTCTTTTATTTCTTTCCTTAAAAGATAATAAGATAACTTTTTTTTTTTTTTTTTAAAAAAAAGAAAAAAAAATTTATAGCCTAAACAACCCAAAACATAGAACAATAACAATAACTTTAAATAAATAAATAATTTTTTTCCTTGCTTTATAAATAAATTAGAAAAAAGTGAGATAACTAATTAAAAATAACGAACAATGTATATTCATAGTACATTAGTGATTTTTTACCCTTCAAATTTCTAAATCAATTCAACTGAAATTTATTGTTGCAAATAGAAAATCACCAAAATAATCAAGTTTTAATTATATATTAAGATTATAAAATTTTCTATATTCCGTTGAATCTTCATTCGTTAACCTATAAAATGAATTGTTCATTTCCTAAAAAAAAAAAAAAAAAAAGGATTCTAACTCAATTTTAAATTCTTAATTTGTCAGCAAACTACAAATATAGAGATACTCTATTAACGTGTCTCAACAAAATAATTTGATAACGTAAATAGATATTTAAATGTATACAAAACCTAAAACAAATTCAAACTTAGAGTAATTTATAAAAATATTTTTTCAATGAATATTTGAGCGTTGCTAGGGCAAAGAACTAGTTATAAAGTAAAGATTTTCGGTATATATATTAACTATTGAAATCGTAAATTAGAATTTTTAAAATGACAATTAATGTAAATTTTTATGTTTTAACAAACATATCCCCAAAAGTAAGTTAAAATCTACTATATGTATATCGCTACTTTGCAATGAATTAATTAGTGTTCAAACATGGTGTCATAGTTCAAGTGTTTTTACACTAGATTGTGCGGCGTGTTCTTGCCTGTTTGGTGACAAGGGCACAAGCCTTGTGCAAAGCAAGCATTGGGATCTTAACGGGTACTCCTAATCTCCTATCACAAGCCCCTATCATTCGCACTCCAACATCAATTGCCAAAATATAGATATGCCCCTCGAAATTCCAATGCCCGCTTGTGCTACTTCATGCTCACAAGCTTGATTTCCGCACAAGGTTTGTGCCCTTGCTACCAAATGGTAAGAGTGTGCCGCACAATCCGATATGAAAATACTTGGACCTTGACACATAGTCGAAACACTAGAAGAGAAGCTACGGGAACACTTCAAAATAAGGTACTACAAATTATAATTGTGAATTTTTTTGGTACATGTAAATTATTGATTATTTCTCACATATTACAAATCTCAATTCTCTATTGTTTATTGATTATTTAATTATTGAGTTATTGTGGTAGACAATACATTCAATTCTTGATATGATTACCTTTTATTTTCTCAACTCTTTTACTTTAATTACTATTTAACATAATTTTGCCAATAAAAAAAATTTAAATTAACCCCATGCAATTACTTAAAAACATAGCATGTATTGAAAATCTAATATGTCATTTTTCTTACTTACTCAATTACATAATAATTAAACTATGTAAAAGAGGTGAGAATAAATCCCTACATTGTAAAAAGTATGAGAAAATACTTAAGAATAGTGTGAGGATAACTGTAACCTCAAAATATTTGTTTACCTATATGCCTCTAAGCTTTTATTTGTATGATTTAATGAATTAATGCTTATGAATAGTGGTTTGACAATTATACCCTTTAAAATGTTTATATACTTATTTGTCCTCAATAATGTAAGTTGTCTTTTTTTTTTTTTTTTTTTTTTTTTTTTTGGAACTCTTAAATAGTGTGCGGACATGTATACCCCTAAAAATATTTGTTTATATATTTTTCCTCACTAGTTTTGCCAACAATTAAAAGAAATTTCCCGACATGGCTAATTATGATGCAAGCATTGCACGCACTAGCCACCCTAGTTAGTAAATAATTAGGATCCAAATGACTAGCCTTTTACCATAATGTACTCCCTTTGTTCTATGAAATTCTTCCCATGCATTAATGAAGTACCATAAGTACACTTATCACGGAAAGTAAATAAAGTAATATAAGTTAGTACATGTAATTACTTTACGAGAAAAGATATAGTGTAATACAAAAAGCAGTCCTAATAATTAGGAAGAATTTCATGAAACAAATGGAGTACAAATATAACACCATTATTGGAAAATAAAAAAAATATAATTAAGATTTAAATATTATAATATCAGTCAAAATATATTATAAAAATAATTGATAGTTAAGAATAAATCCACTACTACATTTTAAAGATAATGTGACGCACATAATTGATATCTAATGTAAAACGCTTATGTTCTAGAGAGCAACAAAAGTGTACATGCATTTATAATCAACCATTTATTAAATTAGTATAATAATTAGTGTATTTCCTTTAATTTAAGATAATTTGGCAACAAAAGGTGGTATATAGACAAATAATATTAATTGGATTGAGTGAAAATAAAACCTTAGCATTTTGCATTAATTGAAGATGAGGCAACACTGAAATGGCTTCAACGTACATGCAAAACAACCAAAGCATACGAGCAAAAAGAGATCAATGTGGTATATATACCATCAAATATATATTATTTGTAACTATTAGTTTATGATGTATACACTATACAACACTGTATATATCACGATGTAATTAAAAAAAGGGGTATATTTTAATAAATCGATAACAATTTTTTTAATTGGGGTTGCCAGACGCGTTTGAAAGTAAGGATATATAGGTAAGGGAATAAATCAATAATAGTTTATAATACGTATAAGAAATAGTTTTTTATTCGAGAGATGGACTCACTTGCTTCAAATACAATGTAAATAAATAAAATAATTGTGAATAATAATAATAATAATAATAATAATAATAATAATAATAATAATTTGATGATGACGTAAACTAGATTGTATATTTGTTGTTATTATTATCATATAATAATAAATGTAAGTTACATAACATAGTTATATAGTTATAATTTAAACTAATGTTTATATTTTGTTACATAAAAAAAAGCTTGTAAACCACATTTACCTAAATTGTTCTTCTTAATAAAAAGAGTATAAATCCAAGTCAAGATATGATTACCAATTCATTAAATTAAGAAGAGGCATGCTCTATGATGACGTAAACTAGATTTCTAAATAGATACATAATATTGTAACTTTATGAGTATACACTTAACACGAAAGACAACAGAATCTAGGCTAGAGCAAATGTTTGCCAACTCAAACATTAATTTATAATTTTGGCACACCTTTATGTATAAAGAGCATAGAAAATTTATAATGTTGGGTATGTCAAAATCAATTCATTGTGTGCTAAAATGAATCATTTTTCGTCAATTTCTAATGGTTAAAAAGTTGTCCAAAAATCTTATCCCATAACACACTTCCTTTTTTCGCCGTCTTTGAAATTAGTTAGGATTTTATAAATTCTAAATTTGAGATTGTACTTAATAAGGTGTGAAGTAATTTGTTTTACTGATTTGTTTATTTAATTATCGTATAGAAATATTTTGAAATATCATCTCACCTAACTTGTCCTCCTTAGCAAATGGTAGAAATCAAGTCAACCAGGATATAATTGCATTTTTACTAAACAATCAGGTAGATGACATAAATGAGATACCAATATATATTCACGAATTGCATGCTTCTATATATATAAATACATAGGATTCATTAAAATCCTTTAATGACTAACAAGGTAATTTGTACCTTGTATATTACATGTAATTATCATGAATCCATGACTATATATTGTTTAATGGCAAGGTGTATCAATAAAACCTAAGTAATGTTGGTATTGACTTGTTAAACAGTTAGAGAGACGAGTCCCTAAAATGAGTAGGGTTAAAAAAAAAAATTAAAACTAAAATGATAGATAACAATTCTCAAATTTATTTGTTAATGAATTTCTTTTTACTCAGTTGTCAAATACAAAGTAGAATTCTATAAAATGTGTTTTACCTTATACTTCTTCTACAATAATTGAAAAAAAGAAATATATTAGTCTCAATTTTGCAATTAATTCCCTACAAAAACAACTAAATGACATAATAAATTAGATTTAATATATATAGTATACATAATAATCTATGCGTTATTTTAGAGTTATATACATACACCTAAATAAACGAATATCCTTAGAAATGACCAACAATGTAACATGTTTAATTCCTACATATACATGTAATCTTAGCTCAATTCTAGCGCATAGCCAAAGTTTACCAAACTTATCATGACTATAAGTTGGTCTCCAAACGCACTTCATTTTTTTTTTATTATCCATTAAAAAAATGGGGTTCAAACAAATCTAAAAATGAGAGGAAACCTGCGTTACAAAAACTCAAAATATTATGTTTATATATATTTTATTCAATTATCAATTATAGAGAAAACTCTGTTAAACCGTGTTTACATAAATTTTCCTAGTTAATTAGCATATAATTATTGCATATTTCACTATAACAACAAATTTAAAAAAAAATTGTAAATTAGATTTCAAAATAAATATAAATTCACATACTTTTCAGGTAATAGAATAAAAAAATTATAAAGACAAATAATATATGTAAATGGATTTTAATAGCGTAGAAGCAAAGTCATACCAGATCAAGATTGATGAATGGTGAGCTTGTAATCACCATCAAAATCCCAAGAACATGAATGGTTTCAGAGGCAACAAAAATATGCTCATAATCTCTTACATGAAATCTTAATGCCACCAAACTGAATAAAATTGTTATGGCTCTTTGAAACCATTTGTTTAATACTTTTACTGGTAAAAAAAAAAAGAAATCAGAGAGAGAAAATTTTCTAATAAGTAAATGTAAGTTGGATAGTCTAGGTTTCTCTATTTATATTATACAAAATATATTGATAGGGAGATAAATGAGGTGGCCAAAGAAGCTAGGATGATTTGGAAATAAAAGATAATATGAATCATAAATTATTTGTTTCCATATTCAAGTGATTCACCCTAATAAATCGTAGTATTATAAAGTGCTTATACAATACGAGTAATATGTTTTGTAACAATCTTTAAGGAACCAAGCAAATATTAAGACATTGTTTTCTTCACCTTATTTTTGTTGTATTTAATTTATTTTTCTAAAGTTAAATTATTTTCTCCGAATTTAAATTATATTTATTAAACTTAAATTAGTTTTACTGATTCTATGTTACATTTGTTCTTTACAGTTATTGATTTATATTGACTTAAAAATAATTTTACATAAATTACCTTATTCTTCTTAAACTTAAGGCCATTTTCTCTTCACCTTTTAACAAAATAATATGTAGTAAAAATAATTTCAATTTATTAGTAACAATAACTTTTAATCAGTAAAAAGTAGTAACTTTTAAGAACAAATAAAAATAGGTTTTAATCGGTAAATAAATTTCTTTTTAGGAAAAATAATTTTGCTAAGCAAAATTAATTTCATTTATGTTCAGTAAAATAATTTTAGTTCAAAAAAATAAGGTGAAGAGAACAGAGCCTTACTTATTTTTACTAGTTAATTTTTCATTGATTAAAATTGATATATATTATGTACATATTACTCATATAATTTTTTAGTTGAAAGCATTATCTAATATGAGAATGTCAATTGTCCCTCCCCCAAAGATACATGAAATGCACGTTGCAATTTTTATGTGCATTGTATTCACTCATTAAATGATGATACTACCACACTTTTATTAGTTGCGGCTATTGTCGCCGCATTTTTTGTAGTTGTAAGTAATACCTTCTTATTCTTTATAGTAGCAATATATGTTATTTAGATTCTCACACGTATGCTAAGTATGTAATATAAGGGAATAAATAGAAAGATGTTACAAAAAATAAATGGTGATTATCACTTTTAAAAGATACAAGCTAAAATAAAGTATGCAAATGTAACCAACATTTAACAAACTAGTGAAATTTTTATAAAATAAAATAAAGTAAATTAAATTAATTAAATTAAATAGAGAGATGATAAAAAATCTAAATGAAGAGGTCAAAGACGAATTTGGCATATAAACTAAAAAAAATTCTTAATCAACGGTTGAAGAATGCAAAAGCAAAATATTTTGAAACTTTCCCGTCTCAACCACCTTCTCTTTGCTGAACCGCCATCTTTAACTACGTACTATTTGTTGCGGCGACTCCATTAACAAGCTTCAATTCTTCAAATCAAATGTTTTGTTTTTGGTGATCATAAGGGGCAAGCCCCAAAAGAGATTAGAAAGCTAGGAAACTAGAAAAAGAAAAGCGAAGAAAAGAAACAAAAATAAAGAAAACAGAAGCTAACAAACAGAACACAAAACCAACTGAGCTAAGTAGCTCTTATTCAACAGATCACCATCACTCGGACTCCAACGACACCAGTCGTAGCCTCATTAAACCTCTTAATTCCTCCAATAAATCAGTTCGAAGGTCCTCCAGGACTGCCTCAAAGATGACTAGTTTTTGCATGGACGTCACTCCATAATTGGCTAACCAATCGACCACTCGGTTAGCTTCTCTGTAGCAATGCCGATGAGTGTCATTACTAGCACTCACAGGGAAGTCTTTTAGGATGTTTTTACCTTCTTTTTATGGCTTTCTTTCCTACTAATTGCTTAGTTTTGTTCATTAGTTTCTCTACTCTTGCTTATTTTGTGTTTTTGTTCACTTTTAGGGTTATTTTCGTCTTTTCCCTTTTAATTGTTCTACTATATTTTGTTTGTAGTTCTAAGGCGAAGCTCAGGACCCGTTCACGATGATTTTTCGGGTTAGAAGAGACTTTTGGTGCAAGATCTTAGCTTAAGGATAGCTCATGAAGCAAGTGATGGCTAACTCCAAGACTTAGTGGCTGCACTCTCATGTTGCGCTGCCATGAAATCTTGGAGTTGAACCCACTATAAAATGCATTTTAAATCTGCCATGTTTCGTGGGTATCATGAGGGGTGCACTCATCACACATTGCACGCAACAAAAAAGCGTCCTGCTCCAAGCAGCGCGGACGCGCACGATAGCCGCGCGGGCGCGCCACCATGGGTCTCTGTTCCGTACCTAGTTTATCGTTGGCGCGCTGATCGTGGAGAGGGCGCGCCCGGCTGGGTCTATTTCGGGGTTTGTGCCTTATTTCTTTTGTAGTTAGTTATACTGTAAATAGCTTTTTCTTCTTATTTTTCATTATTCAGATTTTGAGATTGTACTAGTAGATTTTTAGAGAGAGATTAGGCTAATTAGAGAGAGAAACTACAGAGAGAAAGTGTAGATTGCAACATTTGATCTTCATTTCAATTCAATTCAAGCTCAATTTCCTTTTGATCATCAAGTTTGTGAGACTCTTCTACTTCTTATTTTCATCCCTTGCACTTTAATTTTGTTGTTGATGCAATTTCAAGTTTATTTTGATTGTTTGATTTTGATTTAGCTTGTTTGATTTAGTTTTGAATTCAATTACAAATATGATGATGATGATGATTAGCTTAGCTTTTCTTCTTCAGTTCAACAAGCTTCGTGAGTAGTTCGTTTAGCTAAGGTGAAGGGGAAGCCTACATGATTGGTAGATTGTTGCTAATTTCAGGATTTTGATTGATTGATTTTTTTTTATTATATTGATTAATGAAATTGTGTATGTGTTTGGTTTGATAGGAGTAGCTAACCTAGATAGCCAAGCTAGATTGCATGATAATTCCTAATGACATGACCACTTGATTTAGGATTTGCTCTTGTTGATTGATTTGAATTGTGATTTTCCTAGTTTGTTACTCGTAGTGGAGACTGATATGTTCATTTTATATAGTGTTTTACCCCCGTCCCTTGGTCATATTTAGGAGTATTTCGGCTGTTTAGAGCCACTTTTATTACTAATAGACGTTTTCTAGTGTTTTCAAAGATTTGTTATTGTTTTATAGAAAATTGCAGAATTGGAGCATTTTCCCGGACTTATAGGAGCCACTAGGGCATTAGAGATATATGACCATTTTCCGTAGCCCAAGATCGGTTAGAGTTATCAAATCGGTGATTAAGGGCTCGGCAAAGAAGAGACCAAGGCATTGGACCGAGCTATAAAGGCCCCAAAGAGGAAATCCGAATTGGGCCAAGAAAATGGCCCAATCGAAGATGATCCCTTGCCTGAGAGCTCGCCCGACCGGGTAGTGGCCGCGCCCTAAGGCGTGCCCGACCAGGCGAGGAAGAAAGATGAAGAATGCTTTGCTCTGGTTCGCGCCCGACCGGGCGCGAGCGAGACTCCACTCAAGCAAAAAGGTGAGCCCGGCCGGGCGAATCTCTGCCCGACCGGGCGCGTGTTTTTGAAAAGGATTTCGAAGATGTTTTTACTTTGTTTTTAATTAGGATTTTTTTTGAGCTTAAGTATAAATACGTTTTGTTAAGTTAGAGACGGGGACCTCTTCTCATTAGTTAATTTCTCAGATTTAGCTTTAGGCTTTGGATTATTACTATTGTTCTCTCTCTACACTTTTGGTTTATGCAATTCATTATTTCCGTTTACTTTGGTAACAATTTTTTCTCCTTTTATTTTCAGTAATTTAATTGCGTTGCTTAATCATGTCTTGTTTATTTGCTTTGCTTAGTTTAGATTTTAATATGTGTGAGTAGATTTATTTCTAGGGTTGTGGGAATCCATAAATAATATGAAGGGGTGAATTATTATTGTTGATTTTCAATGCTTTGATTGATTTCCTATTGATTGATTTAAAGATTAGGCCTGGTTTAATTGTATGAGTTTTGCAATATTGATTCGAGATTCGAGAGATGAGAATTAATGTTTAGGCTTAGTTTCAATAGGCAGGTTAATTTATAAATGGTTAAGTCAAGATTCGAGAGATGCGTTTTAATACCGGTAGATTAATTCTGTGATTGTAATACGTAGCGAAAGCCCTGTATGATCTCATTAATTGATGCATTGATGATTGATTACTATGTTTTACCCTAGAATATTATTTATTGGTAAACCTATACCCTAGGCTTTGTTTTATTGTTATTCTAATAATTCTTAATAGTATTAATTTAATTAGTTCCTTTAGTTTAATTCCCCTAAAAAATAAATTGGTTACTAAATAGTTTAGATTATATTAATTAATTAGGAATAGAAAGACTTGTTTCCCTATTGATTCGACCATACTTCCCTATCTGCTTTAGTTAGAGGACTTAGGTAGTTCTTTTGATTAGGATATACGACTTTATCTTGTCAAAATTTGGTGCCGTTGCCGGGGAAACGGTTTTATTTTTATTTCTAATTATTATTAGAGTCTAGGTTATTTTTTTTATTCCTTATGAGTTAAAAATATCCATGCTTACGCCACTACAAGAATTATATTCGTCTTTGGCGGAACCTGACTACTGTTGTTGTCTACGACTTTTCATGAAAATCCTGAATGCCCTTATAGTGAGTTTTTTGTGCGTGCTCCCGATGATTTTAGAGTCTTTCCATATACATATGATCATATTCATAAACGAGTAGTTGCAAATGAGAGTTATTGGAAGGCTCTTGATGAAAAAGTTTATGGGTTTTATAATACGAATGCTTTTGAGGATGAAGAACCCGTTATAGAGTTGGTGATTGAAAAATCATTGGTTGACGAATCGGTGATTGAAAAATCATTAGTTGTAGAAACAGTAGTTGAAGACTCCTTTTTTAAAGAGCTTTTTCATGAGGGTAAAATAGTTAAGTCATTATCGGGTGATGATAAAGAACAAGACTCCCTCCATGTTTATTCTATTAAGTCTAAATTTTTAGCGGGGGAAGTAGAAGGTTGTGGTGTATTTTCATCTCTTTCTTTTGATTTTTCCTTTTACCTTGAGTTCTCTTTATGTGCTCCTAATTTTTTCTATGTAAAGATAGGTGTGCTTGCAATTAAACAAGTGCTTAATGAAATGTTTGCAGGAACGTTTGATAAGTTACTCAAGGCGTTGAATTCTTCCGATAGAAAAAGAGTATGGTCGTGCGGGACCTTTATAAACTAGCCCTTTGCGGGAGGCAACCATATTTTATTGCTTTGTAGTTTAGTTTTTTTCCTTTTTGTGTGTGTGTGTGTGTGTGTGTGTGTGTGTGTGTTTTTTATTTGTTTTATTTTAGAGAGGTAAGGAAAGCTTATCTTATGCTTGTGGGAGTTCATCTTTGTGCATATTTTGATCAAAGAAGGCTGATTTAAAAGGAGAAGAATTCACTGAACTGAACTCATATTCGATCGGGCAGAGCTCGCCCGATCGGGCCCGCGTACGGATCAACAAAACTGCTCAACTTCGACAGGCCGTAACTTTTGCGTTTTTTATTGGATTTTTGCGTGTGACTTGCCGTTGGAAAGATCTTCAAGTACACTTTCCAACCCAATTAGAATCACTACATTATCATTTATACATCAAAAGTTATGATCGAAAGAAAGCACTTGACTTGATTTTGATCTTTTTCCCACTAACACTTTGTTTCATTCTTGCCTAAATTTGTTCCAAAGAGATGCATTGCAATCCTCGAGGCTTTGGTGAAATTATCGTGATGATGATGATGAAGAGTAGTCACCTTGACTACTAGCTTCCCTTTAAGACAATGAGGACATTGTCTAATTTAGCTTGGGGGGAGGTTCTCGTGTACGCATGGTATATCTTTCACCCTCTCTCTTTTTATTTATTTATTAGTTTTTTTTTTCTTTCTTAGTTTAGATTTAATGCTTTCAAAAAAATAAAAAAAATATACAAATACCTTCCAATGAATAATAAATCATGCTTCCTTGTGCCCCTTGATGAATTTTTTTTTGAAATTGTTTATATTCTTGGTTATTGATGATAGATATTGTGGATTAGTTGATCATGATTTGATGTTTGATTGCCCTGAAACCTTAACATGCATCAATTTTTCCCAACTACTTATGAATATAGTGTTTGACTAGTTGATTTGGTGAGAAATCTGTGTTAGTACCTGGTATATCAATAAATTTGAGTATTGGTTTGCAACTTTGAGTAATGTTTATGTGATTCATTATTATGCACATTAAGGAGACAAAGGCATTTGTTCTTTTAGGTGGCCTTCAGACGAAATTAGATAAATTTGTTCCCTTTTTGCTACCCATGTTGTTGCCTTGACTTTTTATTGTTTATTAGCCACATTACAAGCCGATTTTTACCCCATTGGTTACTAGTCCCAAGCTTGGCTTGGGGGAGCTATTAGTGAGTGAGGTGAGGGAGTTTGTAGTGTGCTTGTTATTTGCACAATTTGGGCGGTGTTGAGAAGTTGTTTGTTCTTGATTATGGTTTATTTTGATGATTTTGAAAGATGAATTCTCTTGGAAAAAATAAAGCATGATGTTGAAAAAAAAGAGAAGTTCAAGAAAAAAACAAGAATGAAAAAAAAAGTAAGTGAACTTCAAAAGAAAAAAAAAGAGAGCAAAAGAAAAAAATTTGTTCAATATTCAAATATTCTAAGAGAAGGTTGTTCAAAAGAACAAAAAAATTTTGAAAAAAAATCAAGGATTAAAGAATTCAAAAGTTTGTTTGATTCGCTCAAGTTCTTAATTATTATATTTTTATGAGCGAGATTGTAAGAGTTGGGAATTGTTGATATAATTGGTTGTTTGGTGAAATTTTTGTGGAAGTTGAGTGAGTTGGAGATGATGTGGTCATTATTTATTTTTGACCTTGGTTTTATTAGGATTTGGTTCCCTTAAGCATGACTTTACTATTGCATTTTCCGAAATATTTTATACCTTTTACCTAAGCCTTACATTACAAGCTTTGAGACCTTCTGACCTTTGTGCATAGAGTTGTATGGAAGTGAAATTAATTGTTTATCAATGCAAAGAATGATTTGATATATTCCGAGTCGACTACTAGGTTGAGTGAATGTCTTATAAACACACGAGTTTTGTGAGTTGGAGGACATTGTTCACATATAAGGGGTTGGGATGGAGAGCGATTGAGTACATCTTTTACTCGCCACATAAATGAGAGTTGAGTATGTGAGCACTAGTCTTGAATTCTATATGCTCATGTGGTTTGCTCTATTTGACAATTGTTAGGAAGGATGAGTAGTTAAATGGATTTTATTGGTTGACTTTGATGCATACTTGTTGGATTTGCTTTGAATTGGTTATACTTGGTTTTAATTGGTTTTGGGGTGAAGTATGTTTTATTTGCTCATTGATGAGCTCTTTGCTTTGGGACAAGCAAAGGTTTGGCTTGGGGGAGTTTGATATGTTCATTTTATATAGTGTTTTACCCCGTCCCTTGGTCATATTTAGGAGTATTTTTGGCTCTTTAGAGCCACTTTTATTACTAATAGGCATTTTCTAGTGTTTTTGTAGATTTGGTATTGTTTTATAGAAAATTGCAGAATTGGAGCATTTTCCCGGACCTATAGGAGCCACTAGGGCATTAGAGATATATGACCATTTTCCGTAGCCCAAGATCGGTTAGAGTTATCAAATCGGTGATTAAGGGCTCGGCAAAGAAGAGACCAAGGCATTGGACCGAGCTATAAAGGCCCCAAAGAGGAAATCCGAATTGGGCCAAGAAAATGGCCCAATCGAAGATGATCCCTTGCCCGAGAGCTCGCCCGACCAGGTAGTGGCCTCGCCCTAAGGCGTGCCCGACCAGGCGAGGAAGAAAGAAGAAGAATGCTTTGCTCTGGTTTGCGCCCGACCGGGCGCGAGCGAGACTCCACTCAAGCAAAAAGGTGAGCCCGGCCGGGCGAATCTCTGCCCGACCGGGCGCGTGTTTTTGAAAAGGATTTCGAAGATGTTTTTACTTTGTTTTTAATTAGGATTTTTTTTGAGCTTAAGTATAAATACGTTTTGTTAAGTTAGAGACGGGGACCTCTTCTCATTAGTTAATTTCTCAGATTTAGCTTTAGGCTTTGGATTATTACTATTGTTCTCTCTCTACACTTTTGGTTTATGCAATTCATTATTTCCGTTTACTTTGGTAACAATTTTTTCTCCTTTTATTTTCAGTAATTTAATTGCGTTGCTTAATCATGTCTTGTTTATTTGCTTTGCTTAGTTTAGATTTTAATATGTGTGAGTAGATTTATTTCTAGGGTTGTGGGAATCCATAAATAATATGAAGGGGTGAATTATTATTGTTGATTTTCAATGCTTTGATTGATTTCCTATTGATTGATTTAAAGATTAGGCCTGGTTTAATTGTATGAGTTTTGCAATATTGATTCGAGATTCGAGAGATGAGAATTAATGTTTAGGCTTAGTTTCAATAGGCAGGTTAATTTATAAATGGTTAAGTCAAGATTCGAGAGATGCGTTTTAATACCGGTAGATTAATTCTGTGATTGTAATACGTAGCGAAAGCCCTGTATGATCTCATTAATTGATGCATTGATGATTAATTACTATGTTTTACCCTAGAATATTATTTATTGGTGAACCTATACCCTAGGCTTTGTCTTATTGTTATTCTAATAATTCTTAATCGTGTTAATTTAATTAGTTCCTTTAGTTTAATTCCCCTAAAAAATAAATTGGTTACTAAATAGTTTAGATTATATTAATTAATTAGGAATAGAAAGACTTGTTTCCCTTTGGATTCGATCCTACTTCCCTATCTGCTCTAGTTAGAGGACTTAGGTTATTCTTTTGATTAGGAGATAAGACTTTATCTTGTCAGAGACCTGGTTTGACGATTAGGAGATAATCATTTAGATTCTTTCGTTAGCGATTGCCATTAGTCCTTGCATCGTTTGATTGATTCGATTACCCCCAACTTTGCATGTTTATCATGATTGTATGTGGATCTTAATCCCTAGCGTTTTGATATTTGAATTAATCCCAAATTCTTATTTTTTCGCTTAGCATTAGTTCAAACCATAATCATACCCTTAGCTTCGAAATAGCTTAGCGCTAGGCTTTAGCAATCGACTCCCCCATTCTATGTGGATCGACTTGGACTTACCCCTATACTATGTGTAGGTTTGATTCTCTTTTGTTTGACTTAGGTGAGCTAGGACGACATAGTTCAACCTCGTGTCAAATGCCCAATAGAAAGTTCTCAATCTCTACTAGAGATGAGGGATATAAATTTACGAATAATTTGTAGAAAAGTTGAGTTGGTCGGAGTTGGATCCACCAACATACGGACAATTGTCTCAGAATCCACAATAATTATTTGAATCTTTCTATGCCCTGCATTCCATGCAATAGCCAGGCCTATCATCACTGCCAGCAATTCCGCCTTAGTGCAAGAACAAACACCATAATTCATGGAAAAAACCTCATGTAATTCTCCTCTATGCCCTCAAATTATGCCATCTGCTCCAGCTGCGCCTGGGTTCCCTTTAGAGGCCCTATCAGTGTACAATCTAACCCACCCTTCACGGGAAAAATTCCATCTAATAGGCATCTCTGTTCTTTTCCTCTTCTTAAAGATAGCACTTAGCATATTACATTTATAAGCGCGTCTGATATCTCCCACCCTAGCAAAGATGAAGCTTACTTGGTCAAGAGGGATAGTAGCCTCCCTTTTGAAACTTCTCCCGTTTCTCCACCTCCATAGCCACCAGCAATTTGTTGCAAAAATTAACGGCCAATCCTCCATATTTTCACCCTCCCCGTCTTTCAGATTTGTAATTAACCAAGTGCTAAGTAGATCAATATTCAAGCGCATGTCTAACCCTCGGCCCAATTTTCTCAATATAGCCTTAGCAGCTGGGCAATCCCTAAGTATGTGACTTGTGTTCTCTTCCACATATCCGCACACAAAGCATCTCAAATTAATGGTAAGGTGCCTCAAAAATCGATTTGCATTAGTCACAAGGCGATCATGATAAGCCAACCATAGATCGAATTCTTTGTGGAGCTTGGAGCTTCCAGATTCTTTCCCACTTAATGTCACAGACAACTTCTTCATTTACTGATACGTGTCGTTTACCGTATAAATTAAATATTTATTTTCCTAACTTAACCTTCGAAAAATATTAACAACTAGTAAAAGGGTAAGCAAGGGTCGATCCCACGAGGAGACTTTTAACTCTTAAATCAATGTTTAACTAAATTACAGTATTACGGAAATTTACATAGTATACATTTATTCACATATGTACATAAAATGGGGGGGTTTGTTTTAGATAAAACTAAACTAATAAAATTAATACGGAACTAAACTAATAAATTACTATTGACGACACAACTAACCAATTCCACTTAGGCTCTACTCAGACTAAACTATTGATAACAATAATTGACCGACTCTGCAAAATTACTCAATTTAACGATTAGACTAATCTTAGAGACTATAGTAACAAAGACTCCCTATCTCCCTTACTTGAAACTAAATTTGGACTAAGCCGAAATTGACTCTAAACCGATCTAATTAGCACAAATATTTCGCAACTTGCATGAGTTAGATACGGAAGCATTAACAACTAGGAGACCTCATTAGTCCTAATTAAACTAATCACATAAATGCTTAGAATAATTAGATTGAAATTGCCCTCTGATTTAAACCAAACCATAATCGCAGACTAGATAAAAATTAGATACTACTTTACTATATAGTTCAAACTAATCCAAACCATATAGATAGCAATAATTCACAACTAATAACATGAAAGATAACAATCAATCTCAATTGCAAATTTAATAATCAAGAACGAGCAAATTTCAAATACCCATTAAATCGAAAAAAATAATACTATCAATAATCAATTATAATACCAATAATCCAATAAAAGTACTTCATCAATTTAGCAAAGAACATCAAATAAATCAGTAATATGGAACAAATAAGTTAGGAAGAAGACTTATAAAATATACTTCGAAGAACACCCGAACAAACCCGGCTTCGACCCCGCGATTCACCTTCGTTCTTGCTCGACCTTGAAATTGAGACTAAGCTTCCTTCAATGGTTGTCTTCTCTTCACCAATTGCCCAATTACAGACTCACTTGGACTCTCGTACTCTTTGTATAATTATTGGCTAAGTTGTGTGTGTTATTGGAAAAAATACGGGATGTATTTATATCCAATTGCATGAACTTATTTTGCGAATTTTCCTTTGCCAAAACTCTATCTTGTGAATCAGATATATTCATCATACTACTCATCGAAGGATTTTGATGGAGTTGCAAGATTAAAGGGCATTAGATAAGTTTCCGACTTTTTGTTGCTCTGTACTTTGAGGCTCTTCAATTTGCCCCTCCTTCTTATCTTCTTTTCTTTTCTTTGCTTTTCTTTTTATTTGGTGAAGAAAGCACGTGATTCTTTTGTTGCTATTTCTTTTCCTTTTTTATTTTTTTATTTTATTTTGCAAGTATCTTGCTTCCTTCTTCATACATATTGATGATAGCAAATGATTCTTTGAATAGCAACATAAATGGGCTTTATTTTCCTCTTGCTTTCCTACCAAAAACACACAACATAAAATTAAGTATCAATTATTATAAGAATAACTATAAAATAAAATAATGAATAAAATAAAATCTAAAATAATAAAAGTAAATAAAACCATAAAATAACCAATATAAAGCGGCTAATGGACTAATATTAGGGACTAAAAATATAATATATTATGCACTTATCATTTACCATCTTGATAATTTAAAGAGCTGATTTTATAGAAAAACCCCCCGAAGATGAGCCATTCCAATAAATATTGTCTATTTCATCTTCATACTCTACTAATTCGTGAGAATTAATGTTCATCAAGAACTCAGCTGGAAGGTTGTTAGCAAAATTTTCCACTATCCAACCTCTATTGACATCCCACATATCCCTTACTGTATAGTCCAAAGAGTGTAAATGAGGAGTAGTAGTGGCTAATTCCAAAAGAGGGACTTTCATAGTCCACTTGTGCTTGCAAAACAAAGTAGATCTACCCTTTCCCACTGCTATGTCGATCCCTTTTCTCAACCATCAACATTTTTAACCATTCCTTTCCAAGCATTCGAAGAATCACTCTTGTGGAAAAACATCTCAATATCACATCTCCCTTTGCAGTATTTATGGCAAATAATTCGAGACCCCAAGGATTGAGGTTCTCCAAGAACCCTCAACCCTAACTTTGCTAGAAAGCAGCATTCACTTGCCTCATACACTGAATACTGAGACCTCCTTCTGTTTTAGGTTGATTTATTGTTTTCCACGCCACATTATGCATACACTTTTTCTCCTCTGTACTCCCCCACAAAAATCCTCTTGATTTTGCATCAATTTTGTCATAAATACCTCTAGGAATTCTAGTTGTTTGCATAGCGTAGTAAGGAATAGAAGACAATGAAGATTGCACTAAAGTTACTCTACCCGCTAGTGATGAGGTCTTGTTCTTTTCATCCACTCGATTTCAAATTAATCTTATCAATTCGAAATTGGTAGTTTTCCTTGGCGACCCTACCATTTATTGTGGGGAAGTCAAGGTATTTGCCGAAATCATCAGTTTAGTCCATTCCAAGCTCTTAGCAGATAGCCTCTCTAGCATTCAAGTTCATGTTTTGAGAAAAGTAAATTCTGCTCTTCTTTACACTTACTCTAATCCCAGAAGCAATGCAAAATCCATCTAAGCACTTTTTCATAAGTTGGTCCAGACTATCCTCACAAAAAAATTATTAAATCATGAGCAAAAGGCAAGTTAGAAATCGCAGGCCCACCAACACTAGCCCTAGCAGGTTTCCAAGAGCCCAACCGACATTCCCGATCAATGAGATGGGGTAACCTTTCCATACTAATCACGTATATATAAGGAGATAATAAGTCCCCTAGTTGAATTCCTCGAGATGGCATAAAATATTGAGTTGGTTCACCATTCTACAAAATACTTAATTTGGTCGAATTAACGGACGTCATTACTAATTCATCTACAATATTTTGCGGGAGTTGTCATTCTATCAAAGGTTCTCGCATGAAACTCCATCTAAGCCTATCATAAGCTTTCTCAAAGTCAATCTTAACCACCATGAATCCTATCTTTCCTTGCTTTCTTCTCATCGTGTGCAACTTCTCCTAATCAATAATGATATTATCCGTGATTTGTCGCCTTGGCCAAAACTACACCGAGTTGGAGAAGTATGATTAGGTAACACTGGCTTAAGACGATTCACAAGCACTTTTGTCACGATCTTTTAAGTGATGTTGCAGAGTCCAATAGGTCAAGATTGGTTGGGCTTTTAAGGCACATCAAATTTTGAAATTAACACAAGAAAGTCTTCGGTTAATCTTCTGGAAAAATTCAGCCCTTCAAGATGTCCAAAGTAGTTTGAATCACACTTGGGCTTACAAGAGCCTAAAATTCTGGTAAAAACTAGGCTGGAATTCGTCTAGTCTAGGAACCTTATACGGTTGCACGCCATTAATTAAAGCTTGGACTTCACATGGAGCAAACGGACAAGAGAGAGTTTTCAAATCCTCCTGGCCCATTTGCTGGAAATGATCCCTGAGCATATGAGATTAGGTTTTTCTATTCCTAATCAATTAATATAATCTAAATTATCAAGTAGAAAAATTGTTTTTGTGAGAATTAAACTAATAACTAAACTAAAGCAAATTAAATAAGGGAGGAAAACAATAATAAAAGGCCTAGGGCATAGGTTCACCAATAAATAATATTCCAGGGTAAAACATAACAATCAATTATCAATGTAGCAATTAATCAGATCATAAAGGGCTTTCGCTACGTATTATGTTGATTATTTAGAGTGTCGATGAGGAGCGCTCGCTCTACTGATTTATTGCGCTCGCGCTAGCTAGGCGCGACCCGCGATGAAACTGCGCCTAAACCGCGATGAGTTTCTGGAAAATCTGACGGATTTCGGTGGCGCGCCCGCGTCCCCGTATGGCGCGGCCCGCGCCTAGGGCGCGACAAAATCGCGTCAAATTTCTGGAAATCTGAAGTTTTTGGGCAAAGAGTGGCGCGCCCGCGCGGGCAGGTGGCGCACCCGCGCCTCATGGTGGCGCGCTCGCGCTGTTGTGGTGGCGCGCCCGCGCTTCTTGCCTGTTTTGTGGTTATAGCGTCGGTTGAGTCTATTTTATAGAGAACTCTGGTTTTTCGAAAATATACACAGAATATTATTCTCTAAAAACTCTCCCTAAGTATTCTTCATAATTTCTCTCAATTTTCTTGCAAACTATTGTGAGATATACTCTTGATTTTTAGCCTTCTTTGTGATTCATTCATCTTGGTTTCGATTCTTTGTGCTAAGAACGGAAGTTCTGTCAATTGTATCTCAAAGAGGATTTCCGGTAAACCTAAGCACCGTGTGGGGGAAATAAACCTCTTTAGGAAAGTGTATCACACGCCTTTGACAGAGTATCAAGGTCCAAGTCTCAAGGGACATTGCTATTCTCATGTTCATGTGTGTTTTGATCGGCTTGGAGTAAAGGCAAGTTTGTTAGTCTTCACATTAGTGTTTTCCTTAGAAATTTTCTGTAATTTCTTAGACATATAAATACTTGATTGTAATACATTGTGTTGTGTTTGAATTTTTACATAACATTATTGTTGTGTAATCTTATAATTTAGGTTTTGTCCCACAAATATTTAAGTGTTTTTCATTGTTATTTCACTGAAAACCTAACAATCTAAAGAGGTTTAGTTTTAGAAGTAATCAAGTATGTCTAGTGTGAAGGAATTAACAACAAACTTTGTCAAACTCAAGAAGTTTGACGGTGTTGAATTTAGGAGGTGGAAGAAGAAAATGTAATTTCTTCTAACATCTCTTAATGTTGCCTATGTGATAAGTACTCCAAGGCCTGGTGAACATAAGAATGAGACCTTGGAGAACGTTCGGGAAAGATCGAAATGGGACAACGACGATTTCATTTGTCGTGGTCATATTTTGAATGGGATGGAGGATGATCTCTTTGATGTGTACCAAAATGCGGAGTCGGCTAAGGAGCTTTGGGAGTCCTTAGAAGGCAAGTACATGGCGGAAGACGCATCAAGTAAGAAATTCTTAGGTAGTAATTTTAATAATTATAAGTTTGTTGATGGTAGGTCCATAATGGACCAATTTCATGAGTTGCAACGTATCTATGGTAGCTTAGAACAACATGGTATTGCTATGAATGAGTTGTTTGTTGTTTCTAGCATAATTGATAAATTACCCCCTAGTTGGAAGAATGTTAAGCATGACTTGAAACACAAGAAAGAGGACATGGCATTGTCCGGTTTGGCTACCCACCTTCAAATTGAAGAGGGGATTCGTGCCATGGAAGGAGCTAAGGATGGAAATCCTACCTCATCTACCATTAATATGGTAGATGATGGGAGAGCTAGTGCATCTACTAGTGGAAAGAGGAAGAATAATAATTCTTCCAAAGGAAAGTCCAAAAAGCAAGCAAACAACAACAAGTTTGCTTGTTGGGAATGCGGTAAGGTAGGACACCGCAAGAAGGATTGTTTTTCCTTTAAGAAGAGGATGGAGAAAGTCAATGAGGGTCGTGCTAACACTAGCAAGGACCCATCCACCAAAGGTAATCCATTTCATGAGGTTGAATTTAATTCCGGTTTGGATTTAAATGCAACGGATCCTAACATTTTTGTTGTGCAGGATGATGACTCATGGTGGATTGATTCGGGGGCTTCAAGGCACGTATGCAAGAGTAAGCATTGGTTCAAAACCTTTCAAAAGGTTATTAATGGAGAAGACCTCTACATGGGGAACAACTCTACCATCAAGGTCCTTGGAAGAGGGCAAGTTGAGCTAGTGTTTAGTTCGGGGACTGCAATTATTCTTAGGAATGTATTGTATGCTCCGGAAATTAGTAGGAATCTTGTATCCGGGCCTACCCTGAATAGTCTTGGCTATAAGCTTGTATTTGAAGCTAATAGATGCATTATTACTAGGGGTGTAATATTTATAGGTCGTTGCTATTTGGATAATGGTTTGTTTAAACTTTCTTTGAAAGACAAGTATGTTTGTAATGATGATTTATGTTTGATTGTTGATGTCAATGATAATCATGTTGATTTAAGTATGTTTGATTTATGGCATTCTAGATTAGGACATGTTAATTATAATAAAATGCTTTTTATTTCCAAACAAGAATTAATTTCTTCTTGTGATATTTCTCCTAATAAGTGTTCTACTTGCATGTTGAACAAGATCACTAGAAATCCTTTTAAGAGAGTTGAGAGAAGTTCTAATATTTTAGAACTAATCCATAGTGACTTGTGTGATTTTCATAGTACTCCTTCTTTGGGGAACAAAAGATACATGGTTACCTTTATAGATGATTATTCTAGGTTTTGTTACGTGTATCTTTTGCATTCTAAAGATGAAGCTTTAACCAAGTTTGATGTTTATAAAAGAGAGGTAGAATTGCAAGTAGAATCATTTATTAAGAGAACTAGAACTGATAAGGGAGGGGAATATTATGATCCTACTTCTTTCCAATCTTTGGGTATAATTCATGAGACAACAGCGGGTTATGCACCACAATAAAATGGTGTAGCTGAAAGGAAAAACAGAACTCTTGAAGAAATGGTTAATTCCATGTTATCTTAATTTGGTTTGAATGAAGGATTCTGGGGTGAAGCAATGTTGACAGCATGTCACATTCTTAACCGGGTTCCCACTAAGGGAAAAGAATCTACTCCTTATGAACTTTGGTACAAAAGAAAACCAAACTTGAAGTATCTCAAGGTTTGGGGTTGTAGGGCATTCGTAAGAGTGCCCGGCAACAAGAAAAGAAAGCTTGGTGAAAGGGGCTTGGATTCCATTTTTATAGGTTATGCTGAGCATAGAAAAACCTATAGGTTCTATGTAATAGAACAAAATGACTATATATCGATTCATTCGGTTATTGAGTCATGAGATGCAATTTTTGATGAAAATCGATGTTCACATTGATCTACAAATCAGTGCCAATGATAGGGAGATATTAGAGTTGAATGATCAACTTGAAACTCATGAAAGTACATTCGATAATGAGAATGTTGAAACTCCTCAAGTGAGGAGAAGTACTAGGGAAAGGAAAATTAGGAATCCTCTAGATGACTTCATAATTTATTTGGTTGAAGGATCTAGATATGTCCTTAGTTCTACTACTCCATATTGTTTCAATGTGGATAGTGACCCAAAGACTTATAGCGGGGCAATATCTAGTCAAGATAGTGCATTTTGGAAAGAAGCTATAAATGATGAGATGGATTCCATCATGGAAAATAATACTTGGGTCATAGAGGATTTACTTCCCGGTTGCAAAGCTCTTGGTTGCAAATGGATTTTCACTAGGAAAAGGAGACCAGATGTCTCTATAGTGAAATTTAAAGCCAGATTGGTTATCCAAGGCAATAGGCAAAAGCATGGTGTTGATTATTTCGATACCTATGCACCAGTTGCAAGAATTACCTCCATAAGGTTATTAATTGCAATGGCTTCCGTATATAATCTAGTGATTTATCAAATGGATGTCAAAATGGCATTCCTTTATGGAAATCTAGAAGAAGAAGTGTATATGAAACAACCCGAAGTGTTTGTTTTGGAAGGACAGGAAGATAAGGTGTGCAAATTGGTTAAGTCACTGTATGGACTTAAACAAGCACCAAAACAGTGGCATCGAAAATTCGATGACACAATTTTGTCCTTTAGATTCAAAGTGAATCAAGCTGATAAGTGTATTTATAGCAAATTTGATGACAAAGGTCATGGTGTCATCATTTGTCTATATGTTGATGATATGCTTATCTTTGGTACAAGTCTACAACAAGTAGAATTGACCAAGGAATTCTTATCCTCATCTTTTCAGATGAAGGATTTGGGGGAGGCGGATGTCATTTTGGGCATCAAGATTATAAGGGATAATGGAAGACTTATCTTAAGTCAATCTCATTATATTGTGAAAATGATCAAACGGTTTAACATGTTTGATAAGTGTCCCGTGAACACCCCCATGGAACCTAATGTTAAATTGGTTAAGAATTCGGGGAAAACGGTTTCCTAATTGGAATATTCAAGGATAATTGGATCCTTGATGTATGCCATGACTAGTACAAGACCGGATATTGCATTGGTTGTGGGAAAACTTAGTATATTTACTAGTTACCTAGGTGCACAACATTGGTTTGCAATAAGAAGGGTCTTGAGGTACCTTAAGGGTACGTTAGACTATGGTCTAACTTATTGTGGATTTCCTTCAGTTTTAGAAGGATATTCTTATGCAAGTTGGATCACTTACAAAGAGGATGACTGTTCTGTAAGTGGTTGGGTATTCATGTTTGCGGGAGGTGCCATTTCATGGTCTTCCAAGAAACAAACTTGCATTGCGGATTCCACTATGGCAGCGGAGTTTATAGCTCTTGCTTCAGCTAGTAAAGAGGGTGAGTGGTTGAGGAATCTCATGATAGAGTTGCCTTTATTGCCAAAGCCAATGCCACCGGTGGCTATCCATTATGATTCAAATTCGGCGTTGATAAAGGCTTATAGTTGTTGATAATTTAGAGTGTCGGAGGAGCGCTCGCTCTTCTGAATCGCACTCGCGCCAGCTAGGCGCGACCCGTGACAAAACCGCGCATAAACCGCGATGAGTTTCTGGAAATTCTGGAAAAGTTTGGAGACGCGCCCGCGCCTCTGGTTGGCGCGCCCGCGTCATGTCATGGCGCGACCCGCGCCTAAACCGCGCTAAAATCGCGCTAACTTTCTGGAAATTCGAAGATTTTAGGCAAAGAAGGAGGCGCGCCCGCGCGAGCAGGTGGCGCGCCAGCGCCTCTTCGCTCGCGCCCGCGCTTCTTGCCGTTTTGCGGTTTTATACGACGCTTGATTCTATTTTATATAGAAGAGTTTCTTTTCGAAAGAAAGACAGAAGATTATTATCTTCATCTTCTCCCCAAGAATTCTCCATTTTCCTCTAAATTTTCTTGCAAACTATTTTGAGAAAAACCTCTTGATTTTAGCCTTCGTTGTGAATCATCCATCGGTTTTCGATTCTTTGTGCTAAGAACGGAAAGTGCTGTCAATTGTATCTCAAAGAGAATTTCCGGATCAACCCAAGCTCCGTGTGGGGGAAATTAATCCCTTTAGGAAAGTATTCATACGCCAGTCTCAAGGGACATCGCGATTCTCATGTTCATGTGTGCGTTGATCGGCTTGGAGTTTAGGAAAGTGTTTAAGTCTTCATATTAGTGTTTCTTTTAGAAATTTTCTGTATTTTCTTTGATATTTTAATACTTGATTGTAACACCTTGGTTGTGTTTGTTTGTATTACATTACATTGTTAGTGTAATCACATTACTTAGGTTTTGTCCCACACAATTTATTAAGTGTTTTCTAGTTTGAATTCACTGTAAACCTAACAATCTAAAGGGATTAATTTCTTTGGAATTGTCAAGTATGTCTAGTGTGAAGGAACTTACTACTAACTTCGTCAAACTCAAGAAGTTTGACGGTGTTGAATTTAGGAGATGGAAGAAGAAGATGTATTTTCTTCTTACATCTCTTAATGTTGCCTATGTTATAAGTACTCCAAGGCCAAATGAACATGAGAATGAGACCTTGGAATCCGTTCGGGAAAGATCGAAATGGGACGACGACGATTTCATTTGTCGTGGTCACATCTTGAATGGGATGGAGGATGACTTGTTTGATGTCTACCAAAATGTGGAGTCGGCTAAGGAGCTTTGGGAGTCCTTAGAGAGCAAATACATGATGGAAGACGCTTCAAGTAAGAAATTCTTGGTTAGTAATTTCAATAATTATAAATTTGTTGATGGTCGATCCATAATGGATCAATTTCATGAGTTGCAACGCATCTATGGTAGCTTAGAACAACATGGTATTGCTATGAATGAGCTGTTTGTTGTTTCTAGCATAATTGATAAATTGCCCCCTAGTTGGAAAAATGTGAAACATGATTTGAAACACAAGAAAGAGGACATGACATTGTCCGGTTTGGCCACCCACCTTCAAATTGAAGAGGGGATTCGTGCCATGGAGGGAGCTAAGGATGGAAATCCTAGCTCATCTACCGTGAATATGGTAGATGAAGGAAGGGCTAAAGCCTCTACTAGCTTCAAGAGGAAGAATGATAATTCTTTCAAAGGGAAGTCCAAAAGGCAAGCAAACAATAAAAAGTTTGCTTGTTGGGAATGCGGTAAAGTTGGACACCGCAAGAACGACTGTTTTTCCTTTAAGAAAAGGATGGAAAAGGCCAAAGAGGGTCAAGCTAGCACTAGCAAGGACCAACCCACCAAAGGTAATCCAATTCATGAGGTTGAATTTAATTCCGGTTTGGATTTAAATACAACGGATCCTAACATTTTTGTTGTGCAGGATGATGACTCATGGTGGATTGATTCGGGGGCGTCAAGGCACGTGTGCAAGAGTAAGCATTGGTTCAAAACCTTTCAAAAGGTTGTTGATGGAGAAGACCTCTACATGGGGAACAACTCTACTATCAAGGTCCTTGGAAGAGGGCAAGTTGAGCTTATGTTTAGTTCGGGGACTGCAATAGTTCTTAGGAATGTGTCTTATGCTCCGGAAATTAGTAGAAATCTTGTATCTGGGCCTTCCCTGAATAGTCTTGGCTATAAGTTAGTATTTGAAGCTAATAGATGCATAATTACTAGGGGTGTAATGTTTATAGGTCGTTGCTACTTGGATAATGGTTTGTTTAAGCTTTCATTAAAGAACAAGAATGTTTGTAATGATGATTTATGTTTGAATTTTGTTGACAATGTTAATCAAGTTGATTTAAGTTTGTTTGATTTATGGCATTCGAGATTAGGACATGTTAATTATAATAAAATGTTGTTTATGTCCAAACAAGAGTTGATTCCTTGTTGTGATATTTCTCCTAATAAGTGTTCTACTTGCATGTTGAACAAGATCACTAGAACTCCATTTAAGAGAGTTGAGAGAAGTTCTAACATTTTAGAACTAATCCATAGTGACTTGTGTGATTTTCATAGTACGCCTTCTTTGGGGAACAAAAGATACATGGTAACTTTTATAGATGATTATTCTAGGTTTTGTTACGTGTAGCTTTTGCATTCCAAAGATGAAGCTTTAACCAAGTTTGATATTTATAAAAGAGAAGTAGAATTGCAAGTAGATTCATTTATTAAGAGAATTAGAACTGATAAGGGAGGGGAAAACTATGATCCAAGTTATTTCCAATCTTTGGGTATAATTCATGAGACTACAGCTGGTTATGCACCACAATCAAATGGTGTAGCTGAAAGGAAAAACAGAACCCTAGAAGAAATGGTTAATTCCATGTTATCTTACTCAGGTTTGAGTGAAGGGTTCTGGGGTGAAGCTATGTTGACAGCATGTCACATTCTTAACCGAGTTCCCACAAAGGGAAAAGAATCTACTCCTTATGAAATTTGGTACAAAAGAAAGCCAAACTTGAAGTATCTCAAGTTAAGTGTGTTGTACTAGGTGTTAATTCAATCCGAAGGGACATTAACATTGATGCATAAGATGAGGCTAAATGATAGATTTGGAGAATGTATAAAGAAGACACTCTAAATGGGGGAGGATTGTTGATAATTTAGAGTGTCGGAGGAGCGCTCGCTCTTCTGAATCGCGCTTGCGCCAGCTAGGCGCGACCCGCGACAAAACCGCGCATAAACCGCGATGAGTTTCTGGAAATTCTGGAAAAGTTTGGAGGCGCGCCCGCGCCTCCGGTTGGCGCGCCCGCGTCATGTCATGGCGCGACCCGCGCCTAAACCGGCTAAAATCGCGCTAACATTCTGGAAATTCGAAGATTTTAGGCAAAGAAGGAGGCGCGCCCGCGCGAGCTGGTGGCGCGCCCGCGCCTCTTCGCTCGCGCCCGCGCTTCTTGCCATTTTGCGATTTTATACGACTGTTGATTCTATTTTATATAGAAGAGTTTCTTTTCGAAAGAAAGACAGAAGATTATTATCTTCATCTTCTCCCCAAGAATTCTCCATTTTCCTCTAAATTTTCTTGCAAACTATTTTGAGAAAAACCTCTTGATTTTAGCCTTCGTTGTGAATCATCCATCGGTTTTCGATTCTTTGTGCTAAGAACGGAAAGTGCTGTCAATTGTATCTCAAAGGGAATTTCCGGATTAACCCAAGCTCCGTGTGGGGGAAATTAATCCCTTTAGGAAAGTATTCATACGCCTTTGACAGTGTATCAAGATCATAGTCTCAAGGGACATCGCGATTCTCATGTTCATGTGTGCGTTGATCGGCTTGGAGTTTAGGCAAGTGTTTAAGTCTTCATATTAGTGTTTCTTTTAGAAATTTTCTGTAATTTCTTTGATATTTTAATACTTGATTGTAACACCTTGGTTGTGTTTGTTTGTATTACATTACATTGTTAGTGTAATCACATTAGTTAGGTTTTGTCCCACACAATTTATTAAGTGTTTTCTAGTTTGAATTCACTGTAAACCTAACAATAGTCAAGTGTACAATGGTAAGTCTCGGCATATTTCACTAAGGCATAGCCTAGTGAAAGAGCTTATCAATGATGGGTTCATAAGTCTTGACTATGTTCCAACAAAGTTGAATTTGGCGGATTTCCTTACAAAGGCAATGCCAAGACATTCCATCATATTTGCTATGAATGGAATGGGTTTATGTCCAAAAACACGAATTTGTGAAACCCCAATCTAACGCTTGAAGAAACATCAAGTCTTAGATTCAATGTGGTTGAATTGCAATTTTTGTTGTTTGTTAGCAATGTTTGATGACCCACATTGCTATGGTACTTGTGATGTGCTAGGTAGCGTCATTTAAAGTTCTCAAAGGTTTAGAGATGAGAAGCTCTAAATGTAAGTGTCTTGTCACAAGGGCACATTTACGTATATGAGAACCTACCTATATAAGTTCGAAGTTTAGCCGCTTCAAAAAGTCTAGATGGACATATAGACTTTGATGGACTTATGAAAGATACAGACACATGGCTGTTTAAAAGTGTCAAGTGATGATTGACTCGATTTATCTTGTGTGTACTTCACCTTCGAATGGTTGGATATATCCGCGTGATTCAATCCATATGGAAATCATGGGATATGATCATCGTTAAGTGTGTAGTACTAGGTGTCAATTCAATCCGAAGGGACATTGACATTGATGCATGAGATGTGGTTAAATTGATAGAATTGGAGAATGTTTAAAGAAGACACTCTAAATGGGGGAGGATTGTTGATTATTTAGAGTATCGATGTGGAGCACCCGCTCTACTGGATTATCGCGCTCGCGCTAGCTAGGCCCGACTGCGATGAAACCGCGCCTAAACCGCGAAGAGTTTCTTGAAAATCTGACGGATTTCGGTGGCGCGCTCGCTCCTCTGAGTGGCGCACTCGCGTCCCCGTATGGCGCGGCCCGCGCCTAGGGCGCGACAAAATCGCGTCAACTTTCTGGAAATCTGAAGTATTTGGGCAAAGAAGAGTGGCGCGCCCGTGCGAGCAGGTGACGCGCCCGCGCGGGCAGGTGGCGCGCCCGCGCTTCTTGCCTGTTTTGCAGTTATAGCGTCGGTTGAGTCTATTTTATAGGGAACTCTAGTTTTTCGAAAATATACACAGAATATTATTCTCTAAAAACTCTCCCTAAGTATTCTCCATAATTTCTCTCAATTTTCTTGCAAACTATTGTGAGATATACTCTTGATTTTTAGCCTTCTTTGTGATTCATTCATCTTGGTTTCGATTCTTTGTGCTAAGAAAGGAATTTCTGTCAATTGTATCTCAAAGAGGATTTCCGGTAAACCCAAGCACCATGTGGGGGAAATAAACCTCTTTAGGAAAGTGTTTTACACGCCTTTGACAGAGTATCAAGGTCCAAGTCTCAAGGGACATTGCTATTCTCATGTTCATGTGTGTTTTGATCGGCTTGGAGTAAAGGCAAGTTTGTTAGTCTTCACATTAGTGTTTTCTTTAGAAACTTTCTGTAATTTCTTAGACATATAAATACTTTATTGTAACACATTGTGTTGAGTTTGAATTTTTACATAACATTATTGTTGTGTAATCTTATAATTTAGGTTTTGTCCCACACATATTTAAGTGTTTTTCATTGTTATTTCACTGAAAACCTAACATATTTCAATCACAGAATTAATCTACTGGTATTAAATCGCATCTCTCGAATCTTGACTTAACCATTTATAAATTAACCTGCCTATTGAAACTAAGCCTAAACATCAATTCTCATCTCTAGAATCTCGAATTAATATTACATAACTCATACAATTAAACCAGCGTTAATCTAATTGCATAGCAGTAAACCAATCAATAGGAAATTAATCTGAAACATTAACAATCAACAATAATAAATTACCCCTTCATTTTATTTATGGATCCCCACGAACCCTAGAAATAAAACTACTCACATATAATTAGATCTAAACTAGACAAAGCAAATAAGGTAAACATAAAAACAATAAAATAAAATAAAAGTAATAATAACGAAAATGAACTAAAGCATACGAATGAATTAAACAATGCAAACAAAGTACTGACAAAAAGCTTAAACTACCTACCCCCCTACGTGACTACTCCCTTCCCTTTATATAAGAAAAGTCAAATCACCCCAATTCCACTCAAACTAAAAGTATTATAAAACAATCCCAAAGCTGACAAAACTTATCCTAAAAACTAATATAAGAATTGCTGCCACAATTATCCAAGAATTTGGATAGCCCAAAACAAAGCCCAAACAGCTAGAATAGGCGTTGATATCCGCCCGGATCGGGCCACGCCTCGCCCAATCGGGCCCGGTCAGCTGAAGCTACGAGCTAGGCTTCAATGCTGATTTAATTGTTGGGCTCTTCTCCTTTGGGCCGTAATTCCTTTTTCTCCGTATTCAAGTATTGGACTACCAACAGAATTAGTATTCCAAACGAACCGAGCCCTTAATCACCGAATCAAATTTAATTAGCTCAATCTTGGGCTTCAAATATACGGTCATAAAATACGATCCGATTCCAATATCTTCGTAGTGGCTCAATAAGCTCGGGAATTATCATAAATCTGCAAATTCCTACAAAATAATACCAACTCTATAAAAACACTAGAAAACGTATATTAGTAATGAAAATAGCTCCGCAGAGCTCAAATAAGCACAAATATGACCGTGGGACAGGGAATAAAAATATATGTAAACTAGACTTATCAATAAAATTGAGTTAAAATTTTCCATTCCAAAATGACACTTACCGAACTAATGAGAATAGTATTGGGCTATGCCAAAGCAAGGCATTACTACTTTCCTAGGGACGTAAGGTATACTAGGTATACGCGTTAGTTTTGGTTAAACTCAACGATATCAGTAAGGATTCCTTAAATGTTATGGCAATGGAGATAAACGTCAAGAAAGCATTAGATGCGACGTTTTATCGAACCAAGAATAGCTTAGAGCTATTAGCAATCGGATTACTTACCTTAAAATATTAAGTGTTAAGACAAGCCAAAGCATGCTTAATCACTTTTTGATTTTTTGGGTCTTGGAATCGTTTTATTATCGCCTAAAGGGGACAATTTAAATGTGTGGATAAAATGCTTAATAAGATTGGTCTTGGTTTTATTCTCGCCTAAAAGGGGACAATTTTGGGTCTTGGTTTTATGAATGGTTTTTCACTGCAAATTCTTTCATTTGTAGTAAAATGTCTGCAATTAACAACAACAACATGTGCTCGGAACTCCCCGACAAGTTGGCTTTTAGCCTAAACTTGGTCAACTTCAAGGAATGGGAAGAGGAACTCCAGAAAACTCTACGGAATTGTTCCATGGAGTATATTTTAGATACTCCCATTCTGAGCTTCTACTCGAAGGGAATCATGAGTGACGAAAATCATGATGCATGGTCTTCCGATTGCAAGAAATTCTCACGACTAATGGCTAATTCCATCCTAGAAGAATGGAAGGAAAATTTCTCCTCCTATTTTCCGGACATGTTCCTCCACTTGAGGACGTTGTCAATGTGTGAGTCACCAAGAGTCTCAATTGCAACTATGATGGACTTGTGTTTGACGTGACTAGGTCACTCTCAAACATGAAGATAAAGCCACCGGAAAAGGGTTGCCTTGCCAAGGAAAGGTACCGAGTTTGTTCTACGGTCTACAATACCAAACTAAGACCCGGTATGCCCCTCCAACCTCATGTGCTTAGAATGACTAGGCTCTTCAAGCATATGGAGCTTCTTAGAATCCCATTAGAGGATGAGATGGCGGGTCATATCTTGCTTGGCTCACTCCACTCGGGCTATGATGCACTTAGGATGCATATAGCTGCTGAGAAGGAGTCACACTCATTGAAAGAGGTGGTGCAAGTGCTTCGCAAGGCCAACTCCTATGGAGCAACCAAGATGCTCTTGAGAGTAAAGAAGAAGTATATCAAGAACAAAGCGAAGATGCAATGCTTCTATTGTGGTGGGCAAGGCCACTACAAGAAGGAATGCAAGATCTTCCGAGAAGATGAGGAAAAGAGGAATGTTCCATCTACCTCAGGTATCTTCATTAACACTTGTGTCTAAGCAATTCATAGGTATTGGATACCATGTATGACTCACTTTATGCTCCTATTTCAGGGACCAAGTGAGAGACTTCACAAGTGAATGCGCGATTACAACTAGACGATGAAGATGGTCCTTCTGCCGTGTTTGTAGGCACAATATTTGTCTTTTGAGATGTAATAGAACTTATTATACTTTATTGTTGAACATATTATGATATTTGGCGTTGGACGCCGAGTAGTTTTGTTCGCAAGACAATGGCAATGGTTGTTTTACTTGATTAGATGTTCTATACTATTTCACATTCATACATGTGCTTTCACTAGACAAACAGGTTTGTAATGTTAATGATAGAACCAAAAGGATTAAGACCAGCGAGTCGAATCAAACCTACTTGTGGCATTGTCGTCTAGGCCATATAAACATCAAACGCATCAAGAAACTCCTCCAAGAAGGAATTCTTGATTCATTTGACTTAGAGTCGTTTGAAAACTGCGAAGGATGTCTACTTGGCAAGATGATAAAATTGCTATTCTCCAAGTTAGGAGAAAGGGCTAGTGACTTATTGGGTCTCATACACATGGATGTAGGCGGACTAATGAGCACAACCGCAAGAAATGGTTATCGCTATTTTATCACATTCACGGACGACTATAATAGATATGGCTATGTCTACCTAATATCGCACAAAAATCTGAATCCTTTTAGAAGTTCAAAGAATTTCAGCGTGAAGTGGAAAATCAGCTTGGAAAGAAAATCAAAGCCCTTCGATCGGATCGAGGTGGCGAGTATTTGAGCTACGAATACGACGACCATCTGAAAGAACATGGTATTCTCTCAGAATTGACACCTCCCGAAACTCCACAATGGAATGGAGTGTGCGAAAGGAGAAATCGAACTCTGTTAGACATGGTTCGATCCATGATGGGTCTTACCGATCTTCCTATCTCTTTTTGGGGACACGCACTTCAAACCGGGGCACTAACACTGAACCGCGCTCCGTCAAAGGCTGTCAAAAAGACTCCATATGAACTATGGACAAAGAAAGCTCCATAGTTGTCTTTTCTGAAGATTTGGGGTTGCGAAGCATATGTCAAAAGACTCATATCCGACAAGCTTGCACCAAAATCGAACAAATGTTTCTTTGTGGGGTATCCAAAAGAAACAAAGGGGTATTACTTCTACAACCAATCTGAGAATAAAGTATTTGTTGCTCGAGATGGTGTCTTTTTGGAAAAATGAGCATCTTTCCAAAATGGCAAGTGGGAGGAAAATCGAACTTGATGAAGTTCAAGAAGATGAGCAACAAAGTCAAACTGACAAAACTGACAATCAAAGTGCTTTGGAAGCAGCTGTTGATTAAAGTCATAGTCAAACTGACAATGCAAATGCTCAATCTACTACCTTGCTTATGTCGCAAAGGCCAAGGTCTTAACCGGATAGATACCTCGGTATCGTCTTAACCAAGAATCAAGACATCTTGGTTATGAATGAAGATGAGCCAGTGACATACAAACAAGTTATGATGAGTCCCGACTCTGTTAAATGGCAAGAAGCCATGAAATCCGAGATGGACTCCATGTTTGAAAATCAAGTTTAGGACTTGGTTGAATTGCCCGAAGGTATACACCTATCGGTTGCAAATGGATTTTCAAATTAAAAACCGACAAAGATGGAGTTGTATAAGTATACAAAGCTAGACTGGTGGCAAAAGGTTATAGGCAAATTCACGGGGTTGATTATGATGAAACCTTTTATCCAGTCGCTATGCTTAAAACCGTCCGGATTTTCCTAGCAATTGTCGCATATTATGATTATGAGATATTGCAAATGGACGTCAAAACCATCTTCCTTAATGGGATTTTGGAAGAAATTGTGTACATGACACTGCCCGAAGGTTTTGTAGATCCAAACAATGCTGGAAAGGTAAGCAAGCTTAAGAAGTCCATTTATGGATTAAAGCAGGCAAGCAAAAGTTGGAATCTGCAATTCGATGAAGCCATTAGCAAGTTTGGTTTTGTCAAGAATCCAGATGAGTCTTGTGTTTACAAGAAGGTCAGCGGGAGTGACATCGCATTTCTTGTCCTATATGTCGATGACATATTACTCATTGGAAACAACATTCCAATGCTGGAGTTTGTAAAGACTTGGCTTGGAAAGTGTTTCTCAATAAAGGACTTGGGAGAGGCACAGTACATATTGGGCATCAAGATCTATAGGGATATATCTAAGAGGATGATTGGATTGAGCCAAAGCACTTATATTGATAAGGTATTGTCACGATTCAATATGGTGGAAGCCAAGAGAGGCCACCTATCCATGTCTCATGGCATAACTCTAAGCAAGAAACAGTGTCCAAAGACACCTGATAAGCAAGAGAGAATGAGTCAGATTCCATGTGCTTCGCTTATTGGATCGATCATGTACGCCATGATATGTACAAGCTGGATTTATCGTATGCCTTGAGCGCTACGAGCTGATACCAATCAGACCCAGGAGAGGCGCATTGGACTACAACCAAGAATATCCTAAAGTACCTGAAAAGGAACAAGGATAAATTTCTGGTCTATGGTGGGAGTAAGGATTTGGTTGTTGAAGGTTATACCGACGCAAGCTTCCAGACTGACAGAGACGACTTCAAGTCGCAATCAGGATGCTTGTTCTGTCTTAATGGAGGAGCGTTCAGTTGGAATAGTGCTAAGCAAAGCACGATTGCAGATTCTACAATTAAAGCTGAATACTTGGCAGCTTCAAAAGCAGCTAAGGAGGCAGTTTGGATTTGTAAGTTTGTTGGTGAACTTAGTGTTTTACCCTCAATAAAGAGACCAATAGACCTCTATTGTGATAATAATGAGGCTATTGCTCAGGCCAGAGAGCCAAGGAAGCATAAAAAAGTCAAACATGTCATGAGGCGATTTCACATGATAAAGGAATGAAAGTCTGAGGGTGAAATATGAATTTGCAAGATTGGAACGGACGACAATGTAGATGATCCACTCACTAAACCTTTGCCTCAAGTGAAACACAACAGGCACGTTGAGGCAATGGGAATCAGGCATATTGGAGATTGGCTTTGATTTCCCTGTTTGTGTGTTTTAATTAAGTTGTGGAGATCTTAATATAGAACACTAAGTTAAACCATTCATTTATGGAGTAATCTTAATTTTTCGCAAATTATTATTCTATTTCTATTTAATTGTGGTTTAGAATTAAATAATGAGTCCATTCGAATTGTGGATATTCAAAATAGGGTATCAAGACAATGTCTTGGATAAAGAAACACCTATTAAGTGAACGTTGAATATCATATTGAAATTATCCCTAATCAAGGTCATTTGAAAGTTGGACGACTAATGACCACGTGAGATTAGTGTGTAGTATGATTTATAACACCGTTTCTTGTGCTACAAGGATAAGAATGTCATAAATCATTTGCACAGGTATTAGCTTGGAACTATACCGGATCGACCTATGAGAATACTTTAAGAGATTTAACAATCGTCATAAGTATATTACTCATTATGGCTATCGGAACCTGTTTCCTCGACCATGAGTATTGTTAATTCTCTTGTTTGAGTACTAGTCCGCTTTAACGTTGTCAAACGCCTGCCGTACAAGGGGATTATAAAGGCAACACTCGGGCGGCTAGGGCTTCTTAGTAAGGGAAGCTAACAATGCAAGACTGGGAATGTCCCCCTATTAATAGTAAGGAATATGTATTTATGGTTTACAAGGCCTTTCGAAGAACGAGACTGTGAAAATGCATGGCCGTGCTTAGATAGATTTTAGAAATCATCTGCTTATTGACAGTCGAACTACAAAATCAAGAAACACTTCTGGACGTAATAAGGATGACAAATAATCTTACCTTACAGTTCATGAAGAGACATTAAGTGACATAGGAAACAAGTTATACACAAACAACACTTGTCCGGAAGGACAAGTGGGAGATTGAAAGGAATTGTGTCCTTCGAACAAGAGTATTATTTCGATAGAGGGTTCGGAACTAATTAGGAAAGCTAATTATTCAATGAGGTCAAGTGATCGGAATGCCTAGCCGGAGGCCGCTTTTGATCTGTAATATTTATGTATAATTAATATTACAACTTGCTCTTGACTAAACCCTTCGGGTCACACCCAATCGTGTAACCGAACCAAAGCGACAAATTATCCGAAGGATTAAATGAGTCGATAGAGATTTTACGAACTAAGACATTGGATTCCGAGCTTAGAGCGTCGAAGCCAAGCGTCGAACGTCGAGTAGAATTTAGGAATCGACGAGACGAGAAATTAGTCAAACAACAAGTTAACGCACACCAAAGTCCTAGCCTCGCAGTGGCCTAGCCATGCGAGGGCTACGCGGGCTAGGAATCCTAGCCGGGCTGCTGCTGCATGGCGCATGCTTGGCCGCAAGCCTAGCAAGCATCGCTTTGCTTGGCTGGGCATGTGCTGCCGAGCGAGTGCATGCGGGCTAGCAGCGAGAGCAGCGCCCAACACTAGCAGCCCGCATATGCTAGTGAGGCTTGCTAGCGTGGGTTGTGCTGCGGCGTAGGGTGTGCTGCGGTATGGGCTGGCTGGCAGGCCCAGCCGAGGGACCAGGCGCCAGCAAGGAAGCCTTGGTGCCCAAGGCAAGGCCCCAGTTGGCCGTGGGCTATTAGAGGGCCGGTTTGTGAGGGTTTGCTTGGGGAGCAAGGGGAAGGTGGTCCTTCCCTTGTGGTCCTCACCTACTCCCGTGCTCTCCTTGTGACACTTGTTGTTTGATGATTGTTTTACCATTTTAATTTAAGTTAGAATTAAATTAATTCATTCTTTTTGGCATTTCACCAACTAACCCACATTGAAAGATGATGGGAAATCTTGAAAGCAATTCCTTATAAATACCAATCATTGGGTATTGGGAATTTCACTTGAGTTGGTGAACTCTAAGGGATCTCCAAAGTGTGAGAAAATCTTAGTTCGTAAACTCTAAGTAACCTTGGTCTAGCCCCGTCTAAGCTACAAGTAGGGGCCGGTTCGGTAATCGAGGGTGTGAGACGTCGGAGGTCTTGCATTTGCGGGGCTTGAAGTTTTCCAAGTCCGAGCTAGATTAGTGAGCGAAGCACGCGTCGAGGGTGAGCTTCTTTCTCTTTCTTCTTTTTATGTGTTTGTGTTTTATTTATTTGCATGCTTTTGTTTATGTTGTAATTATTATGCATGCGATCCGGTTTTCGGGTTTTGTTTCCGCGCGGTGTCGTAGACCGCAAAACCCAACACCAGACTTATTTCAGGTTTAGGATTTTAATATTTATTAATCGGGCTTAAATAATAAATAAAATGAATGGATTAAAAATGTTTGGGCTAAAATAAGGGTAAGACTATGCTTTGACTAAACATTTGGACTGGTTTGTTGGCTGATTTGTAAGCTGTGTTTGACTGAACATGGATTTTAAGCACTCTCGAGATTAAATACTCGACCCGACCAATAATGGCGATGAAAAGTTGTTCATCATCGGGTTTGGTTTTGGGGAGACATCTTTAGATGTCTACAGGATGGCTAGTATATCTTGCTGTGACACGGCTAGACTTGGCTTATTCTATGCACATCTTATCTCAGCTCATGCAGCATCCTCGAGTAGAGCACTGGGAGGCAACTCTGAGGGTTGTTCGATATTTGAAAGGAACACCGGGTCATGCGATTTTGCTTCGGTCAGATAGTGATCTTACCCTTTAAGGGTGGTGTGATTCCGATTGGGCAGCTTGCCCAATTACTCGTCGATCATTGACTCATTGGTTGGTTTTCTTAGGAAAGTCTCCCATTTCATGGAAAACAAAAAAGCAACATACGACATCTAAGTCTTCGGCAAAGGTAGAATATCGATCTATGGTGGCTCTCACTTGTGAATTAAAGTGGTTGAAGAGTTTGCTGTTGAGTCTTGGGGTTCACCATCCCAAGGCCATTCTTTTGTTTTGTGATAGTCAATCAACTCTTCATATAGCCAGAAACCAGTTTTTCATGAACGCACGAAGCATATCGAAATTGATTGTCATTTTGTTAGAGATGCAATTGCAGATGGCACTTTAGAGCCTTCATTTGTGACTACAGATTCTCAGCTTGCAGATATCTTTACCAAGGCACTTGGTGAACGACAGTTCAACTATCTTTTGTCCAAGTTGGGCATTTTTTATCCTCACCATGCTCCAACTTGAGGGGGGATGTTAGGAATATATTGTATAGTTGGCATATGATAGTTTATGGAAATATTTGATCTTATCTTTGATACTAGGGTGATTTACCTAGGCTTGTAAAACTTATATAAGTTGCTGCATGATATGAGAATGGTCAAGCTTTTGCCTCGTTATTATTTTCACATGTCCCTTTTCATACTCCATTTCAATCTTAACCTCTTGATGAAGATCTCATAGCCCGCTCATTCTTTTATCAAATAACTTGATAATCAATGCATTCTTCCATGGTTTCCTCAGCCTTTGTTTTTCCTCCTTGGTTGACAAGAAATTCGGGCATCATCATTGTCCAATTCACAATCTAGAGGAATGTCATCATATGATTCCCATTCCTCTTCTAGAGCCTTGGAATTCAGATTTGAGATTCCCAATAATCCAAATTTTCCTCTAGCCATATGACTATAAGAAATTTTGTATCTTAGTGGTTGCATCGCCGCCACTGCTTCCTATACCACTTGGCCCATTTCAGTGTCATTCATCACTTCTTCTTAGTTGAGATTCCTTTAAGGTGAATTCTCTTACATTCATTTGAATTTTTTTATTCGATCTTCTCATTTAGCCGGGTGGCTTCCTCAGAGACATTTTTTGCTCTTCTTTTGCTTTCGCTCTCCATTTTCTGCAAATCAAATGTTGAAGAAGAAGTTTGAAATTGATTTCTAGAAATTTTAAAGAGAGAGAGAAAAAGAGAGAGAGAGAGGAAAAGAAGGAGGAAGGTTTTTAGCAGTGAGGGAGGAGAGGTCTAAAGGTGTGAAATATTTAGAAAGATGAATAATTAGGTTGGTTGGACGAGATAGAAAAATCCCAAATAACAATAAAAGATTTACCTTAAAATTTTAGATTAGACCACCTAAGAAAGATGCACCATGGTCTACCTTCTAATTTGGCCCATCATGATGAACATAACCCAAAGGTTTACCACAAATTTTACACTTAATTTTGGTTCTATTTCTCTGAATTCCCCAGTAATTTAGGATTTCAAACAAGGGCTTGATTTTATCCTCTTTCCAAAAGTGAATTTGTCTAGGTTGATCATGAGAAAGAGAAAGAGTTTTTGTAGCCGGATTTGAAATAGAATTTGGGAGGAAAGAGGTGGATTGTAAATAGGTTTAGGTTAGTTGAGCATTCTATGCAGTTGTATATTGTCGCCACTGACGGAGGAAAAAATGTAGTCGCTACTCAGATAACTGTATGTGTAGCTACAAATCTGGTAATAAAAATAGCGTAAACCTATCAACCAACTTGTAATAAATATTAACCCATCTAAAAAAAATCATAACCGTAAAAAAACACTGCACAACAAACGCCGTCTTCCTTGAATGTAATGTTCAGTTAGGCGCAGTACTTCTGACTCAGCACGACATGTTGCAAGGAATTGAGCTGACATTTTTTACTTCTTTTTTATATTACCTAAACGCCACTTGATTAACGAGAAGAGGGTAAAGTTGTGTTTTTTAGGTTAGAGGTAAGAAACGTGATATGTTTCCCCACTTTTTACACCGGGAACAATGTGGTGGAATGATTACCACCTTTAACAATTTTTATTACTTTACTCGTTAACTAATCAGATTCTAACGAAAACCGTAACCTAATTTCGTATCCACCCCAAAAAAAAATACCAAACACCCTCAAAAATCAAAATTGGCAACTCTATAAATTGTGTACTTAAACAATTTTATAAATTTTTTGTGGATAGAGCCCATAGAGGTGAGAAAGTTCCACGGATAGCATGGCTTCTGCTACAGTAAATGGACTGTCCATGAACTGGTTTGCCTCAAAGCTCATTTTTCCAACTTCATGTTTCCTTCCAAAATCTCAATTATTTCCTCAAATTTCTCCTCCTCCCTCTTTCTCCTCTTCTGGGTTGAACAAACTTCAACGTCTTTTGAGAGCTTCTTCTGAAGGTACACCCATTTTTATTAACCTTTGCATTTTTAATTGCCATTTCTGGGTTTGATCAATTAGTTTTGCTTCATTCTTTTGCCACCAATATTTTTGTTTTGTATTGCATTAAAATGATTTACATTTGGGTGATTAAATTTGAGTGTGAAGTCCAATTTATACCAAGTATATATACGGGCATGTATCTCAAGTGAAAAATTCGTAATCGAAATGATTGAATGTTGTTCCATGTTGCAATCTCCAATAAATTCTACCAATTTGATTTGTCATAAACTTAATAATTCAAAAGACTTTTGTATGGAATTGTGAAATTACTAGAGGAGTAGAGGACATTTAGCTTGATGATTCTAGAGGACAGTAGCTACTAATTGGAATAATTAAGTTGGTTAAACTAATTGGAATAAATTAAGTGGGTTAACAAACAAAAAATATGTCATTAGATATTTGTTTATTTTTTAAAGAATAGTTGGAGATTATGAGCCCAGAAGTAATAAACAAGTGTGGAAAGCTTTGATTGAAATATGGATCCATTATTAGAAATTATCCGGTTATCCCAATGTTTTCGGGTGAACATAGTTTTGTAAGGGGTGGTTAAACTGGTTATTAAAATCATAATCACCCAGGGTAATCATTAATTTCGTTGATGGGACAATCATAATATCATGCTCCTTCTATCCCTTAATGTTTACCCTATTTACTTATTTATTCGGTCTCCAAGAACACGTTTGACCATGATTTGAATTATGTGCTGGTTAAGTTATAACAAAGCAAATGGTGCAAACATTAAGGGATGGAGGAAGTTAAGTATATTAGGAAGCTCATGTTTTAATCCGTGTGGAAAATATTCAGGTGGGAGGAGCCGGAGGACAATTCTAAGGGAGTCTTGCCTCTAGATTATTGCCACATGAATTGAGCTTACATGCCTCCTTGTGCACTTGAGAGAAAGTATAGGTTTATACCACCATGGGGCATTGGGGATGAATTCCAAGACATAAATAACTAACCATTTACTCTGTTATCGGTTTCACATCAATGAACTGATAACAGTGTTAGCTGTTCACTGTTTAAGTGTCTTGGGCTTGGATAAGCGGTCTAATGCAGGACTACAGGTATACAGTCATTACTGCTTGCGCACATAATAGGAGCAACTTTTTCTACGGATAAGAAAATTGTAGTATTTCCTTGAACTTTTAATTTATAGTGTCTTTAAAGATGGTGTTTAGGCCTTTTGGGTGGATGTGAACTAGCTTTTGTGCTTAATATGTCCGTATAATGTGAATTCTGTGTTCATATTACATCTGAATATCTTTTTGTTGGATTTTGAAAAGATATATCTGATGAAAAAGGAGAATTATAAATGTGGTGTTGTAAGATAATTAATCAGCTGATCCATTTTTTCATCATAATGAAAAATCTCTTCTTCTTATGGCGTCATATCCTAATGTTTAACTTGCCAGTACTTCAGCTTATCGAATTTGATACCTATCTCTAAGCATGATGGCAAGTTTCAAATTACTTGAAGAAATTGCCACGTCAGGCTAGCAAGAATTGAAGAGTACAGTGAGGTTTTTTGGTCGAATAGTAGTGAGAATAAGATCACTTTTTTCTGCTATCTTGGATAATTTTTTTATGGAGATGCTATATACTTTATGGTGAAAAGTATTAGCTAAGGTGCATCGAACTTTGTGTGCTATGTTAATGTAGAACACCTCTAATTCTACATCAACAGATGAGCACACTATTGAGCAAAACTTCAGCTTGGTTTTTAGGAGAAACTTGATTTGTTTGTAATCTATAATCTATAATCTATACCTTCTTTCCTTGAGTCCTAATTGGTATAAGAATACAAGCATAGGCGTGTAGCAATTAGTCATCAAATAGAAGACTTAACGTAAACCTTTCTAAAAATTAATATGTTAAATTGCAAAGTCTTTGTTTACGAATGATAAGAAACTGCATTACACATAGGCTGGTCTTTTACAGATACTGCATAGATGAACATTTCAACTTAATCATATAGGGCTTCAAGTTCCAAGTGAGCTAGATGAAGATTCAAAGTTTGTTCCTCTGGAAGCTGAAGAACCCAGCTATGGTCCCCCGGTAAGTTAAGATTAGTTAACTTTACAGAAAATTACTATGTTTACTGACTACTCATGTGAATTGCAGCAGCTTTCTGCTGATAAATGCTTATACTATCAATGGGTCAAAAGATAGAACTTTGGCTATTTGAAACCCAAATAGTCAAAATGCATTTAAATTAACAATTATTCAAGTGCTGCATTATTCTCGATTGTGTGTAATCACAATTTGACATTTAAAATGCACATTCATGTGAATTACTCATAAATCTCTTTGAAGGAATATATATATATATATATATATTAGGGTTGGGATCCAAGATGGATCTTAAAATGAGAAGGATAAGAAGGAATCCTAGCCATTCATCTAGAACAATCTAACGGTTGGTATTAAAAAAAGAAAGTTACTTTACTTCATCTCTCTCAGCTCACGTCTCTCTCACCAAAGCTCTACTGCATATCACTCTATTATAGAGCTTTAAGGTTGACCCCCTTAGCTCCCATTAATTCACACTCTTCCATTTAATCAAGCTCACTTTCATTCCAAAATTTTCACTCTCCTGCGCTTTCAACCAACACTAATTTGCTTTTTCTCTCTCTTCCTTCCACTAGCTTTCTCTCTCTAAGAATGATGGGTCTCTGTTTTTTTTAATCAATTAATTGAAGCATGATCAGTTGAAATTAATTATTACTCACTCTATATTTTTTTTTATTTGCATCAGGCACATTTGCCGAGACGCAACTTTGACCATTAATATCTTTAATTGTCTATTAGTAAAAATTGTAACAAAATTATATTATGAAACTAGGCATTATGACTAATCTAATGATATATTATATAATAACATTTATTTATTTTATAGAGGTGAAAAAAGTAAGTCAACCATAATATGTGAATAGTGCAAAAATCAAAGTGATGCATTAAAAAAAAAAAAAGGAGGGAGTACAACACTTGGTAGCATAATTCTAGTGAATTATAAAGACATCATAGAATCTGAGTGAATGAAATAGCTTCAGACAATTTTTGTTGAGGTTATACTTATTTTTAGATCTAATTTGCAGGTTTAGTTCAAATCGTTTATTAAGCTTTCATAATCAACCAATCAAAATATATGCACATTCTATATAAACATAATGCACATTTGATTTTAAAATTATGCATATTCAAAGTAAAAAAATATAAAATAAATAAAAAAGAAGCAAAATCAGCCATGAAAATATGCACATAGCCTGAAAAGTATGAAATATCATTGCTAGACTAGTACTTCCATAGTTCTATCATAGGCGTAAAATTGCACTGAATTAAGAATGATATGGTATATATATAATATACTGGAAAAACAGATATTATGCACATGGAATTTGAGTAACTTTTTCTTTTGCACATTTTCTTCAAAAAATATGCATATTTACAACAAAATATATGCACAAAAATCCTTCTCATTTTAAAGATCTTCTCATTTGACCATATATATATATATATATATATATATATATATATATATATATATATATATATATATATATATATTTCAAAGATATTTGCTAGGATATTATCATCTTGGGTTGGGGGGGGGGGGGGGGGGGGGGAGTATTTTCATTCCTTTGTTCTCATCCACCTCCAAATTCCTCCCTTTTTTTTTTAACCCTCTCTCCTCTATTTTAGTTTTTTTTTTTTCTTTTCCCCAAATATGCTAGGGTCAAACACTATTCTTCATACTTAAACTTCTACAATTCTACTGTGTGAAATTGAGAGATTTGAAGGAATTTAGAAATATATGGGGTGGGAGAACTTGGAAGGAAGAGGGAGAAAGGAAGCACCTCATGAAAATAATACGAGACAAATTTAAAAAGGTCATGTAAGTTGAAATATTGAGTTGAGAAATGAGTTGGGTGCTCGTAAGTACCTTGAGATGGTACTTTGGGTAAATATGAGGCATGAGGGAATTGGAAGTGCAATTTTGTATATGAAATCCAGGGGACTAGGGGAGACTCTTATAAACACTCTCATATTGCCAGATTTTTTATTTTAGATACTAAACTGCTAAGAAAATATTTTTAAAACCAGTTTTCTAAAAAAAAAATAAAAAAAATAAAAAAAAATAATATAAGTATAAACGAAGTACATGAAAGCTATCACAAAGTAAAATTAAAATTGTCTCATTTTGTGTGTACTTTGATGTCAATTTGTGATAAAAATGTCAATCTGAAATATTCTTTCGCAGAGTCTGTCTATTGTTCAGTAACACTTATACTTTGTATAATGTATATTCCTGTTACAGGCTCTACTGCTTGTGGGTTTTGAAGTGGAAGAGGCAGATAAGGTAATTTCCTTGGTTATTCTACTGTACTTGATGAGATTCACTGCTCCTCTTCTTTCTTTTATCCTTTCTTCTGGGTGGAAAGTAAGAAAGAAGTTCATGACCTACGTGGCTACATAACTCCATATGAATTTGGTAATGGACATAAATCAAAACTAGGCTGGAAATTTTCGTTTGGAGGTTATCAATACGATGCCATTATTTCTGAAGTTCCCATCATTTTTAATGCAACTCATAATATATCACCCCACTACTAGACTATTCGACTACTAGCAATCGAAGATGGAAATTATAGGTTGAGTCTACTATTTTTCCAAAAACTCTCTAATTAATGGCTACTTGAATATTCTGGCTTTGTTATTTTCATTATGCCCCCAAACAGTTTTTTCTGGTAGTGAAATGTATATAAGTATATATTTTATTTGGGTGTTATAAAGTGGCTGGAGTTGTATTTGTGTGCTGAACAATAGTCAACAATTAAATGTATGATGAGAAATCAATAATGAGGATATACAAGAAACACAAGGAATCACATGGTTCGGTCAATAAGACCTAGTCCACAGGCGAGGAATTTGGGAGCCTTTCTTATTCTTCAGTGAAGATAACAACATGATTACAAGAGTGTTTCTAATTTGGTTCAATTGATGATTATGAAATGTTACTTTTCATAACATTAGGAAACACTTATAATACCCAAAATTATTCCCCGGGGATTAACCTAATAGCTATCATAAGCAAGCCTTGAACATAGGAAACAAGACGAAAAATGACACCACATATAGCAATTTATTTGGGCAAACTACCTATGGGTTTGGACGAACATCCCTTATGTCCGGACAAATCTCCCAAATGTCCACAGAACATTTGTGCAGTACCTCCCCTGCTTGATATCAAGGCACAATCAACAGGGGCAAATTTTTGCATATTAGGATGAGAATGCAAAATAGAATAACTTAGGAAAGCATGATTTAGTATGATGTCTCACCTTGTAACCTTAAGCAAACGATCAACTTGTTTATCATTATTAAAAACTTAATACTTGCAAAGGATACTTGGACTTTTGACATATATAAGACTTTGTTCTTTTCACCTTAGAAAACAATTTTCAGGAACATAAGTTCGAGTGAGGGCTATGATGAAAGGTAATTAGGTCGTTGGCTAATCACCTAACAATCATGAATTTAATCACAAACAATCCAAATCCGACCCCTAATATGCTCAAGATCTAAGCTAAACCATCACCATCCCCTTGGCTAGAAAACTACTCACTAATCATGGTTTACATTAAACTAATTAACAAATTAACAATACTAAGCATGATTAACAAACTAAGCATTGCAAAGAGATTAACAAGTAATTAATAAAGCTAGGACAATAAAGAATGCAATATTAAAGCATGAAAGCAAGTAAAGAAGGAGAATAGAGTGAAAGAAATTACTAAAGAAGCTTGATTAATCTTGAAAAAAAGTTGAAATGTTGATTACAAATTCATCCAAAGAAAGCTAAAACTAAGTGTTTCTCTCTCTAAAATGCTAAGCTAATGTAGGGGATTATCATCTAATTACATCGTACTTAATACAAAGACTAAGGCCCTATCTGTAGAAAATAAGAGAAATGAGTGACTAAATAGGCACGTTCAGATGGCGCGCCACGCCCAGGCTAGCGAGGTTACATCCTGGGGCAGACTCTCCGGTCCCATGCTGCCTACGCTTGTGCTTGAGCTGCGCACGGTGTCTGATGCTTGGTTGACGCAGATCAATGTGGATATCGGTTCCAACGCGTCGGCGCCGCGCCAACCTGCCAAATGCAGTCACGCACCTCGGATCAAAAGTTGAGCGCAGCGGGCGCGAAGGGTCTGCTTGCCCGAGCCGCTGTCCGCGCTGCGTTATGTGCATGCCTTGACTGCTGTTGCTTGTGAGGCTTGGTGGATGGCTGAAGGACAAGGGTGGGTGAAGGGTTGACTGCTATCATCAATTTAGCTTGAAACAAGCTTGAATGATGCCTCGTACTCCAACGCTCGCCTACATATGACTAAAGACAAGGAGTGATCGAGAAATAAAAATAAACCAAATAGAAATAAAACTATATTAAACTAATAACATTAACTATATTTCTAAGAAAATAAGAAATACTCCTAAGATATATAAAGACAAGGAGTATAAAATAATGACACGAAAGTAAACTAAAAACAACTAAAAATAATGAAAAACTCAAATTACAAGATAAATAAAGAAAATAAGAAAAGGAGGGAGAAAGCAATAAAAGGAGAAAATTATTAAAAAATAAACTTGAAAATGACTCTAAAACTACCCCTAATAGTGTCATAAATGTCACTTATCAGGCTATCCAAGTTCTATTAACAACAGATAGCATTGTCTTATGTTCTGACCATTTTAGACTATTTTCATTTAGTTCTAATAAATTCTGATAGATGAATGGTGAAAAATATGAAACCTAAGTGGATGAAAGGAATAGCTGCAACTGTAGTTTATTCAGATATCAGGTAAAATGGACCTATTGGATATCAAGTATAGAGATACTGACCCAGCTATAATACTTCTGCCAAGTCTTAGCTGCAAGAACTGCTGTCAAAGAAGATGTCTTACTCAAACATGAAAAGTATTGTTGAATTTTTTTGTTTTGTTAACTTGTTTTTGATGTGCCCAAGTAGTATCTAATATGTAGAAATTTCATGCCTAGTACTACAATCTGCATGATAAATATATTCTGTTTAATCCTTAAATGTAAACCTTAATGTTTTGAAATTTCTTTTTTTGATGTGACTGACTGAGTGACCGGAGATATAGGACTCATGGTTCTGAAAAGGTTCAACTTACTGCAGATACAGCAGCTTCTGAAGGAGTTGGAAGGGGAGTTTTTGCAGGTATAATAAGTATTTGTCCTTCTCTTATTCTTAAACTATCAACAGGGCAATATTCTCCTTGGGAGGAAAAAATACACAACCTTGGAAAAAATAGTGGTCATTTTTGCAAGATATTTTAGTATCTGTGTAGTTGTTGGATACAGCTCTCTGCTGTGTATTTTGTACAAGTAGTATATTCTGAATTGTATTTACTAATATTGCAGGTTATCTACTGCACCGAAGACATGATTACTCGCTCACTTTGGGATGCAGTGAATACTAAACAGCAGGACTTGGAGAGTTTGAAGGTTAGAAATTAGCTTTGGGATCTCTCTCTCTCTCTCTCTGCAGCTAAGCATGCTCTTTGTAGAAAACTATAGAGAACACCTGACTCCTGTTGGATAGAGAACACCTGACTCCTGTTGGATAGAGAACACCTGACTCCTGTAGGAAGAAGGGTGGACTGGGGGGGGGGGGGGGAGGATGAATTAAGTTCTCTAATTATTTGGAGCTAAACTTGACTCTATTATGCTCAAGTTCCCATATATTTGCATGACATGTGGGGCCTACTTAGTTCATGAGTTTGTAAAATCAATCTTTTTAGTTGGAGTTACGTTTGAAAAAGGCGAAATGGGGTCTTCCCTCACTCACCTGTTGGCCGCGTAGCTTTTATTTATTTATTTAATATTTTTTTTTTTTTGGGTGATTTTAATGCTCCTCGCCCTATTGGAATGAGAATAGTTTTTCCAAACTGACATTTCAACTGTTCTCCTTCATTGGTGTTGGTAAATGTTCATCTGTATTTTTGGAATGCCTTATATATATATATATATAAGGAGAAATAATAGAAAAGGAATGAAAAAATGATTTAAAGAAGTGGATTACCAGCTATTTTGAGGGGTGGTCTAGGAATAAATTCTGTCTGCATCATTTGTTTTTGTGGCTCTCTGTACAATACTATAAAAATTTTATTTTAAAAAAAAATTAGAGAGACAGGTAGAGGAATAAGGGGTAGAACCGTAGAATTTTTTTAATTTCAATCGCTCATTATCTAGAAAAATTATATATTCTGTAATTAGGTAGTCCTAAAACATATTCAGAAATATAGAAACATATTAACTTTTTGAGATTATCTATGATCTTTCCCAACAGTCTGGTACCGGTACATACTTACACGGGTAAAACAAAATAAAAGATATGATTATAAGCCTATTGGGAATGATTAAGTTGACAGCGTCCAACTTTTTCATATGGAAGTCTCTAATGGAGGATAATCTTTATTGTAAAGTTTTGTATAAGCCCAACGAGGAAGACACTAAACCGGAAAATTGGAGAATCATAAGGCTTTTGGGTTGATAAGACAACATATTGATCAAAGCTTTTTTCAACATGTTGCTAATGCTATGCTTCATGAGTGTTATATACAAAGAAGGTACCTAGCTGGTTTGTCTTATATACAAAGAAGGTACAAAAATAGCACAACACATGAATGAATTTGAAATTGTTCTGAGAAAATATAAAAGGGAGGAAATTGTTGGGATAATCTCCCCAAATAAGTAAAATAATATTGATATTTAAGATATTAAGAATGTAAAGCCCTATTGTTACTGGCTTCATTACCGACAGAGGATGGAAAACAATTTTCCATATGTGGAAAGTTATTTTTTGGAGGAGTATCATTTTTCTTTTTTAATAAAGGTAACATTTTCTTCTTTACTCCTCACTTCTCTATTTTTTCTTCTTTATCCTTCCTCTCCCTTGGATGACTATACGGAATAATCATTTTTGGTTCATGTAGCCAACCCTACTTATGGGATTAAGGCTTTGATTGATTGATATCCTTCCTCTCCTTTATACTTCCATTATTCTTTTTCTTCATATTATTTCTATAATCAAGCAAACAAAGGAAATCTTTTTTTATAATCATGTTTTCCATTGAAAATTGTTTTATTTTGAAAATGATTTTCCATGATATATGTTTTCCATCAAAACAAACAGAACCTTTTCTTGTTATAATCCTCTATTGCCACGACACACCAATTATATTCCTCTATTCCTTTTTTTGTTTTGCTCTCAATTTAGCCTTGAAAACTCTAGTAATTTCAACATATTTCAGCTAATTTGAAACTGCAATACTCTGCTGTTTTTGGTACTTTGGTTGCACTGTATTCTGTTCTCAATGGAAACTGGATTTTAAAATTCATTTCCTTTGTTTGGTTCTCGGATAGAGATGTTAGAGAGAATCAGAAAATGAAGTGTAAGAGAGGGAATGGGTAGGAGGAGAAATAGGGGGAAGTTAAGAAATAATGAGGAAAGGCTTTCTGCCATAGGGAAAACATTTTTCCAATCTTTACAAACCAAATGGAGGAAAATGATAAAACCAGTTTCCTTAAAAAAGTCGTTTCCTCCCAACCTAACACAACCTCAAAGGTTTAGACCTCAATTACAATATATTGTGATCTATCCTGGAGAGCTAAACGAGAGAAACATGACTTTATTACTAGTTGGTCCACACAAACCTGAACTTCCATAGCTCGAGTCTCTGAACAGTCCTCCAACTGTCCCAATTCACTTCAACAACGCTTACTTCTGAGCCCTCACTTTCCGCTCATAAATATGCTCCATATATTCTTCTGAAAAAGCCTTTGGTGTTGTAAATACTATGGATTGTTTCAACCATACACACAGACAATCTGGCATCTTGCTTATCTGTTATGCAAACGATTATAATACAGTACCTGTTTTAATCAGAAAGCAACCCTACTTCCTGCGTGATCTCTTACATATGAGTTGCACCCTTTGCTAGTGATGCCAAAACTATCTATATAATCTGCTCTTCTATTCCATAAGTTTTACTGGTTTTGCCAGCCAATGAAAGAATGAAAGGTGGAGATGGCAATGGCTGACCTTTTTTCTTCTTTCCCTTCCTATCCATGGATACTGAAGGGGTTGGCTAACAACAAAGCCTTAGTCCCAAAATAATTTGGGGTCGGCTAACATTTATAAGGAACTGTACAATATAAAGGAAGGGACATAACAAGATAATCATTTGAAAGAGTTTGAAAAAAAGGTGAGTTATTGAGCAAAGAAAGAGCATCCAAGAAAAATAAAGTTAATAAAAAAAACTTGTCATTTTTGCATTAATTAGCAAAATAACATAAAGACAGACTTGAAGATAATGAAGTGGTGGTCGAGTCTTGGATATTTAGAGCCGCATAGGTCGTCGATGTCGCCATCGATTGGATTGGAGTTTGGTCCACTTTAGAAATATGGTTGAAGGGGATACAAAGGACTAAAGGCGGTAAAAAAAAGGCTAAGGTTTTTTTTATATGTGGCTGGCCACACCAGTGTAAGGAAATATGACTCAATGTTAAGGAATATGGCCCAATTCTCTTTTGTAACATGGAAAAAATGTAATTATCTTTGGTAACATTGTGTTATTGATTACAAAATATAATAACTATTTTAATAAAAATCCTTAACTATGACCACAATCTTTTATATGTGGCTAGCCACACTGTGTGGCCGGGGTTACTTATTCAGGGATTACTTGGTCGGTCAGGGGTTATTCGGTCACGGGTTATTTATTCAAGGGTTACTCGGTAGAAAACACGCTAATTGACTGAGTAACCCAAAATAAGTAACCCTTGACCGACTAAATAATCCCTAAATAAGTAACCCCTGAATACGTAACCCCGGCCACATGGTGTAGCCAGTGGCGGAGCCAGGATTTCCAACTCTGTGGGACGGACTTAATATGTTGTTCCATAATTTAACAAAAAACTCAAAAAAAAATAAAATTGAATACAAAGTTGTATTTTTAATATTTATAATTCAATTTTGCAACCCAAAAATCCAAAATATTCGGTCATACAATTCAATCTAAAAATTTGAAAAAAAACAATTGTATAAACTATCCATTTAAATTACAATTGCATCTTTAAGCTAAGTCTGTTTTTTTTTTTTTTAATCAGTCAATAATTACATATATAGATAAGGAAGGAAAAAAAACAAAAAAAAACAAAAAATGTTTTGGGTGGGAAAAATGAATAGCATGATAACAAAACATAAAAGTAAAAAGATGCTTGATTAAGGGATTGAGCCCATGACCTTGGACTTTAACCATTGAACCACTTCCTTATCATAGTTACAATTATAAACACAATTACTTATAACTAAATATTTTTTTCTTAAGTTGTCCCTCTACTAGTGGGTGTGGCAAGCCACACATAAAAAGCACCGAACTATGATTATTTTTTAATTTTTTAACAATTGAATTATTACAAAAATCATTTTTTTGAAAAAAAAACCCAAAACCCCTCCCCCAGGGGGAATGGCACCCCCCCCCCCCCCCCCCCCCCGTGTCGGTGCCTATCCTCCCTCACCCTCGGTCGGCGGCGCCCATCCACCCCACCCCGCCGGCAATCCTCGCCCCCTCTTCTGTGTGGGTTGAATTGACCTCTGCTATGGGGAATGGCTTCGATGTCGATCGACTTTTGCCCTTCGAGGAGTTTCTCACTGATCTTTCTTTGCCACCGAATCTGGATTCTTCATTTCATTATCAGATTCTACAAATTTGGGTTTGTTTTTTTTTTTTTTACATTATTTTTGTAATAATTTTTTTTTTTTACAAAATTAAACAATTAACCGAAACCTCTAACTATAGTTAAAAATTTAATTAAAAAATGATTATTAATGTTATAAGTAACTCAATATTAAAATGCAATGTTACCAATGATAAAAAGAATTTTTATCTTTTACCAAAGCGAAAAAGAAAAAGGTGAATGTTACCAAAGAGAATTTTTAGGTTACAAATTATCTTTTTATTTATATATTTATTATTATTTCTTTTTTTAATGAAAGGTTACAAATTATCTTATAATGAAATATTAATAAAAAAAAAAGGTTCAAGCTTGTTCACGAGCTTTCGAGCCGAGCGAAGGGCAACTTAAGCTTGACTTGTTAAGATTTCGAGCCGAACTCGAACTCGAGTCAAGCCCGCTTGAGCCGAACTTTGACCGAGCCAAGAATCGAGTAGTTCAAAAGAAGGCTCGGCTCGTTAACACTCCTACGTGGGAGTGTTAATGCAAAAATTGAAACAAGTCAATGACACCCTTGCATGAGGCAAGAATAACTTAGGGAATATACCCTTGACCACTGTTGACCTTTTAGTTTAAGACCTCGATAGGGTATGAGTAATATATGATTATTTAAACAACAATAATTTTAAAGCCAAATTATTTGAAACTAAATAAGAACACATTACAAGTTAGGAATTTTAAGTAAAAAACAGACTGACAAGTGTGTTAAGAACAAGGAGGGACAGTTACCTCCATGGGTTAAACACAATAGGAAGTTCGCTACATGCTCCAAGAATGTTCACAACATGCTATCGCTATTGCTAAGATCTACCCTAACCTAGGCTACTAAGCTTAGAATGCTAACTAAGGAAACTAAAAGGCTTACGGAAATGTAAAGTGCAGTTGTTTGATTGTCTGATTAATTGTTCTCTCTTTTAACGATCCTTGCTGCTTATATAGAGTGATTTGATGACAGTTATGCGTCGTGGTGTGGCAGTTATCTCCCACTCGTAGCGGTTTTCTTTATTCTGTTCTTCCTTGGCACCAAACTCAACCTTGAGACTTGAAAGTTGAATTTGTAATTAACACGGGGCTTAAAGCCAATGTACAATTTGGGTTAATGTGACTCAATATTAAGCCCACTTGGTCTAAAGTCCAGTATAGTTTGAGCTTGTGCCCTTAAAGTCGACATAAATTGAAAAATGGGTCTCACAGGGAGGGTGTGGAAAAACGGTGAGGGGAGAAAAAGAAACAGGGATTCACTTATCAGAAGTGTCCACACTTTTCTACAGCTAGCTGGTCTGATGAGAGAAAAGTGTATGCTTCTGTGATTCCCTTCTACTCTTATTATTCTATCCTTCTGTTTAACCCATATTGTGCTGCATCTTTTACTTTTGCATTGACATCACTAATAGATAGGCATCAGCCATCAAAATCCAAAATTCACTTATGCAAGAGCAACTAAGTAATAAAGAAAAAAAAAAAAATTGTTTCTGTTGTGTTAATATCCATAATGACAATCATTTTTACAAAAATGAGTAAAGATATAATGTCAAATGAGGTTTAAGAATCAATGAAATCTTCTTCTATGTCAATGCAGTTTTCTTACGTAAAAAACATAAGTTAATTTGTGCAACAGAACCATATTTTACATTGAGTCTTTGAGCACTTCATTGATGCATCAATAAATCCACTTTTGTCCTTTTTTTTTTTTTTTTTTTTTTTTTTTTAAAGGTTGAATAAAGTAAAAATCATATGATGTATGTGATATTTCATACCTTATCTTTAACCTGATCGTCTTTTAGTTTTGTGAAACATTGAGGTTGTTCTGTTATGTTTTATTTTAATTATTCAGTTATCAAATATCTATGAACAACATAATTTGACAAATGAAAAGATGGAATTGCAGGTAGTTTAAAATTCCTTACAGATTTTGCAAGGTATTGACAATAAGGTGGTATCAGTTGTTTGTAGAAATTGTATGATTTGAGATTTTTTAAATATTATGTTGACATGGAAGCAAAATAAGACTGAAGGGAAACCTAACTTTTATTTCTTAATGATTAAAAGAAATCTCTTAAAGACGTGCATCTGACAAGGAGTGACTGGTGATTTTAGGATAAATTTTCTTTTTGATATCATTTGTTCTTGTTCTGAATCTGTAGCTAAATGCAATTGGAAGTTTTTCAGTACCTCATGAAGCTTAGTTTTCTTCAGATTGCAAAATCAGTACAGCGGATATGCTTTCTTTCTGGACTTACTGGGGAGGAGATGATGATGTTCATAGATGCCTTCGAAGAATCTGGTACTGCATTACTCAAAAAGTATTACTATATCTTGTCAGCTGGAAGAATTACAGCCCATGTTGTCAGCTTTCTTCCAGTTTTCAAGCTGTAGCAATAAATTGTTTCGTGATCTTAACTGTGATTATATGTCATAGGAGTAATAGGACCATATCCTGATAATGAAAATTAATGTAATGCGTGTAAAAAGCATCTCTTTAGCATGAGACCAACTGATTTCACACCAAGAGTGCCTGAGAGGCTAATGAAAATGTTTTGGTTTGTATATTTGAAAACTCTTGCTAGTTCTATATTTGTCTATCTATCTACGAATTTGACCCTAAAAAAGCTTAAAATAAACTATCTAACGTATTATAGTATATGTATATTAGTACTCCACATTGTAATACAAGTCATTAAGGTTCACCTTCTGCATTTTAGTCATGAGTACTTGATCCTGATATGAAAGCACACCATAAGAAGCAAGTCCAATTTCCTTGCAGGGCTAGAGAATGCTGTATTCGCTGCCCATGTTCCCAATAGTTCCAATAAACCATTAGAGGAGTTGATCGAAGAGATTAAGGGAGATCATGAAATGCTGGTAAGCCTTGTGTCTACAACTTTGTAACATCCTTTCTGTTTTCCATTTTCTCATTATGGTTATTATCTCTTTGCATGCACACACTCATAATTGTGTTACTTGTGTGTTTTGTGTATACAGTCTGCAAGGCAATCAGATTCTGAGTAGGCAAACGATTTACTGATTTGCTCCAAAAGATGTGAAAGATCATAATATTTGAATACGTATCATGCAACAGTTTATCCGCATTCACACTCTCCCCCTTGTCTCCTTTATTGGTTGGTGTATTGTATTTGAATACGTGTCAAGCCATCTTGAGTAATATATGAGCAAATCTTAGAAAGGGGTAAGTGAAACATACATAGAAACAATGATACAATGGATTTGTTTCTTTCATGTGCTTTTCTCATGTACTGTATGCTAGTAGTTGTTGATTTAACCAATTTAAACTATTTTTTGAAACAATAAAACTAACATTTATTTATCAAGACTGATTTTTTGGATATTTTATGGATATTTTTGTAAGTTGAAGTGAACAAGTTCTAAGTAATTCCCTATTGTAATTGTGTACTTGAATAGTAATCACTACTTCACTAGTAGTCTAAGTAAAGGTTACATTACATGGGATGGGATTTGATTCGATTGCGTTACGTAAACGGAGATATGAAACGGTACCTTCGGTGAATCTACTCATGTAGTGTGATGGCCCTAATTTTCCCTAAAAGAAATTTCGTTTATTTTTTTATTAATAGTAACTCAAGTTATAATCAAATCTGGTGGAAAATGAATAATTCATCAATATTAATATCAATAACTTTATACTAAAGGTGAAATCAGAAATGACACTTGTCGGTTTTTGGTTAAAAATTTTCCCGCCTTTTTTTTTTTTTTTCCTTTTTTTGTTTTTTTTTTGCCAAAATTTAATGACATCCATTTTATAACCTACAATAATACTTATTTCCATTTTGACAACGTATTTAATCCAATTATACCCAATAATTTTTTTTTACATCATCAATAACTTTATACTATAGACGAAACCAGAAATGACACTTGTCATTTTCTGGTTAAAAATTTTCCCGCCTTATATTTTCCTTCTTTTTTTTTTTTTTTTTTTTTTTTTTTTTTGCTAAAATTTAATGACATCCATTTTATAACCTACCATAATACTTATTTCCATTTTGACAATGTATTGAATTCAATTATACTCAATTTTTTTTACATATATTCTACTGTATATACTAGGAAACTTTTAGTTGCAAAAATACTAACATAGATTAAAAATAAGGTATTGTAATGTATTGTAATATCAATCAATCAATAACATTATACTAAAGACGAAACCATAAATGACACTTGTCATTCTCTAGTAAAAAATTTTCCCGCCTCTGTTTTCTTTCCTTTTTTTTTTTTTTTTTTTTTTTTTTTTTTTTTTTTTTTTGCCAAATTTTAATGACATCCATTTTATAACCTACAATAATACTTAATTCCATTTTGACAACTTATTTAATCCAATTATACTCAATTAATTTTTTGTTTTTACATATATTCTACTATATGTACAAGGAAACTTTTAGTTACAAAAATACTAACGTAGGTTAAAAATAAGGTATTGTAATGTATTGTAATATATTATTATCCAAGATTATTATAATATTATCAAAATTATTTTTCTAACTTTTATCATTTGACAATAAAATTTATTTTAATAAAAAAAGAAAAATCATTTTGGTGGCATACTTTGTGTAAATCTTAAAATTATATATAACTTTTATAAGAACAAAATCATATATTGGAAAATTCAATCTAATTACAATAAACATTTATGTGATTATTAGAAAAAAAAAAAAATTAAAAACCCCTACTACTCACTAAAAATATAGTTAAAAAAGTTGATTAAGGAATACTAATTATCCTAAAGTAAAATAAATTCAACTAAATTTTCATATAATTCATGTCAAAGTGTGTCAACAAAATATAAGGGCAAATGTATATGAGTTTGTATATGCATGGGTACTAACCTAAGCTAATATTTTCATTCATTTATATAAAACCTATAGCTTCTAATTTCTATTACTATTTTATACAATCCAATTCAATAACCTTTACGTATTTGGTATTAGTGTAAATTAAAATTCAAGTTATTTTGTTACAAATATTATTTTTGGATATTATTGTTGAATTAACACCATTATTTATAATTTATTTGTTGTAAACTGTAATTATGACCGTGCATGGCACGGGACTTAACCTAGTATAATACTAAAACAGACACCAGGAATGACACGTGTCACTGGTGTTGTTTTTTCCCTCCAAAAATCATTTCTATAAAAAATATTCTCACTTATTTTTCTTTCTATTTTCCTTTATTGACTTTATAGATTATACTTCCTCCGTTTCATAATATTAGTCCCATATGGAATCAATCACATAAAATAAGAAAAGAAAAATATTTCGAATCTAACATTTAAGTACAAAAAAAGTCATAATTAGTTTACCTTATTTAAATTTTTTTTTTTGTTTTTTTTTTTTTTTTTTTTGTTTTTTTTTTTCCTTCTGAAAAGCATAAGTCATAATGCATAATTGAAGGTAGAGATTTCCACACTTAGAGCCATGTCATAATCCACAACCAATTAATTCTAAGCAAATTAAGTTAAAAATGGAACATAATTCAATATGGATAGATCTTTTTTAAATGCCCAAAATAATATATGGGACTAACATTATGAAATGGAGGGAGTAATAGTCATAAAAGATTTTTAGTATGTACTAAATCTTATGGGTAATGAACTAAATTTTTTATTTTTGTACATAAAACCTCATAAATATTAAATTTCTTTCAATTTTTTAGAAAATCTATTCCATTAATAAGCTTAACATCTTTGGTATATATACAATTTAAAATTCAAGTTAAGCTATTTTATTTCAGTTAAAAATGAAGTATTTTTCATTTTGTAAATTATTATTAAATTAAAAATTTGTTATAATTTATAAGTAAAACCGTGCGTGATACGGGTTAAGCTAGCATAATAAAAAAAAATTAAATCTCCTAATCTATGAGCTTGTCTCAACCTAGCAAGGTGCTGAATTTTGTTGGTCCAACACAAGGGTAAAATTGGTATTTCACGTGTTAAAATATTATATCCAAATATATTATACACAGTTGCAAATCTAGCATCTATTATAAGTGAGTTCAAAATATTAAAATTAATGGTTTACTTTAAATCAAACAAAATAAATTTATTGATATAAATCATAAAAAAAGAACATTAAAATGCATTTTTTTTAATTACTTACAAAACAAATATAATTCAGTGAGAAAAAACAATGTATTTTGCTATGAAAATAATTAAGTACAATTTTGTTTTGTAAAGTATTACTTAAGTGTATATATATGTGTGGTTTTTTTTTTTTAATTTATTTATTATTATTATTATTTTTTTTTTTTATGTACATATGATTAATACGATAACTCTTATATATTTATATAATATAAATACGTTGTTTTGGGTAAAAATACCCAAGGCCACGTGGCCCAATAAAATGGTGACACGTGTCACCTTAAGATAGGTTCAAAATGAACTTATCCTCTGCTGACACGTGGCATCCCCAATCATTGAGAAAAAGACGGCCTTCCTGGCCCAATCCCCGGGATAGTCCATCATTCCTAGGTTTCCGTAACCTAGGAATGACGGCGCACACCCCAATTCCCTATAAATAGGGAGATGTTCCCACCTGGGGACACATTAAAAAATATTCACATAAAAAAGAGCAATCATTAATTACAGATATTTAATTCTCCACTGAGAGAATACTCCTCTTCTGGGAATCCGAAAAGATACTTTGCTTTCCACACTTTTTACATCATTCGAACACGTTCTAACTTGATTGCCGGAGGCGGAACTCCACCCAACAGGAGTCTCCGTTGTTTTGCAGGTATAGGCGCCCAGAATCCAGTCTTGGAATTGTAACTCTCCCGCAGGGCACTTAAAAACCCTGAAACATTTGGCGCTGTCTGTGGGGAGAGTACTTCCGAGATGACTTCACATGAGTCTGTACCGCCTCCTAATGAGAAACGGCCTATGGCCGAGGTTGAGGTCTATACAGACCAAGACAGTGGTGACGACTTCGATGTCGAACCTATGTGGCTCCAGACGAGTCAATCAGAATCAGACGCACCCGTCCCATGGATTTAAGGGAACGGGACAAAGAACAAGTTGGTCTTAGTGAAATAATCGGATAGCCGTCTGGACAACCACAGGCGGCAAAAGGCACCGCCCCAGTTACCAGAGACGAACTCATGAATTCATGACAAGTTTCAAAGGGGAAATCAAGGACTTGATCAACAAAAAAACGGCTTGCTCCAACAGGGGTCAGTCGGCTAAGAAGCCTTCTCCCTCACAAAAGAAAAAACCGGTCAAGGACTGTGTGCCTACTCCACATCCTAAACTAAAGGAGGGGGGCCGGCCCTTGATTGATCTGCGCAAGATCCGATTCCCTGAAGTAGGGAAGAGGAAGGCCATCTGGCATGTTCAACCGGATGGATAAAAGAAGACTTATTCTGATGCCCGGATGTTAGTCCAGCAGAAGAAAATCAACAACTGTTTGAGTCAGCTTCAACGTCGACTTACCCAGGCAGCTTTCAGAATACCTCAATGAGGTATTCGCAATCAAACCGAGAGAGTCAGTCAGGCGGCTTGTCCATTCGCACTGGCCCTCAAATAATCTATTCAGCTTAGTATGTGCCTCAACAACCATACATGCGGTATGGGCAAAAATATATGCAGCCGACTCTCTTTGGGGGTCAGGCGGCACATAATGTCCAACCTTTGGACTGACAGCTTCGTCTGCTCAAACTTGGGGAACAACCTTCTGCGTTCTCCAAGGAGATAACCGAGGCGGCACAGCCGACCAAGGTTAAGAATGTGTTGGTGGGTACTTATGATGGTACCACCAACCCTGAAGATCACCTGATAGCCTACACCAACCTCATGTACTTACAAGGGTTAGACGATGCCACATGGTGCCGATGCTTCCCGACTACATTGAAGGGCATCACCCAACGATGGTTTGGCACCCTGGCAGCCGACTGCATCAATAGCTTCAAGACGCTTGCGTACTTATTTGCTTCTAACTTCTTTATGAACATCCTTGCTAAGAAAACAAGTCTTGACTTGGGTTCCATACAGCAGGGAGATAGAAAAGGGATAAGGTCCTATGTGGGCGGTTCAATCTAATGAGAATTCAGATTCAAGGGTTGTCTGACGAAGTGGCCTACACAGACTTCTTTAAAGGTCTGAAAGACGGGTCGACCTTTAAGTTCGACCTTGTCAGAAAGAGGGTTGCTACCCTCTAAGAAGCTCTGATGGAGGCAATAGCTTATATATAGGCGACTGAAATTTGTGCCATCAGTAAGCAGTCGGACCCTAAGAAGTTTGTCAAAAAAGAGAGTCGGCCAGCTCAGCTGGCCAAAAATGAAGAGAGCAAGAAGAGAAAAGAAGTCTGGGTGACAGATGACTCTGAACAACCATCCCAGAAAAAGAGTTTAAAGTCCCTAAATACGAGTTTAACAAGGACTGCTACTCCATGCTCATAGAGATCAAAGACCAGGTGACTATTGAGAAACCGGCTGCAATGAAAGGTTCTGTAAAAATCGGAACAAGAACAATTACTGTCATTTCCATGAGGACATAGGCCATGACACCAACGACTGTAGTCCAAGGTGACCCTGAGGACAAACAATGGACAATCGTCCAAAAAGAATGCCCAGCCTGTAAATAGTTCAGACACTGATGAGGAGCCGATCTATACAATAGCAGACGGCTTCGCCGGAGGGGGTCTAACCATCAGGGGCACCAAAGACTATATCAGGAGGTTGGATGTCAACTCAGTTGATGAGGGCCAGGCGACAAAAGACACCTTTCCTGAGGTCATCATCACTGATAAGGACAGGGGCAAGGTTAGGCGGCCATATGATGACCCCATAGTCATTGAATGCAAAGTGGCCAACCAGAAGGTAGGCCGGATCCTTATTGACATCGGGAGCTCGTCTGACCTGATTAGCCATAAGTGCTTGGCAAAGCTCAAGTACAAGCTCAACAATATGCACAAAGTATCTCACCCCTTAGTTGGTTTTGGGGGTGGAGTAGTGCATCCGGTAGGGAGGATTGACCTACCCATCCGGTTAGGGGAGAAGGGAGAAGGACGCCACATGGTAGTCCGGTTCTTGGTCGTTGAGGAGTTGACCGCCTATAATCTGATATTGGGTTGTCCAACACTAAATGAATCCAAGGCCGTCATCATTCCATCTCTTATGCTCCTGAAATTTGAAAAGGATGACGGGTCTGTAGGTTCCTTAAACAAGGATCAGAAGACGGCAAAGGAGTGTTACCTCTCAGACGTCAAGTCTACTGTGGCCGCATCCGGCCAAGTGAAGAACCTATAGACCTTGATGAGGTTAAGGAAGTCGCGCCTGCTCCAATAGCAGCCGGTAAAAAGAGAAAGGTCGACCAATTGGTGGCCGTAAAAAAAAGAGAAGCAATAGCAATCATTGACTGGGGAACGGTCAGACGAACTCCGTCCCTAGCCGGCTGGTGAACAAATTGATATCGTTCTGGACGACACACGTCCGGATCGAACTGTTAAGGTTGGGACGGTTGCTTTTGCGAAGTTGGGTGCAGACTTGCATAACCTACTAAAGGAATTCAAAGATATCTTTGCCTTTGAAGTAGAAGAGATGCTAGGCGTCAGCCTGGATCTAGCTGTTCATAACCTTGCCGTGGATCCCAAGAAAAAGCCGGTTAGGCAAAAGAAAAGGAACCACGGTGAGGAAATTAAGAAGTCAGGCGGCAGCCGCCGAAGTAAAGAAGTTGTTAGATGCTGGGTTCATTCGGCAATGTTACTTTCCAGATTGGGTTGCAAATGTTGTTCTTGTAAAAAAGCCGAATGGCACCTGGCGGATGTGTGTTGACTACACAGATCTAAATAAGGCATGTCCGAAGGATAGTTACCCACTTCCAAAGATCGATAGTTTGGTCGACTCTACAGCCGGTTATGCCTTGATGAGCTTTATGGACGCCTACTCAGGCTTTCATCAGATACCCTTGTGGAAGAAATTCGTCACTGATCAAGGGTTATTTTGCTATACTGTGATGCCGTTTAGGTTGAAAAATGCGCCTGCTACCTTCTAACGAATGATTCATACAGTCTTCATTAATCAACTTGGGAGGAACGTAGAGGCTTACATTGATGACTTGATAATCAAATCCAAGCTCCAGACGGATCACCTTGCGGACCTCTGAGAAACCTTCACCACCCTCAGGCGGCACGAGGTCATGTTTAATCCCAAGAAGTGTGTCTTTAGTATTGAGTCTGGGAAGTTTCTCGGATTTCTGATTGATCAAAGGGGAATAGAGGCCAACCTAGAGAAGATACAGGCGGTTATTGACATGAAGTCACCCCGCACTGTCAAGGAAGTACAAAACTTAACCGGCTGTCTGGCAGCATTGGGAAGATTCCTCAGCCGGTTAGGTGACAAGTGCCTCTATTTCTTCCAAGTAATAAAAAAGAAGACTAGATTTGAATGGGGGGAGGATGCTGAGGTGGCCTTTTAGAAGTTAAAAAAACACTTGCACTCATTGCCAAGGCTTATTAGCCCTCTGCCACAGGAGGTGCTCTACATGTACTTAGCCATCTCAGACCATGCCCTCAGTGCTGTTCTCCTTGCTGAGAGAGACGACATTCAGCTCCCGGTCTATTTCATTAGCCCTGTTCTTCGAAATGCTGAACTACGGTACCCCATGGTCTAGTTAGGCTTTTATTATTTTTGTTAGGTGTGCGACAACCTATCACACTCGTTGCCAAGGCTGGTAAGCCCTCTACCACAGGAGGTGCTTTACATGTATTTAGCCGTCTCAGACCATGCCCTCAGTTTCGTCCTCTTGGCTAAAAGAGATGGTGTTCAGCTTCCGGTTGATTTCATTAGCCATGTTCTTCAAAATGCTGAACTGCGGTACCCCATGGTTGAAAAATTTGGCCTTGCTCTTTTCATGGTAGTCAAGAAGGTAAAACCTTACTTCTTGGCACATCCGGTTGTGGTCTACACAGACCAACCTATCAAGTGGCCAATGACAACTCTGGAGTCATCTGGAAGGATGCTCAAATGGGCTACTGAAATGCAAAGTCTTGAAATCTCTTTCAAACCAAGGAAGGCAGTGAAGGGTCAGGCGTTTGCCGACTTTATTGTCGAAATGACAAGGCCGGCCAAGCCAGAGAATCTTGACCAGGTTTGGAAAGTATATGTAGACGGGAGCTCTACTATGAACGGTTGTGGTGCAGGCGTTATATGTCAGTCCCCTGAAGGGGACAAGTACGAATATGCACTATGGTTCAAGTTCCAAGCCTCAAATAATGAGGCAGAATATGAAGCCCTGCTAGCCGGTATCCGCATGTGTAAGGCGGCAGGGGCAAGAAAGGTTGACGCCTGCTTTGATTCACAATTGATCATTAGCCAATACCATGGTGACTATGAGGCCACCCATCCGGCTATGATTAAATACTTGCAGGCGGTCAAAGAAGAGGTCAAGACACTTGATGAATTTCATCTAAGTCAAGTGCTCAGGTCAGAAAACAATCAGGCGGATGCACTCTCTAAACCGGCATCATCCGCCTCCTGTGATACGCCTAGGTCAATCTTTTGGGAAGTTATGGAAAAAAGAAGTATTGAACAAGATCTCATTGGAATTCTGGACCGAAGCTCAACCTGGATGGATGGCATCCGGGCTTATCTAGCTGACGGCACTCTGCTGGATACATACCCAGAAGCGGTTACAATGAAAAAGCGTGCTGCAAACTTTGAGATTCATAATGGAGAACTTTTCAAGAAGGGTTATCTACAGCTGTTATTGAAATGTGTCACCTTAGAAAGGGGGAAGAAGGTACTAGAGGATCTGCACTCGGACTTTTATGCATCACACATAGGCGGCAGGTCCCTAGCAAAAAGGGCTAGGCGGCAAGGCTACTTTTGGCCCACTCTTGAGGCAAACGCAATGGAAATGGTGAAGAAATGTGATAAGTGTCAAAGATTTGGCACACTCATACACCGTTCGGCTACTGATCTGACGGCTATTTACAGCCTAGTACCATTCGCCAAATGGGGCATGGACATTCTGAGTCCATATACGCCTGTTACATGCGGACGACAATATGTTTTAGTTGCTGTTGACTACTTCACCAAATGGGTAGAAGCAGAGGCGGTTAAGGGCATAAAGACAAAAGATGTCATCTTTTTCATTTGGAGAAATGTTATCACCCGGTTTGGTGTAACTATGTCTATGGTCTTTGACAATGGCCCTCAGTTTGAGACGCCTACCCTGAAGAATTGATTGGGAGATCAAGGGATCTCACATTGCTTTGCATCAGTCGGCCGTCCCCAAGCAAACGGCCAGGTTGAAGCCTTCAACAAGTTTATCTCAGACGACATTAAGAAGAATTGAAAAGGCTGGCGATCTATGGGCAGATGAGTTGCCTCATGTCCTATGGGCCATCAGAACAACTAAAAAAGGGGCAACCGGTGAAACCCCATTTCTTATGACTTACGCTGTAGGAGCCGTCTTGCCTATAGAGCACTACGAGCCGACTCTTCGAGTCATGCTTTATGACGAAGATGCTAACTGGGAGGTCATGCGGCTAGCATTGGACTCACTCCCGGAGCGCAGGGGAAATGCCGCCTTACGTCATGGGATTTACCGTCTGAGAATGACAAGAGCATACAACAAAAGAGTACACAAACAGCCCTTGAAAGTAGGGGACTTTGTGTTACGGAAAATGGAGGCAACCGGTAGGGCAAATGAGCAAGGAAAGTTGACTCCCAATTGGTAAGGCCCCTACCGGATCTATGAAGAAGTAAGAGGCGGCACCTACCGCCTGGAAACTCCAGACGGCAGGCAGCTAGTCAGAACTTGGAATGTAGACAACTTAAAAAAGTACTACTTCTAAGACTTGTAAATTTTTTTGAAAATGAAAAGCCTATCAATGAAAAGTTGCTTTTTATTTTCAACAATATTAATTGCTTTCACTATATATACCGTCTGTACAATGTACAAACGGACTTGTAAAATTTTTTACGACTGCTTCAACATGAGTAGTTACAAGCTAAGCCCAAAAACCTGGCAGCTATGTGTTGTTCCTTTTAAAACACCCTGATGAGGCCAATGACCAGATGATATTAAAAACCATCTGCTCCAACATGAGTAGGCAACCAGCGACGCCCATCCGGGTGAATTCGTCGCAGAGAGCATCTCCCATTCGGGTGGTACATTGCTCTATAAACCTAAAAACAAACGGCCCTACCAATTGTCTGGATTAAGATAACTCGCAGCCGTTTGAATGAGCAAGTGAGACCAAGATACCATAGATTACTTCCTGTACTGTAACCAACGGTAACCGGTAATCATCTTGGTCGGATATAACTTGTTGTGGCTCAAAAGCACTACAAACGGTTAAATTTGAAGATCTAAGCTAAGCTAGAAACTTAGAAGCTAAAAAACCTTGCTCGTTTAAAGCAACAACACACGGCCAATTGTCGTCTGCTACTAACCGATAATTCGTCCGCTCCAACTAGAGCAAGACATCCGGCGAAACCCCTCAGGGTGAATTCGTCGTAAAAAACAATTGGCAGACTGATTAAACCCCGCATGTCTCATTAACAAGTGCAAGACATCCGGTTGCCATCCCAACTTAGATTAAAGTTCTCTAAAAATTGAAAAAGAGGCGGTCAATGAACGTCCGTTATTCGGTCCGGTTGTTCAATGGACGACTGTCTGCCTGGTTTGGGAAAATCACCTCCGTGATTGAAACTAAGCATACATCCGTCCAGGGAAAAATACATCTTGTGCATCCGGCAAACCACATGTATTAGACTACGTATGTGGCAAAATATATGCATACCGAAAATTGCAAAGATTGAAAGATTAACACAAATTTGGCAAAACAGACTCAGTCGGCAAATTGTATAATAAAAACCGACCAAAGGGCCGGGAAAGTAATTGTCAAATCGGATCTAAATCTGGGAAAGAGAAATGTTAAACAAATACAACAAAAATACTCATCACACAGGCCGGAAATACAAGCAGCTACCAAAAATTTATATTTACTGAGGCGGCGGTGCATCTTTAGCAGGCGGAGCAAGAATGGAGTTCACCAGAGCTTCATCCTCTTGTTGCTCATCTTCCTCATCCTCCCTGGCGCCATCAGCATCCTCCTCGCCGTCTAAGAGATCTTTTTGAGCCACTCCTGAAATGACTCTGGCTCTGGTTTCCCCTCTGCCCTTGCCGAGATAACAAGATTTGCGGGCCAGGTCCCAGGCGTCATACTCAGCATATGGATACACAAGCTCTCAGGCCATTTTCATCCGTTCCTCGCAGTCTTGCTCATTCTCTTCAATGAGCCGGTTCTGCTCAGCCTCCAAGGTTGCCTTGAAGTTGACCTAGGAAGCGACCATCTCCTTCTTCAGACAGTCGATGTCTACTTTAAGAGTGGCATTCTCCCGGCTGGTTTCCTCTAAGGATTTGAGGCCCATCTGAGCAGTTTTGAGCTCTGTCTCAAGTTTTGAGGCCTTCAGGTTGGCCTCAAAAAGAGCAGCCATAAGCTGTTTGATGGAGTTCGCCTGCGGTAGGAGCTCAACTTTAGTCTCAAGGTCATGTATAAACATAGAATATTGAGCTACGTCCGTGGAATCAGACGCCTCTCTTTTGGCTCGCCTTACCTCTTCCTGCTTTCGAGCATACAACTTTTTCAGCCCCTCTACTCGCAACATCGTCTGTATACATGCAAATAGTGTTAGAAAAGAAACCAGCAATATACTTAAAGAAATGTGAGTAAAACTATTATACCTCAGACAGTAGAGAGAGGTTGTGTTCAACGTTGAACGTCTGTATCCCGGGGATGGCCTCCTTGTCCTCCTTTGGGACAGCCCTCAGCATAGCTTTGGAAAACTGCTGCACATCCGGCCACCGGGGGGATTGATCTACACCAGAACGTAGAAATGGTGAGAAAGCTACATAAGCGCCACCAATAGACCGCCGGCTGCCTGAAGATCTTTCTGATTGTAGCTGTGAATGTGATTTGACCCGCATGGGCCATCCCAGCTCAAAGGGAGAGTTAAAGGGGTCAATAGTACCTTGGGGGTAAGGCTGTGGGCTCGAATCGCCTACAGCCGCTGCAGAATCACTTGCAGCTTTGGGTGGCTGGCCACCCTTCGGTACCTTAGAGGCACCCGGCTGGAAAGTGAGGTCAATCTCCAGACAGACATTTTTGACGCTCTTTCCCCCGATGGTCATGCGACCCTTCCCAAGCGGAAGCCTAGGAGTTGACGAGAGCTTCCTAGACTTGGAGCTGGTGACCTTGTCATCCGGCTTCCGTTTGAGGATCTTGGAAAGGGATCTGGGAGCCTTGTCTCCATCTTGAAAAGCAAGCCAGATGTTAAACATACAGTCGGCTCATAACTGCCTATATACATAAATAAGGCAAATGGGGAAGAAGCTGGGGCAGGCGGTTTATACCTGGCGTTTAGCCGCCAATGCGACTTTCTTCTTCTCCGCATTTTCCCTGCGGATGTCTGCTGCAGAACGAGAAGGCGTTTTGTTTTCTGGGAGCATCCTTCTAGCGGTTTCTGCAAAAACAACCGTCTGTCAAACCATCAAGCAGACAAAAACAAATCACAAGTTAGAAACACTAAAGACGGTATAACATTGTCGGATGCGTGATATACATACGTCTGTCAAACATGGTGCAGGCGGACACTTAGTTTTTGGGTACACTTAGTAATTCCCCAGTTGAGAGAGTGGTGATTGTGAGTTCAAAAAACCCCGCCTCTATTATCTTTTCATAGTCCTCATCCGGGACTTGTGGAAGTTTACACTTTTGCCCCAGCAGATCTGACTTCTTATTATAATAGCGGTATTCAAAGTTCTTTTGCTGTTTGGGGGCAGAAACCAGATAGAACCGGTTCTTCCAATCATACCACTTAGACGGTTTGTCTAGGGTCATTAAATAGTTGGGGTAGGTGGTTAATGTGTACCACACTCTCCAGCCGCCTAGGCTACGGCTCAGATAATGCATATGGGCAAAGGCCTCCCAGCCGAAATGGAGACCCTACATCTCACAGGCGGCGATCCCAGGATGCTAACCCAAGAATTTGGGGTTAACTGCCACACACCTAGGTCGTATCCTCGTAGGATAGCTTTGATTGCATCATGGAGGGGGAAGCGGAGACCGGCTAGGAAAGCCGCCTCATAGCAGCCAAAATAAAGGTTGGCATTTAGCTGGTCATCTTTCCAGGCAATGGTCCCCGATTCAGGCGGCACCCGGATGACATATCCTTCACTAAGAGGACGTTTGGATTTGAAGCCTCAGGTGCTTCTCCATGTTTGCCCTGTCTTTGGCTAAGACATGGATCCGAAAGGGATCCCCCTCTTTATTCCATTGTAATCTTTTCTCATCCTCACTATCCTCAACCGGTGATAATGAGCTGTTGCTTACTTCAGACCTAGACCTAGAGGCGGTCTCACCTCCGTCTCTTTCAAGATCAACTTTATTCGCCTCCTCAAAGCCAGACACAGAGGTGGCTTCTTCACCATCTCCATTCTCAGATTCAAGGATCCCGTCACTAGGAGTGTTGGGTGCACCCATAGGGGATCCTCTTGCATCCTCAACCTCTTCTACCTCAAGCGGCGCACCTTCTATGCTCTCTTCCCTATACTCCGGATCTACAACCATCCACCTACTCCGAGCCATAGTGTACTGCACAGACACGGAGACGGTCGGATTTGGAGATGAACAAGAGTTATCCAAGCACCAAGAGGCGGTACCCCCAGTCCTAGACGCAACCGTACTAGGGGACCGACTGCCTGCTAAACTATGTTGTGCCGTGTGTGCTGTTGGTGAATCCATTTATGGAACAAAATGTAGGCAAACGGAAAAATATGAAAGAGCTGAGAAGAGGAGAGACAATACCTCTAAGATGAGCTGAAATACAGTCAAGTGTTGACCGAATGTAGCTAGCAGGAAGAAATCAAGAAATTGCTTGCAAGACACACAGGCGGTTAACCGAATGTATCCCCTTGAAAAAGAAGAGTTGCTTGGAGAGTACCCAGGCAGTCCTCAGAAGTTATCCTGTCTGTTAAAGGCACAGACGTTATATCGGCTGTAACCTTTGGGAAGCGAGAGAATTGTCTTAAAGATATTCAGGCGGTTCAGATGATCCCCCGTTTGTGAAATATGCAGACGGTAGCCCGGATGTGTCTAATAGAAAATGTAGGCAATTGCTTAAAGGATACACAGGCGGTTGTCTAACGTTTCTCTCTTAAAACGGTTGACTCTTTCTAAATTTTGGAAATGACCAAAAAAGGGAAGGGTAAAAACCTATTTATAGGAGGGTAATTCACGGGGTGTTCCTGTAATTCTCCCAGAAAGTGAACATTTAAAACTGTTCACCAGTATCCTAGTGACAAGTGTCACAAGTGCCATGTGGCACGCCACGTCACACCTGTGAGGGGCAAATGTTTTGGGTAAAAATACCCAAGGCCACGTGGCCCAATAAAATGGTGACTCATGTCACCTTAAGATAGGTTCAAAATGAACCTATCCTCTGCTAACACGTGGCATCCCTAATCATTAGGAAAAAGACGGCCTTCCTGGCCTAATTCCCGGAATAGTCCATCATTCTTAGGTTTCCGCAACCTAGGAATGACGGCGCGCACCCCAAGACTCTATAAATAGGGAGATGTTCCCACCTAGGGACACATTATGAAAAATTCACAAAAAACAGAGCAATCATTGATTGCAGATATTTAATTCTCCACTGAGAGAATACTCCTCTTTTGGGAATCCGAAAAGATACTTTGCTTTGCACACTTTTTACATCATCCGAACACGTTCTAACTTGATCGTCGGAGGCAGAACTCCACCCAACAGGAGTCTCCGTTGTTTTACAGGTACAGGCGCCCAGAATCCAATCTTGGAATTGTTACTCTCCCGCAAGACACTTAAAAACCCGAAACATACGTAGTTAGGCTTATGTAATCCATCGGTATTGTTGTTGAAATACAATTAGTTATTAAGATATGAAAAAATAATGAATATAAATATTAAAATTATTTATGCATTAATAAATTACGTAAAATTATTTTTAAAATAATAAATTATGTGTAAATACGTAAATATTATGTTGCACATATTTAACTCATATAATTATGTGTATTGATACATTACTTAAAATTTGCATATTATTATTCTAATATTAAATAATTCAATACTAAATAAATTATTATTTCTTCATTTTATAAATATTTTTTTTAATATAAATTTTAGTTACAAATCAGTTGGGTCAATTGACCCCGGTGCTTTGAACTTAGATCCGCCCTTGAATATACATATACTTATACACGTATAAAAAACTTTCATAACACTTATTTTAATAGTATCAAGTTATTCACCCTCTCAAAAAGCTTCCCTTTTTTCCACTGAAGTTCATTTTCCTTCTACTGTTGTTCTTATCTGAGCTAGCAGTTGCTACTTCGTATTTCCGGCTACTTCGTTCTTCTCTGAGGCTTGTTTAGGGTGTGGTTGAAGGTTTCAATAATGGAGCGGCGACAAGGTTTGTGCTTCTCTTTGATTTCAGTTTGTTCTGTACTTATGTGTGCGAATTTTACTCTAAATTTCAAGGGTTTACTTAGAAGAAATATGTTTTGTGTTTGGTTTATGATTTCTGTTTTAGGGTTACTAAATTTTTGTGAATTTAGGGTTTTAGGGTTTCGCTCGTTTTGATTATATTTCATGCAAGTTAATATACTTGAATTATACTCGAATTAGGTTTAATTTACTCGAATTAAGTTTAATTTACTGGAAAATACTCGAATTTAGGTAATATTGAACTTTTCTTGAATTTTGGCATGTTTTTGTGTGATTTTAAATTTGGGTTTATTGTGGTGGTTGCTTTTGTAATACTCCGTGTTTTTATATGTATATTAAATTAAAGTATTATTTTATGGCATATTTAAATTATTTGAAATGAATTATTTATGGTATTCTAATAATTTAAAAAGGTTTATTTTAATTAAAAATCCATTTTTTATTCATGTATTTATATTTGGACATATTTTAATTCATTATTAGAAACTTTGCGGCATATTTATTTTATAAAAGAAAGTTTTAAAGTCAATGTAGCTTTAAAGAAAGTCAAATGTCAATTTGAATTGAAATAGGAATCATTAGGGGTAAAAAGGAAAATTAAGTTAGGAGGGTTTGAGAGGGAGTATAAATACTTATCTTTTGAGCAAATTAGACTTTGTCCAACGTGGAGAATACCCAAAGGTAACAGGTAAAGTCCTAACATTTTTTGGGCCCTAGGCGAAACAAGATATAAGGACCTTTTATAATAATTTTTTTTTTCTGCCACTTAGTATTTCGTATTCTATTCACATAATCTACTTTGACTAACTTTAATGTTTTATATTTTAAGAAATTTTTTAGTAAGGTAAGATATTACGGAGTATTAGACTTTTCTTGAAAACTATTTGGATAAATATCAATTTTTTTTTTAAAAAAAAAATTACTTATTTGATAATGATGTTAATAGTTGGAATGATCTTGGCAATATAAATGATGCAAGTATATAAAAAAAATAAATAAATAAAAAATCCTCATTAAAAGTGTATGAATCATTACATTACCATAAATATTTAAAGATACAGCAAAACAAACAGGAAAAAAAATAAGGACAAAAAAAACAAAAAACAAAACAATCAAACAAACAAGACACAGTTTAAACTCATATCATAAAAGGGAGGAATTGAACCCAGACCAAGTTTCTCTTATACGGAGTAGCTTTTAACCAAAGATCCACAAGGTTGAGTAACATAATTGGATACATCAAAATAGTTTTATATCATTTTTAATTGTTGATGGTTTTTCAAAATTGGGCCCCCAACTGTCGTGGGCCCTAGGCCACCGCACTCCTCGCCTACGCCTAGGGTCGGGCCTGAAAGGTAAACTCTCTCTCTCCTCTACTTTTTTTTCTTTCTCCTTAATTTTCCCCTCTATCTCACAAACACTCACACACACAAACGCACACTAGGGTGGCCAGCCGCCACCACCACCACTTTCCACCAGCCGGCCACCGCCACCAGCAGCAACCGGCAGCAGGAGTCGTCAACGTGGAGGGCAGCAACAGTCCCTCCACGTGCGTGCGTGCGATTGTGTATTAAAAAAAAATATTCTTTTGGTTTAAAATCAATCTAGATTTGATTAATTATTGTTTTGGGTGTGTGTGATGATTTTATGATGTTTTAATAATGATTAATATGTACATAATTTTAAGATTTGGTTTTTGAATTAAAAAGCCCCAAATTGAAAAAACCTAGGTTTCTAAATTGATGTTTATTGATGAAATTCAATTGTAATTGATTAAAACTATTGAAATTAATGTTTTTAAACTAAATCACAACAAGTTTAAGAGTTTTTATAATGCTGGAAAGTAAAGGCTAGAATTAAGTTTTCTTCAAGGTATTTTATTTACCCATTAATTGGGAATAAAAGTAGATGGTTTTAATTAATTTTTAGCATATTTTAGAAGATTTAAAAGTGTTTTAAATAATGTATATATTGCTGAAAATTTATTATGAATAGGTATTAAAGTATCTTTGTAGTTTTGAGTTGTAGGAGACTTCCAAGTGAGTGATTTCGTGTAGTCGTGGCGATTTTGAGATCATATTCGAGGTACGTCACGTACTTGGTAATTATTAAGCGTGTAGAAGCATGCTAGGACTTATCTAACTAATTCCAAGTTAGTATCATATTAGGTATTGGTTTGAATTATTGGTTGGATTGTTGTTGGTGATTGATTTGTGAAGTATGAATTATTTGAGGTGAATTATTGATTGAAATTAATTATGATGGCATGTTGAATATAAACCACACTTTTATTATTGGCATGATTGAGAGCATATTTAATTTAAATATTTAATTTGGTTTGGATTATGAAAAGGGAATTTTATTATGGTTCATATGATTTTTATTGATCCTATGAGCATAGGAATTGAGCTAGTAAGTGTCTTGGTACACAAGAATAAAAGGAAATGCGGTGCCTAAGTGCACTTAAGGTGTTCTAAACACCGAGGGATAGGATTTGTGGTGCCTTATGCGCTTAAGGTGTTTTAACACCGAGATAGTTTAAACAGGGTTCAACGTTAAATTATTTATAATCACTAATTATTCAAGAATTGAATTGGAATGTTTGCTTTGTTGAATGAATCGTATTGATTGATTGTGTTGTGGATTAAGAGTCATCACCAAGTCTAAAATATGTAAGTAACGTAAAGTGAAAGAGATTACACACCAAAACTCTTGGAACGTATATACCTCGAGTATGAACATATGGGGGGGGGGGAGTTATGTGACTTTATATTTGATCATAACTTCTACTAGGAGTACAGGACGTATTTTTCTGTTACCTTATGCGCAGGACGTCCGTCACTCATAAGTGACACTTTTGCCTACCCGATCAGCTCCTGGTGTAGTTTTCCTCAATTTATTTGGGGCATGGATTTGGTAGGAAACTTATTCGATGCGTAATTAAATTAAATAGGCAATTTATTTATTCGATGTTTGTATTGTATGTTGTATGCTTGTAAGCAGGTGCAATAAGGTAAGTTGTGTGTTGATAGGATGAAACCATGTTAGTGTGTACTGTTTACGCTTATGTACTCAGCATTGATGATTGTGTGTTTGCATGTTTGTTTGGCCTTGTCTTTATCTTTGGCCTACAACGACCCATTTCTAATGGCGAGTAATGGGAACAAAGTAAAGAGAAGCTTTTAAGGTGATGGAGCATATTCATTATGGGCATGAGTGAAGAGCGAATCTTGTTTAGTTTTCATAAGAATATGATGTGTTTAATTTGCTTTAATTGTTATATATTTGCTTGTGAGACTCACGCAATGATTTTAATATTCGTTGGGTTTAAAAAGGGACCTACAATGGTTCCAAGTTATAGGTTGATTACGTTTGACTTTGGTTTGACTTTACTTTCATTTGGTTGACTTTTAAGTGTTGGTTTTATTTTTGAATGGTTTTTAAACAAGTTTTCCGCTGTGTGTCTTTGATAATTGCTTTAGCCATTTTCACGGAGACGGTAATGTCTTAGAATTTCCTATTTCGTATTTTAAAAGGGCAAAACAGATAGTTTAAAGGAAAAGACTTTCTAGGGTGTTACAGCTTTATTGTCGTTTTGATGATGCGACGGTGTTGCACGGGTGAGCGAATTGGTGGCGTGTTTTTGTGGTGAGAAGGGGGAGATGGATGATGGTCATAAATGTTGGTGTTGGTGGAACAAAGGGGGGAACAGGGCTGTTGGGCGCTTTTTTGAGTGAGGTGCTGTGATGAGGGTGGTGCGCTGGTTGGTGGTGTTGGGTACATCCTTAGGGAATGAATATGAAAATAAAGGACTTGTACAAAAGGTCGGGAACAGTAAACCGATTAAATTATAAACTCGTAATTACTCCCAATGTCCCATATTATTTAGCACCCTACCCTTTAATGGCAATTCCAAGTGAATTGCAGACTTGTCTTTTGAAGTATATTTTCCCTAACCGCTCCCATTTTCTTATTATTTTTTCTCTTTGATCAGTATGATCACTATTCTTACTCTTGTACCAAAACAAGTCTGAAGCATATAATATGGGATGGGGTCTGTAGAAAGGAGAAAAACTCAAAACGAACAAGAACAAGTGGCAAATTTACTGTGCAAGATTAATGGAATGAGCAATAAAATTTGGGTTTGTTAAAATGGAAAAAGAACTGAAAATATAACCATATGAAAGTTAGATATCAGCATGAATTGTAACAATAAGATAGTATGCGTACAAAGTTCAAACTCTGTTATGTTAAAGGCTAATGTTGGTGTATGAGCAGAGCGCCAAAGTTTGTTACGAAGACATGGGAAAAGACTGTACCTTTGCCTTCAAAGCTTCATTGTCAGCAAGAACCCAGCATTCATCCTTGTCTAGGATAAAAGGCTCCTCTTTTTCATCCTTCGAGACCATTTCATATCCTTCAATGTTAGCTAATCTTCTGACTAGATAATCCTTTGGGCTTTCAAGGTCTTTCAAGACCACTACATCTCTAATGAAAACACGACTGTCATGGTAAAATAAACATTTAAAAATCTGAATCAGAAGGCAACAATAACCAAAAACTTCAGAAATCTCTATTCTTAATTCTTCATATAATCAGTTTCATTTATATATTATATACTACCTCCGTTAATAGTTAGTTGCAACACTCCTTTAATCACACATTTTAAGGGAGATATTATACTAGGTAAACGGATAAATTAAATCACAAAATTTTACCACCGATAAGAAGAAAGGGATAAGTTGCTACGGTTAAAATTTCATAGCTTAATTAATTCGTTTACCTAATCTAATCAACTCATCGAAAAGCGTGATAAAAGGAGTGTTGCAATTAATCGTTAACGGAGGGAGTATATAAAGTTTGCTGGTGTTGGCGTGAGACTCATGTAGACAAGTTTGTGTTGGCATGAGACTCATGTACCCATCTTCTTTTTCCTACACTTTATTGGTTCCTATATTTAGCTGCCTTCTCATTGGTAGATATTTTTTCCTCTCTCTTTGCCGTTATTTGTCAAACGGTGGTTTATTTTGTTCTTTAATTCTATTTTTGCTCATTAAATGAAGTGTTTTTGACGTCTTAGATTGTAACCCCTTCATCAGTAAATGGCTAAATGCATATTCTGACAATTTCTTCTTCCTTTTCAATGCTAGCTATACAAGGACAAATGAAACTTCTTAGCCTGACCCAAACATAGATTACTTCTCTGCCCCTCATTACATGCGTGAGATGGTCTCTAATCGAGTCTTGGATATCAAAGTAAAATTCTTATCTTTCAGAATCAACCCTTTCATGATCACTCCCAAGGGATTTGGATATCAAAGTAAATATAATTTGTAGTATGTCATAATCTAGTATAATAGTTTCTGATAAGTGCATAATTCTTGTACACATACTTTAGTGCAATACACATACCCAAAGGTCAGTAATTAATTTATTCTTCTTGCTTGAGTATGTTGTTTCACTTATTTATCCTGAATGAGGTTATGTGTTAATAGTTAAATTCTAAGTAATTGAATCTAATATTCTACTAATAGTTGTTTATAGTTTGCTACTTAAGATTACTGTTGGGCAAAGGTTATCAGTGATGTTTAATTGCATCTCAAAGGTCGACAGTGAAGTTTATGCCCAGTAAAAAAAAAAAAAAAAAAAAAAAAAAAAAAAAAAAAACCCTTATATTATTATGAAATTGTTTCCTTTGTTGTACGTGTGCAGAAGGTGTAAGAAATACTTAAGAAATTTAATGCGGAAATAAACCTTAAGCCTAGAATCAATTGATATATTACATACCATTAGATGAGCTTGAAGTCATGATTGTACCTTTGGTTGTATAAACCTTGATAGGGAAGAAAAACAATACCAAACCCTTCTCCTCTCTCTCTAACTTAATTAGTGGATGTTTTTTATTTGTGTCCTTAGTGATGGAATGAAAACAAAGTTAGTCTCTAAAAGAAGACATATATATATTTTATATGTAGTCCAGTTGTCCTGAATAGAGGAGAGCAGAGAGCCCGGTTTTAGTCGGATAGAACCAACTATCTTTTATATCAATAACTGTTATCTTTTATTAATTATTTATAAACAAATAATTAATCGGCTAAGTAATCCAATCCATCAAAGGACACTTATCTTTTATACAGTATTGATTTAATATGAGCATTTCTGTAATTGGATATATGTATTAACTTAAATAGTGGGATTTAATTAATTAAAACAATAAATTAGCGGGTTACCCACTTGACACGTAATGTGGAAATTACATTCTTCCACTTGGCCCGCTAAATCGATTATGAAAAAACTTACATTATATATAAATATAAAATATATGTAATATATAAACAATATTTCAGAATTATCTTTAGGACGTGATCACGATTACAACAATACATATCCAACATGCTCAAAAATAATATAATTACACTAATATTGAAGTTAGCACAAACGATAAGCACAAGTCATGGCGGTTACGCAGCAACAAAAAACGCCACGCTTCCTTCCATGTACTACATACTAATATTCCATACTAATTCAACCTTTAATACTATAATGGCCCTGTAATTTGTCTTGTCAGGACAATTCTTGTTTTTTTTACAGAATATAATGTATACATTAACAAGAATAAGCAAAAACAAAATTCAATTGCGCAAAATGTCAATTAGTACCACTATCAATATACATTTATGGATTTCCCAAAAGGCCCATCCTTATAACATGTTCTAAGTATGCCTTTGGTGATAATCCTTTAGTGAGTGGATCGACTATCATAAATGTGGTACTTATTGATTAGGGGATTTTTTCCCTACCAATCATCATCTGACAAGTGAACCAATCAGGCCCTACCATGTGTCCGCCACATGGGCCAATAGGAGCCTGCCATGTGTCAGGCGTTGATCTGTCCACTATGGACCAATTGTGTCACGCCACGTGGCCTCCATATGCCAAGCAGGTCAAACGGCCACTTAGGCCCAATTTCCGAGGGAAGCCCAGTCAGCCCTAGGTTAACTTAAACCTAGTATTTGGCACGTTTCCCAAGATTATAAATACTCTAATTAATCCTCATTAAAGGGGATTAAGCAAATTAATTACTCTCACCTAGAGAACCTAAACACACTGATCACTCCTCCCCTAGAGGAACCAGATCTCCCAACCTTTACTTTTCCGCACTTATTACTCCTCAAACAAGTACTAACTTGACTGTCGGAGGCGGAACTCCCACCACAAGGAGTCTCCGTTGTTTTGCAGGTACAGGCGCAAGGATACCAGTCCCGGAATTGTAACTCTCCCGCAGGACATCAAAAAACCCCAAAACATTTTGGCGCCGTCTGTGGGGAGAGTACTTTCGAGATGGCATCACAGTCTGTACCGAATCCAGAAGAGAGGCGTCCAGTGGACGACCCTCAAGTCTACTCAGACCAAGATACTGAAAATGAGGTCGAGGTTGAAACACACACGGCCTCAGATGAGACCCTAAGGGCCCGACACACTCGTCACACCGAAAGGAGGGAACGGGTAGATTGCCAAGCTGGACCCAGCAATCCAGCCGGCCCACCGCCTGAGCAACAACAGGCGGCTGAAGGATCTTCTCCCATTACAAGGAACGAACTCATGACTTTCATGAGGGGGTTCAAGGGAGAGATCCAAGAGTTGATTAAGAAGAGGACGCCTGTTCCTACAAAGGAACAGTCGGCTAAAAAATCCTCTCACTCTGATAGGATGAAGTCAGTCACTGATCGTGCGGCAACCCCTCACCCAAAACTTGGGGCTAGTCGGCTACCGGTGATTGATTGGACGAAGTTTCACTTCCCGTCAACTGGGAGGAGAAAGCCCATTCGTCATGTTCAAGCGGATGGGACGAAGAAAACGTACACTGATGCTCGGTTGATGCTGGAGCAGAAGAAGAGTGACCGACTGTCAGAGTCGGCCTCTACTTCAGATTTTCAGGATAGTTTGCATAATACCTCCATGAGGTATACTCAATCAAATTATGAGAGTCAGACAGGCGGTACCTCTCGTCGGTCCGGATCTCATAAAGATCAGTCAGTACCGAATGTACCATACGTACCGCAACAACAATATTTCTTGCGGCCTCCTTTGTTTGGAGGGCAGGCGGCAAGAAACGTCCAACCATTTGACTGGCAACTACGGTTGCTCAAACTTGGAGATCAGCCGTCCGCCTTCTCCAAGGAAATTATTGAGGCCGCCTGGCCAAAGTGAAGAATGTGTTAGTAGGCGCCTATGATGGCACTACTGACCCAGAAGATCATCTAATGGCATTCACCAACCTAATGTACCTCCAAGGGTTGGATGATCCCACTTGGTGCAAGTGTTTCCCAGCGACTCTCAAGGGAATTGCACAGCAATGGTTCGGCAACCTGCCGACTGGTTGTGTGAATAATTTCAAGACACTTGCCTACTTGTTCACCTCCAATTTTGCTATGAACATTCCTGCTAAAAAGACGACCCTTGACTTAGGGACCATTCAACAGGGTGAGAAGGAGGGACTCCGTTCCTACATCAGGCGGTTTAACCTGATGAGGATTCAAATTCAAGGGCTGCCGGATGAGGTAGCCTACACTGACTTTTTCAAAGGTCTTAAGGATGGGTCGACCTTCAAGTTCGACTTGGTCCGAAAGAGGGTTGCGACTCTCCAAGAAGCATTGATTGAAGCTGAAGCCTATATACAGGTAGGCGACTGATCTTTGTAACACTGGGAAACAGTCGGACGGAAGGAGGTTTGACAAAAAAGAAAGCCGACCAAAATAGTCGGCAAATAAAGATGAGAAAAAGAAAAAAGAAGTCTGGGCGGCCGACTCCTCTGAACAGCCGTCCCAGAAAAAGAAGAAAGAATTCAAACCATACTCTCCCAAGTATGCGTTCAACAAGGATAGCCAAGCTATCCTCAAAGAAATCAAGAGCCGGATCTCAATCGAGAAGCCAGCCCCCATGAAGGGTTCTGCAAGCAATCGGAATCACGATAAGTTCTGTCATTTTCATGAGGATATTGGTCATGAAACCAATGAATGTATTAGCCTCATGCGCTACCTGGGCCGCCTGGCTGAAAAAGGCGACCTTGACTCCTATGTCAAGAAGTCCAAGGGGAATGCTCCCCCCAAGCACAAGCAGTCAGCCAAGAAGAATCACAGATCGGCCGACAGTTCTGATACTAATGACGCAGTCGTCTACACTATAACAGGCGGCTTCTCAGGAGGCGACCCCACTATCAGGGGCAACAAAGACAATATCAGGCGGTTAGATGTTAATTCCGTTCACCAAGGACAGACCGCCAAGAGTTCATTCCCAGAAATTGTCATCACAGAAGAGGATCTGGGAGGTGTTAGGGGGCCGCATGATGACCCCATTGTCATTGAATGTAAGGTGGCCAACCAAAGAGTTGGCCGGATCCTCATAGATACCGGCAGTTCCTTTGATCTCATTAGCAACAAGTGCTTTGCAAAGCTCAAGTACAAAACTGACTGCATACATCCGGTATCTTACCCTTTAGTAGGGTTTGGAGGAAGTGTTGTACAACCAGTGGGATGAGTGGATCTACCCATCCGTCTGGGTGAGAAAGGGGAGGGCCGTCACATGGTGGTTCGGTTCTTAGTGGTTGAAGAACTGTCGGCCTACAACATGATCTTGGGACGACCCACCCTGAACAACTCTAAAGTTGTCATTATCCCCTCTCTTATGCTGCTTAAATTTGAGAGGGATGATGGAACAGTCTGCTCCCTAAGGGGAGATCAAAAGATGGCACGAGAGTGTTACCTCTCGGATATCAAACCCACTGTGGCGGCTGCTGGCCCAAATGGTGAAAAAACTGATCACTACTAGAAAACAGGTAAATTCCGAAGGACTTGTTCCGACGGGCACGAAATTCCGTCGGAAAAAGCATAATTTCCGACAGATTTCTGTTCCGTCGGATATTTCCGATGAATTTAAAAATTCCGTAGGAAATCCGTCGAAAATTTTCGACGAAATAAATTCCCTCGGAATATTTGTTCTTTCCGACGGAATATTCCGTCGGAAATTGTAATTTCCAACGAATTTAAAGTCCGTCGGAAGATTCCGACGGAAATTTCCGTCGGAAGATTATTAAAAAAAAAAAATTAAAAACCCCAAACCCTTAACTAAACCGGATCCCCAAACCCTTAAAAAAAAAACCCTCTCTTTCTCCGCCTCTTTCCCCTTTCTTTCTCTCTCCTCTTCTCTTTCTCCTTCCCCTTCCTTCCACTTCTATTTTCTCTTCTTCTCTTTCTCTTTCCTCTTCTCTTCTCCTTCCCCCTTCTCTTTCCTCTTATCTCTCGTCTTCCTCGCCTCCTTCTTCTCTCATCGCCTTTCCCCTCCTTTTGTTGTGGTGTTCATCCTCTTCGACCACGCACCGAAACCAACCACAAACGACACCAACCACCAACGACAACCAACAACCACCGCCGCAACAACACCACTGGCAAGCATCTCAAGGTTTCCACAACACCACCACCACGAAACAACGGCCATCGTCGCACAGCACCAAGGTTTTTTTTGTAGATCTAGTTTTAGCTAAGTTTAAATTGTAGAGTTTGTTTTGTTTTTGAACATTTATGATTCTAGTTAATTATTTTTGTAATTGTAATTTATAAATTTATTAGATCTTTGTAATGATATTAGTGAATTTTTTTCGTTTTTTTTAGATCTTTATAGATCTTCGTTTTTTTTTTTATAAATTTATTAGATCTTCGTTTTTTTTTTTTATTTTATTTTTTTTATTGAAATTCAGATCAGTGACTTTATTAGATCTTGGTTTAGATCTTGTTTTTGTGGGAATTTGTGTTTCGGATTTTTGTTTTGGATTTTTGTATTTGTAATTGTAATTGTTTCGTTTTTTTTATTTGGTTTTTTTTTCGTTTTTCTGGGTGGGTGGGTTAGGTGGGGTGGTGATCCGTCGGAAAATCCGTCGGAATAACGCCTTCCGATGGAATTTCCGCCGGAAAAGGTCGAATTTCCGACAAGGGCCACTGCGACAGACTTATTCCGACGGAATTCCGTCGGAAGGCGTTATTCCGATGGATTTTGCTATGTTTCCGATGGAAAAAATCCGTCGGAATCCAGCTGTTTTCTTGTAGTGGATCTTGAACTCATCAAGGAGGATGCGCCTGCCCAAGTGGCAGGCGGCAAGAAAAGAAAGGCTACTCAACTGGGGGCCGAGAGAAAAGAAAAAAGATAGCAATCACTGGCAGAGGAGCGGTCGGACGAATTCCGCCCTCAGCCACCTGGCGAGCACACGGATTTTGTCCTGGACGACTTTCGTCCTGACCGAACAGTCAAAGTAGGGACGACTGCTTTTGAAGGAATTCAAAGATATCTTTGCATTCGAAGTTCATGAAATGCCAGGCATCAGTCCAGACTTAGCAGTGTATAAGCTGGCTGTGGATCCCAAAAAGAAGTCGGTCCGGCAAAAGAAACGGAACCATGGTGAAGAAAGAAGCCAAGCGGCCGTCGCCAAGGTTAAAAAGTTGCTTGATGCAGGGTTCATTCGGCAATGTTATTTCCCAGACTGGGTTGCGAACGTTGTGTTAGTAAAGAAGTCGAATGGTACCTGGCGAATGTGTGTGGACTACACTGAATTGAACAAGGCATGCCCCAAGGATAGATATCCATTGCCTAAGATTGACAGTCTGGTCGACTCAACAGCCGGCCACGCTTTAATGAGCTTCATGGACGCCTACTCTGGCTTCCATCAAATTCCGTTGTGGAAGAAAGATCAGGAGAAGACGGCCTTCGTCACTGATCAAGGGCTATATTGCTACACGGTCATGCCGTTTGGTTTAAAGAACGCCCCGGCTACCTTCCAAAGAATGATAAACACAGTCTTCTTTGACCAAATTGGAAGGAATGTCGAGGCATACATAGATGATATGATTGTAAAGTCCAAGCTTCAGACGGACCATCTGGCTGACCTCCGAGAAACATTCACCACACTCAAGCGGCACCATGTCATTCTCAATCCCAAGAAATGTGTGTCTGGAGTTGAGTCTGGGAAGTTCCTCGGATTTCTCATCAATCAGAGAGGTATAGAGGCGAACCCTGAGAAAGTACAGGCGGTCATAGACATACAGTCGCCTCGAACAGTCCGAGAGGTTCAGAAGTTAACAGGTTGTCTGGCGGCCCTGGGAAGATTTCTCAGCCGGTTAGGCGACAAGTGCCTTTACTTTTTTCAGGCAATAAAGAAGAAAGTCAGGTTTGAATGGTGGTCGGATGCTGAGGCGGCCTTCCAAAAGCTAAAAGTCCATCCGCATTCCTTACCAAGGTTGGTCAGCCCCTTGCCCAAAGAAGTGCTTTACATGTATCTCGCAGTGTCTGACCATGCTCTAAGTGCCGTCCTCCTTGCTGAAAGAGACGGCTGCCAGCTCCCGGTTTACTTTGTTAGTCATGTATTGAAAAATGCCGAGTTGAGGTACCCCCTAGTGGAAAAATTCGGTCTTGCCCTGTTCATGGCAGTTAGAAAATTGAAGCCTTACTTCTTGGCACATTCAGGCGTCGTATACACAGATCGGCCAATCAAGCGGCCACTGACAACCATGGAGTCGTTAGGCCGGATGATCAAATGGGCGATAGAGATTTAGAGCCTTGAAATCACTTTTGAGCCAAGAAAAGCAGTAAAGGGGCAAGCATTTGCTGATTTTATTGTGGAGATGACGCGGCTCTCTGATTTTCAAATTCCAGACCAAGTCTGGAAGGTCTATGTGGACGGGAGCTCCACTTCGAATGGTTGTGGGGCAGGCGTCATATGTCAGTCGCCAGAAGGCGACATGTACGAGTATGCTCTACGCTTTAACTTCCAAGCCTCGAACAACGAGGCGGAATATGAAGCTTTACAGGCCGGTATCCGCATGTGTAAGGTGGTTGGGGCAAGAAGAATAGACGCTTGCTCTGACTCACAATTGATAGTGAGTCAGTATAATGGCGAATACGAAGTAACCCATCCGGTCATGTTTAAATATTTGCAGGCGGTACGACAAGCGGCCAGGTCACTTGAGGAGTTTCATCTAACTCAAGTACCAAGGTCCAAAAACAACTAGGCGGATGCTCTCTCAAAGTTGGCCTCCTCGTCCTCTTGTGATACTCCAAGAACCGTCTTCTGGGAAGTTATGGAGAAGAGAAGTATCGAAGAAGAGCCTATTGCAATCCTTGACAGAAGCTCAACTTGGATGGACGACATCCGAGCATATTCAACATTCGGCACCTTGCCGAATGATCACTCCCAGGTGGCTCTGCTGAAAAAACGGGCGGCCAGCTTCGAAATGTGCAAGGGTGAGCTCTTTAAGAAGGGTTATCTTCTGCCCCTCTTAAAGTGTGTGACCTTAGAAAGAGGACGAGAGGTCCTAGAAGACCTGCATTCAGGGTATTGTGCTTCGCATATAGGCGGCAGGTCGCTTGCTCAACGAGCAAGGCGACAAGGTTACTTTTGGCCTACCTTAGAAGCAGACGCCATGGAACGAGCAAGGCGACAAGGTTACTTTTGGCCTACCTTAGAAGCAGACGCCATGGAGATGGTGAAAAAATGTGACAAGTGCCTAAGGTTTGGCAAGTTAATTCACCGTCCGGCTACTGACCTCACTGCCATCCATAGCCCACTACCGTTTGCTAAGTGGGGGATGAATATCTTAGGTCCCTATATACGCCAGCTACAGGTGGCAGGAAGTACATACTTGTTGCAGTCGACTACTTCACCAAATGGGTTGAGGCTGAGGCTGTTAAGGGAATCAAGACGAAGGATGTGATCTCATTCATCTGGAAAAATGTCATCACTCGGTTCGGGGTGCCCATGTCTATGGTTTTTGATAATGGTCCCCAATTTGAGACGCATGTTCTCAAAAATTGGCTGGGAGACCAAGGCGTCTCACACTGCTTTGCATCAGTCGGTCGTCCTCAAGAAAATGGCCAAGTAGAAGCTTTCAATAAGATCATCTCAGACGGACTTAAGAAGAAGATTGAACGAGCAGGCGGCCTATGGGCAGATGAACTACCGCATGTTCTATGGGCCATTAGGACGACTAAAAAAGGGTCGACTGGAGAAACTTCATTCCTCCTAACTTATGGTGCAGAAGTTGTTCTTCCAATTGAACACTACGAGCCGACTCTTCGAATAATGTTGTATGATGAAGAGGCGAACTGGGAGTCCATGCGCCTGGCCTTGGACTCACTTCTAGAACGAAGGGGCAATGCAGCCCTGCGCCATGAAATCTACCGCCTGAGAATGACAATGTCATATAACAAAAGAGTGCATAGGCGTCCACTCAAAGTGGGGGACTTTGTACTAAGAAAGATGGAAGCAGTCGCTAGGGCTAATGAGCTAGGCAAATTAACTCCCAACTGGGAAGGACCCTACCGAATCTATGAAGAAATCCGGGACGGCACCTACCGTCTGAAAACACCAGACGGCCAACCCTTGCCTCGAACCCGGAATGTAGATAATTTACAGAAGTATTATTTTTTAATGATGTAAACAGCCAAGAGCCATTAATAAAGTTTGCTATTTTCCTTCATTAAGTATTGTACTTAGAGAGGCAAGCCGCTTGCTCCATGAGCAGCCAGCTACTCTCCGTTTTTTCTATCAATTGAGGGGCATGCCAACTGTTAAAATAGTCGGCTACTCTCCATTTTACTCAAATATGCATTCAATTAAGAGGGGCACGCCGCCTGTAGCTATACAGTCGGCTACTATCCTATACTTAGTTCTCCATAAACTACCTAAGGCCTATGGCCGAATGATCAGACCAGGCGCCCAGCCAACTGATCCAATCTTTAAACTAATATGACCTGTCCCAACATTATAGCAGGCGTCTAGCGGCATCCCTCCGGATGAAATTCGTCGTAGAGAGCAGCTCCCTTTTGGGTGGAACATTGTTTTATAAACTAATTACACGGCACCCAGACGACTGTCCCCAAGGACAACCACATAGCCGTTTTTGAGACAAGGATAACTCTAACACTAAACCAAACAAGTGTTAGCAGTTAACATCCGTGTCGGATGACCGTCTGTATTACTTGGGATAAGTACAGTCGGTACCCTTGGGTAAATAGCCAACAAAATTGGTGAATCAAGGGGATCAGCCGGCTTCCGCCGCCTGGTGCCTCTACTACTCAAGCATAAAAGCTGACGAATGAGTAACCTCAAAGATTACTCATAAGTCATTCTCTCATACTTAGTAAGGATTCAAAAGGTATGACGAGTCCGCCTGTCTAACGGCGAACCAAAGCTCTCGTACCCCGACCCTACTAAGATGATTACTTTTCAAACCAAACATGTTTGAAAACCTGGTTCGTAGGTCGACTACTTTTTGGCAAACAGGGACTCAAGGACTATTCCTATTTTAATAAACAGGCGGGCTGGTTATAAGTGGCCTGTTCCTTTCTTACTTGAAAAAGTTAAACAAACCTAACGTATTTCCTAAAATACGTTGGGGGTCCGACTGGGTAAATGGCCGACTGATCGCCTAACCTATAACCAAGACAACCAGTCGTCTAGGGGCATAGGCAGTCGATACCTTGTACCTGTTCGCAATCTTTGGCTTATGATAAGTTATAAATTTTTAGCCGAAACAGTCGGTCTGACATGCAAGCGGGTAGTAAGGATCCTCTACACTTAGCAAAAAACAAAGCATAAACAAAATTCAATGAGCAAAGATGACCAAAAGATGGTCACCCAATTCATATAAACAGCCGGCCATAAAGACCAGCAAAATATTCAATACCCCGGCCCCCTGGCCGGGTAAAGTGATACAAGAGCACACGGCACACAGGCCGAAGAACGGAAAAAATAAAGCTTTAAGCATTGGGAGGGTCTTCGGTGTTAGCTCCCGCCTGATCGAGCTCAACGATGGGCACTTGATTCTTCAAGGCCCCCTCTTTTGACGACTCGCCTTCAGGGGCAGGAGCTTTATGCACATCCACCTCAATCGGTTGCAGGGCCACCTCCTCTTCCTCCTCTGAGCTGGAGTCAACCGCCTCGTCTTCCTCAGCCACCTGCCTCATGATCTATTGGTTGTATGTTTCAGTACAAGCGTTGAACTTTTTCTCCCAGGCGGCATAGTGAGCTTTTGGGAAAACGGCTGTCCAGGTCATCTTCATAATCTGAGCCGAGTCCTCCATCATGGCTTGAGCTAAAGCTATCTTTTCAGCCTCAGCCTTCGCATTAAGATCTTTGGTGATGGCCGCCTCCTGCTTCTCCAGGCGCTCCTTGAGTGTGTCAAGAGACGTCTACATACCTTCAGCCTTATGGGCAATGTTTTTAAGGGGCCGCAGCTCATCTTTGAGGCTCTTGACCGTCGCCTCCAGCTCATTATTTTCTTTTTGGCCGCCTCCAACTCTGTGCGGATAGCGGAAGTGGCCTGCGCCTGATAATAAAGAATATCAGTTGTCAAAATTTCATTTTGGGCAATTTGAAACATTGCCTTATCAACGTCAGAGGCGGCCATAGCTTTAGCAGCCTTTACCTCTTTGTTCTTGGCGCTGATTGGCCTCCGGAGGCCGTGTACTCGCAGCATGGTCTGGAAAAAGGAAAAACAAGCGTTAGATTTGAGAATAACAGGCGGCACGCAAAGTCAACACTTTAAAAATATTCTAAGTCTACCTCGGAAAGGAGACCCATGATGTCGTCTAGGTCAAGGGTGCCGACTCCCTTGACCCGCGTCCCTCTCCTCTTGAGGGACGGCCTTAATCATAGACTTGGCCACTTGGACCAAGTCTTGTTCTTGAGGGCCGCCTGCATCCAAAAGAGAGAAACATCAAAAACATGAAGAAAGCGATGAAGAAATAAGTTAAGTCTAGCAGAGCAGTTTATACTTCTTGGCAGCCGACTGTCCCTAAGGACTTGTGATGGTTTCCCCACACTTTATGGGGTGATCGGCTGCTTGTCAGCCGCCTGCTTCCTGGCAGAGCCAGGAGAGCTCCCAATCGCCAGTTTGCGAGCCTTCGCATCCGGCTGCTGGGATAAAGAGGGTTTGGAAGAGCCCGCCTGCGAAAAATATGAAATGGTCAATACTAATAATAGCAGACTTTCAAGGCAAAGTTTGAAGGATCACAAACTCACTATAGGCGTCTCCTTGGCAGGAGAATCAGAAGAGGTCCGCTTCTGATGCATGATGGAGGTCCGCAGCAAGGCGGCCGCCTTCTTTGAAGCAGAGATTTGGTCCATAGCTTCAGCTGAAAATAAGAACCACAAAGAGTTAGAAAAATTCGAAAACAAAGCAAAAGATGTGTACATATGCTTAAGAGGCCGGCTACCTCTGGAGGTCCGACTGCTGAGGCCGCAGGCGGCCAGAAAGTACTCGTCATAGAGCCACTTGAATTTGGGGACGCAGTGCAAGGGCACCTGTTCTCGTTCCCCCGTAGTAGTGTTGGCCCTTCTCTACTTTGAAAAGCCCTCGGTCCAAGATCTCTTCCCTGGCCTTAAGGGGAACAAGCGGCATGCTACGACCGCCTGCTAGAAGAGATGGATCTCTGTTCCACCTGTTGTAGCGCTTGTTCAGCAGCTTGTTAGGGCTGGCAATGACGAGGAAGGTGTTTCTCCAATCCTTCCACTTATTCTCTTTGCCCCTCGTCATCAGATAGCCTTTGTGGCTTGTTATTTGATACCATCCGGTACTGCTTGCTTTGGGGGTCCGGCTGAGATAGTTCATATGGGTGAACGCCTCAAAATTCGGCTCCACCCCATGCATTTCACATCCGGCTACATAGCCAAGGATGTTGAACCAGGAATTTGGGGCTAACTGCCATAGCCCCACCTCGTATCCATCGAGGATTTGTTGAACGGCCGGATGCAAGGGAAATCGCAGACCAGCCTTAATGGCCGCCTCGTAGCAGCCAAAGCAGACGTCCCTGAAGCTAGCGCCCGCGGGCCAGACAACTGCATCTTCAGCGTTCGGCACAAAAACTTGGAAATCAGGACCCATCACATGGTCCGATAGAAAAGAATCTATTCGTTCCTTCATGGCCTTGATTCGGCCCTTTGGAACGTGGCAATAGTAAGGGGTATTTTGTTCCCTATGAGAGGTCGATGGTTCCGACCAATCGTCCCCCTTATCAGCCGCATGAGAAAGTCTCGCCTCATGCAAGCGAGAATTCCTTTCCTCTGAATTTATAGAGAGGTGGCTTGAAGAGCTAGAGTCAGACTCGCTCTCAGAAGAGTTCGACTCCTCCCCTCTCCCTGAGGAGGTCGACCCTTCTTCTTCTTCAGGGCCCGTCTGCTGACTGGCCAGGTCAACAAAGAAGTGGGAATCGGCTATCTTAGCTCCCTCTTCAGAGCTCTCGGCAGAAGGGCCACCTTGGGTCCCTGCGGTATCAGGCGGCTGGTCCGACAGCTCGCTAATCTGAACCCGAAAAGAAGAGCCATCAGAGTTTTCAATCCTCTTTGTCTTCTTTGTTCTTGTCATACTGTCCTGCATAGATACAAAGACAGTTGGATTCCGGGACTTGCGCAAAGTTTGAAGTACTGCAGGGCAGTCGGCACCCCTAGTCCTAGACTCAGCCGTCCCCGGTGACCGGCTGATTGCTAACCTAGGCCGTGCCGGATGCTTTTGAGGCCTCATTTTCAAAAAGAAAGTAAATAAAACACAAGAGAGCAGACGGTTACCTGAGTAATGAGTTCTAGAAAGAAAAAAAGAGCAGTCGTCCAACGAAAGCAGTCTGCCTGTCATAAGTAATCGGCAGGTCAAAAGTTGCAAAGTGTCAGAGCTCAAGTTTAGGGGTCCGAGAGTTCTCTTGAAAAGTTCGCAAATGTGAACAAAAGACTTGGTCAATATACCCATATATAGGGCAAAAGGAGAATGCGAAGGGTCGCTTCCAAATTCAAAAAACGAGCGGGAAAAATGCTCGGCCCGTCATAGGGCGACACCTGTAGCAGGTCGTCGCCTGTTACAGGCCGACACCTGTCACAGGTGACATGTGAACAGTCACGTGCCACCTGTGAGGGGCAAATGATTAGGGGATTTTTCCCTACCAATCATCATCTGACAAGTGGACCAATCAGGCCCTGCCATGTGTCCGCCACATGGGCCAATAGGAGCCTGCCACGTGTCAGGCATTGATCTATCCACCATGGACCAATTGTGTCACGCCACGTGGCCTCCATATGCCAAGCAGGTCAAACGACCACCTAGGCCCAATTTCTAAGGGAAGCCCAGTCAGCCCTAGGTTAACTTAAACCTAGTATTTGGCACGTTTCCCAAGATTATAAATACTCTAATTAATCCTCATTAAAGGGGATTAAGCAAATTAATTACTCTCATCTAGAGAACCTAAACACACTGATCACTCCTCCCCTAGAGGAACCAGATCTCCCAACCTTTACTTTTCCGCACTTATTACTCCTCAAACAAGTACTAACTTGACCGTCGGAGGCGGAACTCCCACCACAAGGAGTCTCCGTTGTTTTGCAGGTACAGGCGCAAGGATACCAGTCCCGGAATTGTAACTCTCCCGCAGGACATCAAAAAACCCCGAAACACTTATATTTTCAATTGAAACTTGTTGTTTTTGGACTCTTTCTCTAACGAGCAAGTACTTTAAATCTATGGCCTTCGACCCACTCGAAAATTTACCATTCTTCGAGAAGAATACAGCTGCGGTGTTATCACAAAATATTTTCAGCGGCTTGGTAATAGAGTCGACAACACCAAGTCCTGAAATAAAATTCCGCAACCATGCATGATTTGAGGCTTCAAAACAAGCAATAAATTCGGCTTCCATCGTGGAAGATGCAATAATGGACTGCTTCTTACTTTGCCATGAGATTGCCCCATTTGCTAGCATAAAAACAAACCCAGATGTGTATTTCATGCTATCGGAACAACCACGATAATCGAAATCCGAATAACCATCAACCTCTAATGTTTGTGACCTTTTATATGTGAGCATGTAATCCTTAGTTCCTTGAAGATACCTCATAACTTTCTTTGCAGCTTTCCAGTGTTCAAATCCTGGATCACTTTGGTATCTTCCTAACATCCCAACAGCAAAACTAAGGTCAGGTCTCGTGCATGTTTGAGCATACATCAAACTCCCAACTGCTGATACGTAAGGAATTTTCCTCATTTGTTCCCTTTCCATTTCATTCTTTGGGAACATCAATTTACTTAATTTGTCACCTTTAACAATAGGTGCAATACCTTTTGAACAAGATTGCATGTCATATCTTTCTAAAACTCGATCAATATATCCTTTCTGAGACAAACCTAACAATCCTCGAGATCGATCCCTAAATATCTCGATGCCAATAACATACTTTGCCTCACCCATATCAACCATCGAAAAGTTTTTAGAAAGATATTCCTTGGTTTCACGTAACAAACCAAGATCACTACTAGCTATCAAAATATCATCCACATATAGTATCAAAAATATAAACTTGCTCCCACTAATCTTAAGGTATATACATTGGTCAACAATGTTTTCCTTAAATCCAAAAGATGTATTGGTATCGTTAACCTTAATATACCATTGTCGGGAAGCTTGTTTAAGACCATAAATTGATTTCTTTAATTTGCAAACTAGATGTGCACTGTCCTTACTTGTGAACCCTTCAGGTTGTATCATATAGATATCCTCATCCAAATTCCCATTTAAAAAAAGCAGTTTTCACATCCATTTGATGTAGCTCCAAATCAAAATGAGCTACAAGTGCCATGATGATTCTAAGTGAATCCTTCTTGGAAACAGGGGAAAAAAGTATCGCTGTAATCGATACCTTCCTTTTGAGTGAAACCTTTGGCCACAAGTCTAGCCTTAAATCGTTCGATATTGCCTTTAGCGTCGCGTTTTGTCTTGAAGACCCACTTACAACCGACGGGTTTACATTTACAAGGCAATTCAACGAGATCTCAAACATCATTATGGGCCATAGATTTCAACTCATCTTTCATAGCTTCCAACCATTTATCAGAATCAATACTTTCCATGGCTTGTGAAAACGAAACCGGATCCTTTCTTATCCCAATATCAAAGTCAGATTCTTGTAGATACACCACATAATCATCCGAAATGGCAGATTTTCTTTCCCTTTGAGATCTCCTCAAAGCTGCCGGTTGTGGTGGTTCTACATCATTTTCAATGGCAATATTTTCTGGTGGTAATGAACTATCTCCATCATGTTGCTCATGATCCTCAACGAAAACATAAGGTTGAGGAGCAACAATTTCCATAGGTAGAAAGGGTGGTGGGATATCCACTCTTATCTCCTCAATTTCAACTTTTCTTAGTTCATTACTCCCACTATTCTCGCCATTCTCTAAGAATCTAGCATTTCTGGTTTCAACAATTCTCGTACTATGGTTAGTACAATAAAATCTTTAACCTTTTGATATCTGGATAACCAATGAAATATCCAGATACCGTTCTCGAATCAAGTTTCTTTTCATGAGGGTTATATATTCTAGCCTACGCTGGACAACCCCATATATGCATATGTCTTAAACTCGGTTTCCTACCAGTCCATAACTCAAAAGGAGTCTTTGGAACAGCTTTACTAGGAACTCGATTTAAGATATACATTGCGGTCTTTAAGGCTTCACCCCATAAGGAAACAGGTACAGTAGAGTAACTCATCATACTCCTAACCATTTCCATTAATGTACGATTACGCCTTTCAGCAACACCATTTTGCTGAGGCATTCCTGGCATTGTATACTGTGCACAAATGCCATGCTTTTCAAGGAATTTGGCAAAAGGTCCAGGATTTTGTCCCGACTCATCATATCTACCATAGTATTCACCACCTCGATCTGATCTCACAATTTTAATCTTTTTATCTAATTGTCTTTCGCTCCGTCATGAACATCTCAAAGATGTCAATGGCCTAAGACTTTTCACGTATTAGATAAACATAACCATAACGAGATAGATCATCTATAAAGGTGATAAAATACTTTTCTCCTGTAAAACATGATACAGAGAGCGGTCCACAAATATCAGTGTGAATTATCTCAAGAAGCTCAGTACTTCTTGTGGCACCCTTCTTTGTATGTTTAGTTTTCTTTCCTTTTATGCAATCTACACATACAAGAAAGTCACTAAAATTGAGATTTTGTAAAATTCCATCCTTTACTAATCTCTCAATTCTTTCTCTAGAGATATTCCCTAGTCTTTTATGCCACAAAAAAGAAGAATTTTCATCAATCATACTAAGCTTAGAACCAACAACAGAATGCAAGGAATTTAAAGCTTGTGCAAATTCTTGGTCCAAAATCATTTTATACAAACCATCATATAAAATTGCAGAACCAACCATAACAGAATTTAACAACAAGTCCTTACGTCCAGAACCGATTTCAATATCATAACCAGCATAATCTAATCTAAACAATGAAACTAAATTCCTAGAAATTGAAGGTACATAAAAAGTGTTTAAAAGATCCATCACATGACCAGTCTCTAGCAATAAACGATAAGTGCCAACAGCATGCACTTCAACTTTGAGACGGTTCGCCATAAAGAGGAACTTTTCACTTTCCTTCGGTTTCCGAGTGGAAAGGAATCCCTTTCTTTTCGAACCAAGCCTTACGCTTGCTACATTCCTTCTTCACATGTCCATTCTTGCCACAAAAGTAGCATTTGACAATGATTTTTCTCTCATGACTCTGTTTACTTTCCCCAGGTCTATCTTTCTTTGGTGAGATTTTCTTATCATTCCGAAACTTTCTTTTCCTTTTCATGCTTACTTGAGATACATTAAGAGCAAGGCATTTTCCTTCTTGTCTTAACCTCACTTCCTCCTGAACACATTTACTTGACAACGCATTCAAATTCCACTTTTCGCTGTTAGCATTATAGTGAATTTTGAATGGTTCAAATTGCGATGGAAGTGAGTTAAGAATAAACTGTACTAAGAAGGACTCATCTATGCCTATGCCCAATGCTTTAAGTTTTGCAGCCTTTTCAGACATGTTCAAAATATGTTGTTGAACACCTTTCTGACCATCACATTTCATGGTGGTCAATTCAGCCATTAATGTGCCTGCAAGGGACTTATCAGTGCTTTTAAAACGCTCCTCGACATTCTTTAGAAATTCTGAGGCAGACTCAGTAGCCGGAAGAGAGGTCTTAATATTGCTGGCAATAGTCATTCTCATAAACATCATACTGAGTCTATTAGACCTTGTCCATGCTTTATAATTTTTCAACCTGTGCCGGAGTACTTTCATCTGTTATTTCCGCAGGTTTTTCTGTAATTAAAGCCATGTCAAGATCTAATACTCCCAGTGAGAATTGAACCCTTTCTTGCCATTCCCGCAAAATTAGACCCGTCAAACACAATCTATCCAGATGCCATGTTATGCAATGAAGTGGGAACTGTTCAAATAAAACATAATGCTCACAATTAAACCTCATATCAAAATATTAGGATGAACCATTGATATCACAAAAATTTTCCTTTGGGCAAATTTAAGCATATATATTGTTCACTCCACGGAAGCTTAATATTCAATTGTTTGTGCTATTTACATGTAACCTTTGGGTTTCCATTATACCTACATAAATAACACAAATAATTAACTTTCATATTGTGGTTAGAAAATCAATACTCTCCTTTGGGCTAGTATTAATCTCTAATCACAAACACACTTTATCCTTAATAAGTCTTCCTTAAAATTTTATTTAAATTAATAAGTGCATACTTCACTTCTTTAGGCCACTTTGATGACAGTCTAAATTAGTGATTCATACACCCATTAATTTTACATACGACATACTCTTAGAAGAGTTAGTTCATAATTTACCATAATATGAATTTTAAGCTTAAATTCAAATTAGTGGACAATCCAACATTTAAGCATTCCATAATGTCCAAATAAAATTGTCATAAATTCATAATAATAATTTAATACACAAATATGATAAAAGCCCCAATTTTATTTCATTTTATTATGGTTATATATTTAATTAATCATTACCGAAAATAAGAACTAAATTAGCCCAGAAAATCTACTTCATGAAAAAGTGATTTGAGGGTACATGTAGATACATAATCATGTAACAATCAAAAGCCCCAAAACAATTTGTGAAAACCACACACAAAATTCACCCAATTTGAGAGATCTTCAACCGAAAAAATTAGGGTTCTTCGTTCTTCATGCAAAATCAATTCATAATTCATCAAGGAAGAATGTTAAAATGCTATAAAAATCATTTATATTAACTATAATATGAGTCTATCATTTCCCCTCAATAAATTTTGCAATATATCATCAATTTCATGTACGGAAAAATCCAACTTGGGCTACATACGAAAATGGTATTTTCAAACCCTAAATTGCGAAAATCTCTTTGTGCATGCAACCAAAAAGCAATTAAACTTCACCATATATCAATAACAACATGAAAAACATAATCCATGCATCAATTTTGCCAAAAAAAACGATTACAAGAATGACCCAATTCATTATTTTGGGCGAAAAATGCGAAAAAGATGCATGCAAAAATACATATTATATAGTTGATGAAAAAACAATTAATTCATACCATACATTTACATCAACATGGTGAACAAAAGCCATAAGTTAATTAAGCATAATATTAACTTTAAAGAATCTAAAAAAAATGGCATGCATGAACGATTTTCGGCAAGCTCATGAACAAGCTCAAATCAACAAATTCGTTAATGCATATATCAAAACAGGCTCGGATACCTACTTAAGAAATTTAATGTGGAAATAAAACCTTAAGCCTAGAATCAATTGATACATTACATACCATTAGATGAGCTTGAAGCCATGATTGTACCTTTGGTTGTATAAACCTTGATAGGGAAGAAAAACAATACCAAACCCTTCTCCTCTCTCTCTAACTTAATTACTTGATATTTTTTATTTGTGTCCTTAGTGATGGAATGAAAACAAAGTTAGCCTCTAAAAGAAGACATAACCCTTATATATATATATATATATATATATATATATATATATATATATATATATATATTTTATATGTAGTCCAGTTGTCCTTAATAGAGGAGAGCAGAGAGCCCGGTTTTAGTCGGATAGAACCAACTATCTTTTATATCAATAACTGTTATCTTTTATTAATTATTTATAAATAAATAATTAATCGGCTAAGTAATCCAATCCATCAAAGGACACTTATCTTTTATACAGTATTGATTAATATGAGCATTTCTGTAATTGTATATATGTATTAACTTAAATAGTGAGATTTAATTAATTAAAACAATAGATTAGAGGGTCACCCACTTGACACGTAATGTGGAAATTATAGAAGGAACATTTGAAGTTTGTAAAAGGAAAAGGCGTCAACAGGAAGACATTGATTATAGGGATGATTCAATGTCTGAATCTGATTATGAATTCCATCCTGATTCAATTTCAGAATCTGAAAGTTATAGTGCAGATTCCAAAAGTATGACTAGTGATGTTGTATCCTTGCATGAGGAAAATGAGAAGGAAAAAAAAAAGAAGCAAAAAATTGGAGAAGCAAATAAAAAATGAAGCAAGAAACGATTAATGTCGACAAAGAGGATGACATAAGCATTTATATTTGTTTTTACTAGCTACTTTGAATGGTATTTTAAAGAGGTAATTAATGCAACTTTGCATGGTTGATATGTCATATGTGTAGGAACCGAGTGAGAATTCGAAGGTGATTGCCCTTAAAAAAAATCCTCGAATACCTAGAGAACGTACTATTGTCTTTGTGGTGAGTGCATCTTTGTGCCACTAATTGTCGATGGTATGTACTTATACCGTCATTTTATTAACTTGTAGTCTTATACTGTAATTTTATTAACTTATTAGCTTATAATTAACTTATACTATCATTTTATTAACTTGTACTATCATTATGCATGTGCATGTTAAGCCTCTTATATGAGGCAAATGCTACAAAGAAATTTATTGATTTTAATGCAAGTGCATACTCTTACTCTTTCTTTTGGTTCTTTTGTTCACTATAATAGGATAATTCGAAAAGTGTGGGAGGACAAGTAAAAGAGGTTGGCACAGTTGTAGCAACCTTATACAAGCATCAGAAGGTGAATACTTGTTATTTTTAAGCATTTGTAATATTTTAGATTGTTGAGTTCTTGATGTGGAGGTTTAATTTTTATTGTCTTTTTCCCTTTTGCAATTAATGAATGTAAATTGTGCCACTAAGAGTTTAGGAAGGGTTCTTGCTAGATTTGATAAAACCAAGAGGCACATTGTTACGGAAATGGAGTTTGAAAAATTGCTTCTTGCTAAGTGGAAAGGACTTTCACGAATGGTTCCGAAGGACACCTAATTGTGTTAGAGAAATCAAAATTTTCGACGGATTTATATTTCGTCGGATATTTTCAATGAATCCAAACAATCCTTGAAAATCCGTCGAAATATAAGTATGTCGGAATGTTTGTACTTTCCGATGGAATATTTTGTTGTAAATTAAAATTTCCGACGGATTTAAATTCCGTCGAAAATTTCTGTCGGAATTTCATTAAATAAATAAAAAATCAAAACCAAACCCTAAACTCTATTTTAACCTACCCCGCCATCCCCCTTTCACTTCTCTTTCCGCCTCTTTCTTCTCTTTCTCTTGCTCTCTCCTCCTCTCTTCTCTCGTCCTCTTGTCCTTCTCTCTTCTCTCGTCCTCTTGTCCTTCTCTCTTCTCTCGTCCTCTTGTCCTTCTCTCTTCTTTCGTCCTCTTCTCCTTCTCTTCTCTTTCCTCTTCTAGTCCTCTTCTCCTTCTCTTCTCTTTCCTCTTCTTGTCCTCTTCTCCTTCTCTTCTTCTTCTTCTCTTTCTCTCTTCTCTAGTCTAATTTTTTTAGGGTTTCAACCCAAAAATGCGGTAATCCTGTTGCCACATCGTCTAATGTCCTTTTTTTTTTAAGGGTTTTAAGGTCAAATTCAACCATGAATATTCTAGATATAGACTTTTAAACCAAATTCAAGATGGAATTCAAACCAATTTCGGTTATTAAGGTTTTTTTTTCCTTTATTTAATTATTTTCGTTTTTTTAATGTGTTGTTGTGGTGGTTGGTTAAGATCGGTTAGGGTTTGGGCCGGGTTAGGTGGGGATATGGTGATGGGTAGGGTTTAAGTTGGTTAGACTTGCTGGTTAGGTTGGGTAGGGTTTAGATTGGTTAGATGTAACACCCTAGAAATTCCTTCCCTTTAAAATACCTGTTTTGCCCTTTTTAAAATATGAAAAAGGAAAATCTAAGACATTACCGCCACCGTGAAAACGGCTAAGGCAATTATCAAAGACACACAGCGGAAGACTACCTTTAAAACTATTTAAAATCAAGTCAACTTTAAAAGTCAAACCAAACGAAAGTAAAAGTCAAACAAAGTCAAACAAAGACAACCTACAACTTGGAACCATTGTAGGCCCTTAAACCAAAACACTTGAAAATCCTTTTGGGTTAGTCTCACAATCAACATAAATAACGATAATAATTCAAAGCAATAACACATCATATTCTTATGAGAACTAAGCATGATTCCCTCTTCACTTAGGCCTATCATGAGTATGCTTCATCACCTGAAAAGATTTTCTCTACTTGTCCCCACTACTCGCCATTAGAAATGGGTTTTCGTAGGGCCAAGGTAAAGACAAGGCCAGACAAACACAAATACACACAATCAGCAAAGCTGAGTACATAAGCGTAATTAGCACACACTAACATGCTTTCATCCTATCAACATACAACTTACCTCGATGCACCTGTTTACAAGCACACAACATTCATCATTTGACTCGACTACTAATTAATATTTATTTAATTTTTCTTTTGATTACACATCGAACAGGTTTCCAACCAACTACCTGCCTCAAATAAATTGAGGTAAACAACACCGGGAGCTAACCGGGTAGGCAAATGCCACATGAAGTGACTGGATCCTCTGCATAATAAATAATAAAAATGGAAAGTACAGCGTCCTGTACCCCCAGTAGGAGTTATGGTCAAATATAAAGTCGCATAACCCCCCCCCCCCATATGTTCATACTCAAGGTATATACGTTCCAAGAGTTTTAGTGTGTAATCTCTTTCACTTTACATGATTTACAAATTGTTAGACTTGGTGATGACTCTCAAACACAACACAACCAAACATTACAATTCACTCAAGCAATCAAACAACCAATTTAATTCTTAAATATTTAGTGACCATATAAATTTAGTGTGGAATCCTTTTTAAACTACCTCGGTGTTAAATAACACCTTAAGTGCATAAGGCACCACAATCCTATCCCTCGGTGTTAGAAACACCTTAAGTGCACATAGGCACCGTAATATAATTTATCCATGTGTACTACGACACTTAAATAGCTCTTTCCTCATGCTTATAGCATCAACAAAAATTATATGAACCATAATAAAATTCCTCTTCCATAATCCAAACCAAGATAAACATCCAGTTTAACCAAACATGCTTTCTAACATGCCAATAATAAAAGTATGGTTCAATATCAACATGCCAATATAATTAATTTCAATCACCAAATCACCATAAATAATTCATAATCACAAATCATTCACCAACATCAATCCAATCAACAAATTCCATCCAACACCTATCATGATACTACTTGGAATTAATTTAACAAAGCCTAGCATGCTTCTACATATTCCAATAATCACCAAGTACGCGAACGTACCTCGAATACGATCTCAAAATAGCCACGATTACACAAATTCATTCACTTGGAAGTCTCCTACAAACCACAATTATAAAGGAGTATTAATACCCTTCTAACACAAAATTCCAGCAATATATACTCTCTTTAAATCACTCAAAAACCCCTTTAAAATAATCTGAATTTTTTATTTAAAACCCTTACTTTAAAGGGGTAATTAAAGATCTTTTCAAGAGACTTAAATTAGACTTATATATAAAAATTTCAGCATAATTAAAACTTATAAAATTGCTGTAATTTGGTTTGAAAACATTAATTTGAATAATTTCAATCAACCACAATCAAATTCCATCCATAAACATTAATTTAAAAACCTAGGGTTTCCAATCTTAGGGCTTTTTAATTAAAAACCAAAATCTGAAAATTATAATTAAAATACTTGTTATTAAACATCCTAAGAATCATCACAAAACCCAAAAACAACAATTGTATTTAGGGTAGATTTAATTAAAATAAGAAAAACAACATATATCTTTCGTTAAAATCAAAAACTGCCCGAAAATCATATTTAGAAGCTGAATTTGGCCACGAAAGGGTTAGAATATTTTTTACACACGAAATACACTATTTTTCTGTAAAACTCGGAAGAGTTAGAATTTAATCGTGATTACATCGAGATTAAGAAAATTACTAATAGGCGTGTCGCGTACCTAACAAAAATAACCTAAATATTCCTCCTAACTATGTAGTCGGGCAAGTAAGGGTTGAATCCCAAGAGACTAAGGTTCACCTAAATTATCTAGACTCAAATAATCACTAAGCAAAAATCAAATTAATGGTGGAATAAACTGAGAACTAATGAATGAAAAACTAGAATTAATCCAAAGAATATAATGAATCAATAAACTAAAACATCCAAGATCAAGTATCACCACAATTACGATCAATGCAATTATATATCTACCCCTAACATACAATTCCAATTAACATGGGGAAAAATAAACCCTAATCAATACCAAGGACCTCTCTCGAGTATCAATGACTTCTCTAACCACAATCAAGCCTATTCTCATGGAATCATGCAAATTAGAGACATTAAACACTTTACTTCGCTTCCCAATTATCAATTCAACTACTCTCGTGATGAATCTCAAACCCTAAATTAATCTACCCAATTCCTTTAAAACCCAACTCTCGTTGTGATTAAAACAAAGGAATAATAACAATACTAATTATCTCTAATCTAGTATTGGCATAATCACAATCAATTTAGCATAAACAATTGCAATTGTTATTAGAGAATTTAAAGAATTAATTCATGCATCAATCATAATTGGGCTACCCTAGATCTTGGAATAAGAAAGCTACTCACACATATTAAAATAAACAATAGCAAAAACAATCAAGGAAAACATAATTGAAAACAAAAATAATTGAAAGAGAAAGGAATAGAGATGAATACCAATGATGCTTTAATTGAAATTACTCAAATTGTTAATCAACAACACCCAAATCTAACCTAGGAATTAAATTGCTGAAAAGTATTAAACTAGGGTTCTAGAGAGAGAAATAAAACTTAAGGAGATAATAAAGTGTTTTCTCATGATGATTAAAATGGGTATTTATACCCTTAATGAAGTAAAAATAAGAAAATAACAAAACGGCAATGCGCATAACCCTGCCTGGTCTGACCGGGCTTGACTTGCCCGATCAGGCAGGTGGGAACAAAACAAGCGCTGCTTATTCTTTACTGCTCTCATCGGCGCCTGATCCAACCGGGCAGGTGGCACCCGATCGGGCGCGAGGCACATCTTTGCTGGCTACCTTGCACCTGATCTTCGTAGCTTTGAGGATCTCAGCCACCACGCGCCCGGTCCAACCGGGCATGGGCTGCCCGATCGGGCGCAGTGGATTAATTGCCCAAACAGCTTCTTTCTTTCTAATTAACATCAACCAATAAGTCCTTCTGTGCCCGGTCTGGCCGGGCATGCATAGCCCAATCGGGCACAGTGAAGAAAACTGTTTGCTTGCAAATTCTTCTCGTTCTTAGCTCATGTTTAGCTCGGTTCTTCATCCTTGCTCACTAACATCTCCGTAAACGCTCAAAACGTGTCCAAATCATCCGAGAAACTCCAAATTCCTGTAAAACTTATAAAAACACACCGAACACGCTAGAGAAGAGAATGTTAGCGGAAAATGGCTCTAAAGAGCCTAAAACCATGCAAGAATGTAATGAAAAGTCGGGATAAATCTATGTGTAGAACGTGTATATCAAATTCCCCCAAGCTAAATTCTTGCTTGTCCTCAAGCAAGAAAATAAAAAATAATCAACAACCAAACAACATACTTCATCCCATAAAGCAAATTCAAAACACGGATTCAAAATCGAAATCAAACAAGCATGCATCTTAGCCAACCAATCAAATCACTCAAACCGTCGATCCACCTAATTAATCGTCAAACGAGACCAACCATGTATAATTCAAGAATCTATGACTAGAATATCTCGCATCGGTGGTCACTCAACATACTTTTTATGTGGCGAGCTAAATATGAGCTCGATCTCTCACCATCCCCACCAATAATGCAATTCCCCCCATCTCACAACACTCGCGTGTTTAGAGGGTTATAATATCGCTCAACCTAGTCAATTGCAACTCGAAATGCAACATATACTCCAGCATTTTGACAAAAGACTCGTTTCACATGAACACAACGCTATGCACAAAGATCGGAAGGACTTTTTGAAGCTTGTAACGTAGGCCGGGAATAAGAATGGGTAGGAAATAATTTGGGAAATGTGGGCTATATTAGTCTAATCGGGGAGCTATCAAAAGCAATATGTCACACCTCGATTCACCATTTTCAATCAACAAAACACAAACCCAACTACAATAAAAACACCCATTACTTCTTCATATTTCTTTCTAACTTCAAGCTTCTTTTCATTCAAATTTTTTTCTCTTTTCATCAACATTTTTTTTACTCTTTTTTTTTCTTTTTTTTTCTTCGACAAACCTCCATGCTAGTTTTCCTTCTTTTCTCTCTTTTTCTTTCATATATTTCTCATCAATTGCAACTTGAAATAAAATCACACAAAATACCGCATAAAATAGCTCCCCCAAGCTAGACTTGGGAAAAGTAACCAAATTGGGGCCAAGGGGTAATTTTTGTGAAGTTTATGAAAAATATAGTGAAGCTGCAACATGGGTGAGCAAGAAGGGAACGGATGTTCTAAATTCGTCTAGAGGTCACCTAATGAACATGGCCTTCGTCATTTCAACATGCACGTGCAATGCATTACGACACACTACTAAGAGTCTATAATCAAAACTAAGATCAATGCTACACCAGGAACTAAACACACACATGAATGAATATATAAGGTTCAAGCCTCACGGTTAACAAAGTCAAGCTCCTAAATCATACATGGTTAAATAGCTTTGACTCTTACTAGGGATCAACAAATTCAAGGTCAAATCATGATCTTTTAGTCCACCATGCAAATCTTTCAATCGAAATTAAATCAAAACCTTTTTAGCATTAAGGATAGGGGCACAGGGAAGTAGTTCAATGGCTATTCACTATCATGATTCTCGTACTTTTTTTCATTTTTTCAGTTTTTTCAAAAATTTTATTTTTTTTTTAAAAACTAACTAATAAAGCAATAAACTAAAACACACCAAAACACATGAAAGAAAACAAACCAAAACAAATAAAAAAAAAAAACTCAAAGAACATACCTAAGCTACTATGCACAAACTTCCCCCAAGCTACACTCAGTAATGTCCCCATTGCAACAAGTGGGAAGTAGGAAATACCTGAGTCCTCAAGAGAAACTCATCATCAGCACCATCATCATCATCATCACCTCCATCGTCACCATCATCATCAACACCACCAGCCGCCCCACTAGTACCTGCAATGTCAGTCATGTCGGGGAAAGTATACCACAAGGGGTGATGAGCATCCCTCGGGATATGACCCTGCCTGCAAAAGAGATCATATGCAGGATACATAAACTGACGTAGGTCAGTCACTAGGGTGTGAACACGGGAGGCTAGGTTCTGCTGGTCTACCCTAATCTCCTACTGGCCTAACCTAAGCTCCTGTATACCGGCCATGATAGACTCACGGTCGGTAGGGTTATGGGGAGCGGTGGAAGATGAGGATGTGCCAACCTGCTCTCTCTTGTGATAGGTCCTAGTAGGTGCAAAAGGAGGAGGTGGGACATCAGGGGCCTCGAGTAGGTAGGAGGGCTGGTAGGGCTGGATCCTAGTAAGCTCGGGGGCGGGTAAGGTAATGGACCGCCTAGTGCTCCTGTCTAGTAGCCAGCTATAACTACCGTACTCCACCGACAACCAGCCGGTGGTGGTGAGGTAGTGCTGGTCCAAGGTAATGGGACCTGGCACAGGGCGGTTTCGGGCTTCTACAAAGCCCTCCTTAACCGCTAAATGAGTCACTAAGCCACCTAGGACAATGGGGATGTTGGTGCGGTCGGCATTTGGTTTGAGGGTGGTAAAAGTCGCCCCTTGTTTCCTAAGATGGAGGGAAAATAAATGAGCTATGTTCATCCTAAACCCCTCCCCCTCATCTCCCAACCTAAGGTAGCTACCTAGGATGGCTATTTCATCCGCCCGAACATTGTTTGGTTCAATTCTACCAAAAATTGTCCACCGCGAGGATCTAGTCCACATCCTAAGGGCCGGTTGATGAATTTTATGAGCACGGGCGTGTTGCATTGATTCTATGTTCTCACCTGTCATTGCCAACCATAACTCCCCCGAGGTAAAACTATCGGGTTGCACAGTCAAACCCGTAGAGGGGAGGCCAAACTTCCTACCGAAACCTTCTCAGGTGAGGCGATGAGATTTATTCATTAGTCTATATACAAAATGCGTAACCAAACCGTCTCTACCTTTCACAACATCAAATGAGCTAAGAAATTCAAGAGTAATGTCCTCAAATGTATAATGTATGTTAAATAGTTGAGTCATGCCAAGTCTAGAAAACAAATTTCGACATTCATTATCAATTCCTAGCCTAGCAAGAAGAGATCGGTCTATGAACCGAGTAGGAATTACCTTCCTATATTGGAGCTCTAGCAACCTTGCTTTTTGATTCGGGAACTCGGGAACGAATCGGATATTTGGGTATGTCGGGATGCTCTCCAAGTCCAATTGTTGTTGTTGTGCTCCTCTATTCCTCTTCCTTGTAAACATTGAAGCCATTGATGTTGTTCGAAGGTTTCTCTCTCTAACTTGAAAATGGGTTTTTTTTTTTTTTTTTTTTTTTTTTTTTGCGGTGAGAAGGGAAATTGGGGTAAGAAAAATGGTTATGGATGTTAGGAATTGAATAAGGAGGATGGAGGATGAAGAAATTTTAAGTTTTGATGGAGGTTTGATGGAGATTTGTATGGATTGAAGGAGTTAGGGTTTGAGAATTGGGGATTTTTAGAGAGAGAAAGAGTAGAAGTTGTATGAAGATGAATGAAGAAGTGAGAAAAGAAAGAGAAAATTTCGGGTTTCTAATTGCGAAATTCATAGTATCCCCCTCGCGCCCGATCGGGCGGGGCTTGCCCGGTCTGATCGGGCAGAGGAAGGTAGTGTTGTGTTCTGCTGCTGCGTTGCCAGGCTGCTGTTCGCGCCCGATCAGGCTGGGTATGCCCGGTCTGATCGGGCAGCTTATTCCTCTTTTTTTTTTCCTACCCCCTTTGCCCGATCGGGCAGTCGCAGCCTGCCTGATCGGGCATAAGGGGGCTGCCTTACATCTCCAAATACGCAGCACTCTCACTCAGGTATGCTCTCGCGCCCGATCGGGCTCGGGTTTCCCGGTCTGATCGGGCGGAGAGGGTTTACCTCCTTCAATAACTTCTTCCTGCGTTGTTGCTCGCGCCCGATCGGGCTGGCCTTGCCCGGTCTGACCGGGCAGCGAGCAAAACGCCTTGTTTTCCACTCTTTACAAAATCTCTTGGCATCTCGCTCCTCCCATAAATCTATGTTCTCTGAAAAATAACAAACACAACACAAAAACTACATAAAAATACTCTAGGAAATCAAACTACTAAGAAAAATTATACAGAAAGCGGGTTGCCTCCCGAAAGCGCTTGTTTATAAGGTCTTCAGCTTGACCTTCGTTGTTAGCTCAACCTGGGTCACCACACGAAGAAGGAACTCCGCGATGTTGCCCATGAAAATAATTACCTCCAAGTGACTCCTTCATTTTATAATTGACCTGCCTTGTATCCGAACTTACCTTCATGTGGCCAAACACATCATTGGGTGGGATTTTATCCTCGTTTCTCACAAAATTTCTATCAAATACATACTTATCAAACAAAGGGTTAGTAGCATCGATTCTTAAACAAGTACCACCATCAAATATAGAATTATGTTCATTAAAGAGCTTAAACATGACTTGTTTATCCTGGGCCCTAATGGTAACTTGTCCTTCAGGAACATCTATTAGGGCTTGACTTGTGGCGAGGAATGGACGACCAAATATAATCGGGATCTTATGATCTTATTTCATATCCATGACAACAAAATCAACGGGAAAAACAAGTTCACCAACCGTAACTAATACATCTTCAACCACACCCTTAGGGAGTCTAGAAGTCCTATCATACATTTGAAGAGAAATAGGGGAAGGTTTAAGTTTTTACAAACCTAAATTCTCAGATAATGAATAGGGCATTAAATTAACACTAGCACCTAAATCACACAAAACCTTGTCGAAAAATTCGTTTATCGTACAGGGAATAGTGAAACTACCAGGATCATGCAGCTTAGGTGGTAGGCTATCATATAAGAGAGTAGGGCCTTTCTCATTTACTACTTCCTTATCCTCATGTTGATCCTTAATATTCTTCACAAAATTTGCAAATTAAGGCATTTCAATTAAAAGATCGGAAAGGAGTAGAGGCGTGTACCTTCTTAAGAACTTCGCAGTATTTCCCAAAATGTCTATCGAGTACGACCCTTGACAACCTTTGCGGGAAGGGCATCGGTTCCTCATAGGCCGATGGAGCAACATATTTGGAACTATGTACATCTTCACCCTTTTCATCCTTTCTTGACTCCACACTGTGCACTTTCTCATCTATTTGCCTCGGAGATGGTTCATCTCTTCTCAAGAAAACTGCATTGCATTGTTCTTTTTGGACCTTCGCTTGATCATGAAGAGTTGATAAATGACTCACTTGTTGTGAAAGTTGACTTATTTGGTTTTCCATGATATTACTCTGGGCTTGCAACTGTTGGATGGAGTTACTTTGTTGTTGGATGGCACTATTGGTTGTGGTAATGAAGCTCTCCATCATCAACTCAAGACTAGATTTTTGGGGAAGTAGTGGCGTTGGTTGTTGGTTCATAGGTGGTCTTTATTGGAAACCGGGTGGTGAGTTGTAGTTGTTGGGTCGAGGCGATGGTGGTGGTGGATTATGTTGTGCTTGGGTGTTCTTATAAGAGAAGTTGGGGTGGTGTTTCCAACCTTCATTGTAGGAATTGGAGTAGGGATCAAAAGGCTTTTTGGGGTTCGAAGAGTAGAAAGCATTGGCTTGTTCAATAGACATCTCACTCAAGTTCTGCGGGCAATCAGGTGCGATGTGGCCCTACAAATTACACATTTGACAAACCTCCTATGGGCTAGTAGAAGTTCTAGCTTAGAGCTTATCAAACCTGCTTGTTAGTGCTTGCACAGAACTGGCTAACATAGTCAAAGCATCTATATCAAGTTTACCTCCTTTTTTCACATTCTGACGACCTCCTGGATGATAGTTATCGTTGGCTACCATTTTCTCTATGAGTGCCTTGGCTTCCGTTGGGTTCTTAGTCATGACCGAACCTCCGGATGCAGAATCGATGTATATGCGGAACTCATGGGTCAAACCATTGTAGAATGTTTGGATTAACATCCACTCCGGGATGCCATGATGAGGGCATTGTCTCTGCAGCCTCTTGAATCTTCTCCAAGCCTCATAGAGAGACTCGTCATCTGACTATCGAAAGGTGGATAGCTCATTTCTCAACCTAGCAGTCTTCTCCGGTCCTAGAAACTTCATTAAAAAGGCCTTCACTAGCTTGTCCCATGTATCGAAAGAGCCAGCGCCTTTTTCCCTCAACCACTCCTTTTCCCTATCCCGCAATGAGAAAAGGAAAAGGCGCAGTCTAATAGCATCATCTGTAACACCATTCATTTTCATTGTATCACATTTCTCCAGAAAACTATCAATATGACTTACCGGACAATCATGCGGTAGGCCTGCAAATGAATCATTGGAGATGAATTGAATGAATTGTGGCTTAAGCTCAAAGTGCTGAGCTGTCACAGGTGGCCTGACAATTCTAGGAAGAAGTCCGGTAGTCGTATCAGGAATACCGTACTCCAAGAGGGATTTCATGGCATCTTCCATGTTTCTCCTCCGTCGATTTCTTGTTCTCCTTCTCCTTATAGTTGCCTCGATCTAAGAGTCAAATGGTTCAAGATCGTCTGACCCTGAGCGTCGTGTGGACATGCAACAAGAAAACTAGAGAAAGAATATCAAAAACACAAGAAAAAATAGCCAAAGCAACGAACGTAGCTTAGCAAAAACGAATCACAAATAATCAAATGAAACCGTTAGTCCCTGGCAACGGCGCCAAAATTTGATAGGCGTGTCGCGTACCTAACAAAAATAACCTAACTATTCCTCCTAATTATGTAGTCGGGCAAGTAAGGGTCGAATCCCAAGAGACTAAGGTTCACCTAAATTATCTAGACTCAAATAATCACTAAGCAAGAATCAAATCAATGGTGGAATAAACTAAGAACTAATGTATGAAAAACTAGAATCAAGTCTATTCTCATGGAATCATGAAAATTAGAGACATTAAAAACTTTACTTCGCTTCCCAATTTTCAATTCAACTACTCTCGTGATGAATCTCAAACCCTAAATTAATCTACCCAATTCCGTTAAAACCCAACTCTCGTTGTGATTACAACAATGGAATAATAACAATACTAATTATCTCTAATCTAGTATTGGCATAATCACAATCAATTTAGCATAAACAATTGCAATAGTTATTAGAGAATTTACAGAATTAATTCATGCATCAATCATAATTGGGCTACCCTAGATCTTGGAATAAGAAAACTACTCACACATATTAAAATAAACAATAGCAAAAACAATCAAGGAAAACATAATTGAAAACAAAAATAATTGAAAGAGAAAGGAATAGAGATGAATACCAATGATGCTTCAATTGAAATTACTCAAATTGTTAATCAACAATACCCAAACCTAACCTAGGAATTAAATTGCTGAAAAGTATTAAACTAGGGTTCTAAAGAGAGAAATAAAACTTAAGGAGATAATAAAGTGTTTTCTCATGATGATTACAATGGGTATTTATACCCTTAATGAAGTAAAAATAAGAAAATAACAAAACGGCAATGTGCATAACCCTGCCCGGTCTGACCGGGCTTGACTTGCCCGATCGGGCAGGTGAGAACAAAACAAGCGCTGCTTCTTCTTTACTGCTCTCATCGGCGTCTGATCCAACCGGGCAGGTGGCGCCCGATCGGGCGCGAGGCACATCTTTGCTGGCTACCTTGCACCTGATCTTCGTAGCTTTGAGGATCTCAGCCACCACGCGCCCGGTCCAACCGGGCATGGGCTGCCCGATCGGGCGCATGGGATTAATTGCCCAAACAGCTTCTTTCTTTCTAATTAACATCAACCAATAAGTCCTTCTGTGCCCGGTCTGATCGGGCACAATGAAGAAAACTGTTTGCTTGCAAATTCTTCTCGTCCTTAGCTCATGTTTAGCTCGGTTCTTCATCCTTGCTCACTAACATCTCCGTAAACGCTCAAAACATGTCCAAATCATCCGAGAAACTCCAAATTCCTATAAAACTTATAAAAACACACCGAACACGCTAGAGAAGAGAATGTTAGCGGAAAATGGCTCTAAAGCCTAAAACCATGCAAGAATGTAATGAAAAGTCGGGATAAATCTATGTATAAAACGTGTATATCAATTACGAACGGAGAATACGCAACATGCAACCACCTGGCCACCGCTGCCACGCTGCCTGGTGGCTGCTGCCACCGTCGAAGGTTGGTGGTGGTGACCGGCGTGTGTGGTGGTGGTGTGTGGTGGTAAAACAATAAATAATTAAATTAATTAAGTAAAGGGAAAGGGGAAAATTAAGAGGAAAATAAAATAACAGGAGAGAGAGAATTTACCTTTAGGTGTACTCCTCCCTAGGCACATAAGGGGTTTTTATACCCTCTCTCTTAATCCTCCTACTTACTTCCTTTTATAATCCCTTTCCTAATCAAATTAGGGTTTGACTTTCTTTAAAACTTTGACTTTTAAATTATTTAATATAAAATAATGTGCCCCAATATTTTAAATCATAAAATCCAATATTTTCTAGATTATTAAATAATAAAGTATATTTTTAATTAAAATCATTCTTTTTGTATTGAAGAAACCCTAAATAATTTATTTCATATTGTTTAAATACTTCAAGAAATACTTATTTAAATTTAAAATACGTATAAAAATATGGGGTATTACATTGGACTTGCTGGTTAGGTTGGGTAAGGTTTAGGTTGGTTAGGGTGGGTAGGGTTTAGGTTGGTTAGGGTTGCTGGTCTGGTTGGGTGGGTCTAGTGTGGGTGAGGGATGGTGTGGGGGCTGGTGGCGGTGGTGGTGTAGGGCGATAGTAGGCATTTTTTTATTTTTGTTCTTTTGCAGCATTTTTTCGACGGGATTTTCGTCTGAAATTTCTGGCGGAAAACTTTCCGTCGGAATTTTTGACGGAATTTCTGGGCTGGAGAATATCATCCGACGCCCAAAATTCCGTCGAAAAAGGTCGTTTTTCCAACAAATACGTTTTCGATGACCATATTCCGACAGAATAATTCTGTCGAAGATCGACTCTTTTCTAGTAGTGAAATTTTTTTAGCAGTGAATGGAAAACAATTTCCGCTAAATGCGATCCATGTGCATTGGGTTATAGGCCTTACATATGGAAAAAGAGCACTTCTGTTGAAGGTTGTGGATAAGGCTTTAGAGGATAATTTGTATCAAATGTATAGCATAACTACGAAGGGCGACACTACAAGAATTACTAGGAAGACTCTCGTAGAAGCAGTTGAGGGCACGTTAGTTGATGAGAGTGAGTTCAAGAAGGTTTTTCTCATGTTGGTCTTAAAATCTATGTTCAATTACTTGTCATAGAATGAAAAAGAAGTACTTGCACGTAGTTGTCGTGGCTGATAATGCAGACGAGCATGATTGGTGTACTATTGTTTTGGATGAGTTACTCCATGTGTACCGCATCCTCGTTTAGAAATTACTTAACATGAAGGTTCAAAAGTAGCCAAAAAGAGAAAACAACTTTAAGAACTAAGAAAGTTGTCTGTAGGATAGACCTTTGCTTCGTTGACCTTTGCTTCGTTGAATATAAGGGCTACCTATATCGGGAGTTTGGCTTCCAGAGCTAGGGGGCACCTATCGGGGCACGCCCGAGGGTCTAGTCGGTGGAACCGGTGAACCACGCAAGCTTTGTCCAAAAACTTTGCTTTCGCGACTCGATACGCCCCAGATTCAAAATGAGAATTTGTTCGATGGAAAAAGAAGCAAAAACGTTGCCCATGTTGAGTCACAGGCAGCGTCTTGGAAAGCATGAACTGATTTCTTTCCTCTATCATTCCAGGAGTCTTTTTAAGCTTTTCTCAAGAACATTTACTCCTTTTCAAACTCCCACCATGAATACCTCTCGAAGCAACTGGCAAAACACCCAGTTTGGGACCCTTGAATCTTTTGCTTTTCGGGTAGTGTCGAACAATGCTTCTTGCGTTGCGGGGGATGCCTGATTCACAACTTGCCTATTGCTCCATGGGAGTCCTTCCTCGGGGGATTGGACTTATTGCTTGAGCGGGGTGGCGTGCCTTATGTTACGGGATTAGTAGAGTGTACCTTGTTTTTATGAATAAGTATTATGTTGGTCTGTTTTTTTCAATGTTTAATGAATTATTTTATTTAGAAAACTTTTAATGAGGCCTTTAATGGTTCTCAATTGTAAGTTTTATTTAATATGATTTTGAACTAAGCTTTAAAGAGTTTAAATAAAAGTGAAGCTTTCCGCTGTCGTACTTTGATACTTTAATATTCAATCAATAGAAGTGAATGGGTGATAATATACTCTTGAGTCTCAATTTTATGATGTCACGCGTCAAACTAAGTATTTTATACTAGAGAGAATTATGGGAGTGTTACACTTTCCGTCATTATTTTTTAAATAACAGTCTGTAAATTTTTAGTGATGGCAAATCCATCAGTAAAATTTGGTTTAGCGGCGAACAATTTACTAATAGAATTTTAGTGATTGTTGTCCGTCACTAAAATTTTTAGCTATCGTTTTTGGTGTTTTAGTGACGGATTTTAATGATCTCTTAAACCGCTTTTTTATTGTAGTGTATTTTGCCAATCTAAAGTACTAATCATGCACACTTACAACAATCAGACTAAGATAAAGTCATATTATAGAGATCTTCATGTTTAAGTATTGAAACTTTTTCTTGATCAAAACACTTCAAAACACCTTTTTCATGAATATATTCAAGAGAAATAAAATGCTTCAAGTACTTGAATAGCAATCATTGCAAATCAGAGGTTACCAAAAAATCAGGTCGAGCCTTAACATCATATCTCGTGCTCAAACCCGCAAAAAAATAGTAGGCTTATCGGGCCAAAGCAGGCTTTCAGGCTTTTTTCAGGTCGGGTCGGGTTTTTTAAACTAAAAATGTGCTTTAAGGCTTACCCAAACCTGCCCTATTTTCAAGCGAGATCAGGCCAGGATAGCAGGACGGAATGATGTTGATCACCTCTACTGCAATATATAGGAAATAGTTGATAATACAAAGCAAGCAACAACCAACTAAGTTGTTTATCATTACATCAAAACCCAAGGACCCAACAAATACCCCCCTCTTGATAATGACAAACATTTGAAATTTTCTGCAAATTGCACGTTGGTTTTAGAAAAAAAAATAATAATAAGAAAGACTTAAACCAAGGCATCAAGATCGGGGCTTTCATCATCTTTTGAAGAAAAGTACATCTTTAATAAAAAGTTATGACTCAAGACACAACTTATTACAGATCAGATCAGAAAAAAAAAATAAAAAAAAATAAAAAATAAAAGTTCAGATTAGTTCCGACATACTTTATTGTTTTATGTGTGGTTTTTTCGCTAAATATATTTAATTTTGTGATAAAAAATATAATGAAAATTTAATATTAATAAAATGCTTATTATAGTGAATCTAACTAGACCGTACCCAACTTGATATATTTTTTCTATATAGATTATCGTACACATAAAGTCAAAGTTTGGTCAGATCAGACGATCTGATAATCAGATCATATCATATCAGATCTAATTTGACCAGATTAGATAAGTTCAGAAAAAACTCAAGTAAAATAGTTAATAACTTTTATTGTTTTCAGAAAGATGAAAAGTGCTTGAAGGAAAATACTTTTTTTTTCCCACTATTATTACTTTACTAGACTTTAGGGATGTCAATTTGCGGGTCAAGTAGGACACCTGCCCCATACTTTACCCACCCCATTCACACTCTAGTAGAGCGGGGATGGGTCGTCCCAATTTGGTAGGTGGTGGGGCTAGGACGGGGATAATAATCATACCCACCATGGGTGTGGGGGGTGAATTTTAAGTTGTACCCCCCTCATCCCTACCCCGACCCACTTCATACCGGCCCCCATATCCTCATTCGTATATTTAAAGGTATAAAAATAATAATTGTTATACTTTTTTAAAAAAATATATTTCATTATATATAGTAGCAAATATAATACTTATTAATAAACTTATATATAGTACTATAAGGAAAATATATATTGTGTAATATTAATATATAATATTGTTGTATTTTTGGTTTGCGGTTTGGATTTTACACCACACCGAATCCATACAGATTGAATTCGGTTTTGGATTTTTGAATCTAATCCAATCCAATTCAAACTGTATTAATTCGGTTTTGGAAATTTGAATCCAAACCGAACCGAACTTCGTTAGAGAAATTCAAGTAAAGTAGCAAACCCAAAATATAAACAGATTAATTCAAGCAAAAGAAAGAGCAATTACCAAGTTATAAATAAAATGAACATATTTTGGGGAAATTTAATCAAAATTCAAGCAAAATCAAAATATAAAGCAAATCCATCCCCCAACAGATTTTCCATATAATCTAACGTTAACACCACCACCCCAAATTTTAAATTAAAAACAAACTAAATCATGCAAAGTCTGATAATGAGAGTGAGAGTAATGGACTGTTGGAGAAAACTAAGAGTAAGAGCGGTGGAGAAGGCTGGCAGAGCGATGCTTAGCGGATGAGCGCCTAAGATTGAGACTGATCAATGGTCGGAGAGAAGTCAGAGAATAAACGATGAACAGATGGGAGGTGAGAAAGGGAAAACTGAAAAAAGAGGGATAAGAGATTATTAGGGATTTAGGGTTGCCGCAAGTGAGCGCAGTGAGAAAGGAAAAACGGATTAGGGTTTCTATTTAAGAGGCTTATATATGAAGGGGAAATGGGCTAGGTAATTGGGCGTATTAGAATTTCGGTTTCGGTTTATTGAAGTCCAAAATTGAAACGATTCGCAATCTATATTTTTTGAAAAATCTCAAATCGATCCAAACCTATTCAAACCAAATTATTTTCGGTTCGGTTTGCAGATTTAATCAGTATTACTTCAATCCTTATAGCCGCCACATAAGGATGGGGATTGATGTTGGATCCACAGTGGGGATGAGAATATCAATCGAGAATGGGGATGGGAATGGTAAAATTCGTCCTCCCCCCCCCCCCCCCGCCCTACATGCCTACTAGACTCAACTAACAAACATTAGACGACCAAGCTTCAAACTTCAATTCTCTTCCCCCTTTTGGCATTATTATAAAGCATTCAAAAATAGGGTCATCTGCCAACATATCACAAATAATCAAGAAAAGGTAGCATCAAATACTAGTTAATTATCATGCTACAGAAATTAAGTTAGGCCCAACTCACAATCCAACAACGAAACAACTTAAAATAGTGTTCAGATGACACACCAACAGAATTAAAGCAAGAACCAAGTTACAAATAAAGATTGTTCAGTAATTTAGGGAAAATAGATAAACATAAGTAGTTATAAGAAAGGAGGCATATTCAACCATCTCTACCTCAAATTCGGACCCTTCATCTTTCTTCTTCTTCTTCTTCTTCTTCATTCTACTCTAAGCTAATTTCAAATGCAGCTATCTCCTCTTCAGTTGGGTACATCACCCCTAAGAACCAAACCATAATCAATTCCAACTGTTGCAGGATCAAGAGCAACAGTAGTATTAGGAGACTAAGGAAACACCACAAAGTGTGAGGACTAAGGTAGAAGTTTATGCAATCTTCTTGTTTCAGAATTCCTAGGCAACAATCGATTAGCATTTTTTCAACCTCGTATTTTTGGTTTTACGATTATATTGCAGAAAAAAAAAATTCATAAAATTGACGAAAGTAGCATAATCAAAGAAAAAAAAAATGAAGTTTGAATGAATTGAATATGAGAGAGGGAAATAAATTTGAAAAAAGAAGTTGAGAATGAAGTAGAAAGTTAGGCGGATTTTAATATAATAAAGTTAAGAATGAAATGAAGTGGGCTCAACCGTTGCGGGCCTGGCTCAATAAATGAGTGTCTCACAAATTATTGGGTGAGGCTTGTCTCACCAATTATTGGGTGAGGCTTGTCTCACCCAATACTTTGTGATTATTTGTGCAAGTTGGATATGCAAACTAGAATACTCATAATTGTATGGAAAATTTGACTTTTACTACCACCAAAATAAACCACTTTTATTTTTGCAATCCATCTAAATTTTATTTTATTTTGCTTCTACTAAAAACCAAAAACTATAGCTTTTGCTACATTTCAACAGTTTCCGTCCCTGTTGCCGTTATTGGGCCTGCCTAATTAACTACTAGCTTTTTGCTCTTCTCTCTCCACAAAACTACCTCTCTATCCAACTAATTACTCTCATCCTCTCTCTATCTGCTCCTATTGAATACCTCAACCCCCCAAATCAACTCCATTAAAGCCCTTTTTTTACCACGAATCTCTCTATCTCTCTCATCTATCAGCGTCTTCATCTATTTCCTTTTCTAAATTTTTCTACAAATTCAGGTGTTAATTTGTGTGCGTGGAAGCTTTTGAGTGGTATAGCGAACCAATGGAAGTCCAAGTGTCCAACAACTGTGAGGAAGCGTCACGCCAATTGTTGACTGTGGAAGATTCGTCTTAATAATTGAACCAAATTAAACAATAATTATACCCTGCAATTGAACCAAATTAAACAACAATTACATTCTAAACAAGGTCAATTAGCAACCTACACCCTCAATTTGAAGAATCAAAATCCCAACAACAAAGCCCTAAATTGTTTTACTATACTTAACTATCAATTACTTCAATTGAAACTCGAAATTGAGACTTTGTATCACTCCTAAACACTGATTATACAAGATACCAACCATAATTTAAAAGCTAATTGCATTTTAACTTGCTAATTCATTCACAAAAATCAAAATTCTGACCATTTTGTGTGGTAAATTCCTTCCCAATCGATAGGCTTCTATGCCAATAAGCTTCCTTACCCAAGTTGTAGTGGATTGTATCTGGGAAATCTTGCTACAAATTTAATTTTATGGTTCAAAGGATTGGATTTGGGAAATTTTATCAATTTAAGGAGCAAATTTTAGGAGCAATTTTGTTGAAGACAGATATTTAAAGAGGTAATAACAAAAGAGTCTTTGCAATGGACCCTACTAACGAAAACGATAAGGTAGCAAAAGTTATAATTTTTGGTTTTTAGTGGTAGTAAAAAAATAAAAAATTTTGGATGGTAACAAAAGTTAAAATTTCTTAATTTTATACGTCCACAAATCTGAATTATTTGATGCATGTGGTTGTTGGGGTTTCCATCTTAATTTAATTTACATATTAATTATTTTGGTTCTTTTTGGTCTACCTATCCGAGGTTGTATACTTAAGCGGCTATTATTTTGGAGTCAATGGATGTGTACTCTAAACATTCATAATCTCAAATTTTGTGAGCAATTAGATTCTTACATGAACAATTAGCTTTTATTTCTATCTAGATTGTTCATATTAGAGGTGAATTAGATGTTGTAAATGGCTTGGTTACGTAAAGCTAATTAGTTTGTCTTTGCAAGTACGATAACCGACTTATATACTTAATTGACGCGTTTAATTTAGACACATATTAAGGAGAGGAGAGAAAATGATAAAGCAAGTTGGGTACACTACTAAATACAAGGTATAAAACTTACCTGAAAAGGTAACATGTTAACTAAGAATAAACTTGCTAAAAAAAGGAAAACGTATCAACTAAAAAAAACGAAGGTAAGTCTCTAATTATATTAACTAATCATGCACTTTATTCCGCAAATGCTTCATATATCTCCAATAACTATCACCATTCTCATCACATTCTTAAATTGCAAGAATAAACTAAGTTGTTACAGCGAATCCAAAGCAATGTTCTATGAATGATATACCAAAATGCCAAACTAATTTACGCATCACTATATTTTAGGGGTAACGCGCGCCGACCAACAACTAGTATTTTTTGTAATAATAAAAAAAAAAAAAAAAAAAAAAAAAAAAAAAAAAAACTGTTAAGAGAATTTGTTGTTGGTTGTTGCTATAACAGAGAATTCAAACCCTTAAAAAAAAAATGAAAAAAAAAAAAAAAAAAGGCCAGAGAATTAAAAAGCATTACATTTGACTTTTTTCCATCAACCTGTATATACTCCAGTTAAAATCCATTTCTTAATTGCAAAATTCATCAAAAAATTGGAATCGCATCTGCTGATTACACTAAGAGCCATGATTTGAGAGCATGCTCCGCTATACAACCTCTTTTTTTAACATAATTTAACCATAAATTACTAGAGATTAAAGAGTTTACCAAGAGGGGAGAAAGTCGATAAGAACAAAACTAGAACAAAACTTATCCTCGAATCCCCAGAGAATGCAATTATATCTTTAGAGCTTCTCTCAATCCGAAGTTAAAGTTGCTTTCTTGGCCTTTCTTGCCTGGAGCTCCTTTCGGATTGCCACTTTGCATCATTGCAACAAATTCATTGTAGTCAATACGTCCATCCTGCAAGTTGAATTGATACAATATTTCCTGTTAGTCATGCTCGACCACTTTTCTGTGTATGGAGTCTTTGCTGATATATGGACATCACTTATACAGACATATACATAATTCGGACTTTCAATGTGAAAACACTCATGAGTAATGACATGAATGTCCAGTTTAGAAGTCAACACAGTATTAGGCTAGACAGCCCAACTACAGAGGTAGTAGAGTCACATGATGTTTCAATCACTAATTTGCAACTGCTATCTTACTTGTTTGGGGTAAATTTAGGTCAAGGTTGATACAGGGTAGCCTTAATCCTTGACACAACACTAAAGAAAATTTTGGTCCGAGAGAATTCACAGAATACAACATTTGACTAACATCAGGATTCAGAGAGGTGCTAGGTTTCAAAAAAAGCATCGAAATATTAGCACTTTTAAAAATGGTATATCATATCAAGTCTCACAAGTTAAACTACACATCCAGAAGTCAGGGTCATATCATGTTAAACCTAAAACATCTTCAAAGAGTTGGACCTTCAATTATCTTCTACTTCTTGTCGTATCACTTTTAATGAACAAAGGCCCAGACCTAAGGGTATGCTCCAATTTCCAACACAAAGTGAAGGATTCAAAGCCTGTCAGTTTATTGGATCACTCACCTCTCCCCCACCCTACCATCACAAGGTGGGACGGAAAAATGAAAAAACGAATGTTAACTTGCGCTTTCCGTTCCCCTTTATTTGTTTTTACAACTGCTATATAATTTTAATATAAGCCCTAATGCCCATATATATGACTTATATTATGCATTGACCTATTTAAGCTTAAAATTGTAGCATTAAGTGACTTATAATACTATGATGCTTGACTTTTCAGGTTTCTATAGACATTGAAATTGTTACAATACAAATTACTTACATTGTCTTGATCAGCTTCTCTAATCATTTCTTCCAACCGTGCATCTTCCATACCAAACTCCTCACAGGCCTGCTGGAGCTCATCTGCAGTAATATAACCACTTCCATCCTTATCAAAGTAATTAAACGCTGCAAATAGATTATCATGTTTTTCAATTTTGTTAAGATGTAATGTTGCGGCTATGAATTCTCCATAATCAATTGTTCCACTGTTATCAACATCAGCCTGCAATATAAGATTAAAAAAAAAAAAAAAAGAAAAGTAACAAAAAAGGCATTAGAAACAGAAGTTGATGTTGTATATTTATACTGCATAGTACTTATATTATACAAGGCACATCTTTCCAAATATATTAATAAAATACTAATGAATGGTGGATTGCTGGAATTCATGTTTAGTGGCTTGTCCTTCTTAAATACAGAATGCACACAATCCAAAAAGCATTGTTCCCCAACAAAGGTGCACACTACACCTAAGAAATGGCGTTCACCTCAAAGTAAAAGTGACACATAGACCTTAGGAATCTTAACTTGCCACTAAGAATACACTTATAGCGCATGCTATAACACAATTTATAATACAACAAAGCTCTTTAGGGTGGTTCTCAAGCAGAAAAATAACCTGTACCAAGTTTATTAGTAAGTCTATGCAACACAAATTGCTGCTTGTGGGTTGTGAACCAGAAGCAACAGTCTCAACATATGCTGGAAGACTAATTAGATAATAACTGGATGCAGCCACATCAAGACAAACAAATAAAGAATATGAGGGCCAGGACTATTGATTTCACCAATGGTTGCTAATAAAATGAAACCTCATTGGCTTCTATCATCCTTCATCAAGCTAAGATGTTCATATTTTTCAAGTTATTACTTACAGCTTGCATAAGATCATAAATTTCAGACTCCATAAGGTTTGCACCAGCCTTCTCAAGTCCGACCTTGAGTTCTTCATAAGTGATTTGGCCACTATTATCTGTGTCTATCATTTTGAACATCTCTTTGAGGCCTGCGATTTCTTCTTCAGATAGGCAATCTGCAATCACCTGAATTATACAACACAATTTGTTTTATCATTTAAGCCCATCAAACAAAAATCAAATGAGCTGTATACTTAGCTTTACAAAAATAATTGCTTTCACTTCCAATATTTTTCATCTTAATAGAAATTTAATTTCCCAGATTAAGAAACTTACTCTAAGAGCCATTTTCTTGAGTTTATTCATGGCCCTGAACTGCTTCAAACGACTCAAAACAGCAGAATCAAGAGGTTTGTCAGGTGCCACACCATCAACCTGCACCCAAGGGTGGCCTGAAAGGAATTCGTGTCATACATAAGCAAGAATAGTAAAGAAATAAAAAGTCAACATCTTAAGAAAGTGGTTGGACAGTAGATGAAATGAGGAACCGATAACCAGAGATCATACTAAGAAGTAAAAGCCCCATTCATAAAATTAATGATACTGGTTATTATTTATTATCATAAAATAAAGAAAACAAAATATGGAGGACAATCAACCTATGTTATGTGGAGTAAGGTATGGGTATCAAATATAGGTATGTGTGTGCATTCTGCAATCTCTGCAAGTCAAGCTAAGAATGCGACTTCAAAATCGTTCATAATATCATTTGTGAATTTCTTTGCTTGCATCCTTTTGCTACATATATACAAAAATAAAGCTGAAAGTCTGAAACTCATAATTGAGAGACATATCCTTCCAAACCTTCACACATTATGAGTTACTTTAATGTAAGAAAAAGAGAGGGATAAAGGGAGAGAGTCACACACACACACACACACATCTTGCAATGTGTACATGCATACAACAAGGTACTTATATAAGTTATAAGCTGCTAGTTCTTGTAAAATGTTTGACCCTTTGAGGCATACAACATACATTAGGGGCCATATTTTTGTAGTCATCTTTTCATTCCCCCTCAGGCCCTCATCATAAATGAGTAGCCATGTCTAAGATCGATCACTCAACACAAATTTGTACTCCCATCAAAATTTTGTCATGGCACCTTGACACAGGTATGCAATTGGAATCGACATGGGCTAGGAGTCGGTCATGTCAGACACCCAAAGATAACCTGCATAGATAATGTATAACAAAGAAGCTCTATGTCTCTTGTGCACCATGCTATGGGCATGGCAGCATGCAGCCTTCGAGTATCTTTTGGACCAAAAAATCCATGTTAGAACTACAGTAATACAGGGCGTAGATTGTCAAACCCATTAATTCAGGTGGAGCGGGACCAATGTATAGCTTAAAGATCCTAGGTTATAGTTAGAATATAAAACCAATTTCTCTAGCGTATAATCCTTCATGTCTGGTCTAGCCAACATTGACAATACAAATCAGGGTATTTAAACTAGTCTACAAATTGATAATAAAACCAAACATTTGTAACAACTCACATAGAACCTCATGCGCAGTCAGTCGCTTTTTAGGATCACGAACAAGCATTCCTCTGACCAGATCTTTTGCTTCATCTGAGATACTAGGCCAAGGATCTGAGGTGAAGTCAAGATCTCCATGCAGAACTTGTTCAAATATCCCTTGCTCGGTTTCTGCACATTTAGTTCTTCAATAGTTAAGTAAAGTTTGGAGTTTGGACTAAAAAAAAGCTTGAGAACAGAACAAAATTGAGATTCTCACCTCCCCAGAAAGGAGGTACTCCACTAAGTAGGATGTAGATTATGACTCCAGCACTCCAAACATCTGCTTCTTGACCATAACGTTTCCGTAGTACTTCTGGTGCAACATAGTACGGGCTCCCAACCACATCAGTAAACTTATCACCTGGACAAATTCATGAGAATCGTGAAAACTTGTCAAAAAGATTCAGAGTGCTAGGAAACAACAAGCAAGATACTTATCAAGAACAAAAAGGAAAATGAGAGGCGTTTAGACTTGACCAAAGATTAAGGGTATGTTTGACCAACTATATTATCTTATTTTGTCTTATTTCAAGCAAAATAAGTTATGCAGCATGATATCAAGCATGGAATAGAAAGATGACAGCTGAAATATTCACTGGAAAAAAGTAGTTTAAGATAAAAGGTTCCCTTTCTAAACAGGTACAGCTATATAATAACAAGTTTGATGCCAAAAGATACAAAAGTGAAATACAAGAATATACCTGGCTTGAAAAATATTGATAGTCCAAAATCAATTGTTTTAAGGGGTGAATCCTCATCCTGACTTACAAACAGAAAGTTTTCTGGTTTCAGATCACGATGCATAACTCCCAAAGAGTGGCAAGTTTCCACAACACCAACTATAACCCGCGTAAGGTCAGCTGCCTGTCGTTCTGTATAATGCCCACGCTGAATGATCCTATCAAAAAGTTCACCTCCTTTGCAGAGTTCCATCACAAGATGAACTGCAACAGCATCCTCATAAGCCCCTTTAATTGCAATAACATTAGGGTGCCCAGCAAGATGATGCATTATCTGAATTTCCCTCCTCACATCCTCCACATCCTCATCAGTCAGCAGCTTCCTTTTTGCTATCGATTTACAGGCAAACTCCTTTCCACTAGCCTTCTCTATACACATAAAAGTAGTTCCAAATTGCCCTTGTCCTAATTTCCTGCCCAAACTGTAAAATTCCTTAATATTCCCTGTTTTCTTTAGCAGTACAGACTCCACTCGGAGTCCTGCACTGGGTGCTCTTTTAAACTGAGGGGGTTTCTTAGGTTTAGCTTGCTCTACTGGTTCAGCTTCTGCTTTTGGTATCACCATTGGTTCAACTTCTGGTTTCGATACCAGGGTTTGCTCGGTTTCTGGCTTTGGCATTGTGATCTGCCTAGGGGGTTCACTTTGGGTTGGCAAAGGCGGTTCGCCTGCATTTGGGGCAGGAGATGGGGATGTAGGGTCATGCTGGCTTCCTCCATTGGAAACAGAAGCCGTATCATCCGGTGACCGGCTTCGCCACACTACAGCTGAAACTGTTTGCAGAAACCCATCCCTAGAAATAGAAGGTCCAACACAAGTATTACCCATCTATTTCTCCCCAAATTAACTTCTTTTTAGTACACCCTCTATCTTTAACATCAAGATCCAATGCTACCAAACTTCTAATCTCATAAATTACGATCTAATTTCAAGATCACAAATCCAATCAACCCCACAAAGTCAAACCCTTAAAATCCAACTCAAATCAACAACTAAACTTAATTGATCTAAAATCAACAAAATAATGACACCCAACTAAATGTAAATTACAGAAGCTTCAATTTGCTTAAACAAAACAATGGCTCAAACCCCATATACAAAAATAGCACAAAAAACTATAAAGATCAAAACTTTAATTCAATTTATACCACCAAAAATAGGAATTTAAGTCAAGCACGCTCAAACCTTACAAACTGAAACTCCATTGCTAAGTGCTTATTAAACAAATACCCAGAAAATGTCATATATCAAAGACAAGATCAAGTAAAAATAAGCAAGTAGTTTTACCAAATAACACTCTTGAAGATCAAATCAACCAATGCAGTCAAAGTGGTAGAAAAGACCCAGTTCAGAAATGCAATAAATAAACTCCTCTAAATGGGTAATTGGGTATGAAAAAACGGGTAAATGGGTATGAAAAAATGGAAGAAAAGCATTGAAATTTGCTAAAAAATTGAATTGAGGGAAATGAGGTTGAGTTGTGGTGGACAATGTTTACCAAGTCAAGAAGTTTTTCGATTTATATATGGCGAGATTTTGGGGGGGATTTGTCTGCTGTGGGGTCGAATTTGGAGCTTTTTAATATTTGTTCTGGCACTACTTTTACGCGTATTTAGATTTGGATAGACAATTTATGTATTGTGAGAAAAGTTTAGCTTTTTTTTTAATTTTCTTTTTACAATTTTATCTGCTTTTTTTAAAAAAAATTAAAACGATAGGAAAAAGGTTTTAATTTAATTTGCCGTCCTAAATTGATTTTTTTTTATTTATTATTTTTTTCACGAACTAAATTGATTGAATTTAACAATACTAACTCCGTATAGGGTTGTACAGAGTGCGGTTTAGACTGCACTAAACCACAATTTTGCAGTTTGGTGCGATTTGCAGTTTAAAAATTGCAGTGTGGTTTTTGAAAATGACCAAACCACAATTTTGCGATTTGGTGCGGTTTTCAAAAAAATTTAGACCAAACCGCACTTTGATGCGGTTGGCGGTTTTTATACTATATTTTCTTTCAAAAATATAAAAGAACTAAAAAATATGAGCTAATCTTTGACTATTAGCTAATTAAAGGTTAGAAAAGTGTTTAATATTTGAATTATAAATTAATAATTACATAATAAAATAAAACTTTTGTTTTCAAAAAAAAATTATAATATATACAAAAATATGGCTAAACCGCAAATCGCACCGCACTAAACCGCATTTTGCGGTGCGGTTTAGTTAAAAGTGTTGTTTGGTGTGATTTGAAAGAAATACAAATCGCAATTTTTCGGTTTGAACACCCCTAACTCCGTAGTAGTAGAGAAAATACAAACTTTTGGTTGTATATGTTATGTGTTGGAGTTTTAGTAGAGAACTCTAAATAAGTTGTGCTTTAAAAGAGTTAATCTCTCTTTTGTTAAAATATTTTTCAAGTCTTTCTAAATTAAGGCAATTCCTTGATTTAGGTTCAATTAGTCAAATTGCATTGGGCTTAATTGGAGGATTTAAATGCTAGCCATATTTATCTAATTGGTGACTAGATTCGTTGTATCTGGTTTACTCTCACAACTATATAAATCGTCCTTCTCCATTCTTGAAACACGAAAAAAAATAGAGACAATTATTTTCTCAAAAAAATGATTATTCACTACTACTATTCTCTTGAGCTTTGCTCGAAGGTGCTCGCAATCTAACTCTTTGTCGTACACTAAAGAGTTGAGTCCGTGTGTACAGTACAGGGCAAATTCGACTTTAGAGCAGTGATGCTATGTCACGATACGACATTAAATCAGATAATTTTGTTATAATCTTATTACAAAGTCATATTTCCAACATTATGTGCATAATAATGGCAGGAATCAGTTGGATAAATTTTATCTTAGAAGGAATGAAGCAGTTTTTCTAGGATATTTCCCACATAGAAAAGTGTGGGCGCCAATTGAAGCGCGCCTACTTAAGCATGTGAGAATATGTCTGACAATCACAGGAAGTAGGAATTGACATATAACGATAGGGACAAAAAAAGTAGGGAGCCGCCAACAAGTTTTAAGAAACTTGTAAACCGTTCACGGATAATTTAAGGTAACCACGAATAAGGGAAAATGATAGGCAACAACGATTGACCCATAAAGGTTACACCCCATTCATAATCCATGAGATTACTAACTCTATATGGTTCGAAACCATAAAAGGAGGATCAGGGATGATGGTACAAAGTGAGTCATGAAAGTCAACTTCACTCGTATTGGCCTCTACTCGATTCTTATAGCAAAAAATATTTCTAGCAATCTCATAGGCATACAAACAAAGATTCAATTTTCTCCAAACTAGATTAGACTGAATTGGTTGAATATTAAAGCACGCATAATTCTAAATATTAGTGACCACTTGATTAAAAAAAACAAGATTATAAAGGAACCTAAACCGGTCGTCCAAATTTTCTTATTAGTCGTGATTTGCTATTACATCTTCCCCTTTAAACATGCATTATGGTGATCAATCAATACAATAGAATAAACATTAATATTATAAGCAATTTAACCATAATAAATCCAACAATCAATATATTAAAAACATAATAAAAATTGTTAGAAATATAATAAGAATAAAAGGAACAGGGTTCTTACTTTGCTTACTTTTTCTTACAACTATAAAACAATAAACACGTTAGTAACTTCAAGAAAAACAATAATGGAATTAAATTAAAGTAGAGTTGATTTGGGGCCAAACCCTCAAACATGACTACCTTTCACGCCTTGGCTTAAGTACGGAACTTCGGGTAAAGTACGGACTTCGAGGAGTGCTTAAGGGATGAATTGTGTAGTTGGGAAGGCAAGTGTATAAGGTTAGAGTATAAGAGAGAAGGAGTATGTCAATTTGTGCCCCGAGACTGTAAATGAGCCTCATATTTATAGAGGGGAAATGAGGAATGAGATCCGGAACCTTAGAAATGAGGCGTCATGGTAAGGAAAAGCACCGCGTCATGGCACTAAGTGCCGTGGCACGATATCAGGTACCGTGGCACGGTACTCGTGACGTGGCGCAATGGTAAATTTTATCATTTTTGAAGAAGAAAACACATGAAAAAGATAAAATCGGGCGAAAACGGTGTCGTGGCACGACAATGCGTACCATGGCACGATACTTCTGCCATGGCGCGGCACTCCTGTTTTCTGGAAATTTCTTGAAATTCATTTTTTTTTTCTTATTTAAACAACACACTTGATATAAATTAGGCGCTGTTTCTATTATTTCGGACTCATTTTCAGGTTTAAAGTTTTGTGATTTTATTAATTGGGCTCAATTAATAATTAATAATTAAAAAGGGTTTGGGCTAGAAATGATGTTTGGACGAGGTTTGAATAAATGTTTGGACTGAAATATGAACTGATTTATGAATTGTATTGGATTGAACATAAATTTTATGCAATCCTAAGATTGAATACTCAACCCGACCAATAATGGCGGTGAAAAGTTGTTCATCATCAGGTTTGTTTTGGGAAGACATTTTTAGGTGTCTACAGAAGCCCCCTTTTTTACTGTATTTGTAGAAACGTCAGTTTTGAAAACGATAGTTAAAGTAGTCGATAGGGACGGAGAATGATTTAAGACGTTCTGTGATCCTAAATCACTCGTTATACGCCAATACCTGTAGAAAAACGTTAGTTCCACAGATAAAAGTGTAAAGGGATAAAATGTGCATCTGGCACCAGTACGTCAGTACCAAATACGTTTGGTAGCTTTCTACGCCTCAAGAAATCTATCGGATGTTGAATGACAGTTTTCCACGCCAGGGATCCTATCGTGAACCACTGCGCCTTGAGCGATTCACTAAATGAAGAAGGATGAAAAGTCTCCGTGCCTCGGGAAGTATGTCGTAGACTCCTACGCCTAGAGCAGTCTATTGAATGATGATCTTCCGCGCCTCGAAAAGAATGATAATTGATAGTATTCCGCGCCTTGGGAATCTTATCGTGAACTCCTACGCGTCGAGTAGCTCACAAATGAAATTCCACGCCTCAGGAATTACACTAAGAAAAATGTGTCAGCGCCTCGGGACACAATTGCAAACCTCTGCGCCTCGAGAAGTATGCAACAGTCGACCATTTTCCGTGGCTCAAGAAAACTTGTTCGATGATGAAAACTTAGTCTCTACGCCTCGATAAATTTGCAATGTGAACGTATGAATAGTAATCGTCTGCGCCTCGGGATGATCGCTAAGTCTTGCTATGTACGTTCGATTGTCCCCAAACAATATGAACGTTGATTGTCCCCGAACAGAGGCTAAAGATATGATTTGTTCGATTGTCCCCGAATAGAGACTGGAAATATGATTTGTTCGACTGTCCCCGAACAGAGGTTGTAGTCATTGAAAATATTTTGCCGATGCTGAAACCTTCAAATCGAATATATTTGACTGTATAGGTGCCTTAAAACGATGAAGATATGGTCTTGACATTTTCTAAGGGCCAAATGGTAATTTTTGATGCCATTAAAATATTAGTTGGAATTTCCCGCGAGTTTTCGGTGAAGAAAATAACTGACAAATTCTACGGAAATTATTCAAACTTGTCAAAAAGCTTACAAAATATTCATTGCGCATATTCCTGAGAATTAGAGCACACGCAAGGGTACCACGCCACGAGACTTGGTGTCGTGGGATGGTACCCGTTGTCGTGTCACGGTATTCGTATCTTTTGTTTTAAATTCGAGGGAAGCCCGACTTTCACCTCACTTCATTTCTTTTTGCTGCTCTCCTTATTCGCCACTACTGCTGCCATTTTTGCTCGGGTCTTGCTCACATCTTCATCAAATCACCCCATTTTCTTCACATTTTCGCATCAATACATAATCAATGCAAGTTTTCTTGCCTTTTTTCTGATTTTTTAAATGATGGTGTTTTTTGTGCGAAAAACCCTACACAAATTAAATTGGGGGTTTTTTTATTTTGATGATTTTTGTTGAAATTCTTGTGTATGAATTTGCTTGTATATTGCTTTGTGAGCAAATTGAGACCAAGTTTGCTTGATTTGGTGTAGAAAGGAATAAATCCCAATGTATTGGTACTACTTGTGCGTAAACACCATTGATGTTGTTCTTCATGTTTCTCTTGTTGTTTTGCACTTGAAATGGTAATGTAACTGTTGTAGATCATGTAGAAAATACTTTGATATGCAGAAAACGGTGCCGTGGCATGGCAGGTACTGTGCCACGGTACTCAGTACCGTGGTGTGATATTTCTACCTTAGCGAGGCACTCAGTTTTCTAGAAACTTCTTTAAAATTCATTTTTATCTTATTTAAACAAAACACGTGATAAATTAGGAGCCGTTTCTATTATCCTGGACTAATTTTCAAGTTCAGAGTTTTGTGATTTTATTAATTGGGCTAAATTAATAATTAATGAAATGGATTAAAAATGGTTTGGGCAAGAAATGATGTTTGGACAAGGTTTAAATAAATGTTTAGAATGAAATATGAACTAATTTATGAACTGTACTAAGTTAAGTACCGTGCCATGCACGATTATAATTAAATTTTACAACAATAAATTATAAATAATGGTGTTAATTCAACAATAATTTATCTAAAAAAAATTATATGTAACAAAATAACTTTGATTTTTGTTTATACCAATACCAAATACGTAGAGGTTATTGAATTGGATTGTATAAAAAAATATAATAATAGAAATTTAGAAGCCATAAGGTTTTATATAAGAAAATTAAAATACTAGCTTAAGTTAGTTTCCATATACGAACTCATATACATTTATCCTTAAATCGTTGACACACTTTGACCGGCATAATATAAAAATTTAGTTAATTTTATTTTACTTTAGAATAATTAGTATTCCGTAATAAATTTTTAAATATATTTTTAGTGAGTAGTAGGGGTTTTTATTTTTTAAATAATCACATTACTATTTAGAGTAACTAGATTAAATTTTCCAATATATGTTATGTATACTATAACAAAATGATTTTGTTCTTATAAACGTTATGTTTCTTTTTTAATTAAAATAAATTTTATTGTCAAATGATAAAAGTTGGAGAAAAAAATTGATATTGATAATATTATAATAATCTTGGAAACTAATATATTGCAATACCTTATTTTTAATCTATGTTAGTATTTTTGTAACTAAAAATTTTCTAATATATAAAATATATGTAAACAAAATGAGTATAAGCATGAGAGCCCTCTAAACCACCTCAAAGAGTTCGAGAAATATTGCAACATGATCAAGGTGAATAGAGTCTCACAAAAATTCATTCGCTTAAAGCTCTTTCCCTTCTTACTCATAGGGAGGGGTTTGGAATGGTTGGATAAGGAGGTGAAGCCAAATTCATTGAGAACATGGGATGAGGTCAATAAGGAGTTCTTGTCTAGGTTCTACTCCCGAAAGAAGACGACGGAAGCTAGAGCTCTTATTCAAGATTTCAAGCGAAAACCTAGTGAAAGTCTCTACGAAGCTTGGAAGAGGTACAAGGAGTACCAAAGAGAGTGCCCACATCATGGGATCCCAACTTATCAAATAATTCAAATTTTCTATGGAGGCTTGAGTCTCCAAGGCAAGTCATGCCAAGTTGCGGGTGCCGGAGGCCCCATAATGAATCGAACGGAAGAAGAAGTGGTCGATATCATTAAAGACGTGGTGAGAAACTATATGGATTGGCAAGATGGTGAGAGAGAGTCAACAAGTAAGAGTAGCTCCACGATTTATTCTGTTGATCATCTAAACACCATCAACAATTATTTTTCATCACAAATCTCAAATCTAGGAAAAGAGATTACTTCCATTAAAGCCATGTTGGAGAGTGCTTCTTCACAAGCACCTATTCTTCCCTCCCAAATTCAGGGGAGAGGTACATCTTCTAACCTTACTCCTCCTTCCTCTTCTAATAATATGCCTGGTGGATGCTTGTTTTGTGATGTGTGTGGGTCTTATGACCATGATTCTTCTTCTTGTCTTAGTGCTTTCAATGATGCATGCAATGATTTTGATGGTTATGAAAATGAACAAGTGAACTTTGTGCCTAATGACCATGGACCTTGTTTTGATAATCAACGCAATCATGGGAAAAAGAATTACCAAAACCAAGGTGGTAATTTTGATAATAACCAAGGTGGAGGTTATAGAAACCAAGGAAATCAAGGTTTCTGAGGTAACTATAACAACCAACATGGTTATGGTAATCAAAACTATCACAACCAAGGGTATGGGAACCACAACCAAGGTTATGGGAACCAAAAGCAAGGTAGGGGTAATTGGAACAATCAAGGAAGGGGCAACTTCCAAAACAACTCACAAAGTGGCCTTCCTCCCGGGTTCGTTCCAAAGACTCATGCTCAAAATGATAATTCCATTGCACCAAATTCACCATCTTGGTCTACCTTGGAAAAAGTTGTTGAGAACCAAACCAAGTTGCTTACTACATACATAGGTGTAAGTGACAACAAATTCAACGAGATGATGACCAACAACAAAATGCTTGAGAACCAAATCACCCAACTAGCCAATGCTTTGAAAGACTATGCTAGTCCTTCTTCTCTACCTTCACAAGGTCTTGACCCCAAAAAAGCGATCTATTGTATCACCATTAGAAGTGGCAAGGTCCTAGAGGAGAGTGTTTCTAAGAGGAGTCAAGAGAAAAAGAGGGTGAGTGATTCATTTGATGATGAGCATGATAAGTCTAGCAAGAAGAGCGAGAGTTCTAATGATAAGGCTAAGGAGAAAGAGAGAGTGCAAGATGAGGTTATCAAACCCAAACTTCCTTAACCCTAAAAATTCTTGAGACATAAAATGGATGAGCAATTTGGGAAATTTATTAATATGCTTAAGGAGATTCATCTTTCTATTCCTTTCATCGACGCTTTGACACAAATGCCAAACAATTCCAAGTTCCTTAAGGACTTTTTGAGTGGCAAAAGAGAATGCAACATGGTTGACTTGGTGATTGTTGGGGAACGTTGTAGTGCTTTTATCCACAATGACCTACCCCCAAAGATGAAAGATCTGGGAAACTTTTCTATCCCTTGCAATATCAATGGAAAATTTTTCGAAAATGCTCTTTGTGATCTAGGTGCTAGTGTTAGCATCATGTCATACTCCGTCTTCAAGAAGCTTAAGCTAGGTGAGCTACTTCCTACCACCATGACCCTTCAATTAGCCGGTCATTCCATTAAGTTCCCTAAGGGTAGGATTAAGGATGTTCCCCTCAAGATAGGTGAGTTTACAATTCCCGTCGATTCCATTGTGCTTGTGATTGCGGAAGATGACAATATACCCATCATCTTAGGGAGACCATTCTTAGCCACTTCGGGAGCTTTGATTGATGTTAAAGGTGGCACTATAACTTTGTGTGTTAGTTATGATAAGGTTAGTTTCAAGCTCAAGTCAATGCATGAGTCTTTATCTTACGTACAAGGAATCATGTGTATTAATTCACTTCTTTCAAATGACAATGCTTGCATGTTTGTGTCCTCTACTAATGACATTCTTGTAGCTTGTGATGATGCTCTTATAAGTATTGATAGCAAGATGGTTAGTGAAGATTCCAAGAAGCTCTCAAGGCTTAAGGATGAGGATGAGTTTGAAATGCCTTCATGGTTTGAACTTTCTTTGAAGGATGATGAGAATGGCTTTTCAAGTGTAGATGGTGTAGAAATTCTAGCTCCTAAGAAGAAGAAATCGAGAAAGAGAAAGTGAATTTCAATGAAGAAGAAGAAATTGAAGATCAATGTCTTTGGTTCGGTTCAAGCGTTTCCCCATGATGAGTCTTGTGATATGATTGTGCCTATGCTTGGCAATGATTTTGTTATCTCCACCACTTTGGACAAGGTGGTCTTCTTTGACCCTCCGTGATTTGGAGGAAGGGTCAAGCTAGGGACCTTAACTAGCGCTTTCTGGGAGGCAACCCGGACCTCTAACTTTTATCTTTTCATTTTTCTTTAACTCTATTTTCTCTTTTCTTTACTTGATTTCATTTTGAAGTTACTAACACGTGTTTTGTGTATAGTTTGTTTTGTTTTCTTTTTCTAATCTTGTCTTGTAGATCAAGCTTAGTTTTCTTGGAGCTACATAGAGGTGTAAGCTTCCTTTTGCTTCTTTTCTTTTCTTAGCTTAGATCGCTTGGTGAGATCTTTCTATTTTCCTTTGTTTTACTTTCTTTTTTGCATAGTATAGGTTTAGATTAGGACGAGTTCAATGGTTCGAGGATGTTTGCTTTCAACACCTTGAGAGTGTTTGGGGCCATTGGCGATGTTGTCGAATGGCCATTGTTTGTCGATTGGGACCTATATGATTTGCATGCACCATTGAACTTTTCTTCTCTCTTCCTTTTCTTATCTTTTATTTTCTTTCTTTATTTTTGGTTAAACTTGAAAATTCCAAAAAGATTTTTGTTTGAGGCAAAGTTTTTCATTTCTTGTTGTGTTTGCTTTTGTTTTGGACATAATACCATTTGGACTTGTATATTTGGATGTTTGCCTTCCTAAATGTTAACGGTGTGCACGGTTTGAGAGTATGCTCGGTTGATTCTAGGATAGAGTATGCTAAGGTAGTGTGTTTAGAACTTTTGGGACCTTGAAGCCCTAGTCTACTTGTTGTGGTAGGAAGGTGTTGCTTCTTATAGTAGATTTGAAGCTAATAGTGAGTATGTGAGGTCTTTTCTTCTAGCCTTCTACCTACTTTGCATGTGCGAAACATGGATCCTTAGCTGTCGCTTACTTTATCTAGAACTTGACTTTTATCTCCTCAGATCGCGGCCGAACCATTAGGGAAGGACAAAGGCATTTTTCGGGGTGGTTATTTTCTTTTCTAGGTTTAGTTCTTATATTTATGGTTTTGGGTTCAAATTTGCCTCTTTGCTAACCATTTGAGCCTTTTACCTCGTTTTCTAGCCATATCTCTAGCTCTCTAACATTTTGTTTCATTTTTGTTTCCAAGCTTGGTTTTTTGTGAATGAAGCATGAGGTCATTAGTTGATTAGTGATTTATGGAGTTTAAATATGGTTTTTGGTTCTCTTGCTAAGAAAGCATGTGTTGTGTATAGTATGTGGAATAAAGGCAAATGCAAGCTGAAAAAGTCGTCCATAGTCAAAAGAGGCGAAGACAAAGCAATAATGTGAAAAAAAAAAAGAAGAAGAAGAAACAAAGTAATGCAATTGCTAATGCTTTGAAAAAAAAAATGAAAAGCACAAAAATATTTTGATGTAGGTGTGATCTCCCTAGTTTAGAGCATTGAGGACAATGCTCCATTTATGCTTGGGGGAAGCGTGTTTATACTTTTTGCATATAGTTTTGTGATATTGCTTTGAATAAGCTTGGGGGTGTTGTTATTTTTGTTTGAATTTTGGTGATAACTTGATTATGGGACTAAGAATTGGCCATTCTTTTGCTTCACAATCAGGTACACCACCAAATTTCAAATTTTAGCCTACCTTTACCCTTTTTGCCCATACGTTACAACCCTTTAAAGACCTTTTGACCCTTATGGTTGAGTCATAAGTCGGTGGAGGGAGATAGGAGTCCAGCCTATTGAGCGGGTTTGCATAGTCAAGATGTTGAGTAGCCCTAAAATCTCTTCTTTTCCGATTCCTTCGAGGAATCATTGAGAGGCTCGCTAGAGGTGGATTTGAAACTAGTAGGGAGAACTCGGTAAGATTGTATGGGATGAAGGTGAATTGTGTCTTATAAGTTCTCTATGCTTAGCATATTTTATGTTTCAATCAACCTTGGATATCTTGAAACGTGCACTCCCTTACTTGTTTAGAAAGATATGCATCCATTTGTGCTTGAACATTTGCAAAAGTCAATTTCTTTAGCATGTGTTTTCTCTTTTTCTTGTTTTTCATTCTATTTTCATGCTTTGCCTCGTTTTGTTTTGAGAGTTATGGGTTAAGTTCCTTATAAAACCCTTACGAGAGCATCACTCGTCCTCTAGGGCGATCTAGGGGTTCAAAATGGCTTGTCACTAGCTAAAAGGTGACCGTGATTCCTACGTTAGTGAGTTAGTGTATATTCTCATTCCCTTTTCCCTCTTTTCTTTATTTGAATAAGCCCTTCATTTTCCTTACTTGCTTTTGTTTTGCTCAAGGACGAGCAAAAGTTTAGCTTGGGGGAATTTCATGAGTGACATTTATGGCACTCAAATGGGGATATTTTAGAATGTTTTTGCTTTTATAGCTTTCTTTCTATTTTTTCTCTTAGTTTTGACCTTTTATTCTCTAGTTTATCTCTTTCTTGCTTATCTCTCCTTTTCTCCTATTTTTGTAGATTTTATTGTGTTTTCTCCTTTATTTGTTCTTCTTTCTTTGTTTGTAGGTATAAGGTGCAGCCCTGATAAGTGACATTTATGTTACTTTTTAAAGTCCTTTTAACGTTGTTTTCTAGTTGTTTTTTCCAATAATTTCTCTCTTTTTAGTCTCTTCACTTATTTGCTTATTCTCGTCTTTTGTCTTTTAATTTGAGTGTTTTCATAGTTTTTGTTAATAATTAATCTTTTCTCTCGTTTTGCTAGTTTATTTATTTTCTAGTTATTAGTTTATTTATATAATTTTATTTATTTAATTTATTTACTTCTATTTTGCTTTCTTTTTATTTTAATTTTATTTCCAAATTCTCTCTTCGGTTTTCTTGGTGTGTATAGGTATATGTTCGAGTCAAGGCTCGTGTCCCCTGGTTCAAGTTATGCTCTTGCAAAAGCCATAAAGCAACACCAATCCACTGCCTTGCTGTACCTTATCCTACACCCCACATTTAACCAAAACTACACCACACAATTCCAGAAGCATCACCCTCACCTCCCCTGTTCCACCAACATCTCCATCTCCCTGCCTCCACCACGCATTACAGTCCACACCTGCCACCATCTCCGCCTCACAACAGTGCTACATCACCAAACCACCCAATAGTCGCATAGACGCCACCACCGTTGCACCTCTCACCAAACATAAACCCAAGCAGTAGCGATTTCACAACCACAAACCGCAACTCCCAAGCAGCACCCACTAATCCAACCCACTTGAATTGCAGCCGGAATCCCGAAATCACCAGCAGGCGCGCAACCCATAACAACCACCGTCAGCCGCCAAAACCGCCATCGGAAATCTCCAAAGCAGAGCAGCCCGCAAGAAGCTTCAATTTAGCCCGATTTCAATTGAAATACAGAGCGGGCGCTTCGATTCCTTCAAGCGGTCGCTCCAATTTTGGTTCAATTTCACAGCGATCGCTCTGAAATCTCGAGCGACCACTCTATCGTGGGTTTATTTTTCTTAATCTCATGTGATTGAGGTGATTGTAGAGATCGAACAGCTGCGATTTGATGATGAATTTGAGCGGCTACGATTGAGCAACGAAGGAAATCAGTGGCTTTGATTTGCGATGATGTTGGAGCTGATGGAGAAGAGAGATTTGACGAAGAGGAAGAGACAATAGGGGGTCTGATGGATTTTGGGTTTTATTTTCCTTTTTAATTTTATTTTATTTTATTTATTTCTTTTTTCTATTTCCTTTTCTTTTCATTTCCTTTTCTTTTATTTATTTTTCTTTTCTCTTTTTAACCTTGTAATATAACCCATTTTTTGGGGTTTAATACTCTATCAACTATTTTTAGCCCTAATTAGAGAATTAGATTAGGATTTAGAGAGAAGATTAGTTTGGATTTAGAGAGAGAAAGTGTGGGTTTTGCTTTAATTCCTCCATTGTTGAACTTCAAGTTATTTCAATTCAAACTTTTAATTAGTAATTTCTTTCCTTTATCTCTCTTTATTTTGTTTATTACTTTCTATATTTATTGTTATCTTAGTTTATGGTTACTTTTGTTGCTTTGTTTTGTTCATCCTTGTTTTTGAATGATGTTTAGATTTATAGTGGCAGTTGTTTATTCTAGCTTTATTTCAATGGTTTTTCTTCCTTCTTTAGGGTAGATTTCTAGCTAGGGGAAGGGGGTGAAGAACATGGATTAATGTTAACTAGATGATGATGGATGATTATTATTATGCCTTAAATTGATGATTTGTGCTATTAATTACTTGGGATTATTGAGTGCACCTCTAATTCCCTAATTTGATTTGTTGCCTATTTTGGATGCACGAGAGTGATTTAATTTAGGTGATAGATCTCGATTATCGATTTGCTTGAACAATTGCATGGGAATGTAATGTTTAGGTGGAATTTTATATTCTTAGGCTTGTTAATCTTGATTTCCATCATTATTTTGATGTGTTGGCCATGTTTGGAACCCCCGTACCTCCTAGCGCTTGTTTTTATTGTGTGAAACCCTTGTTAGTTGTATTTATTAGTTATTTTTAGTGTTTAAATCTCAAAAGTACCAAAAATATATACCTCTTGGCTCTTGTGTTCGTGAATTTTATGATTGATTTGCTTCGCTTCCCCGTTGAAATATGACCCTAACTTCCAACTATATTCACTTATTTTGGTAGTTAGAATTAATTTGATAGGAGGACTTTTAACGACGATTTCTAAGCCTATCAAATTTTTGCGCCGTTGCTGGGGACGCGGCTTAGCTTGTTTATCATTTGTTTCGTGTTTGCTAGAGTCATCTTTAATTGCTTTCTTTTTTTGGTTTTGTTTTCCTCCTACTTGTCATTGCTAATAGTGCGCTTAGCTTTGTTGTGTTCAAAGAAAGATATGGCAGAGCAAGAGGATGACCTTTTTTTTCAGGAGTTTGGAAATCCGGAAAACTATGAGCTCACAAGTGGTATATTTCTCCTGACCATCGAGTAATTTCACAATCCATCCTAAATATGTTAGGGTGGTGCAAATTGAGCAATTTTCCAGAGGTGCCAGTGAGGACCCCATTGAGCATTTAGACCGATTCCTTGAGTTGTGTGCAATGATACAAACAAATGAAGTGAGCCAAGAATACATTCTTTTGCATCTCTTTCGGCAATCTCTCACCGGAAGAGCAAAGAAATGGCTCAAGCATTTGAAGCCTAACTCTCTCACTACATGGAAGCTAAGGAAGTTGCAAGGGCCTTTCTCAATGGGTTCATTTCCGATGAGCAAATCGCAAAGATGAGGAGGAAAATAGCTTCATTTGAGCTAGATCCGGATGAAACTCTGGGGGAAGTATGGGAAATGTTTAAGGATTGGATTAGAGCATGCCCTCATCATGAATTCAACCAAAGCTTTCTCATGAGATTCTTCTATGATGGCTTAGAGCCAATGTTAAGAGCAATCTAGATGCGGGGGCCGGAGTCCAATTGATTAAGATCCCTCAAAGCCAAGTTGAAGCTACAATTGAAGAACTTGATAGTAGCTATTCTTGGGGTGGTCAAAGAAGGTCCCAAGGGAAGAAAGGAGACCTTAATGAGTTAGAGAAAGTCGGCCAACTTCAACACTTAGTTGAGCTCTTAAATAAGGGTCTTTCCAAGTTGAACTCAAGTGTTGGTTTGGGTTCAAAACCTTCACAAGTCATTAATTTCTCATGTGCGCTTTGTGGTCGCATGGACCATGATGCATCCTATTGTGGAGAGATGAATCCCAAGCATGTTGCGGCTATGACTTTGAGGGAAGATGGGTTTGTAATTGATCCGGATATTGAGAACTTCGAGAGTTTGTTAAATCTTTACAAGGAAAACCTAAACTTGAACATTAACTCATTAGAAGCTACAAATTGGCGGTTCTTGGACGGTTCAAGCAAAGGAACTGGGTGTCTAGTACAAGCTCAAGTTCCGGATCACTCTACTTACTCTACTTAGTGGTTTTTAATTAGTTTTTGCTTGCAAGTTTTTACCTTTCACTTGAAATGGTTTTTCTTGGTTTAAGCACTTAGGATTAATTTTATTTATTCTAGGAATTATAGACTAAGTAGAATTAGTTTCCTAATCTAAGTAGAATTGGAACTAGTTTCCTAATCTAAGTAAAATTAGTTTTCCTATTCTATTTGGGTTACTTAGGGCTAAAGGCTAGGGACTTGTCCTAGTCCTATTAGACTTAGAATTAGTTAGTTTTTAGTCTATAAATAGTGGTAATTTCATGACTTTTAAATATAGAATTTTTAGATTAATAAATCAAAGTATTTGTTTGTTTTACAATCAAAACATTCGTTTCTTAAAGCTGGTGCTTTGGAGGTACGTTCTTTTCATGGTTTAGCTTCTTTTTATAGAAGATTTGTGAAAAACTTTTCTAGTATTGTTGCACCTATGACTGAATGTTTGAAGAAAGAAAGAGTTAAATTTGAGTGGAGTAAAGAGGCGCAACATGCCTTTGATTTAATCAAGAAGAAATTGTGTGAAGCTCCTATTTTAGATCTACCTGACTTTGCTAGTCCATTTGAGGTGGAAACTGATGCAAGTGGAGTAGGAATTGGTGCGGTTCTAATTCACAGGAAGAGACCTATTTCTTACTTTAGTAAAAAATTGAATGGTGCTCGATCGAATTACTCTACTTATAACAAGGAATTCTATGCAATTGTCCGGGCTTTAGATCATCGGAGTTATTTTTTGCGTCCTAATCATTTTTTGCTTCATTCGAATCATGAGTCTTTAAAGTACATACATGGATAACAAAAATTGAATCCGAGATATGCTAAGTGGGTGGAATTTCTACAATCATTTAATTTCTCTTCTAAGTACAAAGAGGGGAAGGCTAATATTGTTGCAGATGCATTGTCAAGAATGTATTCTTTACTTGGTGTTTTGAATTTTCGATTACTTGGTTTTGATTTGATCAAAGAGTATTATGCAAGTGATGAAGATTTTTCACCTATACTTGAGAATTGTGCAAAGGGGGCCATATATTCCTATGTGGCTCAAGATGGTTTCCTTTTCAAGGGGAATCGATTGTGTGTTCCCAAGTGTTTTATTCGTGAGTTGATTGTGAGAGAAGCTTGTGGTGGAGGAATTGCAAGGCATTTTGGTATCAATAAAACTCTTAGTATTCTACAAGAGCATTTTTATTGGCCTAAGATGCAAGGGGATATTTAATCTGTGATTGCAAGGTGTGCTTCATGTCAAAAGGCAAAGAGTGTGTTCCATCAAGGTCTTTACACTCCTTTACCTGTTCCTGATTTTCCTTGGGAGGATGTCTCCATGGATTTTATAGTTGGATTGCCTCGAACTCAAAGGGGTAAAGATGCTATCATGGTGGTAGTTGATAGATTCTCTAAAATGGCTCATTTTATTGCTTGTCACAAAACTGAAGATGCATTGCATATAACTGATCTTTATTTTAGAGATATTGTTCGGTTGCATGGTATGCCTAAAACAATTGTGAGTGATAGGTGTTTCGGGGTTTTCTGATGTCCTGCGGGAGAGTTACAACACCGAGACTGGAACCGGACGCCTGTACCTGCAAAAGAACGAAGACTCCTTGTGGTAGGAGCTCCGCCTCCAACGGTTAAGTTAGTAACTGTTTAAGGAGTAATTAATGCGGAAAGTAAGGAGTTTTGGGTCTCTCTAGGTGAGAGTGTTTAATGTATAATCCGTGTTATTTTTCCGTTCTTCCCCCTCTTAATGAGGATTAAGAGGGGTATTTATAACCTTGGGAAGCGTGCCAAGCTCTAGGTTTAGGGTAAACCTGGGGCTGACTGGGCCTCTAAACATGATTGGGCCTTGTTGGCCAGTTTTCCCATTTGGCATGGGTGGACACGTGGTGTGTCTCAATTGGTCCGTAGTGGACGAATCTGGGACTGACACGTGGCAGGCTCCTATTGGCCTACGTGAAGGACACGTGGCAGAACCTGGTTGGTCCACTTGTCAGACGGTGATTGGTGGATAAAAATCCCCTAATCATTTGCCCCTCACAGGCGGCACGTGACTGGTCACGTGTCACCTGTGACAGGTGTCGCATGGTGACAGGCGACGGCCTGCGAAAGGTGTCGCCCTGCAATTGGCCGAGAGATATTTCCCGCCCAAATTTTGAATTTGGAAGTGACCCTTCGCCTTCTCACTTTGCCTATATAAGGGAGTGCTGACTTCGGTCATTTTCACATTTGAGAACCTTTGCGAGAGAACATTCGGACCCCTGAACTTGCTCTGACACTTTGGACTTTGTTGCCTACCGCCTGCTCTGACAAACCGTTTACAAAGGACTTCAGAATTTCATCAACCGTCACTCGTTCAGGTAACCATTGGTTCTCTTACTCTTAACTTTTTCCTTTTATTTTTATTTTTTGAAATGGCCCCATGGAAGCACACGACACGGCCTAAGTTAGTGATCAGCCGGTCACCGGGGACGGCTGAATCTAGGACTAGGAGTGCCGCCTGCCCTTTTCTGGACCCATCTTTGCCCTTTATACAAAGTCCGACTGTATCTGTGTCTATGCAGAACGTGATGGCCAGAACAAAAAAGACTGCTAGGATCTCAAATTCGGACGGCTCCTCTCAAAGGGTGCCAATAAGTAAAACATCTGACCAGGCGCCAGATGTAAAAGTGAAACAAGGCGGCTGCCAAGCCGACAGTTCTGAGGGAGGGATCAAGGTGGTCCCTTCCCATTTCACAGTGGATATGTCAAACTATTCTCCTGCTCCTTCTAAGGGAGAGGAGGCGGGCCCCTCTGGGAGAGGGGAGGAGTCGTCCTCTTCTGACTCGTCTGAGGACGAGTCTGAGTCTAGCTCTTCTGGCCAATCTTCTCCAGGCTCAGAAGAAAGAAACAGCCGCCTACAAGAGGCGAGGAGTTCTCATGCAGTTGAGAAGGGGGATAATTGGGCGGAGCCGTCCGCTTCTTATCGAGAGGAGAACACCCCTTACTACTGCACGGTACCCCGGGGCCGGATCACGGCCATGCAAGACAAAGTGGAGAGCTTTATCGCTAACCACCAAATGGGCCCCGGATTTTTACTGTTCGTGCCGGATCCAGAAGACACAGTCGTCTGGCCGGCTGGTACCAGCTATGATGACGGCTGCTTTGGCTGCTATGTAGCGGCCATCAAAGCTGGACTGCGCTTCCCATTACATCCGGCTGTTAAGCGGATTTTGGATGGGTATGATTTGGGGTTATGGCAGTTAGCCCCCAACTCTTGGGTAAACGTACTCGGCTATGTGGCCGGGTGCGAAATGTACGGGGTGGAGCCAAGCTTTGAGGCTTTCGCCCACATGAACTATCTCAGCCGGACCCCTAAGTCGGGTGGTACCGGCTGGTATCTATTAACAAGCCATAGGGGCTACCTCATGACGAGAGGTAAGGCAAACAAATGGAAGGATTGGCGGAACACCTTCCTTATCATCGAGGGTTCAGACACGGAGCTGAACAAAGGGTTTAACAAGTGGAACAGGGATCCGCCTTTTCTTGCAGGCGGCCGTAGCTTGCCGCCTGTCCCCCCTAAGGCTAAAAGGGAGATCCTAGACAAAGGACTCTTCAAAGTAGAGACTAGGGTGAACTCTACTTCAGGGGTACGAGAGCAAGTACCCCTTAACTGCGTCCCGAGCTTCAAGTGGCTCAATGACGAGTACTTTTTGGCCGCCTGTGGCCTCAGCAGTCGGTGCTCTAGAGGTAGCCGGCCTGACGAATACTCTGTTTTTTCACGCTTTGTTTACTTGGTATTTTTACTAACTTTGCTGTTTATTTTTTTTGCAGCTGACGCCATGAGTAAAATAACAGCATCCAAGACTGCGGCGGCCATGTTGCGGGCCTCTCTCATGCAACAGTCTTGTACCGACTCCCCCAACAAGGGGGCACCCTTGGTAGGCTTTGAAACTTCCTCTTTTTTTTTTTTTTTTTTTTTTTTTTTCAGTCGGGCACTCCAAGAGCTTCTTCCTCGCAACAGCCGGACCCCAAGGCCCGGAGAACGACTGTTGCAAGCTCTCCTGGGTCTTCCAGGAAAACAGTGGCGGCTGAGAAGCAGCCGGCCACTTCTTCTAAAACTCCGGCGGGGCCGCCTAAAAGTATGGACAATTTCCTTGTAAAAATTTTTACACCTGTTTCCTTCAAGAATAGGTCTAACTTGCTTTATTACGCTCGATGCAGCCGGCCCTCAGGAGCCTGACTTGGTGGAGGTAGCCAAGTCCATGATAAAAGCAGTTCCTCCATCTGAAAGGGAGGCGGTCAGGGGTGTCGGCACCCTTGACCTTGATGGGATTGCAGGGGTCCTTGCTGAGGTATACTTAGCGTTTTTTGAGTATTTTTATTCCAGGACGCCTGTTACCTTTTTGATTGGAAACTGACGCATGTTTTCTCTTTACTTAGGCCCTGCTCCGAGTGAACGGCCTTCGCAAGCCGCTTGATCGGAAGAATAAAGAGGTAAAGGCTGCAAAAGCTATGGCCGCCTCTAACTGTGATAAGGCAATGTTTCAAATTGCCCAAAATGAAGTTCTGACCATTGATATTCTTTATTATCAGGCGCAGGCTGCCGCCGCTATCCGGGCCCAGTTAGAGGCGGCCCAGAAGAGGAACAGCGAGCTGGAGGCGACCGTCTCCAACCTCAAGGCCGAGCTTAAACCTCTTCGCCAAAAAATGCTCTCATACGAAGTCATGGAGAAATCCTTGGCTAGCGTAAAGGAACACCTGGTGACCCAGGAGAAGAGTCTCACTAAAGAGCTCTCGGAGAAGGCTGAGCAAGAGAAGAGAGAGCTCGTCCGAGAGATGATGGAAGACTCTTCCCAGATCCAGCGTATGACCTGGAGCCGCCTCTTCCCCAATGCCGACTTTGCCTCGTGGGAGAAAACGTACCGCCAGTGCTCTGAAACATATAATCAAGAGATCCTGGCGGCTGCTGAGGACGAGGCGTTTGAGGAGGCCTTGGAGGCGGAGGAGCAGGCGGTAGTGGCGCTTGTGCCACTTGGGGGCAAGGCATCAAAGAAGGATGCAGCGGAGGCCGAGTCTAGCAAGAAGAATGCTGACCAGGCGGACGCTGCTAATGTTTAGGATTTGCCCCCTTCATAAGCTTTTGTCTTCTTTCACGGCCTGCGTGCCGTTTGATTGTATTTACCCGGCCAGGGGGCCGGGGTTCTGAATATCTTCATGAAATTTTATGTTTCTTGAAATTTGTCTAAGTGTTGAATATTTGATATTGAATTGTACACTATATCGACTGTTTTGCATGGCCGATTGTAGACAGGTACGAATGGTCCGCCTATGCCCCTGGACGACTGGTTGTCTGTTTCCAAGCTGTGCGATCAGTCGGCCATTTATTCAATTGGTATTCGACCCGTTTAAAATACTGGATAACCTTTAGGCAGGCGGTCCGTTATTTGTAAAATTAACTAAGTAAAAAAGAGTTTTCTTACTTGTATTTTGTAGGCTAGACTTTAGGCAGTCTATGACTGGATTACCTTTAGGCAGGCGGTCCTGTCATTTGTAAAATTTACTAAGTAAGAAAGGGTATTCTTACTTGTGTTTTTTGAGCTAAAGGCAGTCTAGGACGACTGTTTCCTATCATAAATACTTAAAATTTTTAGGGGATGACCAAGTAACTATGACTGTTACCTAGTCGCCGATTGATTGAGTAGTAGGGGTATCAAGCGGTGGGTACCAGTTCCCCTTTATTTGCCAATGTTTGTTGGCTAAAACTAGTAGGAATAGTAGTTTGAATGCCCTTGTTTTCCAAAAAACAGGTGGTCTATTCAAACTTTTTAGGTTCCATGCCAAGTTTTGGGAGAGTGACTATGAGTTAAGTTGGTGTTACTCAGTCGTCCTCATTCTAGATTGAGTAGTAGAGGTGCCAGGCGGCGGAGGCCGGCTGGACCCCTTGATTCGCCAATGTGTGTTGGCTATTAACTCAAAAGGTACCCCCTGCATTTATCCCAAGTAATACAGGTGGTAATCCGACTCAGATGTCAACTGTTACCACTAGTTTGGTTAGTGATAGAAGTTATCCTTGTCTCAAAAACGGCTACGTGGTTGCCCTTGGGGACAGTCGTATAGGTGCCGTGTGATTAGTTTATAGAACAATGTTCCACCAAAAAGGGAGCTGCTCTCTGCGACGAATTTCATCCGGATGGATGCCGCCGGACGCCTGGTATAATGTTGGGACAGGTCGAATTGAATTTTTATATTTTGATCAGTTGGCTTGACGCCTGGTCTGATCATGTTTTTTTGATAGTTCTTGGTGAACTATCTATTATGTGAGGGTAGCCGGTCAAGCGGCGTTCCCCTCTTAATTTAAACATAGAGAGTGGCCGACTGTTTGTCAATTGGCATGCCCCTTAAATAAATACAAACATGGAGAGTAGCCGACTATTGGTCAGTTGGCATGCCCCTCTTAATACAGAATTGAATAGTAAAGATGCAAGCTTTATTCAAGTAATCCTTGACTTTACACTTTTCAAAAGAAATATTTCTTAAGGTTATCTATGTTCCAGGTTCGAGGTAACGGCTGGCCGTCTGGTGTTTCCAGACGGTAGGTACCGTCTCTAACCTCTTCATATATTCGGTAGGGGCCTTCCCAGTTGGGAGTTAGCTTGCCAGACTCGTTAGCCCTACCAACAGCTTCCATTTTTCTAAGTACAAAGTCCCCCACTTTGAGTGGACGCCTGTGCACTTTTTTGTTGTACGATCGAGTCATTCTCAGGCGGTAAATCTCATGGCGTAAGACAGCATTGCCCCTCTTTTCAGGGAGTGAGTCTAATGCCAGACGCATGGCTTCCCAGTTTGCCTCTTCGTCATATAGCATTACTCGAAGAGTTGGCTCGTAGTGTTCTATTGGAAGAACAGCTTCCGCGCCATAAGTTAGAATGAATGGAGTTTCTCCAGTCGCCCCTTTTTCAGTCGTCCTAATGGCCCAGAGAACATGTGGTAGTTCATCCGCCCATAGGCCGCCTGCTCGTTCAATCTTTTTCTTCAGACCGTCTGAGATAATTTTATTAAAGGCTTCTACCTGGCCGTTTGCTTGTGGACGGCCGACAGATGCAAAGTAGTGTGCAATTCCTTGGTCACCCAACCAGCTTTTGAGAACAGGCGTCTCAAATTGGGGACCATTATCAAAAACCATAGACATGGGAACCCCGAACCGAGTGATGACATTCCTCCAAATGAACGAAATTACATCCTTCGTCTTGATTCCCTTCACAGCCTCCGCCTCTACCCATTTAGTGAAGTAGTCGACAGCAACAAGTATGTACCTTCTTCCGCCTGTAGCAGGCGTATATGGACCCAGAATATCCATGCCCCACTTAGCAAACGGTAGGGGGCTATGAGTGGTGGTGAGATCAGTAGCCGGACGGTGAATTAGTTTGCCAAACCTTTGACACTTATCACACTTTTTCACCATCTCCATAGCATCAGCTTCTATGGTAGGCCAGAAGTAGCCTTGGCGCCTTGCCCGTTGAGCAAGCGTCCTTCCGCCTATATGCGAAGCACAGAAACCAGAGTGAAGGTCATCTAGTATCTCTCGCCCTTTTTCTGGAGTAACACACTTTAAGAAGGGTTGAAGGTACCCTCTTTTGTGAAGTTCTCCCTTTATCATTTCAAAATTGGTGGCTCGTCTTTTCAGTACTGCCGCCTGTTGATGATCATCCGGCAGGGTACCGTTTGTCAGATATGCCCTAATTGGATCCATCCAGGTTGAGCTTCTGTCTAAGATTCCAATAGGGTCTCCCTCAATGCTTCTCTTTTCCACTACTTCCCAAAAAACGGTTCGAGGAGTATCACAGGAGGCGGATGATGCTAATTTTGAAAGCGCATCCGCTTGGTTATTTTCTGATCTCGGTACTTGGACCAGATGGAAATCCTCAAGGGAGCCGACTGCTTGACGGACCGCCTGTAAATACTTGATCATGGCCGGATGGGTCGCTTCGTATTCGCCATTGTACTGACTCACTATCAATTGTGAATCAGAACAGGCGTCTATTTTTCTTGCCCCTGCCGCCTTGCACATGCGGATTCCGGCTAGTAAAGCTTCATATTCTGCCTCATTGTTTGAAGCCTGAAAACTGAAACGTAAAGCATACTCGTACCTGTCGCCCTCCGGCGACTGACATATGACACCTGCTCCACAACCAGTTGAAGTGGAGCTTCCATCCACATATACCTTCCAGACTTGGTCTGGAACTTGCGAGTCAGGGGGACGAGTCATTTCAACAATAAAGTCAGCAAAGGCTTGCCCCTTCACTGCTTTTCTAGGCTCGAAGGTAACTTCGAGGCTCTGTATTTCTATGGCCCATTTGATCATTCGGCCCGACGAGTCCATGGTGGTCAGTGGCCGCTTGATCGGTTGATCTGTATACACGACGACTGCATGCGCTAAAAAGTAGGGCTTTAATTTTTTAACAGCCATGAAGAGTGCAAGACCAAACTTCTCCACCAAGGGATACCTTAACTCGGCATTTTTCAGCACATGGCTGACAAAGTAGACCGGGAGCTGACAGTCGTCTCTTTCAGCAAGCAGAACAGCGCTTAACGCATGATCAGAGACGGCCAGGTACATGTAGAGTACTTCTTTTGGCAAAGGGCTGATTAGCCTTGGCAAGGAATGCAAGTGAACTTTCAACTTTTGGAAGGCCGCCTCAGCATCCGGCCCCCATTCAAACCTTGCCTTTTTCTTAATTGCCTGGAAAAAGTATAGGCATTTGTCGCCTGATCGACTTAGGAATCTACCCAAGGCCGCCAGACAACCTGTTAGCTTCTGAACCTCTCAGACGGTGCGGGGCGACTGCATGTCGATGACCGCCTGCACCTTCTCAGGGTTCGCATCTATTCCTCTCTGAGTAATGAGAAATCCGAGAAATTTCCCAGACTCAACTCCAAAGACGCATTTCTTGGGATTAAGCATGACATGGTGCCGCCTGAGTGTGGCGAAAGTTTCTCGGAGGTCCGACAGATGATCTTTCTGAAGTTTAGATTTGACAATCATATCATCAATATATGCCTCAACATTTCTCCCAATCTGATCAAAGAACACAGTGTTTATCATTCGTTGGAAGGTGGACGGGGCATTCTTAAGACCAAACGGCATGACCGTGTAACAGTATAACCCTTGATCAGTGACGAAGGCCGTCTTCTCCTGATCTTTCTTCCATAAAGGGATTTGATGGAAACCCGAGTAGGCGTCCATAAAACTTATCAAAGCATGGCCGGCTGTTGAGTCGACCAGGTTGTCAATTTTAGGCAGAGGGTAACTGTCTTTTGGGCACGCTTTGTTTAAGTCTGTGTAGTCTACACACATTCGGCTTTTTAACAAGCACAACATTTGCAACCCAGTCTGGGAAGTAACATTGCCGAATGAATCCTGCATCAAGTAATTTTTTAACTTCGGCGGCAACCGCCTGACTTCTTTCTTCGCCATGGTTCCGCTTCTTCTGCCTTACCGGCTTCTTTTTTGGATCCACAGCTAGTTTATGTACCGCCAGCTCAGAACTAATGCCTGGCATTTCATGGACTTCGAATGCAAAGATGTCCTTGTATTCTCTCAAGAGATTGTGAAAGTCTTCACCCAGGACCCCTAGAGCAGTCGTCCCAACTTTAACTGTTTTGTCAGGACGTGAGACATCTAAGATCAGGTCCGTATGCTCACCAGCTGGCTGAGGGCGGAATTCATCCGACCGCTCCTCTGCCAATGATTGCTATTTTTTATCTTTTCTTGTGGCCCCCATCTGGGACGCCTTTCTTTTCTTGCCGCCTGCTTCTTGAACAGGCGCATTATCCTTGACATTGTCAAAGGCAGTTTTTCCTCCACTGGACCCAGCGGCCATAGCAGTGGGCTTGACATCCGAGAGATAGCACTCTCGGGCCATCCTCTGATCTCCCCTTAGGGAGCCGACTGTTCCATTATCCCTCTCAAACTTGAGCAACATAAGAGATGGGATTATTACAGCCTTGGAATTATTTAAGGTTGGTCGTCCCAGAATCATGTTGTAGGCCGAAAGTTCTTCTACCACCAGGAACCGGACTACCATGTGTCGTCCTTCCCCTTTTTCACCCAGGCGGATGGGTAGATCTACTCGTCCTACAGGGTGGACGACTCCCCCTCCAAACCCTACTAGAGGGTGGGAGGCCGGATGTATACAATCAGTCTTGTACTTCAGTTTGGAGAGGCATTTGCTACTGATAAGATCTGAGGAGCTTCCAGTATCTATGAGAATTCGGCCAACTCTTTGATTGGCCACTTTACATTCAATGACGATAGGGTTGTCATGCGGCCCCCTGACCCCTCCTAGATCTTCTTCAGTAATGACAATCTCAGGAAATGAATTTATGGAGGGCCGTTCTGGGTGAACGGAATTTATATCCAGCCGCCTGATATTGTCTTTGTTGCCCCTAATAGTGGGACCTCCTCCTGCGAAGCCGCCTGCAATAGTGTAGACGACTGCATCATCTGTATCAGAGCTGTCGGCCTGTTGATTCTTTTTGGCCGACTGTTTTTTCGAGGAGGTGTTCCCCGTGGATTTCTTGACAAAAGAGTCAAGATCACCTTGCTCAGCCAGGCGGTCCAGATACCGCATGAGACTGATGCATTCGTTGGTGTGATGACCAACATCTTCATGATAATCACAGAATTTTTCCTGGTTCCGATTGCTTGCAGAACCCTTCATGGGGACCGGCTTCTCAATAGAGATCCGTCCCTTGATTTCTTTCAGGATAGCTTTGCTATCCTTGTTAAACGCATACTTTGGGGAGTATGGCTTGAATTCTTTTTTCTTCTTCTGGGCCGGCTGTTTAGAGGAATCAGCCGCCCAGACCTCTTTTCTCTTCTTTAGATCTTTGTTTGACGACTGTATCTGTCGTCCTTCTCTTTTGTCGAACTTTTTCCCGTCCGACTGTTTTGCTGTACTACAAAGATCAGTCGCCTGTATGTAGGCTTCTGCTTCAATCAAGGCCTCCTGAAGAGTCGCCACCCTCTTTCAAACCAGATCGAATTTGAAGGTCGACCCGTCTTTGAGACCCCTGAAAAAATCAGTATAGGCCACCTCATCTGGTAACCCTTGAATCTGTATTCTCATCAGGTTAAACCGCCTGATGTAGGATCGAAGCCCCTCCTTCTCACCCTGCTGAATTGTTCCCAAATCAAGGGTCGTCTTCTTCGCAGGAATGTTCATGGCTAAGTTGGAGGTGAACAAGTAAGCAAGCGTCCTGAAGTTGTTTACACAACCAGTCGGCAGGTTGCCGAACCATTGTTGTGCAATTCCTTTGAGAGTCGCTGGAAAACACTTGCACCAAGTGGGATCATCCAACCCTTGAAGGTACATTAGGTTGGAGAATGCCATCAGATGGTCTTCTGGGTTAGTAGTGCCATCATAGGCGCCTACTAACACATTTTTCACTTTGGCCGGCTGAGCGGCTTCAGTGATTTCCTTGGAGAAGGCCGACGGCTGTTCACCAAGTCTAAGCAACCGTAGCTGCCAGTCCAAAGGTTGGACATTTTTAGCTGCCTGTCCACCAAACGGAGGTGGCGGCATAAAATACTGTTGTGGTACAAACGGTAAGTTTGGTACCGCCTGGCCGCTATGAAAGCCGGACTGACGGGAGGTGCCGCCTGACTGACTCTCATGATACGACTGGGTATGCCTCAACGAGGTATTTCGCAGACTTTCTTGAAAATTTGAAGTAGAGGCCGACTCTGACAGTCGGTCACTCTTCTTCTGCTCTAACAGCAGACGAGCGTCTGTGTATGTTTTTTTCGACCCGTCCGTCTGAATGTGACGAACAGGTTTCCTCTTTCCTGGAGTAGGAAAATGGTATTTTGTGAGATCAAGGGTAGGCGGCTCCCACTTCCTGGATTTAGGATGAGGAGTTCCCTCTCGTCCTTGAACCGGCTTCCTCTTGCTTGAAGTGGATGGTTTCTTAGCCGACTGCTCCTTGGTCAGAGTAGGCGGCTTCTTGTGGAGCAACTCTTGAATCTCCCCCTTGAAGCCCCTCATGAAGGTCATGAGTTCGTCTCTTGTAATGGGGGCAGACCCATCAGTCGCGTGCGGCCGAACTGACGGTGCGCCTGCTGGCTCGCTTTCAGTTTGAAAATGCTCCCGTTCCGTCCTTTCGGTCTGACGGGTACGTCGGGCCCTTAGGGTCCCGTCTGGAGCTGTGTGAGCTTCAACTTCAAGTTCATTGTCAGTGTCATGGTCCGACTGGACTTGAGGGTCGTCTAGGGGACGCCTCTCTTCAAAAGTCGGTACAAACGTGGATGCCATCTCAGAAGTACTCTCCCCACAGACGGCGCCAAAATGTTTTGGGGTTTTCTGATGTCCTGCGGGAGAGTTACAACACCGAGACTGGAACCGGACGCCTGTACCTGCAAAAGAACGAAGACTCCTTGTGGTAGGAGCTCCGCCTCCAACGGTTAAGTTAGTAACTGTTTAAGGAGTAATTAATGCGGAAAGTAAAGAGTTTTGGGTCTCTCTAGGTGAGAGTGTTTAATGTATAATCCGTGTTATTTTTCCGTTCTTCCCCCTCTTAATGAGGATTAAGAGGGGTATTTATAACCTTGGGAAGCGTGCCAAGCTCTAGGTTTAGGGTAAACCTGGGGCTGACTGGGCCTCTAAACATGATTGGGCCTTGTTGGCCAGTTTTCCCATTTGGCATGGGTGGACACGTGGTGTGTCTCAATTGGTCCGTAGTGGACGAATCTGGGACTGACACGTGGCAGGCTCCTATTGGCCTACGTGAAGGACACGTGGCAGAACCTGGTTGGTCCACTTGTCAGACGGTGATTGGTGGATAAAAATCCCCTAATCAATAGGGATGTTAAATTCATGAGTTTCTTTTGGAAGTCTTTGTGGAAGCTAGTTAGAACTAAGCTTTTATTTAGCACTTCTTATCATCCTCAAACGGATGGGCAAACGGAAGTTACTAATCAAACTTTGGGAGTATTCTTGCGTGGATTGGTAAGTAAAACTCAAAAGGATTGGGATGTTAAACTTGCTCATGCTGAGTTTGCTTATAATCGTTCTCCTACTTATGCTACTAGTCATTCACCTTTTGAGATTGTGTATGGTACGAATCCAAGGTTGAAATTAAATTTAATGTACAAAGAGAAAGAAAACCAACATAGAAAGCCACAAAACTTCAAGGTTGGTGATTTGGTGTGGTTGCATATAAGGTTAGAAAGGTTTCCAAGCAAGAGAAAGAATAAGCTCATGCCTCGAAGTGAAGGTCCTTTCAAGGTTATTGAGAAAGTGAATGACAATGCTTTCAAGCTCGATCTTCCCGGTGACTATGGTGTAAGTGCTACATTTAATGTGGGAGATTTGGCTCGTTATAATCCTGATGATGAACTTTGAGAATTGAGGACAAATTCTTTTGAAGAAGAGGAGGATAATCCGGAGATTGAGAACTTCGAGAGTTTGTTAAATCCTTACAAGAAAATCTAAACTTGAACATTAACTCATTAGAAGCTACAAATTGGCAGTTCTTGGACGGTTCAAGCAAAGGAACTGGGTGTCTAGTACAAGCTCAAGTTCCGGATCACTCTACTACTCTACTTATTAGGTTTTAATTAGTTTTTGCTTGCAAGTTTTACCTTTCACTTGAAATGGTTTTTCTTGGTTTAAGCACTTAGGATTAATTTTATTTATTCTAGGAATTATAGACTAAGTAGAATTAGTTTCCTAATCTAAGTAGAATTGGAATTAGTTTCCTAAGCTAAGTAGAATTAGTTTTCCTATTCTATTTGGGTTACTTGGGGCTAAAGGCTAGGGACTTGTCCTAATCCTATTAAACTTAGAATTAGTTAGTTTTTAGTCTATAAATAGTTGTAATTTCATGACTTTTAGATATAGAATTTTTTTAGATTAATAAATCAAAGTATTTGTTTGTTTTTCAATCAAAACATTCGTTTCTTGAAGCTGGTGATTAGCTTCTTTAAGCTTTGTTTAAGTTGATTAATTAAGGGGTGGTGTTACCTTTAACTTAATTAATCTACTTGTCTTCTTGTTTAATTCTTGGTGGACGAATCTCATAGAGAATTAGGCTTGAATTATCCTTGTGTGTGTTTAAGTTTCTTGAACATACGCATCAGTAACCCAAGTTCAACCCCAATAATTTCAACAACCTCAATGGCAAGAAAACTCCTACCCCCAAAATGGACCTCTCTTTAATCCACCAACCCAAAATTGTTCCTACCCTTCCAACCAAATTGGGAACTTTCAAGATCAACACCATGACCAATATCCTCAAGAGTATCAAGAAATTTCAGCAAACTATTTATAACTTAATTTACTGCATTTTATGAAGTGTATTTATTTTAAGCAATAATGAAATTATTAATTTTTTAGAAAATAAATTAAATCACTATTAAAAAAGTTGGCGTTGAACAACATTTTATAGCACATCCTTAATAGCGGTTCTAATTTGCTGTAATTACGAAATTTTAACTGCATCCTAAAATTACATTTTATAGCGGTTTTATGAACCGCTATTAAAAGTGTCATTTTCATTTTACAGCGGAGCCATTAATAGCGATCCAAAAACCGCTATAAAAAGAAAATTGAACTGCTATAAAATGTAATTTTTGTTGTAGTGAATTAATTAATAAAATTTTTATTTTCAAGTACGTCTATCTTGTTCTCTTTTTAATCACTTTGTTGTTATTAGCTCGAATTGAATAAAATACACATACAAACAGGCAATATCAAAAGAGGCATACATACTCAACACTTAAAGAATCTTGATGAGCTTTGGCTCACAAGATTTATCGAATAAAAAGAGGCCCGTCTTTTGGCCACTAAAAAGGGATATGATGAATACACCAACATAGGATGCAACTTGAAACTCCACGAAGATAATCCCATGTTTCTAACCTTAGAACAAATCCGTCTTTTTGGCAGTCCTTTTGAGCCTCGTTCATTGAGCCTTGCTTATTCAACCTACATTATTCCAAACCTTGGGATGGGAATGGTGCAAAGAGATACAAATGAAAAATTAGGGGAACGAAACATAAGAGTGGGACAAAAAGTTAGTCTAAACCCAAAAAAGAAAAAAAATCCAATGCCAAAGCTAAAAATCGTTTTAAATTCAAAACCAAACTTGTCAAAAAAGAAAGAAGAAAAAAAAAGAGAGGACAAGGAAAAAGGCACCTAATGTAGGAGTTGTTAAATGAACTAGGAAGGTTTAATTTGAGAAGCACCAAAAATAAGGGATTAAGGGAGTATACTTGAGCCTGTCCATTCCTCATAACCCCAAACCTAGCCATGTTACAACCTTGGAAAGGCCCTCCTTGGGGTAGACCATAACCATGTACCACAAAAGTCATCATTCTATAGAAATATGGCCCACCTTAGGCCTTTTCACATATGGACCTACTAATGAGTAGTTATGCCCATACATAAAGTGCATGAAGTGTTGAGCAATGATTACAGAATCGTGAAACAAAAAATCAGATAATTTAGATGATTTGATAGCCATTGGCTTGATTACATCCTTTTTACTAGAGCAATCAAATCAAATTTATTTGATATTTTCCATATCTTTTGCCAAGAAAATTAAGATGACTATCACTTCCAAAAACAATCATCTTATTTTCTATTAATAATAGGGCTATTTATTACTAAGGTGATTCAAGTCTTGTATACGTTGCCTAGAAGAAAACGAGTGAATACAGTAAATTGATTTGGTATATTGACAGCCTCAACGTCAACTTTAGATGTCTCTTACAACTCTTTAGAATTAGCCATCTCATTTATCATGGCCGCCTGCGTGGGATAAATTCATCCTCTCTAAGCGAGAAACATTGATTGAACATGATCGCTACATGGAAAAAATGATCGTTATCACTATTACACGTATACCTCACTGCCAAGTCATCACGATGATTCAACTATTAAGTCAATAATCATTGCTTTTCGAAAACATGTTGTAGGGAATTTTTCAAACTCAACTTTTAGCCCCACTGTGATCATGCATTTAAGCATGGTGGCGTCCAAAGGGAAAGAATCTAGAGATAAAAGAGTCGCCAACAAGTTTTAGGAACTTGTAAACCGTTCACGGGTGTGAAGGTTACACCCCATTCACGATCATGGAAATCGCTAACTCCATAGTGGTCTGGAACCATGACTGGATATTCGGGGATGATGGTACGAATCCAACCTAAAAGAGATTGAACCCGCCCTAAATCGGCCTCTACTTAATTCTTATGATATTCATGTGCGCTTTCCGATAACATACATACAACAAATTAATCCTAAACCAATTTAATCTACGTTGGTTGATTATTAATGCACAAATAAATCTATTATTGGCGACCACTTGAACTAAAATCATAAACCTAAATTAATTATTAATTATCTTATTAAGCGTGATTTCAAGTACAAATTCTCTTTAAACCTGCAAAAGAGGGTGTGATCAAGCAATAACAATAAATCATGAATAAGCAAGCAATGTAATAAATTGACACAACAATCATCATCGTAATACTATTAGCAAGATCCTAGGCATGATACTAAACGGATTAACAACAAAGCCTAGCATGTCACTAATAATAAAAATCAAAGCTTTATCCTAAACATGATACTAGAAATCAATATGATATTAGGAATCAAAATCAACATCCTAAACATGATACTAGGAATCAAAATCAACATCCTAACATGATACTAGAAATCAAAATCAACATCCTAACATGATACTAGAAATCATAAAAGCATCCTAACATGATACTAGGAATTAAGATAATATTCTAAACATGATTTCTATATCAAAATCAAAGAATAAGGATAGTAGATCTACTCACTTTGATGCCTCGTACCTCTTTCTACCAAAACAATACACGCGTCAGTAACTTCAAGAAAGATACAAATCAAACAAATAAATCAAATAAGAATTGAAATATAGATTAAGGACCAAACCCTCAAAACTATCAACCTTTCACGACGATGTCGAAGGCAATTTCGAAGTTGGCTAGGAGTATTCGAAGCTCGTGAAGGAGGTATGATGTGTGATTGAAGAGAATATAAAGAAGGTTTTAGGATGTGTTTAGGCTAGGCTAAGAAATCAAGAAAGAAGAGAGAGAGAGAAAAGCTTTTAGCTTAGAGAAGGGATTAGATGATGATTGTTGGTGATCAAACTTGTTGATGATTGAAAACGGGGTCAAACAACCTCTATTTATAAGGAAAAAAGAGGGTCGAAAGATCAGAAAAGAGTAAGAAATAAAATCATGGTAAAACAGGTTCCATCGCGGCGCAACAAGCCACAGGTCCATTGCGGCGCGATAAATAGCAGTTTTTGCAATTTTTGTTTTTATCATAACTTTTGATCCAGAAATCGGAATAAGATAAATAATATATCGTTGGAAAGATCTTGAAGTATAATTTTTAACCCAATTAGAATCAGATTGATATCTTTTGTAGAATAAAAGATATGATTGAAATAAGGGAACAGTGTCAGTTTTTGATAGAGTTTGGTATTTCGTTCTTTTTTATTTTTTTTTTTTCCGTTTCTAATCGAAATTGGGATTATTGATATATCATTGGAAAGATAATTTCAAGGTCTATCCAACCATATAAGATTTGGATAAAAATTATGAGACGCGAAAATCAATTTTGACCGTCTTTAAATTCGAATAGAACAAGGACTATCAAAAAGAGGAGTTTTATTCAATTACAAATTCTTTGATCTTTATCTTTTGGAAAGGATAGATTAGAACCTTCTAGAGACTTCTAAAAGTTCCTAATAAATCCTAATTGGTTTAGGATTGGGATTACGGTATTTGGACCCTCACATGATCATTGGGTCGTAGGTAAGGTGGACCTAGCTCCGGTTTGGGCCTGGTTTAGTATTTTGGTCATAACTTATTCGTTACAAGTCAGATTTGGGCTTATAATATATAGTTAGAGAGATCTTTTCAAACCCCATCCAACTACACAATAATTGGAGCAGGAGTATGGACCAAAATAGATTGGTTTGAACGATTTTATAAAGAGAACACGAAATGAATGATTTTCAAAGACACGAAATGAATGATTTTGGGTTTAAAGGCACGAAATAAATGATTTTGGTTTAAAACCTTTTTTGTGAGGCTAGGAATATGGTTAAGGCTTAAGAGAACTTCATGAGACTCTTCAACTCTTTACCAAACTTGATAATCAAAGACGTGAAATATACTCATCATTAGGTTTGGTTTTTGGGGAGACACAATCAGGTGTCTACACATGTCTAATACTCTTTTTTTATTCTTCTACGGGAAAGTTGTATTCCCCTTCCTTTTTTTTTTATGCAAATCCGTTTTTTTTGTTCATTTCTTTTTTGGGGGGTAAGTCGGGATGATCCCTCCCATTGGCAACTAAAAACTCCAAAAACTGTATATTTTTTCGCTCTTTGCCTCAAACTGGGGGCTAAGAAAGCCAGAACATCCCCACTTCCCTCTATTTACAGATTTGAACATGCTAATTGATTGTTAACTTGTATGTGGCGAAATTAATGTCAAACAAAGCTTACCATGAACCATCTTAGTAACTTTAAATGACAACGGGAAGAATACTACTTCTTATTATTTGACCAAGATAATTATGTTACTTGATTAAACAATTCATGATAAACATATGCAAAATTCCACAAATTGAAAATACTAATCCTGGGGCTTCAGACATGAAAAACATCCCCTAGCATATGTATACATGAATTTTAAAAGCCACCTAAGTCAACACTTAGGGGCTACAAAAATATAAATCCCACCTTAACTAATGTTTTGAATTAGGACTATATTTTGGAAAGTGATTCGAATGATTTCATAAATTATCTAACAATCCGTCAAACCTAAGTTTGATAGATATTCATTTTCAAACCATGGTGCCTGCTTAACTGGAAGAACTTCACTTTCAATTAGCAAAATATAACAATGATGACAAACACAAAAAAAGGAGAGATAACAAGATTAGATATACAAGAGTTTGCTCACATTTTCATATCTTTTTTGAAATAAGTTGCAAATTACAACTTGTCTTCATCAATTTTGGACAAAAAAGTCACACTCAATTAGAACTAGGCTTTTCTTTCCATTTTGGGTCTAGTTTCGAAAATTACATGTTTATGTATTTTGCACCCTAGAAATAGTATCGTCACTTTATTTTCAAAACAAACTTTCATTAAATTTATTGAACCCTCTCCAAATTTTGAATTCTAGTTTGAAATAACGTGTTTTCTACTCTCTCAAAAAAATAGTCTTCAAAATTCCCTTTCTGAATTTTGTTTCATTTTCTCAAAAAAAATAAATTTTCAGATTTTCCATAACCTTTTGGACAATAATACATGCATATACATAAATATTTTCAAAAGGAATGAAATAAGATTCGACTTCTTCTTAACTCGAACTTGTTCTTGCCTAGTCATCCTTCGAATATTGGCTTAGGGATGGTAAACAAACCACCTATAAGACCAAAATCAAAGATTGATAAGAACGGATCGAAGAAAATATTAATGTTCTAAATCAACTTTGAGAATAATATCACCGCAATGATCTCTACGAACGTTTTGACATTAGGTAAAGATTACTAAACCTTAACTGCAATTGTTTTTGGTTTATAAACAAGCAAAGAACTAACTTGCTTCCTTAAACATGACTTTAGCTAAAAATGCGTAAGCCATGTCATTATCATAAAATATTCTCAAAACACAACATGGGATACATAGGCCCATTCCCACATCATGATGATATGAATGGCCTAAACAATAGCAAGTCATTGGAACTACCCTAAATTAGGGGCTACAAGACCTGAGAAATAGCAAGAATGTGCATAACCCGACACATGGGGGCTCCAATATTCACAATAAACAAAATGAGATATTCATGCCATTTGAACTACTTTCGAGAATCTTCTATACTATAAATAGTTTACGTAGATCTCAAGCCTTATAATTTTCAAATACATCGAAACGATTTAATAATCATTATGTTCATTTGAAAACTAAGTTTGCAATTGAATTTGGCCATAGATTAAACTACAACTACAAACATATCACATATTCAAGCCATTTTCAAGTTCAACTTCAAAAACTAATCTTAGTGCATAATTGTTGTTTCAATATTTCAATTTACTCTAGGGATTAGAGAGTATGACTAGTATCAAAATAATGGAGAACTAAACGCATACGACATGCTTGCTCATACGAAAGTTTAATACTCAATCATTCATCATGAAAATTGTATCAAAATATTTCATTGACATAAGACAAACAATTTCATGAGCTACAACATGAATCGAAAACTCCCGAGTTCAAAACTAAGGGGTCTTCATTCAAAATTCCCCATTCCTGCACAAGTGACAAATTTAAAAATAATAGAATTTTGCAAAGGGGACAATAACTACTTTCTCAAACTTCAATCAATAAAAATTTGGGTTCAAGAGAAAGAGCTTGAAAATAGCAAGAAGAGAAGGAATAATTACATCACATTTTCCTCTTACTTGCTCTACAAACGACCAATATTACTAGACTTAGCAAGTTTCCTTTGTTAAAACTATAAATGGTCGAAAACGATTTAAACACACTCGTTTAATCGATCCCAAGATCCTAGTTGTTATCATAATAAGACGAAACATGGGATTTCTAGACCCATTTCAAGTAGGGGCGGACCTTTGTTAAGGCTGGCAAGAGCCCAACCCCCTTAAATATTTTTGAGTTGTTCTTTATAAGTAATTTGATGTCTATTAATTGCATATAAAAAGTTATGGCATAGTGGTTAAGTATTGTTATTTTTTAACAAAAGATTAGGGGATCAAACCATGGCCCCCCTAACTTTTTGACCCAAGATCCGCCACTAATTTCAAGTAACACGAATGAAAGGGTCTAATGCTAAAAAACAAACAAGTCATCAAAGTCACCCAATATTGGGGGCTACGACACCGGAAAAAAAAAATGGGTGCTCAAAAGCCCGAAATATGGCCAAGGTACACCAGTTCGATGATGTCTTCAAGAATTTCCTAAACTAACTAGTTTATGCAAATCTTGAAATCACAGTTTTATAAACGAATAATAATAACTATCAATTATTGTTATCATTGATAAAACCAATTTTGCAACTTAAGCATGGCAAATATAAACATGAGTTGCAAGAACAGTTTCATACCATTATCAAGTTCAAAATTTCAATTCTAATTTTAATGCATGATTGTTGTACTAACACTTCAATTTACATTAAAGTTAACAAGTATAGTCCATGTGAGCAAAAAAAGAAATAAGTTCAAACACGAATTCGAACTCAAATAAAGAAAAACTCATATATGCTTGTGTATGCTCATACAGGACTCGATACTTTACCATTTCACATGAAATTTGTTGCTAGATATTCCTTAAGCATGTCACAATTAACAACATAGAACAAATTCATGAAAACAAGTCGAATCGAATACCCCCAATTTCAAAAATTAGGGTTCTTTTTTCGATTTTCCTCATTTTATTGACCAAATTTAAAGTTTGGCACAACAAACAAGGAGCAAGATTTACTTTCCTTAGCTTCAAATAACAGCAAATGGAGCTCTAGTGAAAGAGATCGAAAATGGCAAATAACGAAGAAGAGCACAAGCCGCGAATCGTGTTTCTTCCAGAATTGTTTGTTGTTTAAGCTCTGCGCGCAACTCACAAAGTTGCGTGAGACAACTGCGTGCAACTTCTAAAGTTGCGCGCTGATACTGGTCAGTCAAATTGACCATTTCCCGGTTTTTGTTAAGTTTTCCAAACCAAACATTTTAGCTCGTTGAATTTGCGCCTCGACAAGCTTTCTCGCGAGTTTTAAAGCCTTCAAAAACATATTATTGCTTTGCATCCAGTAGTTTATTTTCTTCTTTGATAATTTTTTGCATCATCCTGCATGTACAATGTGCTTTGTGCCTTCCCAAGCATATGTTTTGGATATTTTCTCGGAAGACGACTGAAAAATATCACGTAGTGGTGCTTTATGTAAAAGCTCTCATAGACAGTTTGACATTTTTTGGTACTGCCCATTAAGAAATGCCACCTTTTTCGTATTTTTGTCATTACTTAACAAAAATACCGCGTTATGGCGTACATACTGCGTAAAATTGTATGTCGTATGTGCTGCGTAAAATTGCACTAGCAACGTGATCTGCCTCTCGTCAAAAACTGTGGAACCCTTTTTTTTGGCGTTAGCTTAACGAGTCGACAAAGCACACCGACCATCGGGGAAGACAACCCCTGTTGGAAGCAAATACGGTTAGCTTGAAAGCAGACTTACTTTACCGGACAGTTAGGGTGTCCGACCACCCCCTGTATAAAGAGCGGCCCCAACTAAAGCTGCACCTATTTAGACACGTGCTCCGAGACGCGTGATTTCATCTTGTGGACAAAACTGTTGAGAGAGTTGCCGATTTTCATCTCTCTCACTGGATTTGGATATGTGCCTCCAGTCCCGAGACATGTATTTCTATCTCGTGGACATCAAATCTTTGTTTTGACATCGTATGTCAATATTCTATTCAAGTATTAGGCTACGGATGCCAAACACCCCCTATTTATCATCTTTTCATTTGTTAAAATCATGGACTAAAGTTCTAATGACAGATCGAGGGACTTCAGACCCCCGATAACATATTGAGAGGATATCATCCTCTTTTAATCTTTTTAAACCCGTTACCTTCTCATAACATGTCATCACCCAGGACAGTCTTTACTTATAAAAGCGTTCTATACTTGCAAAGGGTCAATCTAGATTCTTTAGTGCACTAATTTAAGAAAATACCTTTTCTGGTCTTAGTAGCTACTTGTCGTGAACATTTAGCGAATCGAGAATAGTTTCGACATTCTCAACACTACTGAAAGATTCTTTAATTTTAAAGAACATCGCAGAATGAGTCTCGGATTTATTTCCTTGACTACTTTGATCTTCTTCTATTCTAGACTCGATCAAAGTGGGGGATAACTATAGACACCTACTTTTGGCCTCCTGTCCTGACGGGAAGTGCGATGATGTTACAAAAACTCATTCTTCATGCTAGATCAAAGTTGAAGTGTTTATAGACTCCGTAATGCATTATGAAGTAAGTTAGAACTTGTATTTAAGATCAAATTATCTTATATCCTAGTCCAATTACTAATTAGGCCTAAAACGTGTTCACACATGTTTAATCTTGATTAACAACGGACCTAAATGCGTCAAATGCAGTGATTGGATCAAATGGATCTTACATTGTTGAAAATCGAGCCAATCAGAACAATTAACAACATAATATCCATTCAAAGACTGTATAGATGGATAGCCCTTTCAAAGAGCTTTCCGACGGTATATTATAAGCCCAATTCTGAGTTAAAACGAAGAAGTTATCATCAAAATACTAAACTGGGCACTAAAACCAACACCCTTACACGCAAACGACCATATCTTTTGATCCATAATAGATTTTAACCTAATGCCAGCGGTATTAGAAAGTTGAAAATCATATCTTTTCAATGATATCTTATTTGCCTTGATCTGACTTCGTAATCAAAAGTTATGGAAGTTTTTAAAATGCATTTTCATATAAGGCAAATCGCAATGCGCGCAACTTTCAAAGTTGCGCGTGCCTGCCGCGTGCAAGTCCCAGAGTTGCGCTCGAAACTCCAACGCGAATTTGAGGGTTGCACGTGCCCCTTGAAGCCGGAGCTCTAAAACCCTAAACCTAGATTCCTACGCCTATAAATAGGGGTCTTCGTTAGCCCTAAACACAACAGAAAAGTCTGAATTAAAACCCTAGAATTCTAAAAACCCTAATCTCTCAAGTTCTCTATTACTATCATACTACTTTCCCCCTCTCTTCCCAACTACTCTTCAACCCTAATTTGTTCCATTGAAGTCCTTGGAGGTGCAAACAAGGAGGGAAGTCCATAAACGCCCAAAACGGAGATCTAGCAAAAAGGAGGATAATTAGTTTCCTGAGCACTTAGTTAAATGACTTTTCCTTTCTTGTTTAAATAACTATAATCAATTAATTAGTGTTGTTTGTTCACTTTAAATAAAATCTAATTAATTAATTCACGTAGTACTCTTTTGTTAAACAAAGACTAGAATTGGAATAATTAAATTGTTGTTTTATCACTTAAGTCAAGGCGAATATTGTTTATTTTGTTCTTTTCACGAGTTTAATCAAAAAAGAATAAGACATATGTTGTAATGTAGACTTTTTGTGATTAATGTTTCTAAATAAAATCAACTAACTTAGTTTTTAGGAATCGCGTTCCATATATTATTTGGTAATGAAATTATGAAAAAGGAAGAGCTAGTAGATGCCGCACTAAGGCTAGGATTGCGATTCTCAAAGAGAACGTTTTTCTAGTACCCTCGCTTCCGAACTCATTTCTGGTTTAGTAGACCAATTTAGGCATGGGTAAACTTATGATTCATGCTAATTATCCCTTGAACACTACTTGAGAGAAAGGTATGAACGAGGTTTATGAGTTTTCCTTAAACTCATTGGCGACTCTCTATTGGTTACTTATAAAAAAAAAAAAAAAAAAAAAAAAAAAAAAAAAAGTAATGATGGACTCAACTCTAGTCTCCTAAACAGTCAGGAATTCAAATCCTAACACACCCTAAAATGTGTATAGTCCTAGGCTTTTAAAGGGCCATGGACATAGAGGAAATGGGATCCCCAACGACGGGCCACCCTCCTCACAATAAGGTTTTGATTAATGGAAGTATTTCTACGACTTTCAAACCAAAGTGCGGCTTGAGGCAAGGTGACCCTCTTTTCCAGTACTATCTTTATTCTGTATGGATGTCTTCTCTAGAATGCTTCAATTTGGGGAAGACATGCAATTATATAAGGGTGTAAGGATCTCAAGGAATAGCCCAAGAATTAATCACCTATTCTTTGCGGATGATGTACTTCTTTACTTTCAACCAAATGTAGAGGCATGCTCGACTATCTCTAGCATTATTCAACGATTCTGTAAAATTTCGGGTGAATAGCTAAACCTGAATAAATCGTTTATCAAATTCAGCCCAAGTACTAGTATTGCTGACCAAAATTGCTACAAGAGTATCTTGCGTATGGATCAAGCTAATAATTTGGGTCATCACTTGGGATCGCCAGTGAATCTTCAGGGAGCAAAATTTTGAATTTTGTTTTTCTAGTAGATAAAATTGCAGCGAGAATCTTAGCATGGAATAATATGAATATCTCTTTCTCGGCTCTATGGAACTCCCAATTTCTGATAATAGTGATGTGTTCCTGTGGAACCTTACAAAATCGGGTTATGCCTATCTTATGGGAAAACAGGTGAGTAATGACAAACTTGATCATGAAGAAGCAGAGCTTTTGAATTACATATGGAAAAGAAACCTCCTTCCAAAATGGAAAATTTTCATTTGGAAAGTAATCTATAACGGTTTGGCTGTGAAGGAGAATCTGTGTTACAGGGGGATGAGTGAGACAGGCATTTGTGATATTTGTGGGTGTCAAGATGAGGACTTAAATCATATGTTTACGCATTGTACGAATGTAGGAAGAATTTGACAGTGTGGGCTGCTTGGTATTCATTCTCGTGAGTTAAGAGTTACTCATGATTAAAAAATGGATTTGTTACTATATCCGGCTTTTCTATAGCCAGGATGGACATGAGAGTCCTAGAGTTTTGTACTTCTTTGCTACTTTGTGGGAAATATGGGTGGCAAGAAATGTTTATGTGTTTAGGGGTAATCTACTACAATTTGATGAAATCATGTCACAAATTGATCAATGCTTACAAGAGCAGGACACCTTCAGACAAAGGGATTCGGATTCCTTGCAGTTCCTTCATTTGCCAGAAATGGAACCTAATCAACCTCCAGATTTCAAAAGAGCAAGCATAGGTAAGTATGATTCTGGAAGCTCGATGTTTTCTATACAAGTAGATGGAGCTTGGTCCAAACATACAAAAAGAATGGGTACGGGATGGGTCTTGGAGAAGAATGGAATGGTGACTACTATTTGTGGTTGGAATTTTGAGGTAGTGAATTTAGCTCTACAAGCAGAGACTACTGCTCGTTCGGATCCTATTAATTGGTGCGTTAAAGCAGGTATTAAGTCCATTGTGATCAAGACGGATGCATCGTGCTTGTGGATCTTCTGCAGCAGGAGGATATTGGTGACAAGAGTTTGGCGTGGACTATCAAGGAGATGAAAATCAACTCGAAAACTCTTGACTGGTGTGTGGTTCGAAAAAAACCAAGATCAAAGATGGAGGATGCTTATAATTTGGCTAAAGAAGCGGCTAATAACTTAGTTTACTTTTCCTCGTCTTTTAATTCGCTTTTTTTTATTATTGTTAAGCTTGCTTTTTCCAGTGTAAAAAAAAAAAAAAAAAAAAAAAAAAAAAAAAAAAAAAAATTGCTTAATGTACACCCACATTATTGTACTCCCTCCTTCCCAATATATAGTTCCTGTTTGTATTTTTTTTTCACGGAATTTAAGAAATGGAAGGAGAATGTGAATGAAGTACATTAAAGGTGGAAAAAAACTAGACAAAAGTACAAGACGTGGATAATTTAAGGGGGAAAAAAATGAAAAGTAATCATAGACAAAAGTTAGAAAGAGAAAGTGAAAAAAAAAATACAAAGCAAGTGGATAATTTAAGGGTAAATTAGGAAGTTCTATGAATAAAGTTAAAGAAAAATGATGGTATAATGGTCTTCACATACTATTCAAAAATAGAAATTGGGACGGAGGGAGTACATACTCTTGGGGGTTTTATGGAATTATCTTGCCATCAGCCCACCACTCAATGGAAAGCAATCAAAAAGCATGATCTTCAAGTAATGTTAAGCCTAGAAATCAATTGTACTCTGTATATAAACAGCAGAGAAGATGAAAATTTGTACACTGTTTATAGCAAATATTAATAACAATTAGCACTCTTTTGCACGATCTAGCGACATTTAAGCCCTAATTTTAAAAAGAAAAATAATTCAAAAAAATTAAAAATTTAAGCACTGATTTGATAGGAATGAGCAACAATGGATTGATAGAGACGAAATTACAGAATGTGAAGAAAAAAATTACAAAAATCCGACGGATATAAAGAATTCTATCTTAGATTCTTAGGGAAGATTCGAACATGTGATTCAACGTAGGAAAGCAAGCTCGGTATCATTGAAGTGTGTCTACGAAACAATAGCACCTAAAATAATTGAGGTGTTGTATGTGGTGGTGTTCTGTCATTCAGCAAACATAACCTAGAAAATTGTGATAACTCTGCTTCTTGACTATAACTAGAAAATAAAAGGAAGAAAAACCTTGGCATCTTTGGGGAAGTCCTCAAACTTAGACAAATACCACTCCTTAGTAGAGCAACTCCTACCCAACAAATACATAGTTGTTCCGGCTGTGAAAGCGAGGGTATATGGTGTTTGAGCTATGCAAGAAATACCAACAAATCCCAACACCTCAAACAAATAATGTGGGCAAAGCACCAAGTTAAACAAGCCGCCCTTGGGTATCTTATACTCTTTCTCACCTTCTCCCCTCAGTGTAGCGAGGATGTAATGGTGGTACAAGTTGCCACCTATACCCAGTAGAAACAACCCAATTCCAGGATATGTCAGGTCGATAGATGGCTCTGGAAATTGTCCCGATAGGTGCTGTGCATAAATCATTGTCACTGTGGAGATGAAGTAACTAAGAGCAATTGGGATTGCGGCATGAAGAGCAACCCCACTACCACCAAATCTGTGAACAAACAACACCTACAAAGCACAATACATTTTGTATTAGCAGGAAAAATCACAATCTAGTTACCAATGCATTACATGTGCAGAAGCTAATCCAAATGATAATCGAAGCGCTATTAAAGTTTCCTTACAATTTAAATGCTGATATAACTCTTATAGTTGAGTTTATAATTACCAGCATCAAGACGAACATCATTTAGATTTAATAGGGCAAGACAAACATCATTTAGATTTAATAGTCTTCAAAGAGATTTCTCTTTTACGCTGCATTTCTATTGGGTGACAGCTACATGAACACAAGCCAATAATTTCTGTCTAGTCCCTTTATTAGGGAAGAAATAGTTGCTGCTCATAGTTGTTCTACAATTGTTTATAGACATAATAACAGCAAGTAATATGCATAAAACAACTTTGTAACCAAATGAACCACAAGACTTCTTGGATCAGTTCATAAAGTAAGACACGAACCATACAATAGTAAATAGATATGTGTAGGCTTGTACGAGTATAGCATAATCGGGTTTACTATGTAGTACATAGAATTATTACAGCACATGTTAATTTGCACAAATTTTGATGTAACTTGTTTGACTGTTTTGGAATACCGAATATGCAAATCTCAATATGGTAGCAAACTCTTGTTAATCAAACGAGAACAGAGGGAGTAGTGTACTTTGATCTAAGTGAGAGTCGAAAAAAAAAACTACGATCAACAGTACAGCTAACATTTCAGGTGATACCCTTATCATATGCAAAAACATAAGAGGCAGCAACTAAAGTCTAATTTTTAATGTTATTACAAAGAAGCTCCGAACACAATGAGCTTTGATCATGATGCACTCATGGCTGAACACATACAAGGTTGTCCATGCTTCATACCACATCATAAACCAAACTCCATATTTTTCTGAAAAGGCCCTCTCAGCTTAAGTAATTGATATCCCTAAAAAGCAGTAACAAAGAATGCATTACAACATACATAGGTCGCCTATGCTTCATGCCACATCACGTGAATCGTTATATGAACCTCCTAAATAAACATACATATCATACCTGCACCTAATATAGACCGATTCATCACAAACTAATTCATCATTGCCTATTATGGTTGATACTTGGAGAAACTGGTTCATCCCATACTTTCTATGACATATACTAGCCCTTTGCGGAACTATACTGATTATCATATACATTAGACTCATCCAGTCAACCGAACACAAACTGTGAGTGCAATTCAGAAAAGTAATGAAGCTTTCCTATCACCATGAACAAGTGATCTAGCAAGGGCTACATCCTCACCAAAGAATTCAAGATTCAAAGGATATCCCTCGTACACCCGCACTTATTATTATTTATTTATTTATTTTTATATGCTCCTTCGAGCTCATTTTTCATTTTAGGCCGTCCTTTCCCAAACGGCTTATAGAGGACCAACCAATATAATCTCACAAAAATTATTTAAGGTCCCATCAAATTTTAACAAAATATGACTATGGGCAAACAATCAAAGACAGACGGCATATAACTTTTAATAGTAACAAGATTTGGCTTAAGTCACTCATCACATATTGCAGAAAAGAAATTCTAACAATTTCACATGAGAATTAGGACTATTTTAAACTAAAATCAATAATGTAAAAATATAGTAATAAAGATAAAACATAACCAAATGAATCAATATAATCAAATTACCTCAAGCACCCTCTTGAGAAAATGGATAGTAAGAGCCGAACGAAGCAATAAAAACCTGAAACTTTCATTAGGGAAAATGAAAAAGGAAGCAACCCCAAATAAAAAAGCAGGAGTATAAAGAAAAGCCATCCCAATTTTGCTAGAAATTATAATCTGTTTTTGTTGGGTTTTATTAGAAACATTCCAATTCACAAATTTGGAGTACTGTAAATGTTTTCCCCTTAATTCAGAGAAACCTGCATTTGCGAGTGAACCAAAGCTTATGAATGACATAGCTGTCACAAAGATTGATGGTGGTGGTGGGAATAGGAAACTCTGCAACACATTCATCATCTTCACTTTTTTCTTTTTTTCTTTTTTTGGGTAATTTCTGTCAAATTTGGCCAAGTTCAAGGATTGGAAATGGGAGTGTTGGAAGTCATTTCAAGGTTGAACGGATTAGATGGGAAAGTGAGACATAATTATAAATGCATAATAAATGTAATTAGTTGGGGTGGGAGGATCATGTACAAAGAGATAGGGTTATTATGAGGAGATTATGAACAATCTAGAGGTATTTTTTTGGAAAATTTCTAATTCATAACTGTATCAAGTGGAATTATTGGAATATTTTGTAATAGGGAGTAAAAAAAATATTATTTGGTACTAAGAGCAACTATAATGGCTGTCCAATTTTTTTAATAGGTTGTAATGCCACATCATCTTCTTAATCTATAACAATTCTTATTATTTATTACTTTAATGGTTAAGCTAATTGTAAATTAATTTATTTCTAATTTAATAATAAGTTTTAAAAAATAAATATTTACCAACCTAATTAGCTCTACAAAGCTAATTTGCTTGACAAAGCTAATGAACAAGATGTGCAACAATGGTATAGCTAATAGCTTAAGATTTTTTATATTTGCAAGCTAGTCCCTTTTCCCAACCATTGGAGTTGCTCTAACAAAGTTGTGTATTGTACTAATACTACTAAACTTAAGTTATCAAACAATAGCTTGCTTGGTACCAAACTAGAGTGAGAAAGATGTGTATTTAACCATTTATCAATTTGCCCATTGATAAGTTTTATAAACGGTTAGGATTGGATACCAAACTATGGGGAATGATGGACCGCTACCTAAGTATGGGCCACCTAAGTATGGATACCTAAGTATGGGCCACCTAACTATGTGTATTTAACCTTTTTTTTTAAGGGTAAATAGCAATACTTAATAAATCAATAACAGTACTTGGTAAATTAATAACAGAACCTTACTTTAAAATAACAGTCTTTAATAATATACTGATTTTTACTATAATTCGACCTGATTAAAACTTAAATAACTTTTAATGGTACTAGTTATCACTACTTTACTACTTATATCTTAAACAAATTAGCATTTATATTTAATAGCCCACCATGCTTCGCAATATTGAGTGTTTACTTATAAAGTTTTGACCAATACCTAAACTTAGTCGACAATGAAACCTCCGGCGTTCTGAGCTTCCGGCTTTACCAAAGTAGCTAACCCTAACCTCGTCTTCCTTAGATCAGGCACAACACAGATCTAATTCGTTTCCTACCTTAGATCGTAGTCTCTACTCAAACAATCTCTATTGTATTTGTGATGGTACTTTTAAACATAAAAATAACTCATTTGAGATATAAGTTTCGAGAGGATAACGTTCCCTTTTAAAAGGAAATTTTTATTTAATTTGAAAAAATTACAACACTCATATCTTACAAAACTAAAACTGAAAGCTTAAATAGACATGATAAGAAATAGAGTTTTTCTCTACTTTAAGAGAGATGGAGAACCAATCTGTCTCTTAAGGTGAAGATTTTCTCTAGAGAATTTTCTTATTTTCAGAATCGCTCTAGCCAACTCACTTCAAGCATGCCTTCACTCTTTAACTAAGTCCCTTTATACAGGGAAACTAAAGGTGCATAGGATTCCCACCCTGACTCAGCAAATGGGTCTCATCCATTGCTTTTACAAAGAAATACAAAACATTCATTTTAAAACGTGGCTAGAGTAATGTGTATGATTGTTGTTCATGGAGCTCAATCTTCCATCATCCTCATTTCCTCTTGTGGTCCACCTTTGCTGTCTCTACCATCTTCATAGTGGACATACATGGGGTTGTCTTCCCCTACGCTAAGATCTACAATACATTTGGCAGCATATGATTCATCCCATGTGACAAAGATTTCAAATAGATGCTCTTTTCCCTCTAAGGATAAATACCTTCTAGCTTCAACTTCTTCGAGATGATTGTATACTAATTCACCATGTAAAACTCCTTCTTCTAAGTAATTTTTTAACCATTCTGGCGCAACTATAGTAGTATTTCCAACATGTATTATGACTGGGGGCTCTTCCTTTATTGCCAAGAACTGATTGAGATACTGAGCAATATAGAAAAATCCATATGCTCTTGCTTCCGTAGGGTCTCTTACTCGTCTTTGCTGGGCATAGATTGGATCTTTGACTTTTCACTTGGATTTGTTCAATTCTTCCCTTGTATCTTGTCGCATCATAAATTCTTCTGAAAACATATCTTTGGAATTTAGTAAATTTCTCAAAGAATGTAGTATTTTCATCAGGAAATGGCACAATGCTGTGAACCATTCCATAATCTCAAGCTCTATAATGTTCTCCAACATAAGGTGATTTGGGTAAAAATACCCAGGCCACGTGGCCCTATCAAGAGGTGACACGTGTCACCCTAGGAGAGGTCCAAAAAGGACCAATCACCTGTTGACACGCGGCATCCCCCATTGGCAGGGAAAAAGACGGCCTTCAGGGCCCAATTCCCAAGAAAGTCGCAAAGCGATGCAGCCCACCAAAACTAGGTTAGAATGACCTAAGGACACATTTACCAGCAACCCTATAAATAGGGAGATTTACCCCATTTTGGGGACATATACATTCATTTATTACTGCACTATCAATTCTCTTACAACACAGAAAACACCTGATCTCGGGATCCGAGAAGATCTACTTTTACTTTCCGCACCTTTTACTCTCCTTCGACTCTTACTAACTTGATCATTGGAGGCGGAACTCCTCACAACCAGAGCTTCCGTTTGTTTGCAGGTACAGGCGAAGGGAATCCAATCTTAGATACGTACTCTTCCGCAGGTGATATACGTATTTTATATGCTATTTTATCCCCTGTCCCACGGTCATTTTTATGCATATTTGAGCTCTTCGGGCCTATTTTTAGTACTAATATGTGGTTTTGAGTATTTTGTAAAGTTGGCCTTTGTTTTGTAGGAATTTTCAGATTTGTTGGTGATTCCTATGGTTTACTGGCCAATACGAGATATCGAAGCTTATGTTCACATTCATGACCGTCGTTAGCCCAAGACCGATCATCTCGGTGATTAAGGGCTTGGTTCGGGAAATCGGTCCAAGTAATTGACTAAGGAGGAGGAATTGGGTCATAAGAGTTGGAGCCCAAAAGAATAGAAGCAAGAAAACTCGGCCAAGGGCAAAAAGACCAGACTCGATCGGGCGGCCTATGGCCCGATCGGGCGGATACCCAGAAAAGCGGAGAGAAGCAAAAGGCGGGCCCGATCGGGCGGCCCTTCGCCTGATCGGGCGCGTATTTTCCTAGGGGGTTTAGGACTTGTCGTTTTGGGCTAATTTTGGGTTTAGTATTTAAGCTCTTTTTGTAAGCTTTGTTAGCTACGTTTTTTATTATTATTTTTGATGCTTAACTTTTAGAGAGATTTTTAGTTGAAGATTATTGTTGAACTCAAGTTTTCCCTTTTAGTGCAATTTCATATTTCCTTCGTTCGGTATTATTTCTCGTCTCTTTTATCGCTTTACTTATTGCTTTGGTTTTAATTGTTTCGTTATTTTGTGCTTTGATTTTAATCATGTTATCTTTATATGCTTTGATTAGTTTAGATCTAAATATGTGTGAGTGGTTAATTTCTAAGGTTCTTGGGGGATCCATAATAAATATGAAGGGATAATTTGTTTTGGTTGATTATTATTGATATTGCATAATAATTTTTTATTGAATTGTTTTAATTCTTTGCGATTGGATTATGAATCGAGCAGATGTGATTTGATTGTGAAAGTATAGCAATATTGAATTGATGAATCGAGCAGATGTTAATTTGATATTAAAGGCTATTTTCAATAGGAACTTAGATCTAGTAAATTGTGAGAGCCTGTTAGATCTATGTTGATTAATAAATTGTGAGAGCCTGTTAATCATATTTATGTTTGCAATATATATATATTTTAGAAAAAAAAAAAAATCAGTTTAAATAAACAATTTTTTATTTTTTTTATTTTTTAACAATTACACCAATCTAAGCATATTTTATCATGAATTTCCAAATTTATGTCATTCTAAGAAATGCATTTAATGCTTATACATAGCCCTACATATAGCATGTCAATAAATAAGAAGATGAACGTGGTAGAAATGTAGGATAATTAAAGTAACTCTACATCAGCTCCTTTCATTTTGCCCGGCCCTAAAAAAAGAGAAATTTAGGTTTGTAAAAAAAAAAGTATTGGTTTAGAACACTAGATTAGTGGAATAAGTTGAGTTTGAGAAATATGAGTTTAGATAAGTACAAATCGTGAAGATAAAACATCCTAAAACTTTTGTTTACACTTTGTTATTCACTGTAAGCTCCATCAAAACTAAATTGTAAACCACAAAACAATATAAAGGGAACGAAACATAGCTGAATCAAGAGAATGGAGAAACTACAACTGTGACGTTATTTTAATAATGTCACAAAATTTACATTATATCATGCTAAAACAAATTTTACTAGTGAATCCTTTTGCAAAAAAGCCACTGCTATGCATGTGAATCATATCTGTATTACAGCAGCAAGTACAGTGCAAGATTTTCCGCCACGGGAACCCTACCAGGTAGTGATAACTTCTGCACATCAGGTATCAGCTGGTCCTGGATCAGTTCTTGATTCTAACAGCTGCTCTCAGGAGACTTTCAGATGTCAGAGTCAAATCTGCAAGGAATGTTGAAATGTCAGAAGGCTCGGAAGTCGGAACCACTAGTCATTCAGATGAGATGCTGAAAAGCTAAGCCATATTTCCAGCAACATAATATGTTTTAATGTATTATTTGACAGGGGTATGAAGACAAAATGAAGAGTCTAAGAAACATTGGATATTTAAAAAAAAAAAAAAGAAGTATATGAATGTGAAGTCCTTCCGAGTTTTGTTTTGTTTTTTACCTTTTTTTTTTAAATGATGGAAATCAAATAATAGAACATACGGTTGAAAAAATTGCAGAATTGGAGCCAAGGGGCCACTATATGATCTTTTCAAGGGTTGTAGCTTATGACTCATATCTACAATCTCCGGCAGTTAAGAAGTCTTTTCAGTAGGACATCACGGGCATTTACCATTTCCAGCCTTTTTTCTACCTTGGACTAATGAAATAGACCAGAGAAGCAGACAATACTTGTTCATTTTTGTGCAAAAGGAGGGAGGTTGTGTTATTGGTCAAAACTAAAGATTATGGGTAAGGAAAATATTACTCATCTTTTTAACCTTTTACTACGTACCGTTTCTTTCAATTTTGTTTATTTATCTTCACTTCACATATTAAAAAATTAAATAATTCTATCCAAAACTGGTATCGGAAGGAAGGAGCATCTTTAATTAGTGGATTCTCAAAAATTCAACATAACAACTACTCCCTCTGTTTTATATTTTTCTTTCCATTTTGACCAATTTTGTCTCACAAAAAGATTCCAACTGAGAAGGACAATCATCATCAATAACTTAATACTAAAAGCAAAACCAGTGATGACACATGTCATCCACTTTTCCTTTCCTTTTTTTTTTTTTTTTTTTTTTTGTATATCTTTCATAAAAAGTATTTATTGCCCAAAATTTGCTTGGTGATTATATTTTTTGCATACATACTCAAACGAAATATTTTTATATGTATATACTCTACATTAAGTAATATTGTTGTAAAAATGAGCACAAATAAATTGTATATTAGGATACTATAATTCTTTTTTTTTTTTAGTATATAATTGTTAAATTAATATTGTACTTCACTATATAATTAAGTAAAATCTGTGCATTGCACGGGACTTTAACTAGTATGAAACTGAGGGAATATTCATTACAAAAGTTGACTAAAATTAATGTTCTTAGATGGAGATGATACTTTGCCTCAAAAAAAAAAAAAAAAAAAAAAAAAAAAAAAAAAGGTGGAGATATACTCATAGTATACTGTAGTGCTGAATACAATCTCAATGAAACCTGAACCTGATTAATTAAGACTTTGATGAATTTTAGAATAAAAGAGATCATGGCCAATGAGGTTTTAAGCAAACTCCCTATAATCCCATACTAAATCACGTTGATGTCATTCCAAGCGAGATTGAGACCAGCAAGAATGCTGAATACATAATGAAGAATAAACCAATGCCAAACATCTTACAGCATGAATTAGCAACTAATCTAATACCAACAAACCCCATCCCCTGGCCCTTCCATTCATACCCAGCTACAAAAGGGGCAATTAGAGCATTAAACAGCACATATGGTAAAATACAACTTATACTATACGAAAGAAAGTATAACTCATATTGTTTCAAAATTTTGATGAGATTACTTTAAGGTTGTATTTAGAACATGTATTCAATTTCAATTTCAAATATGATGCTAGGCAAACACTAGGCTTTCAATTTCAGAGTTTCAAATTCCATCTAATGTTAGGGAATTGAGTGGAATTGAAAATTTTGGAACTGACATTTTCAAGTTTCAACTATATACATAATTATTTGATTGGTCAGATATATGGACAATAAAATCATGAAAACCCTAAAATAATTCATTTAAGCATAAAATCTAATGTCAATGAAATCAAACAATTCAAACCCTAACTCTAGAATCCCCAAAAATAAATACATTTGTGATTTGAAAAGGCTGCCACTGCAGGCCTGCAGCCACCATCACCTCTGCCATTGATTGAATTTCTAAATTTAAGCTCTTACTTCCCAGCTTCAACAAATTTTTCGAGCTGCTTATGCCAACCTTGGCGTATTTCTGAATGATATTGTGTTCTTTTGGTTTGATTTATTTTTAGCAACTATGGATTGAAGACTGAAATAGGAAAGAAAAGATAGAACATGCTTGAGCTAGTGACATTGCCGGAGCCTTGAAATTTTTCGAACATGCTGGAAAGAAGAGAATTCAGGATAGAAAAGAAGGAATATGCTTGAACCAGTGACATTGACGGAACCTTGAAATTGAGCTGCAACTAAGCTTTAATGGCTGAAAGGTGGACAGAACGAGAGAGAGGCGAGAAAAAAATTGTCCGGCCTTTTTGGAATTTGAATCTCGATACCTTGAGATGTTAATTAATCCTAGAACAATTCCAAATATCCAAACATCACATTTGAAGATTGTTTAAGGCCATAGAGTAATTCTAACCCACTTTCCAGGTTAAGACAGGTAACTTAAGAGAGGGAGAAAACCTACCATATGAAGATTGTTTATGCAGCTGTTATTCCCTTGTACCCCTCCTTTTCCAGGACTGATGCGAGAGAAATGTCTCCTGTCTTCACAATTCTTCCATTTTCCTGAGTAAAACCATGAATCCATGTCTTGAAGGTTAGTATTCACAAAACATCATTAATTTAAGCCCACTAATTATATTCTATTTAATTTTTTTTGGATGTGTGTGTGTGTGTGTGTGGGGGGGGGGGGGGGGGGGGGGGGGTGCGGTCACTGCTGACCAAGAAAATAAAGACCTTTGGAAAAATAACCATATCCCTAAACTCATCAACATTCAAACATCCCCTCTCCCCAATTGATTTAAGTTTTGAATTATAATAATAACTAGCCCTTCTCCAGGGATATTATGCACAGAATTCCATAAACAAATCAAGGGTTATACAGCCATACAGATAATTTTTCACTGAGACGATAAAACATAATGAACTAAAACAGAAGCCTTTTAGATTTCAATAAATACTTTCAATTCTCATAACAGCACCACAGTCTCATTAGTCGATTCTGAGCATAGCATTACTACGTTTTATGATTAGAATAATGTTGATGGAAGAGGAGCAAAACAAGCTTATCACTGACAGTAAACAAAAAAACAAGCAAGCATGAGAATAAGAAACCTACAAAAGTGGATATCAACTGGGTTCTATTGGTTGGAAAAGGAGGAGATGCCTGCATTGTTTTTGCACAAAGTACCTTTTGGTAGTTTTGAAGGCATTGTAATGGTGAAGTAAAAAGCAGTTCAAGGGAATATTCCATATGGTCATACTCAGAGTGAGATTTTATAGGAGAAGATGTTTCTCCTTGTAACAAGCCTTGATTAACCCAGATCAGCCAGTGAAAGGTTTTTGAAATGTATCCTCTTCAAACACAGCAAGAAAAAGGACCTCAATTTTCTACCTCGTTCTTATATTGGGAAGGAGAGGGAGGGGTTTTAAATGATTAGAGCAATAAATGAGACAAGAAAAGTAAATTAGCATTGGGCCACAAAGGTAACAATGTTCAGATTTAAAATTCTTTATTTGGTGGTGTATTTTGATTAAGGTATTTAGATGGTAAACGAACCAATTTGAAGATTTAAGCTATGGAGTTGCTGGTACATGCATGAAGACCAATACCTATGCAAAACCTAGGATAGGCACAGTGCTAGGTTTAACGTGTGGCTGCAGCGCAGTTATAATCATAGGCACAGTGATCCATCCTACTTTGTTTGGCATTAGCCTGGTAAATGCCCATAAAGCCCAAGGCTCTGATAGTTGACTTTTTTATCGACTACTTACAGCCAAGTTATCAACATCAAATTTAATCACAAGCTATCTAGAAGAATGTTGCAGTTTAAAAACAACCAACTTCATACTGGCTACAAAAAGATAAATTTATGAGAGAATATCAATCTTTGAGACCTAGTTTCTTGAATAATGTATACAGAAACTTGCGAAAGTCTTATTGAAGGAACACCGAAGGAGGCGTCGACTTTGAAGGTGGTGGTCAGAGGTTGCGGCGACGACATTGAAGGTGGTGGTTGTATGAGTTCGTAGAACATGATCATAGATGGAAGTTGAATGATTTTTAGAATTTAGGTTGATTGTTGATTGAATTTAGTTTTGGGAGAATGAAATTGGGTGAGAATAATTATGTTGATTAAGTTAGATTAGTATATTCATGAGTTCTAATTTAGTTAGCTAGTTGTGTTTATGAAATCTTTAGTAATGGTACTTTTGTAAATTCATAAAAAACTTGCTAAAAAGGACACAAATGGAAAGTTGCAACTAATGTATACCAACCCGTTTTGGCAAAAGTTCCAACTAACATGCAATGGAGGTAGTATATTAGGTATTGATACTGGCCATTCTTCCTACAGCCATGGTAAAAAACTAAAAAAAGAACACTGAATTCACTGATTAACGGCCTTTCTTCTTTTTATACTTATATTTGAAAGTCAGGTAAAGGGTGGTCTTACGTGTGCAAGCCTTTTACCTCTACTAGATTCTGCTTCAATGTAGTGTAAGCTCACTAGTTGTAACTGCTGTAGGAATAAGTGACTTGGCCAATAAGAAATTAGGAACAATTACACGATGACTATGTGAGTTTTAGACTGCACTAGGCGCATAGCATTTTTCTGTGAACTGATTCATTTCCTACTTCATTCATGAGTATCTGCATAGAGAAGAATGATAGGATCTTGACGGTTGTCTGTAATAGACCGTGCCATACCACCAGTGGTCCACACCTACTCCAGAAGAAGACAAGGCAGCAGACCCACTAAGGAGTGTGGCACTCACCACAATACACAGGCAGCAGATCCTAGGGGCAGTCATCACCCAGAGAATGATGAGAGAAGACAGTTGGAGAATCCTTTTTGCTTAGGTTGTATATAGAGAGGGGGGGGGGAGTGTGATGAGCTAAACTCACTGTGGAGATTGATAGGCCAATCCTATCACTGTAAAAACCATTTTCTTGTGAATGAAAGCTGCCATCTTTCTTCCCTAAATTTACTGTTCTATAGTTTGCTTGGTTATGTGCATGACTGTATTTGTGAATCCACTACATTGTCCCTGTAATCCTAAACGGGAGAGGGCAGTGTGTTTAGCTTTTCTTTCAGCTTATGGAAAGAGGGCCTTTCCAAGCATGGTCATATCAGATATTCGGACGTAAAACGTGAGTGGAATTCTTTTATCCCCTTTACTTGACTTATGGTGGACTTCTTATCCTCCTTTACTATCTTTCAATTGTTACTAAAACTTTCATCATCTCAAAATTAAATTAATTTACAAAAAAAATATAGTTCAAGAAACCAGAAAGCTAATTTTCTAACTTCTAAGTGAAATTTAATCATTTATAAGGAGTCAAAATCAAAAAGGCAGCTATCATTGGCTAATTTACTTACCATAATATGAATATAAGCAGGCTTTATAAAATCCAGAAGACGCTGATAGTGAGTGATCATCAACACAGAATTATTTGGTGTCAAAAGACCATTCACTGCTCTTGCTACATCTTGAAGTGCATCAACGTCTAGCCCAGAGTCAATTTCGTCTAGTATAGCCAAGTCAGCCCCCAAAACCTGCAGTTTACAGAAGCAGTTGCCAGATTCAGAAATTTAAAATAAGGGGCCGTTTTAGTAAGTATCTAGGTTCTAGCATGAGCTTCAATTTACATAGAAGAAATAATGAATTCGCATTCAAAAAAGAGATGAACACTAAATTGTTCTCTGCTACACAAAAAGCATCTCTTGAAATTTATTCTTTCACCTAAAATTATTAAATTGCATTCTACACCTTCACTGTTTTGAAATTCAAATATCACTACCACATTGTTCACTAGAGAGGCAAATTTAAAATTATAGAAGACAAAATCAACTGGTTAAGATCAAGTTATTAAAAGCATCCCCTTAAAAAGAACAGGAAACAAAATACACCCCTCACCCTAAAGTAGGACATACCGCAAGCTGTAAAATCTCGTTACGTTTCCTTTCTCCACCACTAAATCCTTCATTAACATTTCTATTCAAAAAATCCATCTTCATGTTCACCTGATCAAGCTTGCTATATACGTGGCTAAAGAACTGCAAAGGATAAAAAAAGAAAAAAGTTAGAGTTTCACATCATTTTTCTCTTTCTTCATGGTTTTTTTACAAGAAATACGTTTTGCCAATATAATTGGACAGAAATCAATATAAATTGCCATCAGTTATAGACTGCATATACCACTGTCACTGTCAAACAAGACAAAACTATGACCTTACCTTTACGGCTTTACAACATGATCAGCAAGATAATCAACAATAAACATCCAGAAAAATTTAAGGATCAACACATTAGAAAGGTTGACAGATCATTCTCTTAGATGTACACGTCTAGCATGATTCAAAGACAGATGGAAATTTATTATAACAATAATATTTTTAAATACAAAAGTGATACCTCTATAGGACCCAATTCTGGAAGACCAAGTTTTCTTTGTCGAGCATTATATGCCATATTCAAAAAATCTGCATTACTCACTCCAGGAATCGCAACTGGTGACTGGAAGCTCATAAATATACCTGAAAGGGACCTTTCCTCTGGGTCCATCTCAAGTAGGTCTTGACCTTTGAAAATCGCAGTCCCTCCAGTAACTTCATAATCTGGGTGACCTACAAGAACCTAGAAGATAATAATTTATAAACATATAATTTAAAAATCTAAAATAAACTAAAAGTCTAAAATATTGTACAAGATACAGACTTGTCAAGTTGAAAGACAGATTGGGTTTCAACTTCAAGTCAAAGATGCAACAGATAAATGAAATTGCATTCTGCCAATTAGATACTTTACTGATGACAAAAACTAACCTTTGAGAATGTACTCTTCCCAGAACCATTCTTCCCCATGATTGCATGGACCTGCAAGCAATTACACAGCATAAGATATGACTATTTCATTGTTTGGATCTGTACCAATATTATATTTAAGTAGGATCCCTTACATGTCTTACAAAAAGAGATTAACAACTCAACAAAATTGCCTAAGTTACACAGAAGTTGGTAGCAATTCAATGCCCATGCTACTTCATCTTTCCCTTATTCAGAAACAAGTCACAAGCTACTTATGAAAAAGTAAGCTCAAAAGAAACTACCGCAAAGATACGAAACCAAGGCACATTAAAACAGAAAAAAGTTACTTGTATCAAATTAAATACTCCCGCCATTTTAAATTCATTTTTTATGCGTGGACCTGGTTAAGAATATGTATCGGGATGTGTCAACAAATGTGAGGACATGTGGAGGGTTGACAAAAGATTTTCCGATTACAATTGGATTGCATCAAGGGTCTGCATTGCCCTTTCCTTTTTGCAACGGTTCTAGATGAAGTAACTAGACCAATTCAAGATGAAGTCCCATGGTGTATGCTGTTTGCGGATGATATCGTTTCGGTGGATAAAACTAAAGATAGGGTTAATGCCAAGTTGGAGCAATGGAGGCAAAGGTTGGAATTTAGAGGGTTTAAGCTAAGTCGGAGTAACACCGAATATTTGGCATGCCGCTTTGGTACTCAGAGGGGGGGCAACCAATGAGGTGGTTTGGATGGAAAGGACTTGACCATGAGCGAATGTTTTAAATATCTTGGGTCGATCATCCAGAAAAATGGTGACATTGATCAAGACATAGCCCACAGAATTAAGTCGGGGTGGGCTTAAATGGAGAGCGCCCACTTATGTGACCGAAGCATTCCCTTACAATTGATGGGAAAATTCTACATGACTGCCATAAGACCAGTGTTGCTACTTTATGGTACAGAATGTTAGGCTTCTAAGGAGCACATTAAAAAAATGGAGGTTACGGAAATGCAAATGCTAAGGTGGATGTGCGGGAACACTCTAAGAGATAGAATCATAAATGAAGTTATTCGCAAGAAAGTAGGTATGGTAAGCATTGGCGACAAACTAAGGGAAAATCGTTTGCATTGGTTTGGACATGTAAGACGGAGACCGGAGGGTGCGCTGGTACGAAGAGTGGAAGAGTGGGACTATGGAGGGGTTAAACAAGGGAGAGGGAGACCGAAAATGACTTGGTTGGAAGGAGTTAGAAAGGACATGAAGTATATGGATTTGCATGAAGATAGGCATTGGATCGTAAGGGATGGAGGAAGAGGATCTTTGTCGATGATTACATGGAATAATCAAATGTGGTTCATATAGTCGGCCCCCACTTATGGGATTAAGGCTTTGATTGATTGATGTTATGTTCACTTACTGGAGACTCTTGTAACTAGGAAATTCGAAGAAGAAAAAAAAAAAAAAAAGTGGAATAAGAGTGATGAAGTAAATAGTTTACAATATTATGAGAATATATAGAATTAATTGACAAAAAGGCATATTGGATAGGAGGGTGGAGGGGAAGGGGAAGCTTCCACAAGAAACTACCAAACGAAACTTAAGGGAAAACGAAGCCCTGAATCATCTAATAGAGAGTAACAAAGCCCTTGACTAGCAAACTTTTTTACCCAACATTGTCGAGGAGCACTTCCGCATGTAAGAAACACCCCCTTTTAGTCTATTACCCCACTTCTAATTGATGTAATCACCTCATTATACAACAATACACCCTCTTCTCCTCCCCCTAACCCCAAAAGTAAACAATATCTTGTTCATCTTATATCTTTCAACGACGTTAATAAAATCCTGCTCAAATTTCATCTCTATAATTCCAATAATTAAGTAAATTAACCAATGAAAAACAGAAGCTAGTATATTCCAATAATTTCAACATTCCTTTAAAAATAATACTTCATATAAGAATCAGCAACACAAAAAATTTGTGCATAATTACAATTTAAAATCAATCATCATACGTATTAAGGGTATTAATTAAACATAAGATAAATTGCATTCCAATTATGTTACAGTTTAAATATTAACAAACAATCATAATAGAAATTCAATTGAATTTCAAGAAAAACAACTAAAATAAAGACGAACCTCTCCTTCATAAACAGTAAGATTAACTCCATTGAGAATCTTTTGCTGAGATTCAGTAATAACAGCGGTAAGATCCTTAACTTCGAGAAGAAGTTTCTTCCCTTCTTTCTCGTCGGTATACGAGGCCGGAGAGTCAACGGCAACTGCTCCGGCGACCACTGGAAGACGGCGGAGGGAACTCCGGTAGGTGGCGCAGTGGGATTGGGGTATACGAATGGAAGAAAGTGAACGTAATCTAGGGATTGACAAAGTTTTTGTGCGGAAAGTAGGGTGAGAGAAGAGATTTGATGGGTTTAGGGAGGAGGAGGTAGAGCAGTGCGCCATCATTGATGTTGTTGTTGTTGTTGCTGCTGCTGCTCCAGTCCACATCTGTTAAGGAGAGAAGGAAATGTCATAGGAGAAATACTCACTCGTAGATATTTTGGAATAATTCTTACCACAATTTCACTTTTACTACCACCAAAACATATGCATCTCATTTTTGCTACCCCTTAAAAAAAAAATTAATTTTACTACCACCTGAAATCACAGTTGTTTAAATTGCTACCACTTGACGGAATCCATTAGGGTTCTGTTAAGTTTATTCAAAAAAATAAAATAAAATAAAAAATTAAAATGTTAAAAGAAAAACCGAGCCACCTCCCCCCTCCCTTTCCTCCACCTACGCAGCCCGCCACCCCTCCCGTCAGCCGCCCTCCCCCCTGCCGACGACCCTACCTCACTGCCTTTCCCCCACCAACGCACCCCACCCCCCTCCCTTTTCCCCTTTTCTCCGACCTCCACCCCGAACCAGAAACCAACCCCTTCCCCATTCGCCCCACCAGAATCGGCCCCCCTCCCCATTCCCCCACCAGAATCGTCCCCCCTTCCCCTTCCCCTACCCTTTTCGGCCACCCCTAACCCTAACCCACCACCCCTAAACCACCATAAGTGAAACCCTAAAACCCGTTACGGGTGGTTTTGGGCTGGTGGTTTAAGGTTAGAGGTGCCGGTATGTGGGTAGGGGAAGGGGAGGGGGGGTCGATTTCGGTGGGGGAATGGGGAGGGGGGTCGATTCCCGTGGGGAGAATGGAGAGGGGGTGGTTTTCGGTTCGGGGTGGGGGTCGGGGCAGCAAGAAGGGGAAAAGGGGGGGGTGGCTGCGTAGGTGGGGGAAAGGTTGGGGGGGTGGGGGAAAATGGCTAACAGGAGGGGTGGTGGGCTGCGTAGGTGGAGGAAAGGGAGGGGGGAGGGTGGCTCGGTTTTTTTTTTTTTTTTTTTAACATTTTAATTTTTTTTTTTTTAAAAATTAACTTAACGGAACCTTAACAGATTCCGTCAAGTGGTAGCAATTTAAACAACTGTGATTTTAGGTGGTAGTAAAATTAAAAAAAAAATTAAGGGGTAGCAAAAGTGAGATGCATGTATTTTGGTGGTAGCAAAAGTGAAATTACCCTAATTCTTATGACAATTACGAGCATAGTGGTTGAAGCGGAAGTCCTAGCTCGGCCTCCAACTCAAGATTTAAGAGCATTCTCATCCATAGTACTAGCCTTATATGCACGTATTGTGTGCTTTTAATTTTCAAACAGTTATTTTGGAGTAATTTTATGACTGTTACGAGCATAGTGGTTGAAGTGGAAGTCCTAGCTCGGATTCCAACTCAAGATATAAGAGCATTCTCATCCATAGTACTATCCTTATATACACGCATTGTGTGCTTTTAATTTTCAAACAGATATTTTGGAGTAATTCTTATGACTATTACGAGCATAGTGGTTGAAGTGGAAGTCTAGCTCGGCCTCCAACTTCAGGTTTAAGAGCATTCTCATCCATGGTACTAGCCTTATATACAATTATGCACAAGTTGTGTGCTTTAAATTAGATTAGATGAAAGATAAACCCTAAATTGTGGAATTGATTACAAAAAGAAGAAACAACTTACCTCAGAAGCTGCTTCAATGGTGGATACATGTATTAATAGGCGTCATGCGATTCAATGGAGGACGTCACCTGCGCTTCAATGGAGAACGTCAACTGAGAGAGATAGGGGCGTAAGGCTTTGTTCATCCGTCTTAAAAAAAAAAAAAAAAAAAAAAAAAAAAAAAATTAGAAATAAAACTGTTTTAAAAGTACTGTATTATTTTCATATTTTTTTATACACTTAGGCCTGTTCACTTCCCCTTAAAAAAATGATATTGAATAAAAATAATTTCACTTCAATAAAAATAATTTCGATACAGCAAAAATAAGGTGAAATAAACGGGCCTAAAACTTGTATCAATTGTTTGTAAGTTTTTTTTTTGGAATTTACAACAAACAAAGGAAAGTAAAGCATCATAAGTTACTATAGGCATAAAAAGCCCTTACACAACACCAAAGGTCATTGATGACATTTACCTTTAAGCTATTATTCCTTCCGTATTTTATTACTTGCTCTAATTTCCTTTTGCGGACGTATTTTATTACTTGCTCCATTTTCTTTTTTTGAAAACTGTTAAATATATATACATAACTAATACTAAAATAACAACCGCTACTGTCATCTTTTTTTTTTCAAAGTTGTACACGTGGCCCTACCGCATGGAAAGATTTCCCGCTCATGTGCTAATTAACTTTAAACAAGTAGTAGCTATTATTTAGGTAATTAATTAATTTAAAACATGTACCTATTTTTTAGGTAATTTATGTTGATATTAGGATGTTGGAGTCTTTATAGGAGTTGTTAGCATAAATGAGGTCAATTGAACTAAACTTGTGAACATTTTGAACTCAAAAAAATATGAAAACAAAATTTTACAAAAATCCAAAGATAAATTACTGTTAGAATAGGTTGTACAATAAACTTTAAGTATGTTTTATCTTGGAATCAATGATCTAAACCACCCAATACCCAATAGTTTTTTGTTTGAAATGGAATATTTAAATTCTTGCACCTCTAAAACGTACTCTACATACTGCTTTTAGTTCACTTATTATGATTTTAATTTTGTTGTTTTAATTTTGTAGGTACACAAATGAAAATACGATTGAGAGGAAATTGGGATTTGCAAAGATAGGTTTTTAGAAGACTTAATTTTTTTTGTTATACATCCTTTAGAAGGGTTAACTAATTTCATCAATTTGAATTGCTCCCTCTTTGTTTATGCACCTCTGTGTTGTAAAAGATTTTCAATTTTCAATTTTCTTATTTACTCCAATAACAATATAGTTGTGAAACCCGTGCATCGCACAGGTGCTAACTTAGTATTTTACTATTTTCCTCCCCATTAACGGGCCCCTCATATTATTTTTTAATATTTATCATATTCTCTGCTCTCTCGCTTGTACTCACTTTTTCTTTTTTAGATTTTTTATTATTCAACCAACCCCAGTTTCATCATATTTTATTACTTTCCACTATTCCTCCAAAAACTCCGCGCATGGAGAAATGAAACAAGTAATATACACGGAGAGTATAAAGATATTTAAATCCTAAAATAATATTGTATTTTTTTTTTAAATCTACGTGGCATATAAAATTACAATCTCAAATATTATTCATTAATTTTATTGATGTGGCGATTAATTGTTTTAATTCTAAAATAAAATGTGAATCTCTTTTTTCATTGCTTGACATAATATCTGTTGGAACATTTATAGAGAAGTGTGCTTATGAGTTCATATATAAGGTTTATATTATGCTAGGAGTTGAGGAGGATTAGTATAATGATTATACTTAGAGGTATGGCAAAGCAAGATGTATAAAAGTGACAATACAAGACAAAATTGACTAATTTGTGCTTCGCTTTGGCTGATAGGGCAAGGGCGCCCTATAGGGCGAGCATGAGTAAGATAGTCAATTATCTCTATTTCATTGAGATGTTGCTCGAGCCCGACCAGGCACCCCATGTCCGGTCTGCCAGGGCGAAGGGGGTTTGTCAGTTTTTACATGTTTTCCAAAAGTGGTTTGGGTGCCCGACCGGAGTTCAAAACTGACGGTTTTTGAACGGATTGCTTTGTGAACGGACATGATGTTGAAATTAAATAGTTTAGGTATTATTGATATGTGAAATGTTTTATGGTTTAATTCCATGTACTATATCATTAGTAAATGTGATATATATATTTCATTAAATATCAATATTGTATTATCATGTTTGTAATGTATGGTATTCACGACACATGAAATGTGACATTAAATTATTATGTGTGTGATTTTCTGAGCTGAGACATGAAGTTGTGGTGATTGTGAATTTTATAAGGTTCAATTTTTTTTTTTTTTTTTAATTTGGCGGAATTTTGGCCAAAGTATAGCCAAGTTATGTTGATTAACGTTGTATAAAATTCCGACGAGATGAGAATTAAGCCTAAAATAAATTACCAGTAAGAAAACTCAATTCAACGTCTAGTACGACGCTAGATCTTGAATTCAATGAGGATCCAACTTTACTTGGTGATTTGAAGCACTATATTTATTAATACATCCCAAAGGTTAGTACTTAGTATTGCAATGTAAAGAGGTTGAAATTTATTTCTTAATAGACTTTTAGGAGGTTGCTCATATAGCAAGAGCATGTATATATTGAAAGTCTACCTATATGAGTAAGAAGTTTGGCCGCTTCACCAAGTTAGGTGCTTAACTTGAAGATACTCATGAATTGGATACGGACACAAGGCCCTTAATGGTGTCAAGGTTACATGAAAGTTTGTATGAAACTTGTGCGTATAGTATCTTCAATGGTTCAAAGTGGTTGTATGATTCAAAGCTTAGTCTATCATTATGATCGGAATCATTGTCAAATATATTATACTAAGTGAAAAGTCAATCGTTACGAAATTTTCATAATGCATGAGTTTGAGTGTTTGTTTATTAGGCAAGGCATAAGCATTATACATTTATTCTATAAATGGAGGAGGATTGTTGGAACATTTATAGATAAGTATGCTTATGAGTCCATATATGAGGTTTATATTATGCTAGGAGTTGAGGAGCATCAGTATAATGATTATACTTAGAGGTATGGCAAAGCAATATGTATAAAAGTGACAATACAAGGAAAAATTGACTAATTTGTGCTTCACCCTGTATAATAGAGCAAGGGCATCCTGTAGGGCGAGCACGAGTAAGATAGTCAATTATCTCTATTTCATTGAGATGTTGCTCGTACTCGACTAGGCGCCCATGCCCGGTTTGCCTGGGCGAAGGGGGTTTGTCAGTTTTTACATGTTTTCCAAAAGTGGTTTGCGCACCCGACCGAGCTCCCTTGCCCAGTTTGCCATGGCAGAGTTCAAAACTGACAGTTTTTGAACGGATTGCTTTGCGAACGGACATATCCGTTGGATATTAACTACTCTTCATAAAAACTCTATAAATAGGAGTTTATATGACATATATGAAAGATGATGGAAGAGATTATCATTTTTAACTTGCTTCTTTTGAGAGAAATTAATCTAGAGTATTTTCTCTTAATTGGTTTTACAAACACTTGTTCACAAGCTTCTCGTAAATTGATTTTGATAAGCAAACAAAATCAATTGTCTCTTTTTGTATCTCAATAGTTATATAGTGTTAACCCTATTGTTTCATAGAGGGTCGATAATAAACTATTAGGAAAGCTGCTGTGATACGTGCCTAGAAGAAATATCCAATCCTTCTTGTTTTTATCCTTTATTTTATTATAACAATATCTTTACTTATGTGGCACACCGAATACTCCCAAAAACTAATACGCATCGGTGTAAACGACTCTTTCGTTATATTCTATATTTAATTTCATTATATTATATATGCAAAATAAGAAGAATATATATATATATATATGTATATATATATATATATATATATATATATATATATATATATATATATATATATATATATACACGAATTATATTATAATTGTATTTTGTCCATGTTAATTTATGACAATATAAATATTTTTTAAATTTAATGTATTGAAATTATTGTGCATGACTAAAGACCTAACCTAGTTAGGACTAAAAACCACTCAAAGTGGAGGGGATTCAATACATAACCTTGAAGTTGAAATTAGCTTGGTTGCATAATTGCATTAAGCTTAAATTATAACTAAAAACTGCCCAAAAGCAATGCAACTATCATTCATAAGATTTTCGACATCTAATACAATTTGTGCCTACAGGTGTGGCACAAGGTGTCAAAAGACCTAGTTACATTTGCTAAAAGAGGTTTTCCTCAACCATGTTCATTCACTACAAAAATCTTTGCACTCACTAATATACTACACTTGCAGTATGCTCAATGCCCCAACGATTTACAAAATAAATAAAAGAGAAATAACAAATCTGAATAATCTACACCGCGGTGGCAGTTGGTAACAATGTGTCAGACTTCCTCATAAATTCATATCAGTTGGCTGATCAGAGGGCTTATTTGAGCTGTCCTGGTCCATTTTAACACAGGCTTCTGGTTGATCTGAGCCCAAATTTGGAGCCTACAAGTGAGAAGAAAGTAAACAAGTAAGCCACCTATAAAAGGTAAAAAAAAAGTAAATTTTCAAATGCTTGACAGGCTCAAAAAAGGTAGATGATCAGTTCACCTTCAAAGATGTATTTCCTGTATTATAAGAGACGGCCATGTCTCTTGCATGATCCACAGGCTCTTTGACATCCTCCTGAACACATAATAACAGCAAACCAATAAGTTGCTCCTCTACGACCTCAAGAAATCTAAAATAATTATAATCTTTCAGGTCACCATCACTAGTACCACGAGGTACAGCCAAGTAATGAGTTTCATCTTTATGCCACAGATAGAAAAGTGTCTTGATGTCTTGGTGCTTATTGATGTATTTAGTTAAGCTCACACCTTTAGAAAAAGGGCTTTAATAATGTACCAAGTCTAAACAGGAGAAAGTTTCTATCTATTGAAATACAATTACAAGTTAATACAACCCATAGGAAGGGAAGTTATAAAGATCACATAAGAGTCTGGAAAGAGAGTATGATATTCCTTGGTGCAGGTACATGCATAGCAAAAAAACCACTCAATGTTACCGATCAGTTAATGAGATGCCACGCTAAATGCACCATTAAGGTAAACAATATTGGCGATACACAAGGATGAAGGGAAAAGCAGGGGGGGAAGCCCAAGCAATGCTAAAAAAAATAAAGAAAAAAAACAACAAAAACCAAAAACCAAAAAACACCGCTAGACTGCATGCCAGATTGAGCTTGCTTTCCGAGTGATGTAGTTACAAGTAGGCTATACAATCAAGACTAAGGTATGTATACCGGACACAGGTACATATTTGAATGATTAGACCATGGCTCAAATTATAGGACATGGGAACTCTTAAATTTGGACATTGGGAATGGAGACATGTCAATCTAAACATTTTTTTTTCAAAATAATCAGAATGTAAGCAGACTTTACACACCTTTTTAATTCTCAAGCTTTTATCCAATCGATTATCTTGTAATGCTCTTGTTAGCCAACCCCAAATCATTTGGGACCAAGGCTTTGTTGTTGTTGAAATCAGAATATATATAAACTAATTGAATATAAGAGTCCCCTAAAGCTGCTAAGAGGAGGCTCCCATCTTTACTTGGGGATTAAGTATATGTGGATACCTTACCTATATCCTTGCAGCATTCTGTGGTATATCCCAAGTCAAAGTAGGCATTGCAACTTTGCAAGTGGGAAATTCTATTTGCTAAACTTAGGATCAAACATTAGGCGGATCACTCTCTGGGAACATCTAAATATCTAATGGACACTTAGATGGCGACACACTAAATTACTCAAACTTTGGAATTAAACCAAGAAAAGAAACAAACTTTCTGTGACTTTTAACTGACAACTTTTCAAGAGGAAACTTGCTCATAATATTGCACAATAAGACTACTTTTCAAAGGATATTTAAGGAGAGACTCTTCCTCAAAATATTGCCAACAATTTAATTGGAAGAAGGTGCATTGAAACTTGTTGAAGCCATAGAACATTTTGATTTCTTTTTTTTGGTTACTCATTTTGCTCATCTCTAAGATATTTGCACAACTTCATCAGGTTATCCAGCTTAAGAAATGTATTGAACTCAATAAAATGCTTGTTTGTAATAGTTGAAATAATTACAGAATATATGGTGAATGGAAACTCCTAAATGGCTAAACTAGTTTTTCACTTAGGAAGGATAATTCATACTATTGTAAGTAATGTCCTTATATTAAATAAGTTAATTACCTCTGATTTACAGTTTGTTACCTTCACTTGCTTATGATCCTTTAAATTTCTAGGTTCCTTTGCACTTTGGATGGTGTTTCATTCACAGGTTGATGGTTCATCCTTTAAAGTTGGTCCACAACTCGCTTAATCATAATTATTCAACCTAGTGGCTTGCACAAGGGCACATAAGCTGTGTCCACAACTATGCTTTTTTCTTATATCATTTCCATTAATATCCCAAACACAACAGACCATTGATTACCTTATTTCTGTGTGCTTCAACATAACTAATGTTTCCCATTACTATTATATTGGGCAGAAAAGGCAAAAGAAAAAAAGGATACAACCACCCTGCTCAAACTTTGCAATAAAGGCAAAAGAAGTTCAAGTACCTAGATACACCAATCTGGCTACACCATCACAAGCTAAAGGCTGCGAAGCATTAAGACTTTTACTGTCTAGAAAGAAATAAATTATCTACACTCTACATGATTACATGAAGCAATAAAAATGGAATTGAAGGTTGTGATGACATATGTCAATGCAACATTGCAAGTTCAGCAGACCTGGGAGCATCCTCACTGATTTGGATATCACAAGAGAACTAAAATAGTTTCAGCTTATAATCACTAAACAGACATTAGCGTTTCCTCAAATACCTGGATGCATCATCACCCCTATTATTATGTCCATGCCTCAAAAAGAAATATTCTAGTTAACCAATGAAAGGTTTAAACTTTAACGATAATATTGCCCGAAATAAGTTAAAACCATAGCACAGACTATATACAGCAAATCAACCTCAAGATAGATAGAGACATACCGAATCTTTATGATCAGGCTCCATAATCTCTCTTTTCACTCTGCTTCGTATTGATAAGGGGCTGCACCAAGCAAACCAAGTATATATAACACAAAACTGAGATCCGCAAAAAAAAAAAAAAAAAAAAAGAAAAAAAGGATTAAACGTTATAATAAGCGAAGGAAAATCGATTTTACACACCGGTCATCATCAACCTCCATATCAGAATCTGGATCCCATCTTCGATCTGGATCTTGTTGATCTTCATCTTCCTGAACAGTAGGAAAAACTTCACGATCAATAAACAACTAAAATAATGCTCAGTAGCATATGCAAATTTAAGGGCAAGGACCTATAATCTGCTTCTCGTGTCTAGAAAAAAAAGTATGATATATAGGGTGTTTTTTTTTTTTTTTTTTTTTTTTTTTTTTTTTTTGGTTACTGGAACAATCCAAATAAGTTACAACATAATCAATCCTCAAAAAAAATTTTGTCGCTCAATTAGGGCACATAAATTACCCATGAGGTTCCATTCAGGCCACAACTAATTTTCTAAAAGAGGGACATCGCCATCCAAATTTACTATAGAACATGGTATTAAACTCGACTTTCACTGCGTAACAAACACATTGTAAAGGTTGTTGAGCTTACAATGACCACAATATTAAGCCGTGAATTCGCGACAACGCCACAATGCCCACAAAAGTGGTTCCACATCATTATTGTGAATGTGACGCACAACTAGATAAAGGCATGCTTTAGAAACCTTAAAGAGGCCTATGTTTCTCATAATTTTGCAAAAAATTTGCTCATACAACATCATTACCCCAATGCTTCCAGCAAAGCTCCCACTTCAAATAGGATAAACGAGGGGATGGATTCAGATGCAAGCAAACTTACGCCTACTAAACCAAAGATGTTTCCACTCAAACCCTAGTCTAACTCCACAAGAAATAGGTTCAGATAGTTTTTAACTATCTAAATTATTTATGTGAACAAAACCACTTGAAAGCTTTGGTATTGGCTATGATGTGTTCATGATGATTTCTGTGTTTTCAAAGGCACCAAAGAAAAAAAAGGGCACAAGGTTTGGTCATTATGACTTGTTTGCTCTTTAACAAGGAGAACCATACCATCAAGACACGCAAGAATAAGAGGTGGAAGAAACAAGATCTAACATGGCATTAGCAACGACATTGTCTCCAGGTCATAGGAATTTCAAGGTTAGAAGTAATCTAGAGTATATTTGAGCATCGTACACATCTGTTTCCTAGCAAAATTGTGTCAGGTAAGACTACTGTATACAAGGATTTATTCTCAATCTACATAAAGTTCATAACAGTTGCAAATGGATCACTAACAAACCATAAACTATCCAAGCTATCCAATAGCGGCTCCCAATTCTTACATAGATTCTCAACTCAAATATCCAAAGCCCAATAGTAGCTTCACCACTTAACCCTTCCTAACATATAGACTTATCTAGCAATCATAATGCTTCCCCCTCTCTTTCTTCTACCAACAATCTCTCTTATCTATCCCCACATCTCTCTCAATAATTTCTCTTTCCACATCTCTCTCAATAATTTCTCTTTCCACACCTCTCCTCATCTGATGGACCCTTCAAGGCTCATAAACTCAAACCCGTCACTATCTGCAAAATTTAGACATGCATTCTTTGAAATCAATAGTGAGGTTGATGGATCAGATGATGTTATTTACATAATTACATGCATGTTATTACAAGGTTACCTTTTACAGAATTTTATGGCTCTGCTATTTCATCAAGATGCAATCGGTGGACTTGAAAAGTACCAACTATTGACTAGGATATTAGCAGAACTTAGTATTGGGTAAACATGTCTTATTGTTGAGGACAGCATACTAATTTGCCATATTACTGCCTCACAGAGATAAGCTTGACGATGTCACCTAGTAGTAACAAGTCACATGATAGGTAAAGAAACTTTCATGAAACAAATAATAGTTATAATTAGCTATGAGCTATGAGCTATCTACAACAACAGTTTCAAAGCCTAATATGCCAAAGAAAAATTCAAACCATGTAGCATATTTATTTTTGGTTAAAAAGAAGACATTAGATAATTTTAGATAAAAACAATAATGATGGTCGTAATTGGATAAATATATATTGATTGGTTTTGACTTTTTTTTTTTCTATTTTGGTTTCACATGTGAGGGTGTCTAGTCCTCAGGTTTCACAAACTAATCACCCAATCAATCAAAGCCTTAATCCCATAAATGGGGTCGGCTACATGAACCAAAAGTAATTATTCCGTGTAGTCATCGACAAAAATCTTCCTCCTCCATCCCTTACGATCCAATGCCTCATCCTCATGCAAATCCATATACTTCACATCCTTACTAACTCCCTCCAACCAAGTCATTTTCAGTCTCCCTCTCCCTCGTCTAACCCCTTCATGGTCCCACTTAGAGCTGGCAATCTCTGACACGACACGACAACACGACCGAAACCGGCACGACACGAACACGAAGTTACTGAGAGAAAACACGACACGACACGACACGAAATCGACTCGAACACGACCCGTTTAGATAAAGTGGTCAAATTATGCAATTATCTTACATTTTACATAGTTTTTGATAAATTTTATGAATAACACGAAATTGACACGAGACCAAACACGAACACGAAACGACTCAACTTTTTGCCACCTCTAGTCCCACTCTTCCACTCTTCGTACCGGTGCACCCTAGGGTCTCCATCTTACATGTCCAAACCAACGTAGGCGATTTTCCCTTACTTTGTAAGCAATGCTTGCTACCCCTACTTTCTTGCGAATAACATCAGGTTCACAAACTGATGCTTCTAATCAATAAAATAAAATCCTGATATACTTTGGTTTCTCACCTAAGAGGCAAGAGACTCCTAATTTATTTTAATACCCTAAACTAGCATTGCTTAGTTAAGGACTGACTTAAGCAGCAGATTTTTATCTATGTTATTTTAATAGCAGGCATATCTAGGGATAAAAAAAACACATTTACTCCATTAAGTAGGGAAAAAAAGGTCAAACAAAGAAGAAAAACAAAATAAAATTGGAATAAGGGACTTAAAATCCACCAGAGACTAAATGGGGAAAAAAAAATAAAAGAACGCAAATCCCTCATTTCTTCAGAACTAGATATGATAAAGTGTGGTTAAAACAATCCCAAAGAAAGCCATAATAAACCAATTAATCCCACAGAAAACCAAAGAGGCAAAGACTATCAGCCATGGAATATTATATTACTTACTTCACTCCAACAAAAGCATTGGCATAACAACAATGAAAGCAGATTGCACAGTATTTTATGGTCCTTACATGGTTATACCTTGCAAGCTTCATAAACAATTAAATCATAAATGTAGAAGCACAATGAAGACCTAACAAACTGTACAAACTCTACCATAGAACACTGCTGCCTAAAAATGAAAAACGGATGATTCTAAAGCTCCTCACAACAAAGCATCATTTTCACATGAGGAGATGGAGCCTAATTTGGTATCTGAAGATGCAATTTGCCACAAGCATTGTGTTTTCCCAAACTAGCAACCAAAACAAAAGCTCTCACCCACTTTGGACACTTGGCGTTCAAATAAAAGTTAAAAGAGGGAAAAATTGTGAGCTGCGAATTTCTTGCAAGGTTTTTATAAAAAGAATGACAAGTAAATGACATTGAGGAATCAACTAACCATGCCCTTCTATCATGGGGTCCATGTTATTAAACAGAATCAATTAATCACAATGATCCCTCCTAATCAAAAACATCCAAGAAAAGTTATCACCGAAGATAGCTTTAAATGATGATTTATAGTGATGAGAGTGTTTGTCTGTTTGACAATTGGTTGACAAAGCAAAAGGAAACTAAAAGGTTGCTCTTCTACCCAAGAATTCACTTAGAAAAAAATATTCTATATTAAAAAAAAAAAAAAAAAAAAAAAAGGGTATGCTTCCTATTATCACCTTGTAGTTGACCATGGGAAATAAAGATTGCAAAATCTGTGAAAGGGACTTCCAAGGGCTAGTAAAGGATCCTATTAGTTATTACACTTGATCCGAGTCATTCTTTTGAGGACAATACCTACTTCATACTTGATCTGTCCCAAATTAGTTATAAAACTTCCCTCTTTCATTTGTCTAATACTCCCTCCGTTTTTTTTTATCCTCACTTGGGAATGCACAAAGTTTTAGGAGAGTAATACAATATTGTGAGTGGGTGAATAAATTATTATAGTAAAAGTAAGATAGGGACCATGAAAGAGAAAGTATGTGAGAGAGGATATATATTTTTATTATTTAAGTGGGGACCATGGAAGAGAGAGAAATGATAAAATAATTTGAGTGTGGTTTAAAGTAAGAGAGAGAAATAATAAAATATAGTATAAAGTTACTAAATATAGAAGTAATGCATTTAAAAACACATCCATAAAAGAAAAAGTGATGCAAATAAAAAAAAAAAAAAAAAAACGGAGGGAGTAATAGTTATTACACTTTTTTATTGGCAATGGTCACATTATTATTTTAATACATCTCTCTTTCTACTACCAAGAATTTATGGCCCACTCTATCTCACATTTGATAAATATCCCACTATAATTTATCACATCGCCTTCTTTTACAAAATAATACTCCACTATATCCTTTCAAATGCACTTTTCCAAAGAATAACAATAAAAAACATATAACTATCACCGAAGACTTTGTGCCATTATAAGTGTAAGAACTAATCAGAGACGACAGGAGTATCATTCTAAGTGAAAGAGATACACCACAAAAATATTCCAATAAGGAGATCTTTTCAATCTCTCTTCCTAACAAAAACGTTCCCAGACAACAAGATGATCTCTCTTCTCCAACTCCAGACCACAAAAATATCTCTTGTAGACCACTCCTATTTTCTAGCTACAGTCATCAAAAAAGCAAATAGTAGAGATAAAAGTTCCAGACAACCCCTTCCTTCCCACCGACTCAATGGTCTGCAAAACATAATGGGCACGCCAACAAAAATCAAAATGAATTTGGGGCCAAACTAATAAAAAACACAAAACCACAAATGCTTTGGCTATATTGTAATATTCAAGGGGACAATACTCTGCCTAAACAACACTCCCCATTCATACAAAATATTAAGATTCCTTCATCAACTGACAAGAAAAATTTTCATTTAATTTCATTTTACAGCCCTCCAGCCATGTATTTATTCCCAGCCACTGAAGATTAGATAGATTTCAAACAACAAACAGATAGGTGAAAAGGCAATTTAGAACACTATGCAGCAGCACTCCTAGACAAGAATACTAACAACAAAACTTCTTGCACATAATCAGGACTTAACAGCTTACTCAGCCAACAAAGAAATAGCCTCATGCCTTTAGCATTACCCCATAATTTACAATATTTTCCCATGCATGATGCATCTATGGAATTAAAACTTGGCCGCTCTATACACTTTGTAACGGGTTTGGGTCTAGCCATTCCGAGAAATGCCGTTATATAATAGCGCATTGAAAATCACACCCAATTCGCCATGACGGCCATTACATAACGATAGAATGGCATTCTATAAGCATTTTATAAATGTAGCTTCCGTTATATTTAAGTAATAAGAAGAAGATAGACGTAATGGAAAAATAAAGTAGATTTGATATTCAACATAATTTCAAGATCTAAGGTCCGAAAGTAAAACCCTGGGTCTGCTAATTAACAACAAGAACCATCATCAAAAAAGGAAGAAAGATATTGGGGCATGACTTTACCTAGCTCAAAAGCACAACGACTATTGTTACTAAACCTCCCATTCATGAATCTTACAAAAAATTATACACCAAAAACCTTATGACTTCTAAGGAATTTATTTTCAAAACGAGGCATCTCAATGCAGATAGTGAGATAAATAAGGATTATATGAGTTAAACTAAATTTCAAGAGAAACAGAACCAAGATAAATTTCTAAAGAGCTGAAACTAGCATAAACAGAGGAAGGGGTCAATCAATTCATTCCATAATAGGGTAAGTTAAGAACTGCAAAATAGGAGACACCTTATGAAAGGTGATATCTCCATGAATCTAAAAACCTCCCAATTTTTTAATCAGGATGACATTCTTAAATAGACAAAGGGACAATAAATTGTCAATCAGAGTACAAGCAGAGAGTAGGCAAAACCAGACATCATGATGATTGATGACATAATACAGGTCTCAACAAAATTCCTGCCAGTTTATATAATCAATGTCAACAGGGTTTTCTATCAACCCAAAGTCAGGTTGTATTCTAGCAAAGCAAAGTTATTCAACAGACTCATAAAACAAGACAAATGTTCATATTAGTCAGCAGAACAGTATTTCAATGATTGCAAGTCTCATTGCTGCATGGTATTGCCATATTAGTGAAGAGAAGTACACAAACAGAGCTTAATGTTTTCCAGTATCACCTATAAGGCTATAAATATGATTTTTGAAGTTCATATAACGTATGAAGCATAATAAATTTACCTCATGGAGCTCAGTATCAGGAGGACGCTCCTGGAATGGAACGCTTGGTGCATGCTGTAGGGTTGAGAGGTATTCAAGAAGCTTGGCTCTAATTTCATCCAACATAGGGCGTGAGTTCTTGTTTTCCATATTACTTGGAGCAACATGGAGAGTATAGTCTGGACCAAAATACTCAAAGTACTCGTGTTGTGGCATCTTATCATCAAGTTCAATCCCAAGGGCAACACCAGTCTGCAATAGCAACAATAAGTTATCACTAAAGACATTAGAACGGGGAAGTTAGCCTTAAATTATTCTTACTTTTTTCTTTTTATTAAGGCAGAAAAATCACGCATAGTTGTTGTATTCAGCTTAACAACCTTGTCATGATTCCTCAATTAGAAGAAACAAATCTTACAAGCAATGAAGACATCAATGAGATTCTAATGCATATTCAAGAACAATATATTCACAAAGTCAAGAGGAGTCCTATGGGCAACAGTGAATAATTCACACTAAGATTGTAGCAGTGGGGTATCTAGAATTTCAAAGCACCAATTATAATAGTGATAACATTATAACATTCAAACACAATAAATCATCATATAATTTAATAAAATAATTATAAATTATATAGAGTATAGAAATAAATCTAATAGAGTTTTAAAATATACTCCGTATCCGATACATTTTGGGAAAAGTAGAATACATAAGGTACGTTGTTTTGTGTGTGCCAATGAGAAAGTGAAATAATAAAATTAAAAATATTTTATTAAATTAACATTGGGTAGTTGCGCTTCTCAATTGCAGTCTTCACTTGCTGATGACTTATAATTTGATGACTTATAAGGAAAAAAAACTAATTTCCTTTGTACATGAGAGATATGCACATGCATAACCTCCATGCAAACTACATCCACCATTGGATTGTAGGATGCTTTTGAGCAGAACTGCACTTCACCATGTTACAATTTACCATCAACGCAGCCCCCAACAAGCAGTGAAGATAAGTGGTTAGCTTGAGCCAAAAATAAGCACAGCTCAGAAGACTTCACAGCCTCTTTCCAGAGCTGAAAGAAATTGGAAAGCTACCCATCACTCGTATTCCACTTTGCAGTAAGTTCTATCATCGTATTATATAAGGATTAAGACAGAAGAGTTGGCAGCAAGAGCCTTCAGATAAATGCCTCAAGGAGGAACAATTATCCCTGGATGTAAATTGTCCCACTTTTACTCCAAAAAAGTTTAATAATAACCAATTCAAGTAAACAATGTAATCCAGCATAGCACGTAATGTTTCCCAAAAGACAGTATTACAATCAATATAATTATTCTTGTACGCAAAATTTGAAAACACTAAGACTTAAACAAATGAAATAAACGTATTTATCCAGTAAATATGAGCAGCGGAAAGACTACAAACATCACTGATCAAACTTTCCAATCCAAAATTGGCAGGCCTAAGTTATCCTTCAAAGGAATATTACACCAGTCCATATTAATAGAATAATTATATTTGGTGAAAATCCCATAATAAATTTACAATTAAACTTTGGGACAGGATTGTTTCATTAGTGACATACTATAATTTTAATTCCAGTAAGATGAATCAGAACAATTAAATGCAAGTAATAAACGTAATGATGTCTAATAATACTCCAAAAACATGATCCACCTCAGGAAATTTACTTAAAAAGGGATATATGAACATTGATTTCTTACAAGGAAGACCATCCTCTACATATGTGCCGTTTCTGATTAGCATACAAAGCAAATATCATACCTCATAACACCAACAACGAGCTACATTTCTTATAGTATAGCCACCTCCACCCACCAGCAGTAGCGGGACATTGAAGGATCTCATGTATTTGACGCACTCTGCATGACCTCTGATGGAGAGGTTAAAACAGCCCAATCTGTCACCGGACAAAGAATCAGCACCACATTGCAGGACAACAGCCCCAGGTTTAAAAACCTCCATTACTTTTCCCATAATGGGCCTAAACAATGATTGGTAGCTCTCATCATCAATACCATCATCTAAGGGCACATTGAGAGAATAATACTTCCCCTTTCCATATCCAATATCACGAATATCTCCTGTCCCAGGAAAATAATCTCCAAATTTGTGAAAAGACACTGTCATGACCCTATCTGTAGTATAAAAAGCTTCTTCTACACCATCTCCGTGGTGAATATCAATGTCCACATACAATACACGCTGCGATATTTCAAATGTGCTTAGTGTAAATAAAGCAAGTAGATAAAAGGACAAGTTAGTAGAAGTATAGTAGATCGTAAAAATAAAAAAATAAATACAGGCAAGTTCAACGGCCAATTGGCCAAATTTTTTTAGTACTAGCTTCTGAATTTTGCCTATCATGGTTCTGATTAAAAATAAAAAAAATAAACGAATAAATAAAACACATATTATCAGCAGTTCAGCACCAATATAGTGCAAAACACCTAAAAGAGCTCAATTCTAAAGACATATCTCATCTACAATTCATAATTTAAACCAGGCTTTTCACTCTTTACATTTTTTTAGTATTAGCTTCTGCATTATGCTTGTATAATATGGTTCTGATTCAAAAAAAAAAAAAAAAAACCATAATGTCAGCACCAATATAGTGCAGAACACCTGAAGTATATAGGCCAATGAGTTAATTCATTGGGCAAGAGAAAACAGATACAAAATAGCTACTGAAGATAACACTACTACGATTGAAAACACATTGTTTCTTAGTTGCTGGCTCTGCCATAAACCATGTCAATGAGGTTCTAAATGGTTTATTGATGGATTCTGAAATATCTAGACAGGTAATAAAATGAAACAATCTCTTTCATAGAAAATTAGTTTTCAACACATCAAGTATACCATCATTTTTTTTTATCATACATACTCACAGCAAAAGAATCTAAAGAGCATATAACTTGAACATCTAATCATTTTTTATTAAACTAACTAACTAGCTAGTGACCAATTGCGAAAAGCAATTAAATATTTCTAGTCAAAAACCTTCTGATACAAGTTTTTATCAAGGCTATAAAGCTATATCATATAATCATAAAATGGCCAAGTAACCAATTGCAATATTCACCATTAAAGACCATAAAAAATTGTATACAAAAGATAAACCTTCATAAACATTTATAAATTAAAATCATGAAAGATGGTGAAGATCACTTCTCTCACCTCATGCACTTTGAGAAGTTCCAAAATTGCCAAAACAATATCATTCACATAACAGAACCCAGAAGCCTCGCACTTTTTCGCATGGTGCAAGCCACCTGCCCAATTAATCGCAATGTCACAAAGCCCATGGTTCAATTTGACCGCACCACCAACTGAACCACCAGCATAAGTCTGACAAAACGAGTACAGACCATCAAATACAGGACAATCTTCACCAACATTAAATCTCTTCAACTGCCTCAATTGATCCTGTTGCGTTTCAGGGGTAATGCACCTAAGGAAGGTCACATAATCATCGGCGTGGAATCTACAAAGATCTCTATCCCTTGCAGGTACAGGCTTGAGCACTTGCATATGTTGAAGCAGACCATAATGAGCTAAAAGAGCATGTGTCATACGAATTCTATGCGGCTTCATAGGGTGACCTTGCCCGTAGTAATAATTCCCAACTTCCGGGTCATAGAAATACGAAACTTTACGTTTCACTCCGTCTGGTCCAGACGGAAGCGAATTACCTCCTGAGTCCATCACCTAATAAATGGACAAATGGGTAACGAGTCCTAACACAATTAAAGTAAATTTAACGCGACAAACACAATACATTCAAAATCAAATGAAATTTAACGCAACAAACATAAAACATTCAAATTTCTCGGATTAACGATGTCATCCATTACTGATGCATTTGAATATTATTAACCAAATGGAATACATTGAGTAGATAAATTATGAGTATAGTAAACTAGTTCACATGAAAATGTTGCTCCGGTAGTTTATAGATGTGTCATGAATGCACTTGAATTTTCGAACCCTAAACTTACTACACTGACAATTAAATTAAACCCTAGATTATGAAATTGATATGATGATTACAAAAGGAAACAACAACAGCTTACCTCAGAAGCTATTTCAATGGAGGATACAGATATTAGAGGGCGCCTCAATGGAGATCGTCAAGTGCGCTTCAATGGAGAACCAACTGAAAGAGAGAGGAAGAGGAGGTAGGGCTCTACGTTCATCCGGCTCTTTTATTTTTTCTTATAAAATCGGCTGGTATATCTAATTTCGGTGAACTTAAAGATTATTTTTATTTAATTGAAATTATTTTTTTTTTCTTTTTTTTTTTTGAAATAAAAATTGAAATTATTTTTATTTAATTGAAATTTTAACTAGAGAGTTAACCAAAACCATAATTAATAAAAGTTCCTTATTAATTATGGCAAGAAGAAGTAGTAACAACAATGAGGGAGGAGAGCTGAGGATGCAAGGCAGTTGGCAGTGGTCGCCCAACAGTTAGCAAGAAACTCGACTAACAATGGAGATGCTCAGGGAGAGCTATTCAAGAAGATGGCACAAAGCAAGCCACCAACCCCTATCAAGGAGAACCAGATCCAACGGTGTTGGAAAATTGGTTAAGGGAATTTGAGAAACTGTTTGGGGCAGATGGCTGCCCAGAAAATTTGAAAGTAAGTTGTGCTACCTATTACCTCAGGGGTGAAGCTGATATTTGGTGGCAACAAAATGAGGCTACAATTAAGGCGTTACCTGGGTTTAACTGGACTATGTTTCAGGAGAAGGTTAGGGACAAGTTTTATCCTAGCTTCTTACAGAAACAAAAGGCTGAGGAATTTGCCAACTTAGCAATGGGAGAAATGTCAATGAGTACTACACCAAGTTTATTGAACTGTCACGATTTGCCAAGGAGGTTGGCTGTTGCTACAGAAAAGTCAAAGGCTAGGAAGTTTGAGAGTGGATTGACTACTGATTTGCAACTAAAGCTGAGTGGACAAGTGTTCGAAACCTTGGATGAAGTGTATGGGAGAGTTGCACACCTTTATGTGTTGGAGTTGAAGAAAAAGAAGGAGTTAGCTGAGGTAGAAGGGAAGGAAAAGAGAAAGGAGGTGGGGCAAAACTCTGAAACCCGCAAGGTAACCAGAACAATTTTAAGAAGCAAAAATACCACCATAACAACAACAACAACTTCCACAATAACAACAATTTCCAGGGTAACAATCGCCAAGGTGGGCAAAACTTTAATGGTGGATCTAGGAACTCTAACCAAGGAAATAATAAAGGACCAAGGCATTTCTACTGCAAGAGGTGTAGGAACGACCACCCTGGTAAGGACTGTGAGGGAAATCTGGTTACTTGTCGCGCATGCAACTAGTTGGGACATAGGGAGTATGAGTGCTTCTCTAAAGATCCTAATTGAAACAAGCAGGGAAATAATCAAGGAGGGGCTCAAAGAAACTTTCAAGGAAACAACAACTATACAGGGAATAAGGGGACACAACAGAATGGAGTGAAAAGCAACAATAATGGGAATAATCAGGCGAAGAGTGGAGCTTTAGGAAAACTGAACGTGATGAGTAGGCATGAGGCTAATTCCACGAAGGATGTTATCACTAGTACCTTTTCTATTAACTCTACCCCTGTTAAAGTTTTGTTTGATTCTGGTGCAACTTTTTATTTTATTTCAAAGGCCATTGTTTCAAAACTATCACACTGTTTGAAAACCGTAGATGTTATAGATTTACCTATAGTTATTCCTACGGGAGGGGTAGTACAGTGTACCAAAACTTTTAAGGATGTACCATTAGAAATCGCGGGAAAAGTGTTTCTATCTGACCTCATCGAGTTTGGGTTAAGTGACTTCAATGTCATTTTGGGAATGGATTGGTTAAGCAAGTACAGTGCAGAGATTAGTTGTCGATTGTAGAAACTAAAGATGAGTACAACTGAGAATGAGTTGGTAACATATTGGAAACATGGTGAAACAAAATGCCCAAGGATCATATCCGTGTTGAAGTTGGCAAGGTATATTAAAAAGGGGGATCTAGTATATTTTTGTAGTGTGAGGAACTTAGAACATGAAGAGGCAGCCAAGCCTGAGGACATAGAAGTGGTGAATGAGTTTTTGGATGTATTCCCAGACGAAATTCCAGGAATGCCACCTAAGAGGGCAATTGACTTCACAATAGAGTTGATCCTAGGAGCAGCACCAATTTCCACGGCACCATATCGAATGGCACCTGTAGAGATGAGTGAATTGAATGAGCAATTGCAGGATTTACTGGAAAAAGGATACATTAAACCAAGTGCATCGCCTTGGGGAGCACCAGTGTTGTTTGTCAAGAAGAAAGATGGGAGTATGAGATTATGTATTGACTATAGGGAGTTGAATAAGGTCACCATAAAGAACAAGTACCCATTACCAAAGATTGATGACCTATTTGACCAATTAAGGGGAGCATCTGTCTTTTCTAAGATTGCTTTAAGGTCTGGATACCATCAGTTAAGGATCGCAGATGAAGATATTCCCAAAATTGCATTTAGAACAAGGTATGGGCATTATGAGTTCAAAGTAATCCCATTTGGGTTGAGGAATGCTCCAGTAATCTTCATGGACTTGATGAATAGAGTGTTCAATCCATTTATGGACAAGTTTGTCATGGTGTTTTATAGATGATATTCTGGTGTATTCAAAGAATAAGGAGGAACATGTGGAACAGTTGAGAACAATTCTACAAACATTAAGGGAGAACAAGCTTATGCAAAGTTTTCCAATTGTGAGTTTTGGTTGGAGAAAGTAGCATTTCTAGGTCATTTTGTGTCCAATGATGGGGTAGAAGTAGATCCAGCAAAGATTGAGGCAGTGAAAGGATGGCCTACGCCAAAGACGGTGTCTGACGTTAGGAGTTTCTTAGGTTTAGCAGGGTATTATAGGCGTTTTGTGAAGGACTTTTCTAGGATTGCTAAGCCTATGACCTCTCTAATGAAGAAGGACAAGAAATTTGAGTGGGATGAGAAGTGAGAAGAAGCCTTCCAACTCTTCAAACAAAGTTGATTACAGCACCAATGATTACACTGCCAGATGATAGTGGTATCTATGATGTATATAGTGACGCATCCAAGAATGGTCTGGGATGTGTGCTTATGCAAAAGGGGAAGGTGATTACATATGCATCAAGACAATTGAAACCTCATGAAGTAAACTACCCTACTCATGACTTAGAATTAGCTGCAATCACTTTTTCTCTAAAGATTTGGAGGCACTACTTGTATGGGGTAAAATGTAAGATTTACACAGACCATAAAAGTTTGAAGTACATGTTTACCCAAAGAGATCTAAACTCACGCCAAAGGAGATGGTTAGAATATACAACGGACTACGACTTGGACATACAATACCATGAAGTGAAAGCAAATGTAATTGCAGACGCTCTAAGCCGTAAGACCAGTCATGGACTGAACACTTTGATAGTGGATGATGAGTTGTGCAAGGGAATAAGGAAAATGAATTTAGAAGTGGTAGAATGGGGAGTACCAGCAAGTATACTTGCGAATCTAAGTATTCAACCAACAATATTTGATGAGATAAGGAAGAACCAAGCGGGAGATGTTAAGTTGGATAGGATTCGTAAGTAAATAAAGCAAGGTAAGGCTACAGATTTCAAAATTCATGAAGATGGAAGTTTAAGATACAAAGGTAGATGGTGTGTACCACAAAAGTGTGAAGAAGTAAAGAGAAAATTGATGGAAGAAGGTCACAATACACCATACTCAGTACACCTAGGAGGGGACAAGCTATACAAAGACTTGAAAAAGATGTATTGGTGGCCTAGAATGAAGAATGAAGTTGCGGAATTTGTAGCGAAGTGTCTAACTTGTCAAAAAGTGAAGATAGAGCACAAGAGACTGCAAGGAACTGTGCAATCATTGGAAATTCCTGGATGGAAGTGGGATGGTATTTCAATGGACTTTGTGACTTGCCTCCCAAAGTCAACAAATGGAAATGATACCATTTGGGTCATGGTGGATACATTGACTAAATCTGCGATGTTCATAACCAATGAAGGAGATTTGGAAGATGGTATAACTTGCAAAAGCTTACATCAAAATTGTTGTGAGGTTACATGGAGTTCCAAAGGATATTGTGTTTGATAGAGATTATAGGTTTCTATCGAAGTTCTGGAAGAATGTTCAAGAAAACTTTGGTACAACACTAAAGATGAGTACATCATTTCACCCTACCACAGATGGACAAACTGAGAGGACTATTCTGGAAGATATGTTAAGAGCTTGTGTCATTGACTTCCAAGGGGGATGGGAAGATAGCTTGGACTTAATTGAATTTTCTTATAACAAAAGTTACCATGTAAGCATTAGCATGGCTCCATTTGAGGCATTATATGGAAGGAAGTGTCGTAATCCTATAGGTTGGAACGACATCAGTGAAACAATAATCTTAGGGCCTCAAATGATTGAGGATAGAGTTAAGCAAGTAAAAGAGATTCAAGCTAAGATTCAAGCAGCGCAAGATCGCCAAAAGAGCTACGCAGATTTGAAGCGTAGAGAGGAAGAGTGTGAGGTTGGTGACAAAGTTTTATTAAAGGTGTCACCAATGAAAGGTGTCATGAGATTTGGGAAGAAAGGAAAGCTTAGCCCAAAGTATATTGATCCATATGAAGTGATTAGGGGATTTTTCCCCGCCACGTGGACCACTTAAGCCCTACCATGTGTCATCCACGTGGACCAACCAGAGGCCGCCACATGTCACCTCGTGAGAGGTCCAAGGTGGACCAATTAGGCCACAACACTTGGCATACTGATAGCCCATCAGGGAAATGGCCTCCTACGACCCAATTTCCTAGGCAAAGCCTAGTCAGTCCTAGGTTTCTGAAACCTAGTACTGGGCACGCTTTCTAACACCCTATAAAAGGGAGATGTTTCCCTCTGAGGAACATTATTTAGAAATCATTAAACACACGCATATATTACTTGCTGAGCATTAACTCCATCTTTAATTGCGCTACTTGAGAGCTAAGGCTCGGATATTGAGACTGTCTCAGGCAGTCGGATGATTACTCCCCTTCCGAGAGGAGCCTGATCCTCTTTACATTCCGCATACTTTACTCCTCGTACACGTTCTAACTTGATCGCCGGAGGCGGAAGTCCCACCCACAGGAGTCTCCGTTGTTTTGCATGTACAGGCGTTTAGAGGTCAGTCTTGGTATTGTAACTCTCCCGCAGGACATAAAAAAACCCGAAACATTTGGCGCCGTCTGTGGGGAGAGTACTTCTAAGATGACTTCACAAGAACCTGTACCGCCTCTAAATGAGAAACGGCCTATGGCCGATGTCCAGGTCTACTCAAACCAGGATACAGATGACGACTATGAAGTCGCCACCCACACGGCCCCTGACGGGTCCTTGAGAACTCGGCGCATCCGTCCCACCGAAAGGAGGGAACGGAACACCGACCAAGCAGGGCCTAATGAAACAGTCGGCCAGCCGACTGGTCAGCTCCAGGTGGCTGAAGGATCCACCCCTATCACTAGAAACGAGCTCATGACTCACATGACAAGTTTCAAAGGGGAGATAAAGGATCTTATTGATAAACGGACGGCTATCCCTACCAAGGAACAGTCGGCCAAGAAGCCCTCTCATTCTGGGAGGAATAAGTCGGTCAAAGATCGAGAGGCCACTCCTTACCCTATCCAAGGGAGCGACAGAAGCCCTTGATAAACTTGGCCAGACTTCGATTCCTTAAGCCAGGGAAGAGGAAGGCCATCCGGCATGTACAGCCGGATGGTTCCAAGAAAACATATTCCGATGCTTGGATTGTAATCCAGCAAAAGAAGAATATGCAACTGTTAGAGTCGGCCTCAACGTCAAACTTCAATGACAGCTTTCAGAACACCTCAATGAGGTATTCTCAATCAAACCGAGAGGACCAGACAGGCGGCATGTCCGCTCACTCTAGTCCTCAGATGTTCCAGGCGGCCCCATATGCGCCTCAACAACCATACATGCCATATGGGCAACCATATATGCAGCCTACCCTCTTCGGGGGGCAGGCGGCACATAATGTCCAGCCCTTAGACTGGCAACTCCGACTGCTAAGACTTGGGGAACAACCCTCAGCTTTCTCCAAGGAAATAACTGAGGCTGCACAGCCGACCAAGGTGAAGAATGTGTTGGTAGGCACTTATGATGGTACCTCCAACCCAGAAGACCACATGATGGCATACACCAACCTTATGTATCTTCAAGGGTTGGACGATGCCACATGGTGTAGATGCTTCCCGGCAACATTGAAGGGCGTCGCCAAGCAATGGTTCGGCAACCTGCCAGCCGGATGCATCAATAATTTCAAGACGCTTGCCTACTTGTTCGCGTCAAACTTCTCAATGAATATCCCTGCAAAGAAAACAAGTCTTGACTTGGGAGCCATACAGCAAGGAGAGAAGGAGGGGCTGCTGGAAGGAATGGTGTCCTTCCAACAAGTGTATTCTTCCGATAGAGGGTTCAGAATTATTACAGAGCTAATTCTTCAGTAAGGTCAAGTGATCGGAATGCCTAGGTGGAGGCCGCTTCCGATCAGTAATATCGAGGTACAATTGATATAATAGCTTAATCTTAACTGAACCCTTCGGGTCGAACCCAATTAAATCACCGATCCGAGACGACGAATTAATCCGTAGCTAGGCTAGGCTAGCTCATCGCAAGCCTAGGCGCACCATGTGTGTGCTAGGCGCACCATGGTGTGCTAGGCACTATCGCAAGCCCCACAAGCACCAAGCAGCCCATCGCAAGCTAGTAGCATGCTAGCATGGGTGCTTGGGTGCGCATGGCAGCTATCGCAAGCCCCACAAGCACCAGGCAGCCCATCGCTGCTAGCAGCGTGCTAGCCTGGGTGCCTGGGTGCGTATGGGCACTATCGCAGCCTTAGCATCATGCCTAGGCGCGCTATCGCAGCCCTAGCATGATGCCTAGGCACCATCGCACACCATCGCAACACAACAGGGCCACACACGCACCAAGCACAGCCATCGCAGTGCTAGGCACTGGCGCATGTGCATGTGCGTGTGTGCATGCCTCGCACCAAGCATGGCAGTGCTAGGCACTGGCTGATGCGTGCTAGTGCGAGGATGCCTGGCAGCGTCGCCCAGCACGCATGCTAGGCCTTGCGTTCATAGGCTCGCTGGCTGGGCTAGCAATGACGCGAGGCTGGTGCGTGGTGCGTGGTGCGATGCGTGCTGTGCATGACTAGTGCGCATTGTGCGTAGCTAGTGCATGTGCGAGGGATGCTGCGAGGTGTGTGCGTATGGTGCGAGACAAAGGGGGCCAGCATGCGTGGCTCGCTAGCAGCACGCATGCTGGATATGCGAGGGTGTGCGTGGTGCGCGAGGTGTGTGCGTGGGATGCTGGGGTCAGCGCCAGCACACACTAGCGCCTAGCACTGGCACGCACCAGCGCCAAGCATCAACCAGCACTGCCTAGTTGGGATGCAAGGCTGGGCTGGTGCTGGCTGGCTGGGCTAGCTGGCACACTCTAGCTGGCGTGTTAGCTGGCAGCAGCCCAGCACCCCTCTTAAGTGAGGCGGTTTTGTGAGAGTGGGGACCAAGGCTTTGGGAAAGCCTTGGGGAACAAGGCAATGGTCTCCCCACCCCTCCATGGTCCTCACCTAACCTTCTCTCTCCCTTTTGACACTTGTTGCATTGTGATTGGATTTATTTATTAATTTATTTTAGAAATAAATTAATTAGCAAATTAAATATTCTCCCACATTGGTTGGGGAATGAAATTCAAGGGTTCATTTCCCTATAAATACCAAGCTTGGGTATTGGGAAATGAACAACCTTGAGTGGAATTAAAAAGGCAACTCTAAGAAAGAGTAAACCTTTGATTCGTAAAACTCATAGTTATTTTGTCCGGGTCTTGACTAACCTTCAAGACTTAGGACGCTCGGGTCGGGTCGAGGGTACGATCCGTCGGAGATCTCGTCTTTTCGGGATTTTGAAGTAAGAGCTCTTTGGGAGCGAAGCACGCGTCAAAGGTATAATTCTTGTTCTTAATCTTGTTTGATCAAGTTTATTATGCTTGTTAATTGCTTTTATTAAGGGGCGGGTCTTGGTGGGTTTCCTTCCGCGTAGTGTCGGGTCACTACGAAACCCTACAGCGGTATCGGAGCCACGCTCCTTTTAATTTTTGCAATTATTGTTTAATTAAGGTGTTTTAAAAGAATTTAATTTTCTGGTTCATGTTCATCTAATTAGATTAGATGCTCGTTTTAATTAATTTTAAAACTCGATTTTATTTTCGATTTGGCTGTCGAACCCAGATTTTGGCTAAAAAATAGTGATTTTTGGGTGGAATCGACATTCTGGAACTGTTTCAATTCTTTTAGGGTTGTCCAGAAGCCAAATTCGAACCAGAAACCCAATTTTCTGGGGTTTTTAGTTTTTCAATGAAAATTTTAATTCTTTTTAAGCCTTGATTAATGCAAGCATTACAAGGTTAGATTAAATGCACATTTGCATCACTAATCTACTGATTTTAAAATATCCTTGAGCATAATAATGGAGTGTTTATTAGTGCTTAAGTTGATATACCATTTTTTCACATAAACTTGTTTTTCATAAATTTTGCAAATAAATTGCAATAAAGTGTGAAAACTTGTTGTGATTTTGTATTTTAAGTTCCCAAGTAATGTTAAAGTTCTAATCTTTAAAGGTTTAAATGATTGGAACCCTAACCCTAAATTCCATGTTGAACAAAGTTTGGATTTTTCATGTTTGGTTGATTAAAATCCATCAAGTTCAATTACTTGTGAGTAAAATTTGATTAATCTTCATATTGGAAGATGTAATCTTGGTATTTTACACAAGTATGCAAGTTGGAAATTTTTTTATCATTGGATGGTTAATTTATTTTTCCAACTCCCATTTGTCAAATCCATTATTAATTTACATATTGGCAAGATTAATTTTGACATAGCTCATTTTATTTTAAGCATAAAGTTTGACCTAATTTTTTGTTCAAAATTGAAATTTTGGATAAATTTAGGCTTGTGCACCAATAAAATAAATTTATTTAAGTTAGACTTAATTTTATTTTATTTTTCCCTCAAAATTAATTCTAAAATGTAATTTAGAATTGATTATTGTCACACACAAATCTGAATTAAAATTCCAAGTAAAATGCACGCAAATCGATGCAAAACCGCAAGCGTCACCAAGGCTAGCCGGGCTGCCTAGCAGCTCACATGTAGGCTGCCTGTGGTGCGCATATGGCTGTGCATCGTTTGGTGCGTGGCTGTGTGACGAGGGATGCTATGGCTGGGCTTGGGCAGTGGCCTTGGCTGCTGGGTGCATGGAGGCGCTGCTGGGCAGCGTGGTAGCAAGCACCAGCCAGCCCCCACTTGCTGCCAGGCGCCAGCATGCGTGCAAGCATGCGTGGTGCTGGCCAGCGTAGTGTGCTGTGCTGGGCGCAGCATGCTAGCACCAAGCGCCAGCCCACCCCCCTTCAATGCTGCTAGGGCATGTGAAGCATGAGCTGCTGGCGGGCTTGTGCTGCTGCTGGGCAGCGAGGCAGCAAGGCCCAGCCAGCCAGCACACACTGCCTAGCAGCCATGGTGCGCCATGCATCATAGGATGGGGCCTTGTTGCTTAAGTTTGAGCTATGATTTTGCTATAATTTTTGCCGTTTTAATAATTTTAAATAATTATTTTAACGAGGCTAAAAACCTCGATTTTCGATTTTGCAAAATTTTGACAAATTATGGGTTATGCCGACTTAATTAATCGGATTAATTAAGTACGGATGCGGAATTTAGTGGGAGCTTAATTAAGTGCGTAAACATTTTGCGTTTAGAAATAATGGATTAAACCACTTTGACTAGTTTTAATTAGGCGCGTTAATTGGATTAACCACCTAAGTTAGTTACTAGTTTTGCGTGTTTAATTATGTATTTCGTAAAATTGCATGGGCCATTCACAAATAGTGAATGGGTGAATGGAAGATTGTTTTTCAAAACAGGTTCTTTGAAAATGGCAACTAGTGGGGCCCGACTAGGATAGAAAATACGGACTGCGTTCCGTTATGTATTTTTGTAAATCTAAATACGGTCTGCGAACCGTTAAGTATTTTTGTACTATTAGATTAATCTTAGTCGTTCTAGCTAGCTTCTTTTATTTCATTTTGGCCAAGATGTCTTAAGACGGCGTTTCGACGAAGACAAGCCAAGATGAAGACCCATGGAAATTGAAGATTTCAAGGGGTCATGCTAGTTGCCAAATGCATCTATTTTTATGCCTTATATATTTTTGATATATATGATTGCTAGATGCATGTCTAGGATTTCTATTATGTTGCGACGATTAGTTAAGTTCACTTAAATCAACCAACATAGAAACCCTAGGTCCCTTAATAATATTGAGCTAAAATTTGCTGTTCCAAGAACAACACTTACTGAACTAATGCGCGTATGTGATGGATTACGCCAAAGCGAGGCATCACTACTTCCCTAGGAACGTAAGGTATACTAGGTATACAAGTTGTCTTGGTTAAGCTCAACGATATCAGTAAGGAGTCCTTAGATGTCGTGGCAAAAGAGATAAAATGTCAAAGAATGCATTAGATGCGACATTTTATCGAACCGAGAGTAGCTTGGAGCTATTAGCAATTGGATTGCTTACCTTAAGATATTTAATGATTAAGACAAGCCAAAGCATGCTTAACCATTTCTTGATCTTTGGGATCTCGGAATCATTTTATTCTCGCCCATAAGGGACAATTTTAAATGCGTGGATAAAATGCTCAATAAGATTGAATATTTGCATGAACGTTTTAAATTTCAACTTATTGATGTATGAATGGTTTTTCACTTCAAATTATTTCAATTGTAGAATCATGTCTGCAAGTAACTCAAACAACAACCAATTCTCTTTGCGCTCAATTCTCGACAAGGAGAAGTTGAGCGGGCCAAACTTTCTTGATTGGCAAAGAAATCTCCGCATTGTACTAATGTAGGAGCAAAAGGAATACGTCCTTGGTGAGGAAATGCCCGACGCTCCCAATGAGGAGGTCACTCAGGCTGCCCTTAACCGATGGCAAAGTGCCAATCGGGATGTCAAATGCATCATGTTGGCCACAATGACTCCGGATCTTCAAAAGACTTTCTTTGAAAAGGAGACAGCTTTTGAGATCATTTCCGAGCTTCAGAATATGTTCCAAGAGCAGGCTCGAACTGAAAGGTTCGAAACCCACAGGCAGATCCTTGAGAGCAAACTCAAGAAAGGAGAGCCAGTCAGCCCGCATGTTCTCAAAATGATTGGATTATTTGAAAACATGGAAAGGCTTGATGCTGGGTATTCAACCGAAATGGCAATTGACATCATTCTCCACTCCCTTCACAAAGGCTATGATCAGTTTAGATGAACTATAATATGCATAGTATGGAGAAAACCCTCACCGAGCTTCATGGCATGTTGAAGCAAGCCGAGCAAACCCTCAAGGATGAGGGCAAGCATGACATGCTCATGGTGAGGAAGGGCAAGTCATTCAAACGTGCGGGCAAAAAGAAGAGCTTTAAAGGGAAAAAGAAGAAATTCCCGCCTAAGTCAAAATCTGCCAAGGGCAGCAAGGACAAGAAGGCAGCTTCTTCTAAATCTGATTTCGAATGTTTCTACTGCAAAAAGAAGGGACATTGGAAACGGGACTGCCTCAAATTCAAGGAAGATAAGAAGAACGGCAACGTTGCTTCTTCATCAGGTATTTTCGTTATGGACTTAAACTTTGCTAGCAAAACATCATGGGTATAAGATACCGGATGTGGCTCACACCTTTGTTCCAATGCTCAGGGACTAAGGATAAGTAGGAGGCTAGAGAAGGGAGAGGTCGAGCTTCGGGTCGGCAATGGAGCAAGGATGTCTGCCGTCTCCGTTGGAACTCTCAGTTTGTCTTTGCCCACAGGGCTTGTTCTAGAACTTGAAAACTGTTATCATGTTCCTAGAGTGACCAAAAACATTATTTCAATATCGGCGTTGGACGCCAAAGGATTCAAATTTCGAATCAAAAACAATAGTTGTTTTATTTATTTTGATAATGTTTTATATGGTAAGGCACATTCAGAAAATGGTCTTTATGTGCTTTCACTAGACAAACAGGTCTATAACATCGAGAATACTGCCAAAAGGGCTAAGACCATCGAGTCGAATCAAACCCACTTGTGGCATTGTCGTCTTGGCCATATTAACATCATCAAGAAACTTCTTCAAGAAGGTGTTCTTGACTCATTTGACTTAGAGTCATTTGAAAATTGCGAAGGATGCTTATTAGGCAAGATGATAAAACAGCCATTCTCCAAGTTGGGAGAAAGGGCAAGTGACTTATTAGGTCTAATACACACGGATGTATGTGGACCAATGAGCACATCCGCAAGACAAGGTTACCGATATTTCATACTTTCACCGACGATTATAGTAGATATGGCTATGTCTACTTAATGTCGAATAAATCTGAATCCTTTGAGAAATTCAAAGAATTTCAGAAAGAAGTTGAAAATCAACTTGGCAAGAAAATCAAAGCACTTCGATCGGATCGAGGTGGCGAATATTTGAGCCATGAATTCGACGATCACTTGAAAGAAATGGCATTCTTTCAGAGTTGACACCTCCCGGAACTCCTCAATGGAACGGAGTGTCCGAACGGAGGAATCGGACCTTGTTAGACATGGTTCGATCAATGATGGGTCTTAGTGAACTCCTTATCTCTTTCTGGGGACATGCGCTACAAACAGCAGCACTAACACTGAATAGAGCTCTGTCAAAAGCTGTTGAAAAGACTCCATATGAATTATGGACTAAGAAACCTCCTAGGTTGTCTTTTCTCAAGATTTGGGGATGCGAAGCATATGTCAAGCGATTAATTTCGGACAAACTTCACCCCAAATCGGATAAGTGTTTCTTTGTGGGATATCCAAAAGAAACCAAAGGGTATTACTTCTACAATAAATTCGAGAACAAAGTGTTTGTTGCTCGTGATGGTGTCTTTTTGGAGAAGGACCACCTTTCCAAAATGACAAGTGGGAGGAAAATCGAACTCGACGAAGTTCGAGAGGACGAGCAACAATGTCAACCTGACAAAACTGACAATCTAGATACTTTGGAAGCATCTAAGAAGATTGGTTAGAATCAAGCAGACAATGTAAATGCTCAACCGATTACCCTACGTAGGTCGCAACGGAAAAGATCTCAACCAGACAGATACCTCGGTATCGTCTTAACCGATGATCAGGACATCCTAGTCATGGATGGTGATGAGCCGGCGACATACAAGCAAGCTATGACGAGCCCCGACTCTGCAAAATGGCAAGAGGCCATGAAATCCGAGATGGACTCCATGTCTGAAAATCAAGTCTGGGACTTGGTGAATTTGCCCGAGGGTTATACACCCATTGGTTGCAAATGTATCTTCAAAGTGAAGATAGACAAGGATGGAAATGTATCAATATACAAAGCTAGACTGGTGGCAAAAGGTTATAGACAAGTCCACGGGATTGACTATGATGAAACTTTTTCACCAGTTGCAATGCTAAAATCCGTCCAGATCATCCTAGCGATTGCTGCATATTACGATTACGAAATATGGCAAATGCATGTCAAAACCGCCTTCCTTAATGGAATTTTGGAAGAAACTGTGTATATGACACAGCCAGAAGGTTTTGTCGATCCAGGCAACGCTGGAAAGGTTTGCAAGCTGAAGAAGTCCATTTATGGACTAAAGCAAGCCAACAGAAGTTGGAATCTGCGATTTGATGAAGCCATTAGCAAGTTTGGTTTTATCAAGAATCAAGATGAGTCTTGTGTATACAAGAAGGTCAGTGGGAGTGATATTGCATTCCTAGTCCTGTATGTCGATGACATACTGCTCATTGGAAACAACACTAAATTATTGGAGACCGTAAAGGGCTGGTTGGGAAAGTGCTTTTCAATGAAGGACTTAGGAGAGGCACAGTACATATTGGGCATCAAGATCTATAGGGATAGATCTAAGAGGATGATTGGATTAAGCCAGAGTACTTACATTGATAAGGTACTGGCTCGATTCAACATGGAAAATGCCAAAAGAGGGCATTTACCCATGTCCCATGGCGTAACTCTCAGCAAGAAACAGTGCCCACAGACACCTGTTGAGCGAGAAAGAATGAATCAGATCCCATATGCTTCGCTAATCGGATCGATCATGTATGCCATGATATATACAAGGCCAGATGTATCGTATGCCCTGAGTGCAACGAGTCGATACCAATCGAACCCAGGAGAGGCGCATTGGACTGCGGCCAAGAACATCCTTAAGTACCTGAAAAGGAACAAGGATAAATTCCTGGTGTATAGAGGCCACAAAGAACTGGTTGTTGAAGGTTACACCGACGCTAGCTTCTAGACTGACAGAGACGACTTCAAGTCACAGTCGGGGTACATATTCTGTCTGAGTGGAGGAGCGTTTAGCTGGAAGAGTGCCAAGCAAAGCACCACTGCAGACTCTACAACTGAAGCCGAGTACTTGGCCGCTTCAGAAGCTGCCAAGGAAGCTGTTTGGATTCGCAAGTTCATTAGCGAACTTGGTGTTGTACCCTCAATTAAGGGGCCGATAGACCTATATTGTGATAACAATGGAGCTATCGCTCAGGCTAGGGAGCCGAGAGAACACCAGAAGGTCAAACACGTGCAAAGGCGATTTCACATGATAAGGGAATGGAAATCCGAAGGTGAAATCAGAATTTGTAAGATCGGCACGGATGATAATGAGCCGATCCTTTGACTAAACCTTTGCCTCAAGTGAAACACAACAAGCACATTAAGGCAATGGGAATCAAGCATGTTGGAGACTGGCTTTGAAATTCCCTGTACATGTGTTTTAATTAAATAGGATTTTAATGTAAGACACTGTATTAAAACCATTCATTAATGGAGTAATTAATTTTTGTGCAAAATTATCATTCACTCCATTACTATATAATTGTGGTTTAGAATTAAATAATGAGTCCATTCGATTTACGGAAATATTCAAAACAGGGTATCAAGACCATGTCTTGGATAAAGAAACACCTGTTAGGTGAACATTGAATATTAAAATCGAAAAGTGTCCCTAATCGAGGTCATCTAACAGATGGACGATTGATGACCGCCATAGATTAGTGTGTAGTATGATTTACAGCACCGTTTCTTGTGCTGCGAGGATGTGACAGTCATAAATCATTTGCACAGGTACGGTTTGGAACTGTACTGGATAAGACCTATGAGAGTACTTTAAGAAAATTTAAATTTTGTCATAAGTACATTTCTCATTATGACTATCGGAACTTATTTCCTCCGACCATGAGTACTGTGAAGTTTTCTTGTTTTGGTACTAGACTCTTTGATGTTTCCAAACGTCTGCCGTAACTGGGGATCATAACGGGAACAATCGGGAGACTATGTCCTCTTAATAAGAAGAACTTACAATACAAGACTGGGATTGTCCCCCTACTAATAATAGGGAAAATGTTTTGTTGTTTACAAGGCCGCTCGAAGAGCGAGACTGTGAAAATGCATGGCCGTGCTCAGATGCATTTTAGAAATCATCTGCTTATTGACAGTCGAACTCGGAGATCGAGAAACACTTCTGAACGTAATAAGGATGACAAAGAATCTTACCTTATAGTTCACGAAGAAACATTAAGTGACATAGGAAATGAGCTATACACTGTATGCACACTTGTCCGGAAGGACAAGTGGGAGATTGAAAGGAATGGTGTCCTTCCAACAAGTGTATTCTTCCGATAGAGGGTTCAGAATTATTACAGAGCTAATTCTTCAGTAAGGTCAAGTGATCGGAATGCCTAGGTGGAGGCCGCTTCCGATCAGTAATATCGAGGTACAATTGATATTACAGCTTAATCTTAACTGAACCCTTCGGGTCGAACCCAATCGAATCACCGATCCGAGACGACGAATTAATCCGAAAGGATTTAATGAGTCGACAGAGTTTTACGAATATAGACGTCGGAAATCGAGCCTAGGGCGTCGAGACCGAACGTCGTAAAATCACAAGCAACAAGTATGAGTGTAGCCGTAGCTAGGCTAGGCTAGCTCATCGCAAGCCTAGGCGCACCATGTGTGTGCTAGGCGCACCATGGTTTGCTAGGCACTATCGCAAGCCCCACAAGCACCAGGAAGCCCATCGCAAGCTAGTAGCATGCTAGCATGGGTGCTTGGGTGCGCATGGCAGCTATCGCAAGCCCCACAAGCACCAGGCAGCCCATCGCTGCTAGCAGCGTGCTAGCCTGGGTGCCTGTGTGCGCATGGGCACTATCGCAGCCTTAGCATCATGCCTAGGCGCGTTATCGCAGCCCTAGCATGATGCCTAGGCACCATCGCACACCATCGCAACACAACAGGGCCACACACGCACCAAGCACAGCCATCGCAGTGCTAGGCACTGGCGCATGTGCATGTGCGTGTGTGCATGCCTCGCACCAAGCATGGCAGTGCTAGGCACTGGCTGATGCGTGCTAGTGCGAGGATGCCTGGCAGCGTCGCCCAGCACGCATGCTAGGCCTTGCGTGCATAGGCTCGCTGGCTGGGCTAGCAATGACGCGAGGCTGGTGCGTGGTGCGTGGTGCGATGCGTGCTGTGCATGACTAGTGCGCATGGTGCGTAGCTAGTGCATGTGCGAGGGATGCTGCGAGGTGTGTGCGTATGGTGCAAGACAAAGGGGGCCAGCATGCGTGGCTCGCTAGCAGCACACATGCTGGATATGCGAGGGTGTGCGTGGTGCGCGAGGTGTGTGCGTGGGATGCTGGGGTCAGCGCCAGCACACACCAGCGCCTAGCACAGGCACGCACCAGCGCCAAGCATCAACCAGCACTGCCTAGCTGGGATGCGAGGCTGGGCTAGCTGGCACATGCTAATTGGCGTGCTAGCTGGCAGCAGCCTAGCACCCCTCTTAGGTGAGGGTGGGGACCAAGGCTTTGGGAAAGCCTTGGGGAGCAAGGCAATGGTCCCCCTACCCCTCCATGGTCCTCACCTAACCTTCTCTCTCCCTTTTGACACTTGTTGCATTGTGATTGGATTTATTTAATTTATTTAGAAATAAATTAATTAGCAAATTATACATTCTCCCACATTGGTTGGGGAATGAAATTCAAGGGTTCATTTCCCAATACCCAAGGTTCATTTCCCTATAAATACCAAGCTTGGGTATTGGGAAATGAACAACCTTGAGTGGAATTAAAAAGGCAACTCTAAGAAAGAGTAAACCTTTGATTCGTAAAACTCATAGTTATTATGTCCGGGTCTTGACTATCCTTCAAGACTTAGGACGCTCGGGTCGGGTCGAGGGTACGATCCGTCGGAGATCTCGTCTTTTCGGGATTTTGAAGTAAGAGCACTTTGGGAGCGAAGCACGCGTTAAAGGTATAATTCTTGTTCTTAATCTTGTTTGATCAAGTTTATTATGCTTGTTAATTGCTTTTATTAAGGGGCGGGTCTTGGTGGGTTTCCTTCCGCGTAGTGTCGGGTCACTACGAAACCCTACAGCTGCGTTCATATTTCAGGCGTTTCAATTTGATGAAAATTCAGATTCAAGGGCCGTCTGATGAGGTAGCCTACACAGACTTTTTCAAAGGTCTGAAGGACGGGTCGGCCTTCAAGTTTGACTTTGTCAGAAAAAGGGTGGCTACCCTCCAAGAGGCATTGATGGAGGCAGATGCCTATATACAAGCGACCGAACTCTACAATATCAGTAAACAGTCGGACTCAAGGAGGTCTGACAAAAAAGAGAGTCGGCCATCACAGCCGGCTAAGAAAACAAGTCTGGGTGGCTGAAACTTCTGAACAGCCATCCCAGAAGAAAAAGAGAGAAGTGAAGACGTACTCCCCAAAGTATGAATTCAATAAAGACTGTTACTCCATCCTCATGGAGATTAAGAACTGGGTCTCTATTGAGAAGCCGACTCCTATGAAAGGTTCCGCCAAAAATCGGAACAAAAACAAATACTGCCATTACCATGAGGATATTGGCCATGATACCAACGGATGCTATAGCCTTAAGCGTCTGTTGGACCGCCTAGCTAACAAAGGGGTACTCAAGTCCTATGTTCTGAGGTCCAAAGTTACCCTACAAACTAACACTGGGCAGCCGCCCAAAAAGAAGTCCCACTCTGCTAATAGTTCGGATACTAATGAAACTCGATCTATACAATAGCAAGTAGCTTCGCTGGAGGCGGCCCAACAATCCGGGGTAACAAGGACTACATCAGACAGCTCAGCATCAGCTTGGTCGACGAGGGGCAGGCATTCAAAGATTCCTTTCCCGAAGTTGTAGTCACTGAGGATGATAGGGGCAAAATCAAGAGGCCGCATGGTGATCATGTAGTCATCGAATGCAAAGTGGCCAACCAAAGAGTCGGTCGGATCCTCATTGACACCGGGAGTTCGTCTGATCTCATCAGTCACAAGTGCCTGACCAAGCTCAGGTACAAGCCCGAGAATATGCACCAGGTCTCTCATCCCTTAGTGGGATTTGGGGGTGGTGTGGTACATCCGGTAGGTTAAATAGACTTACCTATTCGTCTGGGCGAGAAAGGGAAGGGACGCCACATGGTGGTTCGGTTCTTAGTTGTTAAAGAGCTGACGGCATATAACATGATTTTGGGGCGCCCCATCCTGAATGAATCCAAGGCTATTATCATTCCATCTCTCATGCTTCTCAAGTTTGAGAGGGATGATGGAATAGTCGGCTCCCTACGGGGAGACCAAAAGATGGCCAGGGAGTGTTACCTCACTGATGTTAAGCCCACTGTGGTCGCAGCCGGCCCCAGTGGAGAAACAACTGACCTTGACCAAGTCAAGGAAGCTACGCCTGCTGTAACAGCAGCCGATAAGAAGAAAAAGGCCAACCAAATGGTGGCCGAGAAAAAAGATAGGCAATAGCAATCACTGACCGGTCAAAGACCGGATGAACTCCGTCCCCAGCTGGCTGGTGAGCACATGGACATTGTCCTAGATGACTCTCGTCCTGACCAGACTGTTAAGGTTGGGACGAATACTTTTGCTAAACTCGGTGTAGACTTGCACCACTTGTTAAAAGAATTCAAAAACATCTTTGCCTTTGAAGTGGACGAGATGCCAGGCATCAGCCCGGATCTAGCTGTCCACAAACTTGTTGTGGATCTTATAAAGAAGCCAGTAAGGCAAAAGAAGAGGAACCATGGTGAAGAAAGAAGCCAAGCGGCAGCCGCCGAGGTGAAAAAATTGTTAGATGGTGGTTTCATTCGGCAATGCTACTTCCCTGATTGGGTTGCCAATGTTGTCCTAGTAAAGAAGCCGAATGGAACCTGGCGCATGTGTATAGGTTACACAGACTTGAACAAGGCATGTTCAAAGGATAGCTATCCTCTCCCAAAGATCGACAGTCTGGTCGACTCTACAGCCGGCCATGCCTTGATGAGCTTCGTGGACGCCTATTCAGGATTTCACTAGATAGCCTTGTAGAAGAAGGATCAAGAAAAGACGACATTCGTCACTGATCAGGGGTTATTTTGCTATACTGTGATGCCGTTTGGTTTGAAGAATGCGCCTGCTACCTTCTAGAGATTGATTAATACAGTCTTCATTAATCAAATTGGAAGAAATGTGGAGGCGTACATTGATGATATGATAGTCAAATCCAAACTTCAGACGGACCATCTTACAGATCTCCGAGAAACATTCGCCACACTCAGGCGGCACCAGGTCATGCTCAATCCCAAGAAATGTGTTTTTGGTGTTGAGTCTAGGAAGTTACTCGGATTTCTGATTGATCATAGGGGGATAGAGGCCAATCCAGAAAAAATACAGGCGGTCATAGACATGCAGTCGCCCCGTACTGTAAAGGAAGTTCAAAAATTAACAGGTTGTCTGGCGGCATTGGGGAGATTCCTCAGTCGGTTAGGCGACAAGTGCCTCTATTTCTTCCAAGCAATCAAGAAGAAGACTATGTTTGAATGGGGGACGGATGTAGAGGCGGCCTTCCAAAAGTTGAAGGAACACTTGCACTTTTTGCCAAGTCTCGTCAGCCCTCTGTCAAAGGAAGTGTTATACATGTACTTGGCCGTCTCTGATCATGCTCTCAGTGCCGTTCTCCTTGCTGAAAGAGACGGCTGCCAGTTCCCCGTCTATTTCATCAGCCATGTTCTGAAAAATGCTGAGTTACGGTACCCCATAGTTGAAAATTTTGGCCTGGCCCTCTTCATGGCAGTTAAGAAGCTGAAACCTTACTTCTTGGCACATCCAGTCGTGGTCTACACTGATCAACCAATCAAGCGGCCATTGACAACCATGGAATCATCCGGCCGAATGATTAAATGGGCAATTGAAATGCAAAGCCTAGAAATTACTTTTGAGCCAAGGAAAGCAGTGAAGGAACAGGCACTTGTCGACTTCATTGTTGAAATGACTAGGCCGGCTGATCCAGACAATCCTGACCAAGTCTGGAAGGTATATGTGGACGGGAGCTCCACAATGAATGGCTGTGGTGCAGGCGCCATATGTCAGTCTCCTGAAGGGGACAAATATGAATATGCACTGCGTTTTAAGTTCCAAGCCTCGAATAATGAGGCAGAATATGAAGCCCTACTAGCCGGCATCCGCATATATAAGGCAGCTGGGGCAATGAAAGTGGACGCCTGTTTTGATTCACAATTAATTGTTAGCCAATACCATGGTGACTATGAGGCCACACATCCGGCTATGATCAAGTATTTACAGGTGGTCAAAGAAGAGGCTGGGACACTTGAGGAATTCCATATAAGTCAAGTGTCCAGGTTCGAGAATAACCAGGTGGATGCCCTCTCCAAATTGGCATCATTTTGCCTCTTGTGACAAACCAAGGTCTGTTTTCTGGGAAGTGATGGAAAAAAGAAGCATATAGGAGGAACCTATTGGAGTCCTTGATCGAAACTCAACCTGGATGTACGGCATTCGGGCATACTTAACAGACCGCACCCTGCCGGATACTTACCCAGAGATGATCATAATGAAAAAGCGTGCGTCTAACTTTGAGGTTCACAAAGGGGAACTTTTCAAGAAAGGCTATCTACAACCTCTTTTGAAGTGTGTTACCCCAGAAAAGGGCCGAGAGGTCCTCGAAGACTTGCATTAAGGGTTCTGCGCTTCTCACGTAGGCAAGACCCTAGCAAAAAGAGTCAGGCGGCAAGGCTACTTCTGGCCTACCCTAGAAGCAGACGCCATGGAGATGGTGAAAAAATGTGACAAGTGTCAAGGGTTTGGAAAGCTCATCCATTGTCCGGCAACTGACCTGACGGCTATCCATAGCCCAGTACCATTCGTCAAATGGGGCATGGACATTCTGTGTCCCTATACGCCTGCTACAGGCGGACGAAGATATATTTTGGTAGCAGTCGACAACTTCACCAAGTGGGTAGAAGCGGAGGCAGTCAAGGGCATTAAAACAAAAGATGTCATCTCCTTCATTTGGAGAAACGTCATCACTCGGTATGGGGTACCCATGTCTATGGTCTTTGACAATGGACCTCAATTCGAGACGCCTGCTCTCAAGAACTGGTTGGGAGACCAAGGGATTTCTCACTGTTTCGCATCAGTCGGCCGCCCCAAGAAAATGGCCAGGTTGAAGCCTTTAATAAGTTAATCATTGATGGCATCAAAAAGAAGATTGAAAGAGCTGGCGACCTTTGGGTTGACGAGCTACCGCATGTTCTGTGGGCCATCAGGACGACTGAAAAAGGGGTGACTGGTGAAACTCCATTTCTCATGGTTTATGGGGCAGAGGCTTTTCTGCCTATTGAGCACTATGAGCCGACTCTTCGAGTCATGCTTTATGACGAAGAGGCTAACTAGGAGGCCATGCGGCTAGCATTGGATTCACTTCCAGAACGCAGGGGCATTGCAGCCTTGCACCATGAGATCTACCATCTGAGAATGACGAGAGCTTACAATAAAAGAGTGCACAAGTTCCCCCTAAAAGTAGGGGACTTTGTGTTACGGAAAATGGAAGCAGTCGATAGGGCCAACGAACAGGGGAAGCTGACTCCTAACTAGGATGGCCCCTACCGAATCTATGAAGAAGTTAGAGGCGGCACTTACCGCCTGGAAACCCTAGACGACAGGTAGCTAGCCAGAACTTGGAACATAGACAACTTGAAAAAGTACTACTTTTGAGATTTGTAAATTATTTGTATATGTAAGAATATAAATAAAATTTGCAATTTATTTTTCAATTTTTGCAAGTCGCATCAGTGGGGCAAGCCGTCTATACACAGTCGGCCTTATTTCTTTTAATCACTTACTCTCGCGTGAGTAAAAATGTTAAGTCTAGATAACTTAGCAAACTGTTCTCTGAACAACCTAATGAGGCCACAGGCCGGATGATCAACCTGAGGCCCATGGCCGGATGATCCTTATGAAATTAAACTAATACGTCTGTCCCAAAAAAGAGCAGGTTTCCGGCGACATCCATTCGGGTGAATTCGTCGCAGAGAGCATCTCCCATTTGGGTGGCATATTGCTCTATAAACCTAAATCAAACGGCCCAACCGAGTGTCTCCAAGACAACCTCGCAGTCGTTTGACCTGAGACAAAGATAAACGTACCGCTTTACTACGAATACGCGGTAGACAGTTAAAATCTAAGTAAAAAACTGCCTGTTATTGCTTGGGACAATACAGTCGGCATAATTTGAATAAATAGCTAAGCAAAACTTGGCGAATAAAGAGGTACCATGTGGCCAAAGCCGCTTATTTCTTCTACTCACCCAAATCAAAGTGACAGAGATTGATTAACCCAACGAGTTAACTCATAGTCACACTGGCAACCTTGGAACGGAACCTAAACGGTGCGAACCAAACCGCCTGTTTTTTGGCAAACAGACAGTATTCGGCCACTATTCCTTTTAAAGGCTAGCAAGCAGTAACCGCTTGTAAACCTCAGGCGACTACTACAGTTGAATATTCCAAGCGCCGCCTGTTTCCATACAATAAACGATCAATGGCCTAAAAATTGTGAATAGAAAAACAACATGCGGCCACGGCCGACTGATTCTTCTATTTTCAAGTTCAAGTGACGGAGACTGATTAACCTCAAAAGGTTAACTCATAGTCACTCACCCAACCTACAATAGAATCTAAAAGGTACGAATGAAGCCGCCTGTCCTTGTAATAAATAGACGGCATTCGGCCACTATTCCTATTTAGGTTAGCAACACCGTGGAAACTACTTTGATTAAAAACATCTAGATTGGCGCCTGTTCTTTACAAGCACCAAGTAGACGAACTATTTACGATCAATAAAATAAACTAAGTACAAACTTAGTATATTGCGGTTTACTATAAGGCCGAGAGCCGAGTTATGTTAGGTGTTTGCTTGGGCAATGGCCGACTAGCCGCCTGGTTTGGGGCAATCACCATAGTGATTGATTGACCTAGAATTAGTAATACTCAAAGTATCAAAAATTCCAAGTCAATTAACTCACCTTTGAAAACAAGGCGCTAGTCACCCAGGGGCAAGAACAGTCGGTATATAAAGCATTCATGAAAACAAGAAGCAAGCTACATACACTTAGCAGAATTCATGAAAAGCAAAAAATTCAAAAACTTCAAAATTTGGAGAAATCAGCAAAAACGGTCGGATGATTAATATAAATAGTTGGTCAGGGGACTGACAGAAATGTTAAAATTGAAATTGTCAAGTAAACCCCTGTTTTGGGGTTTTTCTGATGTCCTGCGGGAGATTTACAATTCCGAGACTGGAACCGAACGCCTGTACCTGCAAAACAAACGGAGACTCCGGGTGGTTGGAGCTCCGCCTCCGACGGTCAAGTTAGTACTTGTTTAAGGAGTAATTAATGCGGAAAGGTAAAGTGTTTTTCTCTAGGTGAGAGTAATTAATGAGCGTAATGAACGCAATCCCCTTTAATGAGGATTAATGTGCATATTTATATGCCTTGGGATGCGTGCCAAATCCTAGGTTTAGGTTAAACCTAAGGCTGATTGGGCTTTTTCCAAGGATTGGGCCTAGGTGGCCGGTTATCCCATGTGTCATGGGGAGGACACGTGTCGTGTCGTAATTGGTCCATGGTGGACGGATCACTGCTTGACACGTGGCAGGCTCCTATTGGCCCATGTGACTGACACATGGCGGAACCTGATTGGTCCACTTGTCAGATGGTGATTGGTAGGGAAAAATCCCCTAATCATTTGCCCCTCACAGGTGGCATATGACTGTTCATATGTTACCTGTGACAGGTGTCGGCCTGTAACAGGCGACGGTCTGCTACAGGTGTCGTTTGGTAAATGGCCGAGGGTTTTTCTCGCTTAAATTTTGAATTTTCGGAAGTGACCCTTCGACTTCTCATTTTGCCTATATAAGGGCGTGTTGACTTCAGATTTATTTTCACACTTGAAAACTTTTGAAAGAGAACACTCGGATCCCTGAACTTGCTCTGACACTTTGGACATTAATAGCCTACCGCCTGATCTGTCAAGCCAACTGATTTTTCAGATCTCTGTTATTTTCAACGTCACTTCTTCAATCATTTAGGTAACCATCTGTTCTCTTACTTTTCTTTTTTATTTCTTTTGAACTATGGTACCTCGAAAGCAACCGGCACGACCTAGGGTAGTGATCAGTCGGTCACCGGGGACGGCTGAATCTAGGACTAGGAGTGCCGCCTGCCCCTTTTCGGACCAATCTTTTCCCTTTATACATAGCCCGACTGTCTCTGTGTCTGTGCAGAACATGATGGCTCGAACTAAGAGAACAGCCAGGATCTCCAACTCTGATGGCTCCTCCTTCTATGTGCCGGTCAGCGAGACCTCTGACCAGGCGCCTGATGCTGAAACCAAAGTGGCTCTGTCGCTGAGAGCTTAGAAGAAGGGGCCAAGGTGTACCCTACCCATTTCACTATTGACTTAGCCAGTCGGCAGTTGACCTCCACAGAAGGAGAGGGGTCGGTCCCTTCTAAAAAAGACGAGGAGTCGGACTCTTCTGGTAGTGAGTCCAGCTCTAGCTCTTCAAGCCATCACTCCCTGAACTCAGAGGAGAGGCACTCCCGACTGCATGAGTTAAGACTCTCTCATGCGGTTGAAAAAGGGAACGAATGGTCAGAACCATCCGCCTCTAACAGGGAGTTGAACACTGCCTATTTCTGCCACGTTCCAAAGGGCCGCATCAAGGCCATGAAAGAAAAATTGGACTCCTTTCTCTCGGACCATGTGATGGGTCCAGATTTTGAGTTATTCGTGCCGGATGTTGAGGATGCGGTTGTCTGGCCTGAGACAATCAGTTATGGGGACGCCTGCTTTGGTTGTTATGAGGCAGCTATTAAGGCAGGGCTTCGATTTCCCTTGCATCCGGCTGTTCAGAAAATCCTCGATGGGTACGAGGTGGGGTTATGGCAGCTAGCCCCTAACTCTTGGTTTAACATCCTTGGCTATGTGGCCGGATGTGAAATGCATGGGGTGGAACCAAATTTTGAGGCGTTCACCCATATGAACTACTTGAGTCGGACCCCCAAAGCAAGCGGTACCGGCTAGTACCAGCTATCAAGCCACAAGGGCTATTTGATGACAAGAGGGAAGGAAAATAAGTGGAAGGACTGGAGGAACACCTTCTACCTTATTCAAACCTCTGATCCTCTGTTGAACAAGCGGTACAACAGATGGAATAGGAATCCCCCACTCCTTGCAGGCGGCGCTGCCATGCCGCCTGTTCCTCGCAAAGCGAGGGAAGAGATCCTGGACTGAGGACTCTTCAAGATGAAAACACAACTCAACCCTACTAGCGGGGAACGGGAGCAGGTGACTTTACACTGTATCCCCAAATTCAGGTGGCTATATGACGCATACTTCTTAGCCGCCTGTGGCCTGAGTAGTCGGGTCTCGAGAGGTAGCCGGCTCCTTGTTCTTTTTCAAGTACATGTGAGTTTATGTCATTAATTTTTCTAACTCTTGGTTGTATTTCTTCAGCGGAGGCTATGGACAAAATAACTGCTTCGAGGAAGGCGGCTGCCATGCTAAGGGCCGCTGTAATGGGCAGTCCCAAGCCCTCCGAGCCTTCCTCAAAGGAGTCGCCCCAACTGAGTTCAAACTCTTTTGGCCTTTGTCTTCTTTATGTTTGTGATTATTAACAGTCGGCACCCATTTTTTGCAGGCGGGCGCTTCTAAACCCTCCTCCTCCCACCAACCGGACTCAAAAGTTCGGAAACTGACAGGTGGGAGTACGCCTGGTTCGGCCAGGAAACAGACGGCTGACAAGCAGCCAATCACCCCCCAATCTGGGGGAAAAACTACTCAAATACCTAGCCGGCCCCCAAGAGGCACAATCCGACCTCTTGCTTTGTTGATTTATTTCTTCTCTTTACTTCATCTTGTTGATGTTTCACTTCTTGATACAGGCGGTCAGCAGGGGCCAGACTTGGTCGAAATGGCCAAGTCTATGGTGAGAGCCGTCCCTCATGAGGAGAGGGACGCGGTCCGGGGAGTCAGTACCCTGGACCTTGATGGTATTATGGGTCTCCTCTCTGAGGTATACTTGATACTTTTTTTGTTGCTTTCCAGGACGCCTGCTAGTTTAATATTTGACGCCTGTTTTTTCTTATAATCCCTGCTCCGAGTTAACGGCCTTCGCAAACCCATCAATGCGAAGAACAAAGAGGTAAAGGCTGCTAAAGCCATGACCGCCTCTGACTGTTATAAGGCAATGTTTCAAATTGCCTAAAATGAAATTTTGACAACTGATATTCTTTGTTATCAGGCACAGGCCACTGCGGCGGTCCGCTCTTAGTTGGAGGCGGCCAAGAAGAAAAATGCGGAGCTGGAGGCCACCATCCGCACCCTCTGACAGCAGCTGGAGCTATTCAAGCATACTGCGCACCTTTACGAGTCCCTGCTGAAATTAGTGGACAACCTTAAAGGGCACTGAAGGTCTAGGAGGCGTCCCTCACCAAAGAGCTGACGGCCAAGGCCGAAACTGAGAAGATGGAGTTGGTCAGGTCTATGATGGAGGACCTTGCTAAAATCCAGAAAATGACCTGGTCCCACCTCTTTCCCAAAGCCAACTATGCCTCATGGGAGAAGAAGTTCAAAGCTTGTGCTGAAGAGTACAATCGGCATATTATGGAGGAGGTGGCTAAGGCGGATGAGGCGCAGGTTGTCAGCGAGGAGGAAGAGGCGGTGGTCGCCCTTGACCCATTGGAGGTGGAGCTTAACAAGGATTCGGCTCCTGAAGGCGAATCAACTAACAAGGGTGCTGCGAAGAACCAGGCGCCCACAGTTGATGGCGATCAGGCGGCCTTGAATACCGATGCCCCTCCAATGCTTAAGCTTTTATTTTTTCAACTTTTTCTTCGGCCTGCGTGCCGTTTATTTTTGTCTCTTTACCCGGCCAGGGGGCCGGGGTCTTGAATATTTGTGCCGGTCTTTATGGCCGGCTGTTAATAGAATTTCGGCGACCATCTTTTTTGGTCGTCTTAGCTCATCAATTTCAAATTTTGCTTTTCTTTTTATTTTTGCTAAGTGTCGAAGATCTTTGATATCCGCTTGCGTGTCATACCGACTGTTTTGTATGGCCGATAGTTGCAGACAGGTACAATGTAGGAGCTGCCTATCACACCGACTGTTTTGTATGGCCGATAGTTGCAGACAGGTACAATGTAGGAGCTGCCTATGCCCCTGGACGACTGGTTGTCTTAATTCCAGGTTAGGCGATCAATCGGCCATTTATCCAGCCGGTCTCTAACATATTTTGATGAATACGTTAGGCTTGCTTAACTTAAGATTGGAAAGTAAAACAAGTTCTTGAGTTCTGGTTTGCTAAAAAAGCAGTCGTCCTGTGAACCAACTCTTCAAATGTCTGGTTTGAAGAGAAAATATCTTAGTAGGGTTATGGGTACGAGAGCTCTGGTTCACCTTTAAGCAGGCGGTCCCGTCATACCTTTTGAAATCGGCTAAGTATGAGAGTGATTACTCACTTGCCATGTTTATGCTTGAGTAGTAGAGGCACCAAGCGGCATTGGCCGGTTAGTCCCCTTGATTCACAAAATTTTGTTGGTTATTTACTCAAGATGTGATAACTTAGTAAGAATAGGGGTTTGAATTTTCCTATTCAAGAAACAGGCGGTCTATGAAAACCATTTATATTTCAAACCAAGTTTTAAGGAGTGACTATAAGTTAACATTGACGTTACTTAGTCGCCGTCACTTTTGTTTGGGTAGTAGAGGTACCAGGCGGCGGAGGCCGGCTGGACCCCTTTATTCGCCAATGTTTGTTGGCTATTAACTCAAAAGGTACCGGCTGTACTTATCCCAAGTAGTACAGTCGGTTATCCGACGCAGATGTTAACTACTAACACTCGTTGGACCAGTGATAGAGTTATCCTTGTCTCATAAACGGCTACGTGGTTGTCTTAGTAGACAGTCGTATAGGTGTCGTGTAATTAGTTTATAGAACAATGTTCCACCCAAAAGGGAGCTGCTCTCTGGGACGAATTTCATCCGAATGGATGCAGCCGAACGCCTACTATGATGTTGGGACTGGTCGGATTAGTTTTTAAAAATTGGATCAGTTGGCTTGGCGCATGGTCTGATCATTTCGACCATAGGCCTTAGATAGTTCTTGGTGAACTATGTATGGGAGTGTAGCCGGTTGTATAGAACAGGCGGCATGCCCCTCTTAATTGAATGCGTATATAAAAAGTATGGAGAGTAGCCGACTGTTTTACCAGTAGGCATGCCCCTCTTAGTACAAAATAAATGAAGTGAAATAGCAAACTTTTATTAGTAGCTCTCGGCTATTTACATCATTCAAAAACAATACTTTTTGAGATTATCTACATTCAAGGTTCGAGGCAAGGGTTGGCCGTCTGGTGTTTCCAGGCGGTAGGTACCGTCTCGAACCTCTTCATAAATTCGGTAGGGACCTTCCCAGTTGGGAGTTAGTTTGCCTGACTCATTAGCCCTACCGACTGCTTCCATTTTTCTTAGCACAAAGTCACCCACTTTGAGTGGACGCCTATGTACTCTTTTGTTATATGATCTTGTCATTCTCAGGCGGTAAATTTCATGGCGCAGGGCTGCATTGCCCCTTCTTTCTAGAAGTGAGTCCAAAGCCAGGCGCATGGACTCCCAGTTCGCCTCTTCGTCATACAGCATGATTCGAAGAGTCGGCTCGTAGTGTTCAATTGGGAGAACAACTTCTGCACCATAGGTTAGGAGGAATGGAGTCTCTCCAGTCGACCCTTTTTCAGTCGTCCTAATGGCCCAGAGAACATGTCGTCCTAATGATTTTATTGAAAGCTTCTACTTGGCCGTTTGCTTGAGGACGGCCGACTGATGCAAAGAAGTACGAGATTCCTCGGTCTCCCAGCCAGTTCTTGAGAACAGGCGTCTCAAATTGGGGACCATTATCAAAAACCATAGACATGGGCACCCCAAACCGAGTGATGATATTTTTCCAGATGAATGAAATCACATCTTTCGTCTTGATTCCCTTGACAGCCTCTGCCTCTACCCATTTAGTAAAGTAGTCGACTGCAACAAGTATGTACTTCCTGCCGCCTGTAGCAGGCGTATAGGGACCCAGGATATCCATGCCCCACTTAGCAAACGGTAGTGGGCTATGGATAGCAGTGAGATCAGTAGCCGGACGGTGAATTAATTTGCCAAACCTTTGACACTTGTCACATTTTTTCACCATCTCCATTGCATCTGCTTCTAAAGTAGGCCAAAAGTAACCCTTCCGCCTTGCTCGTTGGGCAAGCGACCTGCCGCCTACATGGGAAGCACAATAACCGGAGTGAAGATCTTCTAGAACCTCTCGTCCTTTTTCTGGAGTAACACACTTCAAGAAGGGTTGGAGGTACCCTCTCTTGTGAAGTTCTCCCTTTATCATTTCGAAATTGGACGCTCATTTTTTCAGTAAGGCCGCCTGGTGATGATCATCCGGCAAGGTGCCATCTGTTAAGTATGCCCTGATTGGATCCATCCAGGTTGAACTTCGATCTAAAATTCCAATAGGGTCTTCTTCAATGCTTCTTCTCTTCATAACCTCCCAGAAAACGGTTCTTAGAGTATCACAGGAGGTCGAGGATGCTAACTTTGAAAGAGCATCCGCCTGGTTGTTTTCAGATCTTGGTACTTGAGTCAGATGAAAATCTTCAAGGGATCCGACTGCTTGACGTACCGCCTGTAAATACTTGATCATGGCCGGATGAGTCGCTTCGTATTCGCCATTGTACTGACTCACTATCAATTGCGAATCAGAACAGGCGTCTATTTTTCTTGCTCCAGCCGCCTTGCACATGCGGATTCCAGCTAGCAAAGCTTCATACTCTGCCTCGTTGGTTGAGGCTTGAAAATTGAAACGCAAAGCATACTCATACCTGTCGCCTTCTGGCGACTGACATATGACGATTGCTCCGCAACCATTTGAGGTGGAGCTCCCGTCCACATAGACCTTACAGACTTGGTCTGGGATTTGAGAATCAGAGGGCCAAGTCATTTCTACAATAAAGTCAGCAAAGGCTTGCCCCTTTACTGTTTTCCTGGGCTCGAATGTGATTTCGAGGCTCTGAATTTCTATTGCCCATTTGATCATCCGGCCTGATGACTCCATGGTTGTCAGTGGCCGCTTGATCGGTTGATCTGTATACACAACGACTGCATGTGCCAAGAAATAGGGCTTCAATTTTTTAACGGCCATGAAGAGAGCAAGATCGAACTTTTCCACTAAGGGATACCTCAACTCGGCATTTTTCAATACGTGGCTGACAAAGTAGACCGGGAGCTGGCAGCCGTCTCTTTCAGCAAGGAGGACAGCACTTTAAGCATGGTCAGAGACTGCCAGATACATGTAAAGCATTTCTTTGGGCAAGGGATTGACCAGCCTTGGCAAGGAATGCAAGTGAACTTTCAGTTTTTGGAAGGCCGCTTCAGCATCCGGCCCCCATTCAAACCTTGCCTTCTTCTTTATTGCCTGAAAAAAGTAAAGGCACTTGTCATCTGACCGGCTGAGAAATCTTCCCAAAGCCGCCAAACAACCTGTTAACTTCTGAACCTCTCGGACTGTGCGGGGGCGACTGCATGTCAATGACCGTCTGCACTTTCTCAGGGTTCGCCTCTATGCCTCTCTGATTGATGAGGAATCCGAGAAACTTCCCAGACTCAACCCCAAAAACACATTTCTTGGGATTGAGCATGACATGGTGCCGCCTGAGTGTGGTGAATGTTCCTCGGAGGTCCACCAGATGGTCTGTCTGAAGCTTGGACTTGACAATCATATCATCAATGTATGCCTCGACATTCCTCCCAATTTGGTCAAAGAAGACCGTATTTATCATTCTTTGGAAGGTGGCCGGGGCATTTTTCAAACCAAACGGCATGACCGTGTAGCAATATAGCCCTTGATCAGTGACGAAGGTCGTCTTCTCCTGATCTTTCTTCCACAAAGGAATCTGATGGAAGCTAGAGTAGACGTCCATAAAGTAACATTGTCGAATGAATCCTGCATCAAGCAGCTTTTTAACTTCGGCGGCTGCCGCCTGACTTCTTTCTTCGCCATGGTTCCGCTTCTTTTGCCTGACCGGCTTCTTTTTCGGATCCACAGCCAGTTTATGTACCGCCAGGTCAGGACTGATGCCTGGCATTTCATGGACCTCGAATGCAAAGATGTCTTTGAATTCCTTCAAAAGTTGGTGAAAACCTTCACCCAGAATTGTAAGAGCAGTCGTCCCAACCTTGACTGTTCGGTCAGGACGCGAGTCGTCTAGCACAAGATCCGTACGCTCACCAGCCGGCTGAGGGCGGAATTCATCTGACCGCTCTTCTGCCAGTGATTGCTATCTTCTTTCTTTTCTTTCGGCCCCCAATTGGGCAGCCTTTCTTTTCTTGCCGCCTGCTTTTTGAGCAGGCGCATCGTCCTTGACAATTTCAAGCTCTGCTTTTTCAACACTTGGGCCAGCAGCCACCACCGTGGGCTTGATATCCGAGAGATAGCACTCCCGAGCCATCTTCTGATCTCCCCTTAGGGAGCCAACTGTTCCATCATCCTTCTCAAATTTAAGCAGCATAAGAGATGGGATGATGATAGCCTTTGAATTGTTCAGGGTGGGTCGTCCCAGAATCATGTTGTAGGCCGAGAGCTCTTCAACTACTAAGAACCGGACCACCATGTGACGGCCTTCCCCTTTCTCACCCAGGCGGATGGGTAGATCCACTCGCCCTACCAGGTGTACGACTTCTCCTCCAAACCCTACTAAAGGGTGGGATACCGGATGTATGCAGTCAGTCTTGTATTTGAGCTTGGACAAGCACTTGCTGCTGATAAGATCAGAGGAGCTACCGGTATCTATGAGAATTCGTCCAACTCTTTGGTTAGCCACCTTGCACTCAATAACAATGGGGTCATCATGCGGCCCCTTAATCCCTCCCAAATCTTCTTCTGTGATGACAATCTCTGGGAATGAACTTCTGGCGGTCCGTTCTTCATGAACGGAATTAACATCTAGCCGCCTGATATTGTCTTTATTGCCCCTAATAGTGGGGCCGCCTCCTGAGAAGCCGCCTGCAATTGTGTAGACGACTGCATCATCTGTATTAGAACTGTCGGCCTGTTGATGATTCTTTTTGGCCGACTACTTGTTCTTTGAGGAAATGTTCCCCTTAGACTTCTTGACATAGGAGTCAAGGTCGCCTTGCTCAGCCAGGCGGTCTAGGTAGCGCATGAGGCTGATGCATTCGTTGGTTTCATGACCAACGTCTTCATGATAATGACATAATTTGTCTTGGTTCCGATTGCTCGCGGAACCCTTCATGGGGGCCGGCTTCTCGATTGAGATCCGGCCCTTGATTTCTTTGAGGATAGTTTGACTATCCTTGCTGAATGCATACTTCGGAGAGTATGGTTTGAACTCTTTTTTCCTTTTCTGGGCCGGCTGTTTAGAGGAATCGGCCGCCCAGACCTCTTTTCTCTTTTTATCATCTTTATTGGCCGACTGCTTTGGTCGCTTTCTTTTTTGTCTGACCTCCGTCCATCCGACTACTTTCCAGTTATTGCAGAGATCAGTCGCTTGTATATAGGCTTCTGCTTCAATCAAAGCTTCTTGGAAAGTCGCAACCTTCTTTCGAACCAGGTCAAACTTGAAGGTCAACCCATCCTTGAGACCTCTGAAAAAATCAGTGTAGGCTACCTCATCCGGCAGCCCTTGAATTTGGATTCTCATCAGGTTGAACCGCCTGATGTATGAACGGAGCCCCTCCTTTTCACCCTGCTGAATCGTCCCTAAATCTAGGGTCGTCTTCTTTGCAGGTATGTTCATGGCAAAGTTGGAGGTGAATAAGTAAGCAAGCGTCCTGAAATTATTCACACAACCAGTCGGCAGGTTGCCGAACCATTGTTGTGCGATTCCTTTGAGAGTCGCTGGGAAACACTTGCACCAAGTGGGATCATCCAACCCTTGAAGGTACATTAGGTTGGTGAACGCCATCAAATGGTCTTCAGGGTTAATAGTGCTATCATAGGCGCCTACTAGCACATTTTTAACTTTGGCCGGCTGAGCGGCCTCAGTAATTTCCTTGGAGAAGGCGGACGACTGTTCTCCAAGTCTTAGCAACCGTAGTTGCCAGTCCAAAGGCTGGACATTTTTTGCCGCCTGTCCTCCAAACAGAGGTGGCTGCAAAAAATATTGTTGTTGTTGCGGTACATATGGCATGTTTGGTACCGCATGCTCTTTATGAAATCCAGACCGACGGGAGGTACCGCCTGTCTGACTCTCATGATTTAACTGAGTATACCTCATAGAGGTATTGTGCAGACTATCTTGGAAATCTGAAGTGGAGGCCGACTCTGACAGTCGGTCATTCTTCTTCTGCTCTAGCAATAGCCGAGCGTCTGAGTATGTTTTCTTTGACCCGTTGATAAGTGACTTTTATGCCACTATTTAGATCCCTTAATCATGGTATTTTCCCGCATTTGTCCCTTGTTTATGCCTCTTCTATCCATTTTCTTGTGTTTTTGCTTCCTCTTGTTGTTCTTTCCCCGTTTGTCTCTTTTTTCCTTTTTATTGGCTTTTTCTCGTGTTTTGTAGGTGTTTGGAGATGATCCCGAGATAAAACAAGACCTCGAGAATTGGAGCCCACTCGAAGAGCTAAAACATGAGCTAAGGGTCGAGAGAAGCCAAGCAAGGGAGCTAGGCTTGGAGAGGGCAAGCAAGAACCCATGCATGAGAGGAGCAAGAGCAAGCAAGAAAACACCAAGCAAGCCAATTTTCTGTAGATGCCTTGCGCGCCCTGTAGAGCCCTCTCACGCATAGAGGGCACAGCCTGACTGTTGTTCACTCTTTTGGTCATAACTTTTGATCTACCTATCGGATTGAGGTGATTCAAGTTGCGTTGGAAACTAGACTTGGAGAGCTTTCCAAAGGTAGGTTATACGCCCCCAGACGCCTCATAGAACGAAAGTTATGGCCGTTTGAAGTTGAAGGTTGTTGCCAGTTCAAAGCTTCCTGCGCGGGCGCGCAGTCCTTTTGCGCGGGCGCGCACGCTGTCAGCCCAGCCGATTTATTTCCCTATTTAAAGGCTGATTTGGGGATTTTTTGGGGGTCTTCTTCCTCTCTCCTCTTTGAGGTGAAGAACCCTAGCTTCTCCATCATCTTCAACTCTTAGATTAGCTTAGATTAGTTATAGATTTAGTTTTAATCCTTGCTTTAATCCATTATAATGTAGTTTAGAGTAGATTTAGGGTAGTTTAGAGAGAGAAAGTTGGAAGCTTTAATGGAGGATTGAAGAAGATGAAGATGCAAAGTGACATTGTTTTGGATTACTATCCATAAATCTAATGAACATTCTAAACTCTATCTCATTTATTGCTTTCTTTAATTCTTGCTTTGTTTAGTATAGTAGTTTTGATAATTTTTTCTTCTTGTTGGGTCTATTCTTAGTCTCTCTCTTGTTCCTCTTTGTTGGTTAATGTTTGTTGTTCTTGTTAGTTTAGTTTGTGTTATTGTCTTTGATCTTGCTAGTTTAGTTATGTTAGAGTAATTTTCTTAGCTAGGGTTAGGGTTTAATTGGGGATTAATGAGCAATATGAACACTTTATTGATGAGCTAATTGGAATTGTTGATGTATTGAACTAAAAATGAAGGTCTTAATGCTTGGTGTCTTTCTAGCCAATTGATGTCATGATTTAATTGCTATTGTGTTAGTTGTGCGGGAGTGAGCTAGCTTGATAGAAGTATTTCATTGTTTAGTTGACCACGACCTCATAGGCGGGGTTGAGAGTTTAATGGCCTAGTGTGTGCGGGAGTGACCTAGGTTGTTAGGCAATTCTCCATATTATCGACTTAACCAATTAGATTAATGATGATTGTTTGCTTGCGTTTGATTAGTGCTTGTATATTGGTTTGTATGTATATTTCTTGGTGATTTGGTTGTGCTCATTGAGGTGTGTTTAATTCTTGCTTTCGCTTTGGCCGGTTAAATGCATGATCTAATTGCTATCCTATTTAGTTGCTTGGGAAAGAGCTATTTCGGTAGAATTGAACCCCTTGAGTTGATCACGAGCCTCGACCGGGATTGGGTGCTTGATTGTGTAGCGTGCTCGGGAGAGACCTAGATGATTAAGATTTGCCCCTTGCAAGTTATTGAGAATGTCCATGTTCATTGCTATGCTTGTGCTTGTCACATTGATTGCCTTGATTCCCCTTCCCTAGTGATTTTACCTCTTAGTTTCTCTTTCCTTAGTTAGTTAGTTTTCCTCTTTATTTTAATCTACTCCCCATACCTTCTTGACCTAGCTTAGTTGGTGGTAGTGTGATGATAATTTAGCCGTCTCTGCGGATCGACCCTTTACTTACCATTAGACTTGTCTAGTGTAGGTTTAGGTATATAAATATTGTTTGGTAGAGGGTAGTTAGTCCAACGACCTAGCTATTCGCCTCTCATCACCCGTCCGTCTGTATATGACGAATGGGCTTTCTCTTCCCTGGTGAGGGGAAACGGTACTTTGTCAAGTCAATCATAGGCGGCTCCCACTTCCTAGAGTTAGGGTGGGGGGTCGCCTCTCGACCTTGAACAGGCTTCCTTCTTCCTGAATGAGAAGGTTTTTTAGCCGACTGCTCCTTAGAGAGAGCAGGCGTCTTCTTATTGATCAACTCTTGGATCTCCCCCTTGAACCCCCTCATGAAGGTCATGAGTTCGTTTCTTGTAATGGGAGCAGACCCTTCTACCGCCTGTTGCTGATCAGGCGGTGTGCCGGCTGGATTACTGGGTCCAGTTTGGTGATCTACCCGTTCCTTCCTTTCGGTGTGACGGGTGCGCCGGGCCCTTAGGGTCCCGTCTGAGGCCGTGTGTGTTTCAACCTCAACCTCATTCTCAGAATCACGGTCTGAGTATACTTGAGGGTCGTCCTCTGGACGCCTCTCTTCTGGATTCGGTACAGACTTTGTTGCCATCTCGAAAGCACTCTCCCCACAGACGGCGCCAAAATGTTTCGGGGTTTTCTGATGTCCTGCGGGAGAGTTACAATTCCGAGACTGGAACCGGACGCCTGTACCTGCAAAACAAACGGAGACTCCGGGTGGTTGGAGCTCCGCCTCTGACGGTCAAGTTAGTACTTGTTTAAGGAGTAATTAATGCGGAAAGGTAAAGTGTTTTTCTCTAGGTGAGAGTAATTAATGAGCGTAATGAACGCAATCCCCTTTAATGAGGATTAATGTGCATATTTATATGCCTTGGGATGCGTGCCAAATCCTAGGTTTAGGTTAAACCTAAGGCTGATTGGGCTTTTTCCAAGGATTGGGCCTAAGTGGCCGGTTATCCCATGTGTCATGGGGAGGACACGTGTCGTGTCGTAATTGGTCCATGGTGGACGGATCACTGCTTGACACGTGGCAGGCTCCTATTGGCCCATGTGACGGACATATGGCGGAACCTGATTGGTCCACTTGTCAGATGGTGATTGGTAGGGAAAAATCCCCTAATCAACCCCGACCCCTTAGTCGGGTAATGATACAAAGTAAGTGGCACGCAGGCCAAAGGAATACTTAAGCTTCTGGAGGAGGCTTCTCAGATGCAGGAGCCGCATCCTTCTGGTCCCCAGTCGGCTCCTCCTCCTTGTTCTCGCCATCCGCCTCCTCTTCCTCCTAGTCCGACTCCCCAGAGGTGGAATTAGACAACTCGCCACCCTCCTTTTCTTCATCATGGTCTTGCCCCATGATATTATCATTGTACTCTCGGGTATAGGTGGCAAACTGATTCCTCCAGCTGTCATAGCTGGTCTATGGGAAGAGAGCCGCCCAGGTCATCTCCATGATGAAGTTGTTGTCCTCCATGATTTCCTTGACCAGCGCCTGTTTCTCCTCGTCGACCCCAGAGGTGTATTTTTTGGCAAGCTGGGTCTCCTGGTTGGCCAGCCTCTACTTCAACTTGTCTACCCGACTGCGGAGGCCGGCTGCTTCTTGGTCCGCCTCCTTTAGAGGCGCGAGCTCAGCCTTGAGGTCCGATACGGACTTCTCCAGTTCTGAGATCCTCTTCTAGGCCGCCTCTAAGTCCTTCTTGACCTGCAAATTGGCAGACGCCTGATAATACAGTATGTCAGTGGTCAAAATTTCGTTTTGTGCAATCTGGAACATAGCTTTGTCATAATCAGAGGCGGCTTGGGCCTTCGCAACCTTTACCTCTTTGTTCTTTTCGCTCAGGGGCTTTCGGAGACCATACACTCGCAGCATAGACTGCACTCGGCCAAAAAACAGTCGTCAGTCATAGGCGCTAGGCAATTATTTAAACAAACAAGGAACTTTTTACTTAGTATACCTCGGCCAGGAGAGCCGGGATGGCTTCAAGGTTAAGGGTGCCGACTCCCTTAACAGACTTCCTGTCCTCGACAGGGATGGCCTTCAGCATGGACCTAGTCATCTGAACCAGATCCGGCCTTTGAGGGACATCTGCACAATCAATACCCTATAAGTACTTGGTGTAAATTCGGCCAATAGACCGACTGCTCTCAGAGGTGCTAAGCGACTGCTGATTGAATTTGACCCTCAAAGGGTAAGGGAAAGGACACAAGTCTTTGATACCTTCAGTAGCCGCCTCCTTCTCCTTCTCCTTCACTTGCCGACTGTCAGTAGGGACGGCTGGAGATTTTGGGGGTGGATTGCTTCCTTGCCTTGAGGCCACATGCTTCCTGGCTCTCCTAGGAGTCGTCACATCACCAGTCGTCTGTTGCGTAACCTTAGGATCCGGCTGGGAAGAGGAGGAAGGCTTTGTTAAAGTTCCCTGCAAAATAATCTCAATAAGTGAGAAGCCGGCAGCAGAAAAGCTAAATGAAATCTGTTTAGTTGAAAGTTCACCTTTGACGCCTGCACAACAGGCGATTCTTCAACTGGCCGCTTGCCAAGGATGGCCGAGCGGTACTGGGCAACGGCTTTCTTAGAGGCCAAGAGCTTTTCCATTGCTTTGTCTGCAAAAGATGAATCAAGGAGTTAGTTTGACACAAAATAAATCAAGTTTCACAAGACATTTAAACAGGCGGTTAGCTACCTCTCGGCATCTCTTCACTAAGGCCACAGGCGGCCAGATATGTCCCATCATATAACCACTTATACTTGGGAACATAGTTTTGAGGAATGAACTCCCTCGCTCCAATCTCGGGGTTCGCCTGTATGTCTACTTTGAAGAGCCCTCTGTCAAGGATCTCTTCTTTGGCTTTATGGGGAACAGGCGGCAGCTCGAGCCACCTGTTAGGAAAGGTGGGTTCCTATTCCACCTGTTAAAGTTTTTGTTCCTAACTGTGTAAGGGCTGGAGATGATGTAGAAAGTGTTCCTCCAATCTTTCCACTTGTTCTCCTTCCCCACAGTCATCATATAACCTTTGTGGCTAGACAGCTGATACTAGCCGGTCCCGCTTGTCTTTGGGGTTCGGCTGAGGTAGTGCATATGAGCGAATTCCTCAAAGCTTGGCTCTACCTCATGCATCTCACAGCCGGCAACACAGCCCAAGATGTTGAAAAGAGTTAGGGGCTTGTTGCCAGACACCTAGCTGGTATCCGTCCAAAATATTCTCTACAGCCGGATGTAGAGGAAATCTCAGGCTAGCCTTAATTGCCGCCTCATAACAGCCAAAACAGGCGTCCCCGTAGCTGGACTGCTCGGGCCAGACTACAGTGTCCTTAGCATCCGGCGTGCAAATGACATACCCATGTCCCATGACATGGTCAGCTCTGAAGCTCTCAATTTTTTCAGCCATCATTTTCCGCCTGCCTTTGGGAACATGATGATAGTAGGCGGTGTATTGCTCTCGGTTGGTGGCAGACGGCTCCGCCCAGTTTGGTCCCAAGTCTACTGAAAGGGACTCTCGCACACTCTCTAGCCGAGAGTGCCTCTCTTCAGATTCATCCGAAAATTTGTTTGAAGTGCTTGGCTCAGAATCGCTAACTGAGCTCTCGGATGAAGGGTCCGCCTGGCGGGCTAGATCAACAAAGGCTGGCATAACATTTTCTTTCTCTGATTCGTCTAAAATGGAATCACTAGGGGTACTTGGGGCACCATGCGGCACGTCAGACAACTCGCTGACAGGCGCATGAATGAAAGAGCCGTCTGAATTTGTCACCCTTGTTGTTCTCTTAGTTCTGGCCATGGTGTTCTGCACAGACACATAGACAGTCGGACTTGGGGCAGTTCGCAAAGGGTGATCCAGCAAGGGGCAGTCGGCACTCCTAGTTCTAGATTCAGCCGTCCCCGGTGACCGGCTGATCACTAACCTAGGTCGTGCCGTGTGCTTTTGGGAAACCATTTTCAAAAGAAAAACAAAGTACGAAAAAATAAAAAGAAACAGACGGTTACCTTTAGTTGATGAAGATGGAAGTACTTGTAAGTCTACAGTGATTGTAAGAGCTGGCGGTCTGGTGCAGTCGGAAGCTCTCTCTCAGAAAAAGACAAAAGCTCTCTAGAATTTTTTGGAAACGTCCAAACAAATGATTTGGATATCCCCTATTTATAGGGGGGTGAATTCCAAGAGACGGTAAAAAAAAAAAGGTAAAAACCGTTAGCCAATCATAACATGACACCTGTCACAGGCGCCACGTGGCATGCCACGTCACCGCAAATGATTAGGGATTTTCCCCGCCACGTGGACCACTCAATCCCTGCCACGTGTCATCCACGTGGACCAACTAGAGGCCGCCACGTGTCACCTTGTGAGAGGTCCAAGGTGGACCAATCAGGCCACGACACGTGGCATACAGATAGCCCATCAGGGAAATGGCCTCCTACGGCCCAATTTCCTAAGCAAAGCACACTCAGTCCTAGGTTTCTGAAACCTAGTACTGGGAATGCTTTCCAACACCCTATAAAAGGGAGATGTTTCCTTCTGAGGAACATTATTCAGAAATCATTAAACACACGCGTATATTACTTGCTGAGCATTAACTCCAGCTTTAATTGCGCTACTTGAGAGTTAAGGCTCGGATATTGAGACTGTCTCAGGCAGTCGGATGATCACTCCCCTTTCGAGAGGAGCCTGATCCCATTTACATTCCGCATACTTTACTCCTCGTACACGTTCTAACTTAATCGTTGGAGGCGGAACTCCCACCCACAGGAGTCTCCGTTGTTTTGCAGGTACAGGCGTCCAGAGGTCAGTCTTGGTATTGTAATTCTCCTGCAGGACATCAAAAAACCCCGAAACATGAAGTATTACAGAGAGTAGGAAAAGTAGCTTATAGGTTGGCTTTACCTATGGAACTAAGTAAAGTGCATGATGTATTTCACGTATCTCAGTTAAGAAGGTATATACTTGACAAGTCACATGTGCTACAACCTGAAACAATTGTGTTAGATCAAAGATTAACTTATGAAGAAAGACCTGTCAAGATCCTTGACAGTAAAGTGCGTAGTACACGCAACAAGGAAGTTAAGATTGTTAAGGTGCTATGGTCTAACCAAGAATATGATGAATCAACTTGGGAAGCTGAGGATAAGATAAAAAAGAAATACCCTGAGTTGTTTAAGGTATGTGGAGTTACGGGGACGTAACTCCTTTTCTTTAAGGGGGGTAGAATGCGGTAATATCGCGCTTTTTCCCTATATTTGCAGTTATTTTTGTGCTTTTGGCACATTTTTAACGATTCTTTCGAGTAATTTTTATTTCAAGGAGACAATAAAGGTAAAGTATGTCAAAGAGTACAGCAATATTACACAAAGTGAGGAAAAAGTTTGATTTCCGTTACCTAAGTTTTAAGACGAAACTTTTTTTTAAGGGGGGTAGACTGTAATATCTCGTATTTTTATACATATTTTAGTTTAAATCATTATTTTATGAAGTATTTAAATAATTTGAAATGAATTATTTATGGTATTTTATTAATTTAAAAAGATTATATTAATTAAAAGTCCATTTTTATTTAAAATTATTTTGAAAATATTTTATTTTATTATTTAGAAACTTTATAATAGGAAATTTAAGGTCAATGCCATTTAAGGAAAGTCAAAGGACTAGTTTGAATAGGAGAAGGGATCATTAAGGGTAGAAAGGGAATTTAAGCTCAAGAGGGTTTTAGAAGGAGGGTATAAATATCCATCTTATGAGCAAGTTAGATCTTGCTCAAGGTGGAGAATACCCAAAGGTAAATTCTCTCTCTTTCTCCTCTTTTTTTCTCCCTCCTTTAATTTTCCCCCTCCCTTTTTTTTTCACACACCACCACGGTGGCTGGCTGCCACCACCACAGCCGGCCGCCGCCGCCAGCACAGGGCCGGCAGCAGCCGTGGGAGGTGGGGCCACCCACCCTCCCTTTCCCATTTGTGTGCATGTGTTTAAAAAAAAAAAACTCTTCTTTTGTTTTTTAAAATTATTCTAGCTTTGATTCAATTATTATTTTTGGGTTGTGTGATAATTTTTAAACATAATTACAGCAATTTTACATGTTTTTATAAAGCTGGAATTTTTATACAAAGGTTATAATTATATTTCTTGAAGGGATTTTTAATTACCCAATAATTGGGAATAAAAGTAAGGGTTTTAAATTAATTTTTAGCTTGTTTTAAAGGGTTTATGAGTAATTTAAATAGTATATATATTGCTGGAAATTTATATTGAATGCGTATCAATGTCTCTTTGTAATTTTGGGTTGTAGGAGATTTTCAAGTGAGTGATTTTGTGTAGTCGTGACGATTTTGAGATTATATTTAAGGTACGTTCGCGTACTTGGTAATTATTTAAGTGTGTACACTACAAGAAAATATAGCAAATTGTGACACAATTGGAATGCCGCTTTAAGAAAGGGTCGCAAATCGCAATGTATTTTTGTGCGAAAATAGGTTAATTACATATATTGACGCTTTTAAAAGACAAAATATATTTTCAACATTTAATAACGTCGCTATGCTTAAAAAAAACACGTGTCCCACATCTCTGAGTACCAAATCCCGCTGAGTTGAAAATTTAATTTCTAAAAAATTCTAAATCCCCGCTCCACTGAACTTTCCCACCTCCTCATCAACTCCCCTAAAATCCTCAACTAAATTCCAGTAACCAACTCTGATCTAGTATATCTCATTCTTTCAGCCTCATTAACTCTATATCTCTCCTCTTCTGTTGATTTTATCAGCCATGGTTGTTGTTGAATCATCTGTTATTGTTAGCCATGGTTGCCGCCGAATCTACTGCTACAATAGTGTAATTCAGCGAAGCCAAGTATCGCTCGTCATCCACTCTTACTCACCTTTTAATTTTCCTATATTTCTCTTTCCTTTTTGTTTCTACAATTGTTTGTTATATTTTTTTTGCTATTGAAAATCAATCTCCATTATTTTTTGAAAGTGGATTTATTGGAGCACATTGTTTTAAAACTTATGTTGATTTATTGTTCTAATTTATCAATCAAAGTGGCACCACTCTATCACCAATGCCCTCAAACAGGTGCGTCTCTCTCAAATTTGTCATCAATTCTTTATTTTTTTTTCAATCTGCAATTTAGGAGTAATTTGTGAGGATATTTAATTGAAGATAAATAATAAAAAAAACTAGGGTTTATCTAACTGTAAGCTTTGATTGATTAGTTCATGATATTGTGGAAATCACCCAGATTGATAATGCTTTTGCTACCTATTTATTGTTTGGTTGGATGAGGTTTGTGTAACTCTGCTGTTTTAGAGCAGTGTCAGATAGCCCCCCTCCCATTTTAGTGGTTTTGATTTGTGAGAAAAATACGATTTAAATTTATGTGATTAACCCTTATACTTCGTGTATAGAAATATTGCCAAATTGTTTATAGAATGATAGAGATTAGAGAACTTGGATCATTAGATTTACATACTATCTCTTATTCTTCTTTTTTCCTGCAACCTATTGTAATGAACAAGGAACATAGTACACAAAATCAATCAAAGTTGTCTAAGACTAAAGAATTTTTGCTTTTTGACTAAAAAGAGTAGACTCGGCTTAGAGTATTATTCTCTAATGTTAAACTGAAAACAATATCTAGATTATCTATTTGTTGCATTGTGAATATATTGATATATTGGACAATAAAAGATAGTTCATGAGAGGGTAGAATGAGGAGTGAAATAGTAAGTAAACAAATCTTTCTGTTTTATTTTCATGTTTCATTGATTATCGTAAATATTTGATCCATCTAGCTAGATTCAAGTATTTTTTTTATCTTCTGTTTTGGCTATAAAGTGGATTGCTTATTAGCTTAGGATATTTGTTATAGCATTAGTGGGCAGGGAGGAGATAGAAGGATGGGGTATTATTACATTCAATAATTGTTACAAAATAAATATCATGCATTCTAACTTGATGGATTAGTTATGTTAATTGCTCACTAGCTAGAGTGCTTAGTTGCTTATAGTTTGTCACATATATAATAATTTAATTATTTATTCACAAAAAAAAAAAAAAAAAAAAAATCCTATTCAATGTATGTTATAAGTGACTTCCTTTTGCTCCAATTATCTAGTATGTAGTAATCTTAATCATAAATTATTTTAGGTAATAAAGAAGGGGCTAGTTATGCTAAAAACCTAGATTCAAAAATCTGTCATACTTAACTTTTAGCCACTTTTTCTCCTGCTTCTAACTCTAATTTGTGTTGGTTCTTTTATCTAGCCAGAAAATGTTTAAGCAAGAATTCAATCATTTGAGCTATTATAGAAATTATAGAAACAATTGTAAGTCTAGTGTCTTTCCTAATCACCTAGTTACGCTACAATTGCATATGCAATTATTAGAAATTGATTCCCCTTCAATATTATGAAAAAAGTTCAAATATAAATTTTTCAATATAAAGAAAAAAAAAAAGTTTAGTTGAATCTTTTTTTACACTTGAAGTTTCTTTATATAAGGATATTGGATTGAATACACTTAATAGGAGGTCTAGCTCTATCACTGTACTAGTGCTTATAAGATAATAATAAAAGAAGGCGATTTTACTAGATTGTATAACTAAATTGCTTCTATGACTACTACAATAATTTCTTTTAAACTTTCTAGTGTTGTATGATGTTAGTGTAATTAGTTTGAATTACAAGATTCCAGGTCTTCTATCTACTAGCTGCCTATATTTTATTTTGATTTCTAAAAACTAATAGTAACTTTGGGCAATTATTTGTACATTTCATTGGCTTTTTCATAGCTGTTCAAGATTGCCCAGTAGTTTTTATTTATTCATTTAATTATTTTGTTATTGTTATTTGTGAAAGGGCAAATAGAATATGGTTGATGGATAAGAAGAACAATTGCCTTGTTTTGGCTGCTTGTGGTGCGAATTACTGTCTTTCAATGAATGTGATCTTTAATCTACTTCATGTGACAATGAATGCCTTTTTTTTTTTTTTTTTTTTTTGCATGAGCTCACAATAATATCTCAAGTTTTATGTTGTAAATTAAAAAATGTTGTTTTGTAGAGCATATGACTAGTAAAGAAGCAGATTATACCTTTCAGTTTGTGGGTGATACTAGGGAAATTTGTTGTTGTATGATTGTGTTTATGGTTAATATTAGTGGAATAATGTGGTATTGTGTTTGTTTGATTATTTTGCCTTTGAATGTCAGGTGATTTTAGTGTGATATATTGAATTTGTGGGTGATAATTTCAGTTGATTACTAGTAGGTAATAAGGTGGGCAGCAACTATATTGCCTTTGACTGGTAATGATCTATTGAAAGAGATAATTTTGTTTTGCAATAATTTGACTTTTGCTACCACTAAAATACACTATTTTGACTTTTGCTACCCATCTAAATTTTAAGTTTATTTTACTACCACCTAAATGCAAAAAACATACGTTTTGTTACCACTTAACAGAATTGGTTATTATTTCCGCTAGTGGAGTCCAACCATCGTCCAGCCACCCCTCCCCCCTCTCCGTGCCGACTTTCGGCGCCCAAATGATCCCCGGGCGCCGGCGACCCCACCCCCCTTTCACCCACCCACGCTGTCCTTAAGGTAAGCACATCTCACTTCCCATAATCCTATTCATACCCTCAACCGAGTTTTCTCTCTCCTCTTTGACTCCCCAACAATGGCTACAACCCACTTACAGTTTCATTTGGCGGCGCCATTAAAACCCCAATTCATCTTCAAAAAGCTAAAGCCTTTGCTTCCATTAACCCCACAAAATTCCATTTATGCGTTATTATGTTGCTACTGCAACACCCACCAAAAGAAACCCCAAATTCATCTTCAAAAAGTTAAAGCCTTTGCTTCCATTAACCCCACAAAATTCCAATTGTGCGTCATTATGCTACTGCTGCAACACCCACCTAAAGAAACCCCAAATTCATCTTCAAAAAGCTAAAGGTGTTTTTTTTCATTAAAAAAGGGTATGGTGGTGGCCTTAACGGGGGCCGTGAAGAGGAGTGTTTTCGGTGAAGTGGTGGCTGTGGGTGCGGCGAAGGTGGTTGTGGTGATTTTAAGGGTTGGTTTTAAGGGCAGCCGAGAGTGGGAAAGAGGAGTGGGGTTGGCAGCGTGGGTGGGGGAAAGGGAGGGGTGGGGTCGCCGGCACCGGGGGGTCGTTTGGGTGCCGGCAGCCGGCACGAGGAGGGGGAAGGGTGGCTGAAAGTGAGGGCAGTGGCTGGGATTTATTTTTAAATTTTTTTTTTTAATAAATTAAATTATTATTTAATGAGATAATGGACCCCACTTAACGGAACCTTAATGGATTCTATTAAGTGGTAGCAAAATCTATATTTTGTAACTTTTAGAGGTAGCAAAATAAAATACAATTTTAGATAGGTAGCAAAAGTCAAAACAGGGTGTTTTGATGGAAGCAAAACTCAAAATTTCCTCACTAAAACTAATAAAAGGTCTTCGTGAATCATTTTCCTTCAAACATTATCTACAGGTCACTAGAATATATAAGGTAATTCAATTCTGTTTCTTCTTGTTCTTCTTTGTAATTCTTCAGCAAATATTTCATTGTATAGTATTCATGTTCACTCATCTTTTGCATTCTCTTGATAATCTGCCTGTAGCAGAAGATAGAACAAAAGAGCAAGGGATCTACTAGTAGCGATGATAAGGATATAATATATGTAAAACTTGAAGATGAAAAAGCAAGAACTATCATCATAACTTGAGCCCTGCACGTAGCCATGTAGAGTAGCTAAGGAACACTTTGTTTTTGCTAGTTGTGCTAGATAGGTGACATCAAATGTACAGGTGACTGTTGTCATAGTGTACGTACGATAGATGCATGCTGCCCTTCCTGCCTTGTATGCTTGATGTTGCCTACCGTTATGTTGTTGTCACCCTGATGTTTCATCCCAGTTGTTGCTTTGCATTCTTTATTGTAGAGTTGCTCTTGCTATTTTCCTACTGTAGGCGATGATGATCTTTTTGTAATGTACTTCATTTGTATTTTTTTTTTCATTTTTTTGGAAGTGTAAAATTACAAGCTTTATTTTTATTTTTTTATTTTTTTTTGAGTTTTATGTATAAATAGCCTTTTGCGTTATTTTGACTAGTGTATATATTTCAATATTAATACTTTGCATGTATATTTTATAGATAATAATGTACATTTAATTTTTTCCACTGGATTTATCTGTAAAATGTAATTTACTTTTGTGAAGTATTTAGTATTTACAAGTTATTGCAATGCTACACAACATATAAGGAAATTGTGACGCTTATATGCATCAAATTTGTTTGGCGGGTAGCAAGGTTAGGAAGCTAGGCATCAATTTTTTGACGCACAAAAGCGTCACAATTGGTTTTATGGTGACGCACAATTGCATCACAATATTCCTACGGTGTGACATTAAAAAATGTCAAAATATTGTGGCTTCAAAAATTTTGTCGCTTTTACAAAGCGTCATAATAAAAAATAATGACGCCATTTAGGGTCGATATATGTAAAAAAAAGCGTCACAATCTACCTTTTTTTTTTGTAGTAATAGAATCATGCTAGGCTTTGTTTAATTAATTCCAAGGTAGCATCATGATAGGTGTTGGTTGGAATTGTTGATTGGATTGATGTTGGTGATTGAATTGTGAAGTATGAATTATTTATGATGGATTAATGATTGGAATTAATTATATTGGCATGTTGAGTATGAAGTACACTTTTATTATTGGCATGATTGAGAGCTTATTTAATTAAACTAAATGTTTAATTTGATTTGGAATGTGAAAAGAGAATTTTTATTGTGTTTCATATAATTTTTATTGATGATTAAGCATGGGAAATGATGCTATTAAGTGTCTTAGTACATAGGGATAAATTATATTGCGGTGCCTATGTGTACTTAAGATATTCTAAACACCAAGGGATAGGATTTGCGGTGCCTTATGCACTTAAGGTGTTATTTAACACCGAGGTAGTTTACAAAGGATTCAACATTAAATTATGTGGTCATTAATCATTCAAGAATTAAATTGGTATGTTTGGTTGCTTGAATGATTTATTATGATTGACTGTGTTATGGTTTAAGAGTTGTCACCAAGTCTAAAAATATGTAAACAACGTAAAGTGAAAGAGATAACACACCAAAACTCTTGGAACGTATATACCTTGGGTATGAACATATGGGGGGAGTCATGGGGTTTTATATTTAACCATGACTTCTACTGAGGGTACAGGACGCTGTATTTTCCTTTTTATTTATTTTATGCGCAGGACGTCCAGTCATTTCATGTGGCATTTGCCTACCCGGTTAGCTCCCGGTGTAGTTTACCTCAATTTATTTGGGGCAGGGATTTTTGGTGGGAAACCCGTTCGATGCGTAATTAAATTAAATAAGCAATGTAGTGGTCTATTTATTTGTTGGTTGTGTTGTGTGCTTGAAAATAGGCGCAACAAGGTATGTTATGTGTTGATAGGATTAAAGCATGTCAGTGTGTACTGTTTACGCTTATGTACTCAGCATTGCTGGTTGCGTGTTGTATGTTTGTTTGGCCTTGTCTTTATCTTGGGCCTATGACGACCCATTTCTAATGGCGAGTAGTGGGGACAAAGTAAAGAGGAGCTTTTTAGGTGATGAAGCATATTCATGATGGGCATGAGCGAAGAGCGAATCATATTTAGTTTTCATAAGAATATGATGTGGTTTATCGCTTTGATTATTATATATTTTGCTTGTGAGACTAACGCAAGAGTTTTTTTTTTTAAAATGTTGTATTCTCGGTTTTGTTAAGGGCCTATATTGGTTCCAAGTTGTAGGTTGACTTTGTTTGATTTTGTTTGACTTTACTTTCATTTGATTTGACTTTTTAAGTTGACTTGTTTTGAATGATTTTAAAGAGAGTTTTATGCTGTGTGTCTTTGATAATTGCCTTAGCCGTTTTCACGATGGTGGTAATGTCTTAGAGTTTCCAATTTCGTATTTTAAAGGGGCAAAACAAGTATTTTAAAGGAAAGAAATTTCTAGGGTGTTACAACGTATGAGGAATATGACGGCCATCCAAGGGTTCGAGACGGTATGTACCATCTCGGACTTCTTTCCTAATTTGGTAAGGCCCTTCGGGGTTAACTTGCCATCCTCATTGCCCCGACCTACCGCTTCCATCTTTCTTAAATTAAGACTAAGTCACCAATCTTAAGCGGCCGCTTAGACACTTTACGATTATATGCCCTCGTTATCCTTAGACGATAAATTTCGTGTCTACGCCGCATTGCCCCTAGCTTCAGGAAGAAAGTCTAGGGCGGTTTTCATGGCCTCCCAATTGGCCGATTCATCATATAGCATTACTCGGAGAGTTGGCTCATACATCTCAATTGGGAGCATGACCTCAGCACCATAAACCAGAAAAAATGGGGACTCCCCTGTTGAACTTTTTGCTGTCATATGAATGGACCATAACACATTGACCAACTCATCAGCCCATAGGCCGCCAGCTTTCTCAAGCTTGCGCTTGATGCCATTGGAGATTAACTTGTTGTATGCTTCAACTTGGCTATTTGCCTTTGGGCGTCCGACCAAGGCAAAACAATGCGTTATGCCCTGGTTGCTTAGCTAGTCCTTGAGTTGGCTGGTTTCAAATTGCGGTCCATTGTCGAACACCATTGATTGCGGCACACCAAAGCGTGTGACAATGCTCTTCTAGATGAAGGTAGATACATATCTCCATTTGATCCCTCAAACGACCTTAGCTTCGACCCACTTTGTGAAGTAGTCAACAGCTACTAACACATACCGCCTTTACCCGGATGCTGGAGTATACGGCCCCAAGATGTCCATGCCCCATTTTTCAAAGGGAAGTGGACTACTTATGGCCGACAAGCTATTTGCCGGGTGGTGAATGAGGGTTGCAAATCTCTAGCACTTGTCACATTTTTTTTCACCATTTCCACGGCATTTAAAATCATGCTCGGCCAGTAATACCCCAGATGGGTAACTTTTTCAGCTAAAGCTCGTCCGCCTACGTGTGATCCGCAATGCCCCTAGTGGAGGTCGTCCAGCACCTCATGCCCCCTCTCGGGCGTAATACATTTCAAGTAGGGCTTCACAAAGGCTTTTTTGAACAAGTCCTCCCCCTTCATCTCAAACCATGCCGCCTTCTTGTTCATCAGCCAGCTCTCTTTAGGGTCGTCCGGAAGAACTTCATCCTTGAGATAAGAGATAATTCCGTTCATCCATGTGGAGCTTGTGTCGATGATTTGCACAGGCTCGACGTCGATACTCCTCTTTTCCTTGACTTCCAAGAACACAGATCTTGGAGTATCACATGAAGCGAGGAAGCTAGCTTGGAGAGGGCGTCCGCTTGATGATTTTCGGATCGAGGAACTTGTTGCAGCGTGAAGTTATCTAGGCTCTCGGCCTCATCCTTCACCATCTGAAGATACTTCATCATGGCCGGTTCCCTGGCCTCATAGTCACCATTCACTTGGCTGACTATCAGCTGAGAGTCCGAGCTAGCATCAATTTTTGTTGCCCCGGCCGCCTTCCACATTCTAAGGCCGGCCAGGAGGGCTTCATACTCGGCCTCGTTATTAGAGGCTTGAAACTGGAATCTCAACGTGTATTCAAACTTGTCTCCTTCCGGAGATTGACATATGATACTAGCACCATATCCGGTCGCTGTTGCACTTTCATCCACAAAAACTTTCCAGATCTGATCCCCTGCCGGCTGTAAGTCTGGCCGTGTCATTTCGGCCAAGAAATCTGCAAAGGCTTGGCCCTTGATTGCTTTTCTGGGTTCGAATGTGATATCGAATCCTCTCAATTCTAAGGCCCATTTAAGCATTCGGCCACTGGCCTCCAAAGTTGTGAACGACTTCTTCAACTATTGGTCCGTGTAGACCACAATCGAGTAAGCAAGAAAATAGGGCCTTAACTATTTTGATGCCATGAACAATGCCAAGCCGAACTTTTCAATGGGTGGATACCTAAGCTCGGCATTATGTAGAACATGGCTGATGAAATACATAGGGATCTCATGGCCGTCCCTTTCAACAAGCAGGACGACACTTAAGGAATCATCTGAAATTGTAAGATACATATATAGCTTCTTATCTTTGAATGGACTGGCGAGCTGAGGAAGGGTATGCAAATGATTTTTCAACTGTACAAAGGCTTCCTTGGCCTCCTCTGTCCACTCGAACATTGCTTTCTTCTTGATACTCTGGAAAAAAATAACGGCACTTATCCCCTGATCTTGATAGAAATTGTCCGAGCGCAGCTGAACAGCCGGACAACCTTTGAACTTCTTTTATGGTTCTGGGCGATTTCATGTCTAAGACCGCCCGGATCTTCTCAAGGTTAGCCTCAATACCGCACTGATCAATTAAAAATCCGAGAAATTTGCCGGACTCAACACCAAAGAGACACTTCTTTGGATTTAACATCATCTTATGCCGCCTGAGTTCGGTAAATGTTTCTTGGAGGTCCTTCAAATGGCCGGCCGAACTCTTTGATTTAACAATCATATCATTAATATAAGCTTCCATATTCCGGCCGATCTGATCTCTAAAGACCGTATTCACAAGTCTTTGAAACGTGGCAGGGGCATTCTTCAGGCTGAATGGCATAACCTTGTAGCAATATAGCCCATGCTCGGTCACAAATGTTGTTTTCTCTTAATCTTCTTCTCATAAAGGAATCTGGTGAAATCCGGAGTAAGCGTCCATAAAGCTCATCAGGGCATGCCGACCGTTGAGTAAAACATACGGTCAACTTTAGGTAAGGGAAAACTATCCTTAGGGCATGCCTTATTGAGGTGTCGGTATCTACGCACATTCTCTAAGTTCCATTTGCTACCCAATTAGTATAGTGACATTGCTGAATGAAGCCGGCATCCAGCAACTTTTTGACTTCAATTGCAGCCGCCTGATTCCTTTCTTCACCATGGTTTCTCCTTTTCTGCCGAACAGGATTCTGGCTGGCCGACGGTCATTAGCTGCTATGCTTGCTCTTTCTTAATCGACTTGCGCTTCTGGCCGACCTGGTATGCTTGGAGTGACCCTTCTTTAGAATTTTGCTCAGATGCTTTTCCTCGTCCACGAGCTGTTGGCTTCATGGCCAACTGATTGCATTCTTTTGCCATCTTCTGATTTCCTTGAATGGAACCTATCTTCCCATCAGACCGCTCAAACTTCATCAGCATTAAATGTGGGACAATTACTGCCTTTGCTGATGTTAAAGTGGGGCGGCGAAGGAGAACATTATAGCTTGTAAGTTCTTTAACAACTAGGAAGCGAACCACCATATCCCTCCGCTCTCTCTTTGGACCAAATCGGACGGGCAAGTCTATCCATCCAACCAGGTGAATAATGCTCCCACCAAACCTGACCAACGGGTAGGAAATATCCTTGAGGGCATCCTTTGGAAACTTCAAGTTTTTCAAACAAGCTAAACTAATTATGTCGGACGAGCTGCCTGTATCTATCAACACTCGGCCGACCTTCAAATTGGCAACCTTCAAGATAAACACCATGGGGTCATTGTGAGGGGCTTTGATCGAAACCCGGTCTGCCTCGCAGACCGTTACCTCTGGAAAGGGATCCGTCTTCACCCCTTCAATGTGCATTACATTTTCAAAATTCCAAGCATCTTGCTTAATTCCTTTCATGGTCGGGCCGCCTGTAGCAAAGCCGCCTGATATAACGACCACGAATCCTGAGTAAGTGCTATTTCCATCATCTTCTTTTTCTTTGTTTCTCTTCTTTTCGGTTTTGTTGTTCGTCCAAGAGTAGGTAACTTGGACTTTAGAATGTACGAGTTGAGCATACCCTTCTCGACCAACTTATCCAGCAATCTCTTCAAATGGTTACAGTCGTTCGTGTCATGCCCTACGTCTTTGTGGGAATGACAATATTTGTTCTGTTTCTATACTGGGCTGGCCCTCTCAAGGGCTGAAGCTTCTCGAACTTGTCTTTGATCTCCATCAAGATTGAATAGCAATCCTTATCGTACTCATACTAGGGCTCGTACATCTTCGCTTTCTTTGATTTTTTCTGTTGGCAGTCGGCCACCTAGACTTTTCTTTTGTTGCTTCCTTTCTTCTTTTTGCCGGCCGAGTCTTGTCAAGAAGATTGTTTCTTCTCGGCCCCTTTGGCTGGCTCTTTTGATTTTGTAAGTGAACAAAAATTAGTTGCCTCTATATATAACTCGGCCTCCCGCAGAACACCTGCTATGTCCGAATATATTTCCTTACCAAGTCAAACTTGAAACCATTATGCCTTAAACCTCGAAGGAAGTCCGAGTAGGCCATCTCATCCGGCAGATTTTGAACCTCTGGACAACCGAGCGCAACCCCTCTTTATTTCCTTGGACAATGGTCGCCAGGTTAAGACTAGTCTTCCGGGGTGGAATATTATAGGAGAAGTTTCCAACAAACAACACCCTTGAGAATTTAAGACTGAGAGTTTTAAAACAATTGATGCACCCGGTCGGCAGACTTTTGAACCATTCTAAGTGTTTTTCAATGAAGGACTCGGGAGAGGCACAATACATATTGGGCATCAAGATCTATCGGGATAGATCTAAAAGGATGATTGGATTGAGGTAAAGTACTTATATCGATAAGGTACTGGCATGATTCAATATGGAGGAAGCCAAGAAAGGCCAACAAGGATACAGTGTCCGAAGACACCTGATGAGCGAGAGAGGATGAGTCAGATTCCATATGCTTTGCTTATTGGATCAATCATGTATGCCATGATATGTACTAGGTCGGATGTTTCGTATGCCTTGAGTGCCACAAGCCGATACTAATCAGACCCAGGAGAGGCGCATTGGATTGTGGCCAAGAATATCCTAAAGTACTTGAAAAGGAACAAGGATAAATTTTTGGTCTATGGTAGGAGTAAGGATTTGGTTGTTGAAGGTTATACCGATGCAAGCTTCCAGACTGACAGAGACGACTACAAGTCACAATCAAGATACGTGTTCTATCTTAATAGAGGAGCTTTCAGTTGGAAGAGTGCTATGAAAAACACGACTGTAGATTCTACAACTAAAGTCGAATACTTGGCAGCTTCAGAAGTAGCTACGGAGGTAGTTTGGATTTGTAAGTTCGTTGGTGAACTTGGTGTTGTCCCCTCAATAAAGGGACCAATAGACCTCTACTGTGATAATAGTGGGGTTATTGCTCAGGCTAGAGAGCCAAGGGAGCATCAGAAAGTCAAACATGTCATGAGGCGATTTCACATAATAAGGGAATGGAAGTCCGAGGATGAAATCAAAATTTGCAAGATTGGAACGGACGACAATGTAGCCGATCCACTCACTAAACCTTTGCCTCAAGTGAAACACAACAAGCACGTTGAGGTAATGGGAATCATACATACCGGAGATTGGCTTTAATTTCCCTATTTGTGTGTTTTAATTAAGTTGTGGAGATCTTAATGTAAAACACCATGTTAAACCATTCATTTATGGAGTAATTTAATTTTTCTGTAAACTATTATTCCATTTCTATTTAATTGTGGTTTAGAATTAAATAATGAGTCCATTCGATTTGAACATTCAAAATAGGGTATCAAAACCATGTCTTGGATAAAGAAACACCTATTAAGTGAACGTTGAATATCATATAGAAATTAACCCTAATCGAGGTCATTTGAAAGTTGGACGACTAATGATCGAGTGAGATTAGTGTGTAGTTTGATTTATAGCACCGTTTCTTGTGCTACAAGGACAAAATTGTTATAAATCATTTGCACAGGTATCAATTTGGAACTTTACCAGATCGACCTATGAGGATACTTTAAGAGATTTAACAATCGTCATAAGTATATTACTCATTATGGCTATCGGAACCTCTTTCCTCGACCATGAGTATTGTTAGTTCTCTTGTTTTTAATACTAGTCCGCTTTGATGTTGTCAAACGTCTACCGTAAAAGGGGATTATAAAGGCAACAGTTGGGTGGCTAGGGCCTCTTAATAAGGGAAGCTAACAATGCAAGACTAGGAATGTCCCCCTATTAACAGTAGGGAACATGTCTTAGTTGTTAACAAGGCCTCTCGAAGAGTGAGACTGTGAAAATGCATGGCCGTGCTCAACTGGATTTTAGAAATCACCTGCTTATTGACAGCCCAACTCAAAAATCGAGAAACACTTCTAGACGTAATAAGAATGACGAAGAATCTTACCTTATAGTTCATGAAAAGACATTAAGTGACATATATAGGAAATATGCTATACCCAATTAGCACACTTATCCGGAAGGACAAGTGGGAGATTGAAAGGAATGATGTCCTTCGAACAAGTGTATTATTCCGATAGAGGGTTCAGAATTAATTAGAAAGCTAATTATTCAGTGAGGTTGATGTGTTCATTTTATATAGTGTTTTATCCCCGTCCCTTGGTCATAGTTAGGAGTATTTTTGGCTCTTTAGAGCCACTTTTATCACTAATATGCGTTTTTTTAGTGTTTTCGTAGTTGTGGTATTATTTTACAGGAAATTGCAGATTTAGAGCATTTTCCTCGGACTTATTTGAGCCACTACGAGCGTTGGAGTAGGAGCGCACTACTATGACCACATTCCGAAGCCCAAGGCCGCGTTAGAGAAATCAAACCGGTGATTAAGGGCTCGGTGAAGAAAACAAGAGCTCGAGGCAATGGACCGTGTTTCAAGACTTAAGAGGAAATTCGTTCGGGCCAAGAAAATAGCCCAAAAGAATAGCCCAAGTGAAGGTACCATTCGCCCGAAGGCTCGCCCGACCGGGCAAGCCCTCTTCCTGAGGCGCGCCCGGCCGGGCGAGGCATATAGTAGAAAAAGAAGCTCTGCCCTACCGGGCGCGAATGAAGCAAAAAGGGTCAAACAGGCGGGCTCGGCCGGGCGAAGCTCCGCCCGACCGGGCGCGTGTTTCTGAAAGAGTTTTAAGATTTTTATTTGTTTGATCTTTTTAGCCTAAGTATAAATACGATTTATTTTAGGAAGTTTAGGACGTTTTTACACTCTTTACTCAATTTTCGGATTTAGTTTTAAGATTTTGTCAATACTCTTACTTTCTCTCTCTACACTCTTGAGATTTATATAATTCATCATTTTCGTTTATTTTGGGTAACGATTTCTTCCCTTTTATTTTCAGTAATTTTATTGCTTAGATTAATTATGTCTTGCTTAATTGCTTTGATTAGTTTAGATTTAATTATGTGTGAGCAGTTTAATTCTAGGGTTATGGGGATCCATAAATAATATGGAGGGGTAATTTTTCATTGTTGATTGTCAATGCTTGATTGATCTCCTATTGATTGATTTAATGCTATGCAATTAAATTAGGCCTGGTTTAATTGTATGAGTTACGCAATATTGATTCAAGATTCGAGAGATGAGAATTAATGTTTAGGCTTAGTTTCAATAGGCAGGTTAATTTATAAATGGTTAAGTCAAAATTTGAGAGACGCGATTTAATACCGGTAGATTAATTCTGTGATTGTAATACGTAGCGAAAGCCCTTTATGATCTGATTAATTGATGCATTGGTAATTGATTGTTGTATTTTACCCTGGAATATTATTTATTGGTGAATCTATACCCTAGGCCTTTTATTATTGATTTTCTCCCTTATTCAATTTGCCTTAGTTTAATTATTTTCCTTTAGTGTAATTCTCATAAAAATAATTTGGTTACTTAATAATTTAGATTATATTAATTAATTAGGAATAGGAAGACTTGTTTCCCTGTGGACTCGACCCTACTTCCCTATCTATTTTAGTTAGTGGTTTTAGGAATTGGGTGATACGACTTTAGCCTGTCAAAATTTGGCGCCGTTGCCCGGGAAATTCTGATTATTTTTGTAGTTTAGATTATTTTCTTTAGTCTCAGAGAACGCAAGTTCTTTGGGACAGTTTCTTATACTTGTTTGTTTAGTTCTGTGTCTATGCTCAGGAGTTCTAGATCAGGTTATATCCCATTCGATCCTGAAATCGAAAGTTCTTTTCATAAGCAGAAGAATCTTTTTAGACAAGTACAAGCTACTTCCTAGGGTATTACACCATTGGAACCCCCATCTGATTCTAGTGATACAGAAGTTTCTTTAGAACTAGAATTAGAGATGACAGCTCAACCACCTCGTAAGCTCAGCGATTATTCGCAGCCGTCCCTGGCAGAATTTCCACACCTTGCCCCTACACCCGATCTCGAGGGAGTAGAATTCGAGATTAATCCCTAGTTTATTACCATGATCGAAAGGAAGCAATTTAGCGGAGCTAAGGGTGAAGATCCAAATCTTCACATCTTGGATTTTTGCCAATATTGTAATACTATTAGGCAAGCTGGGGTCACGCAGGACCAAATAAGGGAGATTCTTTTTCCCTTTTCTTTATGTGGTAAAGCTACATTGTGGTACAATGGTTTGTATAGAACTGCACTTGGTATTACTAACTGGGATACTCTTGCTTTGAATTTCTATAATAAATATTACCTTGTAGAGAGGACGACTCTATTAATGAGTTCAATCCAAAATTTTGCCCAAGAAGCTAATGAAAGTCTATATGAAGCTTGGGAAAGGTTTAAGGATTTGCAGAGAGAGTGTCCCCATCATGGTTTGGCACAGTGGCAAATAATCCAAGTCTTCTACAACGGGCTTGGAAATACATCTAGATCAATACTTGATTCAGCAGCCAATGGAAGATTTATGAATCTCCAAGAAGACTTAACAGGAACAGTTATTGGAGAGATGGCAATTCCTAATTCCCAATACAGGAATCCTAGAGGTTTTGCAAACAATGGGAAACATAACGTCGATTCTGTATCCTTTGTGCAAGCTCAATTAACCTCTATTTGCCAAAAATTAAATAATATTAGTACTGCTATTCCTACTTCTTTAGCTAATGTTTCTGCTGTCAATAATACTAACGATACTTTTTGTGAAAATTGTGGAATTATAGGTCATTGTGAAAAGATTTTAGGAGTTCCATGGAGCAAGTTAATGCCTTCCAAACCTATAGGAAAAATAACCCATACTCCAACACTTATAATCCTGGTCTCCGGAACCATCCAAATCTTTCTTACCGGAGTACAAATGTTCAAAACCCTCCACCTCCACAACAACCAAAACAACAAGCACCACAACAACCATAGCAAAAATACTATCAACCACCCAATCAAAGGACCCAACTAGAAACTCCACCTCCATCTACTGATCCTGCCCTGTCAGAAATCAAAACTATGTTGGCTAGTATGCAAAAGCATATGCAGAGTAGGGATGCACAAATTGATTCAATTTTAGCTCACAATAAAATTATAGATAATCAAATTGCGCAACTTTCCTTTACTCTACAAACTCGCCAGCAGGGAGCCCTACCATCGCAACCACAACAACCTACAGATCATGCAAATGCAACTACTCTAAGGAGTGGTTCACACTATGATGGGCCTCCTATGCCCAAGGATGATGAACCTGTTTTAACAAAAATTGCTAATCCTGATTCTGTTATACCAAATGATTTTGTTACTGACCCTGCAGGGCTCCAGAGTAAAACTAACATTTCTGAAAATACATTGCAGGGTACAACTCCCAAGAAAATTACAACCCATGACAAGAGTGGAGATGTACAGAAACCAGTTATCAAACTACCTTTCCCTAATAGATAATTGAAGACTAAGTTGGATAAGTAGTTTGGTAATTTTCTGGAGGTGGTGAAAAACTTGCAGGTAACAGTTTCTTTCACAGAGTTAATTACACAAGTTCCTGCATATGCCAAATTTATGAAAGATATTTTGACTAGGAAGAGAGCCTTTAATGAGGTAGAGACTGTAGCTTTTACAGAGGAATGTAGTGCTTTATTACAAAATAAATCTCCACCTAAATTAAAGGATCCTGGTAGTTTTTCTATTCCCTGTCATATTGGAAATGTCTTCATTGATAAAGCATTATGTGATTTGGGTGCTAGTGTTAGTGTTATGCCATCGTCTGTGTGTTCAAAGCTTAATATGGGTGATTTAAAAGTTACGAACATTACCTTGCAAATGGCAGACCATTCTGTTAAATACCCTTTAGGCATTCTAGAGGATGTCCCTGTTAGAGTTAGTAAATTTTTTATCCCTATTGATTTTGTTGTTTTAGACATGGCCGAGGATACACAAATTCCAATAATATTAGGTTGACCTTTCCTCCACACTGCAGGAGCCATTATTGATGTAAAAAATGGAAAACTAACTTTATCTGTCAGAGATGATAATATTACTTTTAATTTAGGGAAGGTTTTGAAAGGTCCTATGTTAGAGGAAAATTGTTGTAGTATATATTGATGTGATTGATGTTATTTGTGAAGATAGCTTACCACAGGTCCTTGCGAGGGATCCCTTGGAGGAAGTACTTTGTGGTGATTTTAGTACAGGTGAAGTTGGTATTTGGAGCAGTGAGGTGGATGCTATAGAGAAGGCTCTCGCACTTGAGGAGCTTGACTCTAAGGAGAGCAAGAAGGTAGTAAAATTAGTTCAGGAATCAAAACCTGCAGAGGTTAACAAACCTGAACTAAAACCTCTCCCTTCTCATTTAAAATATGTATTTCTTGATGAGCACGAATTACACCCTGTGATCATTAGTACTGCACTTGATGACCCACAAACTTCCCAACTTCTTAAGGTTCTTCGAACCTACAAAAAGGCAATTGGGTACAATATTGATGATCTCAAGGGTATTAGCCCTGATTTTGTATGCACAGGATACATTTAGAGGACAATCATAAGCCATGTATTCAACCCCAAAGAAGGTTGAATCCTAATATGCAGGAAGTAGTTAAGAAAGAGGTTATGAAATTACTTGATGTAGGTATTATCTATCCTATTTCTGACTCAAAGTGGGTGAGTCTTGTACAGGTAGTTCCTAAAAAGGGTGGGATGACTGTGATTAAAAACAATAAAAATGAATTTATCCCCATTAGAACTGTAACAGGGTGGTGTATGTGCATTGATTATCGTAGATTAAATAGTGCCACTAAGAAAGATCACTTCCCTCTCCCTTTTATTGATTAAATGTCAGAAAGGTTAGCTAATCATAAATTCTTTTGCTACCTAGATGGGTACTCGGGATTTTTCCAAATTCTGATTCATCCTGAAGATCAGGAAAAAACCACATTTACATGCCCTTATGGTACTTTTGCATATCGTAGGATGCCCTTTGGTCTATGTAATGCCCCCGCTACTTTTCAACGTTGCATGATGAGTATCTTTTCTGAGTTTATAGAGTCTATCATGGAAGTCTTTATGGATGATTTTAGTGTGTATGGGTCTTCATTTGATGCATGCAATGTCTACCTAATCTCACCAAAATTTTAAAAAGATGTGAAGAATGCAATTTGGTCCTAAATTGGGAAAAGTGTCACTTTATGGTAACAAAAGGAGTAGTCCTTGGTCATATTGTATATGATATGGGTATACAAGTAGATAAAGCTAAGGTTTATGTGATTGAGCAATTACCTCCACCAGTTAATGTTAAGGGGGTTAGAAATTTCTTAGGTCATGCGGGGTTTTATCGTCGTTTTATCAAAGATTTTTCTAAAATTGCTAAACCATTAACTCAGCTTTTACTCAAGGATGCCCCATTTCATTTTACTGATGAGTGTCTTGAGGCTTTTAAAAGGGTTAAGCAGGCTTTGATATCAGCACCTATCATATGTTCACCCGATTGGAATCTTCCTTTCGAGATCATGTGTGTTGCCAGTGATTTTGCAGTAGGAGCCGTGCTAGGACAAAGAAAGAACAAAGTTTTGCATGCTATTTATTACGCAAGTAAAACTTTGGATGAAGCCCAAGTTAATTATGCCACCATGGAGAAGGATTTTATTTCTTGCTGTGAGTTATGCTTTAGAAAAATTTAGATCATATCTAGTTGGTTCTAAAATTGATGTTTTCACTGAGCATGCAGCTCTGAAATATCTTATAGCTAAGGCGATAATGAAGCCTAGGCTCCTCCGTTGGGTTCTCTTGCTCCAGGATTGCAATGTGGAAATTAAAGACAAAAAGGGAGCAGAGAATGTTGTTGCAGATCACTTGTCAAGGATCAGGTATGATGAGGGAAAGGATTCTCTTCCTATTGATGATTCTTTCCCTGATGACCACTTGTTTACAGTTGTAGAGCAACACCCTTGGTATGCAGATTATGCTAATTATTTGGTGGGTGGTACTCTACCTCCTGATATGTCCTACCAACAGAAAAAGAGGTTTTTTTTATGATGTAAAACATTATTTTTGGGATGATCCTTTTTTGTTTCGTGAGTGTGCAGATGGACTATTTCGCAGGTGTGTTCCAGAATGGGAAGTCCACGGTGTACTTAAAAGATGTCACAACTCACCGTATGGTGGACATCATGGTCCCACCAAGACGGTTGCAAAAATCAATGAGTCGGGTTTTGTAGGGTTTCGTAGTGACTCGACACTACGCGGAAGGAAACCCACCAAGACCCGCCCCTTAATTAAAGCAATTAACAAGCATAATAAACTTAATCAAACAAGATTAAGAACAAGAATTATACCTTTGACGCGTGCTTCGCTCCCAAAGAGCTCTTACTTCAAAATCCCGAAAAGACGAGATCTCCGACGGATCGTACCCTCGACCCGACCCGAGCGTCCTAAGTCTTGAAGGTTAGTCAAGACCCGGACAAAATAACTATGAGTTTTACGAATCAAAGGTTTACTCTTACTTAGAGTTGCCTTTTTAATTCCACTCAAGGTTATTCATTCCCAATACCCAAGCATGGTATTTATAGGGAAATGAGCCCTTGGTTTTTCATCCTCCACCAATGTGGGAGTGTTGAAAATCAATCATTTATTTAATTTCCAAATTAAATAAATAATCAAGTTAATCATATTGCGACAAGTGGCATGTTCTCATGCAAAGGAGTGGTGGCCAAGGTTAGGTGGGGGACCATATGCCTTGCTCCCCAAGGGCTTGACTTGGTCCCCACAACCTTGCACAAACCGGGTTAGGGGAGGGCTAGCTGGCTGCCAGCTAGCAGTGCCCTGCTGCCCAGCACCTAGCCAGCCAACCAGTGCGTGCTGCTGCTGGGCTGGTGCTGGTGCTTGTGTGTTGGCGCTGGACGCTGCTAGCACATAGTGCTGGCACTGGCCCTAGCAGCCCACGCACACCTCCTTTGCTCGCCATTGCCAGCACAGCCAGCATGCGTGCTGCTAGCGAGCCACGCATGCTGGCCCTTCCCTCGCATCATCCTACGCACCACACACCACGCACCACGCAACGCTCGCACACGCATCAGCCAGTGCCTAGCACTGCTATGCTTGGTGCGAGGCACGCACACACATAGGTGCACTGTGCTTGGTGCGTGGCCTGCGATGGTGCCCATGCACGCATGGCCAGTGTTGCTTGCTAGCTCGCTGTGCTTGGTGCTGCCATGCGAAGGCACGCACATAAGCACACAGCTGCGTGCTGCTGGGCGATGGTGCACACGCACATGCACACACGCATGTGCCTAGCACTGCGATGGTGCTGTGCGTGGTGCCATGCTGCTGCGATAGCCTGCCACATGCACCCAGGCACCCAGGCAAGCACGCTGCTAGCTGCGATGGGCTGCCTGGTGCTTGTGGCGCTTGCGATGGCTTCCATGCGCACCCAGGCACTCAGGCTAGCACGCTGCTAGCTGCGATGGGCTGCCTGGGGCTTGAGGTACTTTGCGATAGGCTGCCATGCGCATGCCTAGGCTGCGATGGTGCGCCTAGGATGCGATGGTGCGCTTTGAGCTTGCGATGGTGCGCCTAGCCATGCTAGGTGCATGCTAGCTCGAACTAGCTTAGCATCCACATGGTTAGACCATTGTGGTGCTACGGCTACACTCGTACTTGTTGCTTGTGATTTTGCGACGCTCGGTCTCGACGCCCTAGGCTCGATTTCCGATGTCTGTATTCGTAAAACTCTGCTGACTCATTAAATCCTTTCGGATTAATTCGTCGTCTCGGATCGGTGATTCTATTGGGTTCGACCCGAAGGGTTCAGTTAAGATTAAGCTGTAACATCAATTGTACATTGATATTACTGATCGGAAGCGGCCTCCACCTAGGCATTCCGATGACTTGATGTTACTGAAGAATTAGCTCCGTAATAATTCTGAACCCTCTATCGGAAGAATACACTTGTTGGAAGGACACCATTCCTTTCAGGTTTCTATAGGCCCACCATGTTTAAGGATTCTCACTCCTTTGTTCAACCTTGTGACTCTTGCCAGAGGATTGGCAACTTATCGCGGTGGCATGAGATGCCTCAAACTGGTATTTTAGAAGTTGAAAATTTTGATGTTTGGGGTGTTGATTATATGGGACCTTTTCCCTCCTCTAAAGGGAATCGATATATCCTTGTCGCCGTTGATTATGTATCTAAGTGGGTTGAAGCCATTGCCACACCTACCAATGATGCCAAGGTGGTCCATAAGATTTTAAGAAAACTATTTTTCCTAGATTTGGATTCCTTAGAGCCGTAATTAGTGATGGAGGATCTCATTTTCATGAGCGAAAGTTAGATACCCTTCTCAAAAAGTATGGTGTCTACCATAGGATGGGTTTATCTTACCATCCCCAAACTAGTGGCCAAGTTGAGGTTTCTAACCGTGAGATTAAGGATATTTTAGAGAAGGTGGTAGCAAAGTCTAGGAAGGATTGGAGCGATAAGTTGGATGACACTCTTTGGGCTTATAAAACTGCATTTAAGACCCCAATTGGTACTTCCCCCTATAGACTCGTGTATGGAAAATCATGTCACCTCCTAGTGGAATTAGAGTATAAGGCTTATTGGGCAATTAAAGAGCTCAATTTTGATGCTAAGTTAGCGGGAGAAAAGAGGCTACTACAACTTAACCAACTAGATGAGTTTAGGTTGATGGCCTATGATAGTGCACGTATCTACAAGGAGAAGACCAAGAAATGGCATGACAAGATGATCCTTCCGAGAGAATTCAAAGAGGGTGATAAGGTTTTGTTGTTCAATTCTAAACTCAAACATATTCCCAGTAAAGTTAAAGTCAAGGTGGTCGGGTCCTTTCACTGTTAAAAGGGCAAACAAATTCGGTTCTGTGGAGTTATATGATGAACATGGTGGTGATTTTAAGGTAAATGGCCAAAGACTGAAATTATACCATGAAGGGGCTACGATTGGTGCAGTTGAATTACTTCACCTAATCGATTCTATCTCATCTTGAACGACATATGGTAAGAAGGTTGTGCGGGACCTAAATAAACCAGCGCTTTGCGGGAGGCAACCCGTATTTTTCTTGCTTTTTAGAATAATCTTTCCCTTATTTTTGTCTTTTGAGAGGAAGAGAGGAGGGAATTTAATGTGTTTTAGAGTATTTTGTACAGGTTGGAGAAAAAGAGTTAGCCAAATTTTGAAGAGAAAAAGAAAAAAATACGGACTTAAAACACTATGGTGCGTCCGACCAGGCGAGCATCCGCCCGACCGGGCGCGAGAGAGAGTCTTTATACGAGCAATTTCGCTCGACCGAGTGAGATGCCGCCCAACCGGGCGCGAGAGTATGAAGGATTTTGGCCAACAATTCGCCCGACCGAGCGAGATGGCGCCCGACCGGGCGCGAGAATAAAGTTTCATAAAGAGTCAAAATCGCCCGACCGGGCAAGCACCCGCCCGACCAGGCGCGAGAGGAAGCAAACTTGAAACCTGAAGACCACCCGACTGGGAGCGAGCCCAGCAATTTTGATTCGTCAGATCGCCCGACCGGGCGAGAGGTTGCCCGACCGGGCGCGCCTCTATTTCTCCGAGATTTTCTTCTCCTTTCTTTTTCTTTCCTTCTTCTTTCTTACTCTTTCCTCCATACTTTCTCTCTCTAAAACTGTATTTTCTCTACCTTCTCTCTAAGACCTCTCCATTTCTCATCCAAAATATAAAATTTTCACATCTTTTTAATCCTCTCTTCATCCTCTTCACATCCAACCAAATTTTTTTTCGTTTTTGAAGACGAAAAGAATTCACCATGTTCAAAAGGGCAAGGAGTCAAGGAGGCCGTAGTTCGGGTTCTAGTGCACCGGTCGACCCGGAGCTTCAACTACCGCAATGGCCGACGATAAGGATAGCCACGTCGCAACAACGAGAACGTCTACTCAACCTCTACGAACGTGAGGTAACTCCCTCTCGGTGGCTACACAGAGATACTCTTGAAACTTTGGGATTGTTTGAACATGTTAGGAGGTTTATGCATGACATTGGAGTGCGAAAATTTGTTGATATGCATTATTCGACCTACCGTGAAATTACGTGTGAATTTTTGTCATCTTTAAATGTTGTTCAAAAAAATAATGGACCAATTACGCATTTTAGATTGAACAATAGGAATATTAGTTTAACATATGTTGAATTTTCCCAATTGTTTGATCTTGATCCCCATCCCCCCACCCTATGGCATGAAGAGTACAAAGCTAATGATATTTATTTTGCATTGTCGGGCAAACATTGCTCGAATTCCTAACATGCTAGTGCTCTTCACTTTCACCATTCCGTCCCTAAAATCTTCCAAAGATTTCCGGGGACTTGTTTCCTAGCTCGCCACGAACCCCATAATCCCCAAACCAACGAGCTAGCTATCCTAGAGCACTATGTGTATGGATACGGGAGATTGAACATCGCCCGTATATCATTACCCATTTGAGTAGGCACGCCAACGCCTGTAGCAACAATGCTAAGACCCCTTTTCGTTGTGGCAGCCTAATTACTAGGATAGCAATTAAGATGGCGGGTTTTAACGAGTCTAGGTATGAGGGGTTAACTAATTGTGGGGGGGACACTCTAATGAATTTGCCGTATTTCCAATTTTTGAACTGGGTTAGACCTAACCATAGCAATGTTCTAGAGTGGCTTGTCAGGGTAGGGAAGGACTACACACCCGTTTTCCCTCTTCTAACCCCGAGCTGACTGCCTTTCCCCCTGGGCAAGAGTCTTACACACACGATATTTTGCTTGTCCATGCCCAGGGCCCGGCACAGCCCCGACCCCGTGCACCATCACCACCACAACCACACTTTGAGGCACCACCACCACCACCACCACCACCACCACACCATGTGCCTCAGCCACCCCCACACTAGCCTAGGCTAGACCCCGAGACCATTTGGGACCTTCAGAGCATAGGTCAGGCTATAGGTCGAGTAGAGCAATCCTAAGGAGACCTTAGGAGGATGGTTGGCTCTCTTGATCAGAGGTTGGGGTACGTTGAGAGGAACTAGGGTAGGGCCCTTTTTCCTATGTATGATGACTATGCTCGCCGGGGTTCTATTCCCGACGATGTTGTTTACCCCGACTTGTATCAGCCACCACCCTAGGGATATGTGGATCCCTCCTCCCATGGCATTTACACTGACTATTCCGCATTTGCTGGCTATGGCCATGACTTTCCTTTTAGGGGGATGGGAGGGGGTGTTAACCCTAACTATTTTGGTGGTAGTTCTTCTGGTGGTGCAGGTGGTAGTGGAGGTGGTGCGATGGATGAGGATGGTGATGATTAGTTATGCTAGGCTAATTCCCGAGTCAATGAGGACATTGTCTGATTTTGGCTTGGGGGAGATTTTTGGATGTAGGTATCTTTCTTTTCTCTCTCTTTTTGTTTTTGATGTGTATAGTTTAGTTTTATTGCTTTTTAGGTTAGATTTATTGCTTTGAAAAAAATTAAAAAAATACAAAAATACGATCCAATGAATGATAAATCATGCTTCCCTGTGCCCCATACATGAAAATTGTTTTGATTCTTGGTATATGATGATGAGTATTGTGGATAGGTTAGCCATGATTTGATGTTTGATTGCTTGGATGTCTTAACATGAGTTAATTTTGCCAAACTACTTGTGAATATAGTGCTTGACTAGTTGATTTGGTTAGGAATGTGCGTTAGTTCCTGGAATGTAAATGAAGTTGAGTATTGATTTGCAACTTTGAGTAATGTTTATATGACTCATTATTATGCACATTGAGGATGACGAAGGCATTTGTTCTCTTAGGCAGCCTTCAGATGATATTAGATACATTTGTTCCCTTCTTGCTACCCATGTTGTTGCTTGTGCCCATTTATTGTTTATTTAGGCACATTACAAGCCTATTTAAGCCCCATTGGTTACTAGTCCCAAGCTTGGCTTGGGGGAGCTAATAGTGAGTGAGGTGAGGGAGTTGTAGTGTGCACATAATTTGCACAATTTTGGGAGGATTTGAGAAGTTATTTATTTGTTCTTATTTTTGTGGATTGGAAAAAATTGAGAAATTGTTGTTCAAAGTTGAAAAATATTCTAATGTGAGATAAAAAGAAAAAAAAAAGAGCAAAAGAAAAATAATTGTTTCAATGTTCAAGTTTTCTAATTAAAGGTTGCTCAAGGGAAAAAATTCAAAAGAATAAATCAAATAGAAAGAAAGAAAATAGAGTTCAAAGATTGTTTATTCACACTATTTCCTAATTGATATATTTTATGACTGAAATTGTAAGTGTTGGGAATATTTAATATAATTGGATGATTGGTGAATTTTTGGTAGAGTTGAGTTGTGTTGGAGATGATTTGGTCATTATTTATTTTTGACCTTGGTTTTTTAGGATTTTGGCTCCCTTAAGCATGGCTTTACTCTCATATTTTCCCAAATGTTTCCTACCCTTTACCTAAGCCTTACATTACAAGCTTTGAAGACCTTCCGACCTTTGTGCATAGAGTTGTGTGAATGTGAAATTAGTTGTTTATCAATGCAAAGAATGATTTGATGTATTCCGAGTCGACTACTAGGTTGAGTGCATGTCTTTTAAACACACGAGTGCGTGAGTTAGGAGGGCATTGTTCACATTAAAGGGGTAGGATGGAGAGCGATCGAGTACATCTTTTACTCGCCACATAAATGAGAGTTGAGTGTGTGAGCACTAGTCTTGAATTCTATATGCTCTTGTGGTTTGCTCTATTTGACAATTGTTAGGAAGGATGAGTAGTTGGATTGATTTGATTGGTTGATTTTGGTGCATGCTTGTTGGATTTGCCTTGAATTGGTTATGTTTGGTTTTAATTGATTTTAGGGGTGAAGTATGATTTATTTGTTCGTTGATGAGCTCTTTGATTTGGGACAAGCAAAGGTTTGGTTTGGGGGAGTTTGATGTGTTCATTTTATATAGTGTTTTATCCCCGTCCCTTGGTCATAGTTAGGAGTATTTTTGGCTCTTTAGAGCCACTTATATCATTAATATGCGTTTTCTAGTGTTTTCGTAGTTGTTGTATTATTTTACAGGAAATTGCAGATTTAGAGCATTTTCCTCAAACTTATTTGAGCCACTACGAGCGTTGGAGTAGGAGCGCACTACTATGACGACATTCCGAAGCCTAAGGGCTCCGCCCGACCGGGCGCGTGTTTCTGAAAGAGTTTTATGATTTTTATTTGTTTTATCTTTTTAGCCTAAGTATAAATATGATTTATTATAGGAAGTTTAGGACGTTTTTACACTCTTTACTCAATTTTCGGATTTAGTTTTAAGCTTTGTCAATTCTCTTACTTTCTCTCTCTAAACTCTTCAGATTTATACAATTCATCATTTCCGTTTATTTTGGGTTACGATTTCTTCCCCCTTTTATTTTCAGTAATTTTATTGCTTAGAATAATTATGTCTTGCTTATATGCGTTGATTAGTTTTGATTTAATTATGTGTGAGTAGTTTAATTCTAGGGTTATGGGGATCCATAAATAATATGAAGGGGTAATTTATTATTGTTGATTGTCAATGTTTGATTGATCTCCTACTGATTGATTTAATGCTATGCAATTAAATTAGGTCTGGTTTAATTATATGAGTTACGCAATATTGATTCGAGATTCAAGAGATGAGAATTGATGTTTAGGCTTAGTTTCAATAGGCAGGTTAATTTATAAATGGTTAATTCAAGATTTGAGAGATGCGATTTAATACCGGTAGATTAATTCTTTGATTGTAATACGTAGTGAAAGCCCTTTATGATCTGATTAATTGATGCATTAGTAATTGATTGTTGTGTTTTACCCTGCAATATTATTTATTGGTGAACCTATACCCTAGGCCTTTTAATATTGATTTCCTCCCTCATTCAATTTGCCTTAGTTTAATTATTCTCCTTTAGTGTAATTCTCATAAAAACAATTTGGTTACTTAATAATTAAGATTATATTAATTAATTAGGAATAGGAAGACTTGTTTGAAAGGAATGGTGTCCTTCCAACAAGTGTATTATTCCGATAGAGGGTTCAGAATTATTAGAAAGCTAATTCTTCAGTAAGGTCAAGTGATCGGAATGTCTAGGCGGAGGCCGCTTCCGATCAGTAATATTAATGTACAATTAATATTACAGCTTAATCTTGACCGAACCCTTCGGGTCGAACCCAATCGAACAACCGATCCGAGACGACGAATCAATCCGAAGGATTTGATACGTCGTCGGAGATTTACAAACAAAGACGTCGGATATTGAGCTTGGAGCGTCGAGACCGATCGTCGTAAGTCGAGTCAAATTTGGAATTTGACGAGACATAAAATCAACAAGTATGAGCCTAGCCGTACCCCCGCATTGGCCTATCAATGCGCGTACTAGGCTAGGCGAAGTCACCATCCTATGTGTGCCTAGCATCGCGTAACACACGCACATTGCATGGCTCAAGCATCAAAGGATGCGTGCCTTACGTGTGTGCGTGTTGTGGCTGTGCTAGCATGGCTAGGCGTGCTTGCTAGCATAGCAGCACCAGCCATCGCGACATGCTAGGCATGGCCAAGCACAACCAGCATGCATCGCAAGGCCAGCAGCACGCATGTGCTTGTTGGGCCTGGCTACCGTAAGCAGGTAGCACACAACACACGCACTGCAGCTCGCTATGCGTGCTTTTGCTGTGGGCTATGCGTGCTAGGCGATGGCACGCACCAAGCTCCCAAGGCCTCGCCCATCGACAGCTCCTCGTAGCCAGGCAGTAGCGGGCAGGGCATGTGTGTGTGCCAGCAAGTAGCGCCACGCCACTCGCCCAGCAGCACGCACCAGGGAGCAGCATGTGCTGGCTGGCAGCCTGTGCTAGCTGGTTGCGCATGTGCGTGGGGTGGCTGGGAAGCACCTCATCCTTGGCAGTCAAGTGGCAAGGTGGTCCGGTTTTTGTGTGGGGACCAAGGGATGGTGTTTTGGCTTGGGGAGCAAGGTGTGATGGATCCCCATGTGGTCCTCACCTAACCTCTCCTCACCATGTGACACTTGTTGATTATCTATTGCTTGTCATTTTATGATTGAAATGCAAATTCTCCCAGATAGGTGGGAGAATGGGAAATCAAGTAGCTTTCCCTTATAAATACCCAAGTGTTGGGCATATGGGAATTACTTGAGTAGAACTCAATGAGGCATCTCCCATTAGGTGAGAAAACCTCTAAGTTCGTAAAACTCCAAGTTTTTATTGGTCAGGTCCCGACTAACCTTCGGGACTTGGACCGTTCGGGTCGGGTTCATGGGCACGAGCCGTCGGAGGCGGTCACACTTGTGACGCTCGAGCTTCCGAAGTAAGAGCTCGATTTGCGAGCGAAGCACGCATCGAGGGTATAGTTTCTTTCTCTCTTCTTTTAATTATTGCTTAATTATGTTTATGCTTGTTTAATTGCTTTAGTTATCGGGGCGGGTCTTGGGGGGTTTCTTTCCACGTAGTGAGGGGTCACTACGAAACCCTACAGCGGTATCGGAGCCGCGCTCCTTTTAATTATTGCAATTATTTATTAATTAAGGTGTTTTAAGTAAGATTTAATTTCTTGTTTTGCTTTTCTAATTAGATTAGAAGCTCGTTTTAATTAATTTTATAACTCGTATTTTTTCTCGATTTGGCTGTTGAACCCTGATTTTTGCTCAAAAATAGTGTTTTTTGGGTGGAATCGACACTATGGAACAGATTCATCCTTTTAGGACTGTTCAGAAGACAAATTTGAACCAGAAACCCAAGTTTTTGGGGTTTTTTCGTTTTTAACGAAAGTTTTAAATCTGTAAGCCTTAATTAATGCAAGCATTTCAAGGGTAGATTAAATGCATCATTGCATCCCTAATCTACTGTTTTTTTTTTATTATCCTTAAGCATAATTATGGAGTTTAATTACTGCTTCAGTAGATATGCTCTATTTCACATAAACTTGTTTTTCACAAATTTGGCAAATTAATTGCAACAATGTGTGAATGTTTGATGTGAATGTGTAATTTTAAGTTCCCAAGTATGTTAAAGATCTAATCTTTAAATGTTTAATTGATTGGAACTTTAACCCTAAATTCCATATTGAACAAAGTTTGGATTTTTTCATTTTGGTTGATTAAAATCCATGAAGTTCAAATACTTGTGAGTAAAATTTTGATTAATCTTCATATTGGAAGATGTAATCTTGGTATTTTACACAAGCATGAAAGTTGGAAAATTTTTATCATTAGATGGTTAATTTTTATTTATTTATTTTTTTATCCAACTCCCATTTGTCAAATACATTATTAATTTGCATTTTGGTTAAATTAATTATGGATGTAGCCCATCAATTTTGTTGCATCAAGTTAGACCTAAAATTAATTCAAAGAATGGTTCTTGAATAATTTAGGCTTGTGCACTATTAAAATTGAATTTATTTAAGTTAGACTTGTTATATTTTCACTTTGCTCTAAATTGATTCTAAAATAAATTTAGAATTAGTTTTTATCTCACACGAATATTGGGATTAAAATCCTGAGTCAAAAGTGCACAAATTGAGGCAAAAGACACCCAAGCACCACCAAGGCTAGCCGGGCTGCTCTCGCAGCCTACATGTGGCTGCCTTGGTGCACATGGTGGTGCTCCCACCTCGCTGTGTTGCTGCTGTGTGGGGAGCAAGCATAGTGCACTAAGTGTGCTGCTGTGTGTGGTGTGTGGCTGCTGGGCACTACTCGCAAGTGCTGCTAGGCAGCGAGGCAGCAAGCCACATTAGGCCTGCCACACCTGCCAGCACACATGCGCGCATGCAAGCATGCAAGCATGATGCGTGCTGGTGCTAGCAGGCGTAGTAATGCCTTGCTAGGCAGGCTGCCTGCGCCCAAGCAAAGCACAGCCGCAGCCATGATGCTAGGCCTCGGTTTTGTGTGGGCTGTTTTTGGATGCATGGGCTATGTATTTTTTTGCGAAAATTTTGCCGTTTTAAAATTATTTATGTAATTATTTTAACGAGGTTAGACCTCGGTTTTTCCGGCTTTTGCAAAATTTTTGTTTTTGACAAATTATGGGTTATACCAACTTAATTAATCGGATTAATTAAGTATGGATGGGGAATTTAGTGGGAGTTTAGTTAATTACGTGAGCAATTTGCCTTTAGAAATAATGGATTAAACAACTTTGACTAGTTTTAATTAGGTGCGTTAATCGGATTAACCACCTAAGTTAGTTACTAGTTTTGCGTGTTTAATTATGTATTTCGTAAAATGCATGGGCCATTCACAAATAGTGAATGGGTGAATGAAAGATTGTTTTCAAAATAGGTTTTTGAAATGGCAACTAGTGGGGCCCGACTAGGATAGAAAATATGGACTGCGTTCCGTTATGTATTTTTGTAAATCTAAATACGGTATGCGAACCGTTAAGTATTTTTGTACTATTAGATTAATCTTAGTCATTCTAGCTACTTATTTTATTTTGGCAAAATGTCTCAAGACGGCGTTTCAATAAAGACGAGCCAAGATGAAGACCCATGGAAATTGAAGATTTCAAGGGGTCATGCTAGTTGCCAAATGCATCTATCTTATGCTTTATATATATAGTTATGCTTATATATATATATATATTTGAATGCTAGATGCATGTTTAGGATTTCAAATGTTGTGATGATTAATTAAGTTCACTTAAATCAACCAACATAGAAACCCTAGGTCCCTTAAAATATTGAGCTAAAATTTGCCGTTCCAAGAACAACACTTACCGAACTAATGCGCGTATGTGATGGACTACGCCAAAGCGAGACATCACTACTTCCCTAGGAACGTAAGGTATACTAGGTATACGAGTTGTCTTGGTTAAGCTCAACGATATCAGTAAGGAGTCCTTAGATGTCGTGGCAATGGAGATAAAATGTTATGGAAGCATTAGATGCGACGTTTTATCGAACCAAGAGTAGCTTGGAGCTATTAGCAATTGGATTGCTTACCCTAAGATATTAAGTGTTAAGACAAGCCAAAGCATGCTTAATTACTTTCTGATTTTTGGGATCTTGGAATCGTTTTATTCGCGTCTAAAAGGGACAAATTTTAATGCGTGGATAAAACGCAGAATAAGATTGAAAATTTACATGTATGCTTTGAATTTCAAACTTATTATCATCTTGATAAATGGTTAAACTTTGCACTTATATATTAGTAGAATTCTTAATCATATTATATTGTTTCCATTGATTGGTAAAAGAAATCTTTCGAGAATGGTTCTCAAAGAAAGGAAAGGGCACTTCTAAGATACAACTTCTCATAATCGACTAAAGTCCAAAAGGACAGTTGGATATCATGTTTTCAAAATACTAGGTAGTTTTGATAAACATGAAATTTTGAGTTGAAAAACTCAAAATTGTCAATAGTTGACAACCAACATATCTTTTCACTTCATGCGCTTATGAGTAGGACTCATTGATGAAGTAATTCAGGTACGAATTAGTTGAAAAGATAGAACTTTGTTTTGCGGCGCATTAGATGCTTAATTATGCCTAACAAAGTATAAAAGTCGAAGAACTTACAGAAATGATTCTTAAAGTTATGAGATGATGTACTATAAGAAATATAGGAAACAAGGAACAAAGAAAAGAATGAGATTCCTTTTCTACCCTTGAGTTCATGTTATTATGGCCAACTTAGCAACTCGTTATCTTCACAAGTATTGGATACTACTTGAGTGTTCCACTTTGAAAGTGACCTCAAACCGTTGAAGACAAGCTAAGTTATTGACTTACAAGCTTAGAATGAAGCAAGTAATGCTACATCAGTTGTAAGGTCACTTGTTTTGTTTAAAGTACTTTTAAGCCAAGGCAGGAACAAATAATGGTTATTGTGTTCCATAATCAGCAAACGATCCGTTTACACACGGAAAGACTCACATTCAAAAGTAAAAGCAATAGTTGCTAGGTTTACTTGAATGACATGGTCGCATAAGCCATGAATCAAGAATTCTTGATTATAAACAAACATTTCCAAACCATGAAACTCACAAAGTTCAAGTCATGGACATGATTTGTGTTCCAAACCCTTTTAGCAATGTCACTAACAACAAGAACGTACTCAAGGCTCTATTAGATAGAATCTTGATAGATGATTGATTCGGAATCGTTCTAAGACAAGAAAGTCTTACTTGTTGAAATCGACAAACAAAGGAGCTATTGTGCTTGGTAAGGACAATTGACTCCAAAAGCTAAAGAGGATTCCATTACTTCAAAACGTCTCACAAGAATTTGAAAGAATGTGGCTACATTCATCAAATGTGAGCAAACTGGACCTTGAGTAGCTCAAATGTTTAGTGAAGTATAAAATCGACTTGGCAAGATATCACAACGTCTAGCTAGATTAAATCGAGCGATGTTTGCTTGAGCCAAGTGTGATCACATCAAACTTATGAAATTGAGATTTCTCAATAAACTCCACAAAGAACATAGTGTGTCTTAACGGAGACCTCGATGCCATTTGGAAATGACTCGAATGATGATGAATCACATCCCTTCCTATAAAATTCTTAAGATTTGCACAAATGACTAAATGTTACACTAAACAAAAGTGTCGAAGCTAAGAAAGGACACCATATTCAGTTATGGATAGAAATAGTTTCTAGCGTCTTTTCAAGTATATGTCTAGGGCTCTTAGCTCAGTGGGAGTTCATTGACTCAGTGGGAGCTAAGTGGCTCAATAAGGGCTAAGATAGCTCAAGAAGGAGCTAACTGTTTACCCAAAGACAATATACATGTCTCTTTGTAAGTATTCAAGTGAGACTACGGGCATTACCTCCGCAACCTAATTGAGAACATATTATTTGTTGCTCTAAACGGTGTCTTTCTGGAAAGTAACACTTTTCCAAAATGACAAGTGGGAGGAAAATCGAACTCGACGAAGTTCGAGAGGACGAGCAACTGTGTCAACCTGATAAAACTGACAATCAAAATGCTTTAGAAGCAGTTGATAAGATTGGTCAGAATAAAACAGACATTGTAAATGCTCAAAATCGAACTCGACGAAGTTCAAGAGGACGAGCAACAGTGTCAACCTGATAAAACTGACAATCAAAATGCTTTAGAAGTAGTTGATAAGATTGGTTAGAATCAAATAGACAATGTAAATGCTTAAAATCGAACTCGACGAAGTACGAGAGGACGAGCAACAGTGTCAACCTGATAAAACTGACAATCAAAATGCTTTAGAAGCAGTTGATAAGATTGGTCAGAATAAAACAGACAATGTAAATGCTCAACCTATTACCCCGTATAGGTATAGAATTCACCAAAGGCTTGGATTGAACCCTATAAATTTCTATTAAGTTAGAAATAAACCTTAGACTTACAAGCATACCAATCATAATTGGATGGTGAGGGAATAGTGTCTTGTAAATTAGCTACGACAAATCCAAATTCCGAATAATGGTTAGAAGCCATAAAATTCGAAATAGACTCCATGTTTGCAAGTCATGTTTGGAACTTGATTCATTTGTTTGAAGGGTGACAGACCCATCAATCGCAAATAAGTTTTCAAGAAGAAAACTAACAAATGTGGAAATGCACAAGCATACAAAGCTAGATTGGTTGAAAGGATACAATTAATTCATGGTGTTGATTTTAATAAAAACCTATCCACCAATCGGAACGCTAAAGTCTTTTCGTGATTGTTCTAGCAAAATTGCGCATATGAAATATGACTAAATACGAAACCGCCTTCCTAAAAAATTGGATTTTGGAAGAGACTATGGAAATAGTCTAAGGGTTTTGTAATTCTAAATAATGCTAGATTTGAAAGCAAGCTCAAGAAATCCATTGTGGGATTAAATGAAGCATTGCATGAAGGAATTGGAATGTGTATTCTCATAAAGCCAATTAAAGGTTTGGCTAATGGAGAATTATAGAAATTCTTATAAACAAGAAGTTTAGTGGGAGCAAGAGTCAATCTTGTATGGTCCAAACAAGAAGTTTGTGAACTTTATTGTGAAATAACTATCAAATGCTAAATGCTTAGATTTGAAAGGATTTTCGACAATGGATCAAGCAAAAAGGAGACACTTAGTACATAATGGGAATTAAGATCTATTGGATAGACTTAATGAAATATTTATACGAGTAGAGGAATTTACTGTGTTAAACTTGAAGGACTTGAAAAGGCTTTTGACCCATATGTATAAAATTAAGTAAATGTTTGAACTAAGTATAAGCTGGGCAAATACTAAGTCAAACAAGAAAGGCTCTAGTAGAGACTTTCAACCGTATCATATAGCAAAGAGTTTAGCAAGACTCAGTGAAACTGGATGAGCTAAAAGGTCACATGAATGGAACACAGTGGGAATAATTCTGCGATTGAAACCATCATGTATGCTGTGATATGGAGTCGTCGCTGAATTTACATGCTTAGAGCATGAGAAGCATAAACTACCAATCAATCCAAATCTAAGTGATGAATCGTTAGATTATGGTCAAGAAAATCCAAAGTACTTTGATGAGTAAAAGGGGATGAGTTCTTGACGCGTAGAAACAATTGTAGTTTGAGAATTGATGTTGCAAGCACATACTTAGTAAGGATTAAATCCTTAATAAGGAAGCCGTTTATAAACACGAGCTAGAATGCGTCGTGGCATGAGAATGGTAACATGGACGAGAATCCATGTATAATGTGCGAAAATTTAAAGTAAACTTCCATAATCACAAGTGATTAAGGTCTCCCAAATCATTGTGAGTCGTTCGGAATAAAATCCGAGCAAAGCAACATCAGAATGTCTACTGGAAGATACGTTGAGAATATTGTTGCCTGGAAGGCAATAATAAGAAAGTGTTCAATGGAAAGTTCGTTGTCGAACGTTGATTGTAGGTTGTAAAGTTAAAAGATCTCAAGTCATGAAAATGAGTGGGAGCCATCACTTGGACAATAAATCCTAAATCACATATGATCCATAACACTCTCAAAATCTTATTGTCTTATTATTTGATAATGAAGATGCTAAGATTTGCAAAGTAATAGTGGCTAAACCTATGCAATAAGTGAACGACAACATTCGCAATTGCATAGAAGAAATCAAGCATATTAAGTATGGGTGTGATTTCTATAAATGTTTAATGAAGAGTATTACTCTTGAAACATTTGAAGAAAGCCATTTATCATAAGATGAAATGTTGAATAGTTTCATGGTGGAATAAAATTTTACTAATAAAATTCCACAAACTATTTGATTGTGGTTTAGAATCAAATAATGAGTCCATTCGATTTGTGAAAATATTCAAAACTGGGTATCAAGACCATGTCTTGGATAAAGAAACACCTATTAAGTGAACATTGAATTTTTTTTTAAATCAAAAAAAAAAATTGTCCCTAATCGAGGTCAATTAACCGATGGACGATTAATGACCACTGGAGATTAGTGTGTAGTATGATTTACAGCACCGTTTCTTGTGCTGCAAGGACATAGAAGTCATAAAACATTTGCACAGGTGCTAGTTTGGAACTGCACCGGATCGACCTATGAGAGTACTTTAAGAGATTTAAAATCGTCATAAGTACAATTCTCATTATGACTATCGGAACCTCTTTCCTCGACCATGAGTATTGTGAAGTTCTCTTGTTTGAGTACTAGTCTCTTTGATGTTGTCCAACGTCTGTCGTAACTAGGGATCATAACGGCAACACTCGGGTGACTAGGTCCTCTTAGTAAGAAAGCTTACAATATTATACTGGGAATGTCCCCCTACTAACAATAGGGAATATGTCTTTGTTGTTTACAAGGCCGCTCGAAGAGCGAGACTGTGAAAATGCATGGCCGTGCTCAGATAGATTTTAGAAATCATCTGCTTATTGACAGTCAAACTCGGAGATCGAGAAACACTTCTGAACGTAATAAGGATGACAATGAATCTTACCTTATAGTTCACGAAGAGTCATTAAGCGACATGGGAAATGAGCTATACACTATATGCACACTTGTCCGGAAGGACAAGTGGGAGATTGAAAGGAATAGTGTCCTTCCAACAAGTGTATTATTCCGATAAAGGGTTCAGAATTATTGGAAAGCTAATTCTTCAGTAAGGTCAAGTGATCGGAATGTCTAGGTGGAGGCCGCTTCCGATCAGTAATATTAATGTACAATTAATATTACAGCTTAATCTTGACCGAACCCTTCGGGTCGAACCCAATCGAACAACCGATCCAAGACGACGAATCAATCCGAAGGATTTGATACGTCGTCGGAGTTTTACAAACAAAGACGTCGGATATCGAGCTTGGAGCGTCGAGACCGATCGTCGTAAGTCGAGTCAAATTTGGAATTTGACGAGACGGAAAATCAACAAGTACGAGCATAGCCGTACCCTCGCATTGGCCTATCCATGCGCGTACTAGGATAGGCGAAGTCACCATCCTATGTGTTCCTAGCATCGCCTAACACACGCACATCGCATGGCTCAAGCATCGCAAGATGCGTGCCTTACGTGTGTACGTGTTGTGGCTGTGCTAGCATGGATGGGCGTGCTTGCTAGCATAGCAGCACCAGCCATCGCGACATGCTAGCATGGCCAGGCAAAGCCCGCATGCATCGCAAGGCCAGCAGCACGCATGTGCTTGTTGGGCCTGGCTACCGCAAGCAGGTAGCACACAACACACGCACTGCAGCTCGCTATGCGTGCTTGTGCTGTGGGCTATGCGTGCTAGGTGATGGCACGCACCAAGCTCCCAAGGCCTCGCCCATCGCACAGCTCCTCGTAGCCAGGCAGCAACGTGCTGGGCATGTGCGTGTGCCAGCAAGTAGCGCCACGCCACTCGCCTAGCAGCACGCACCAGGGAGCAGCATGTGCTGGCTGGCAGCCTGTGCTAGCTGGCTGCGCATGTGCGTGGGGTGGCTGGGAAGCACCTCATCCTTGGCAGCTAAGTGGCAAGGTGGTCCGGTTTTTGTGTGGGGACCAAGGGATGGTGTTTTGGCTTGGGGAGCAAGGTGTGATGGATCCCCATGTGGTTCTCACCTAACCTCTCCTTACCATGTGACACTTGTTGATTATCTATTGCTTGTCATTTTATGATTGAAATGCAAATTCTCCCAGATGGGTGGGAGAATGGGAAATCAGGTAGCATTCCCTTATAAATACCCAAGTGTTGGGCATATGGGAATTACTTGAGTAGAACTCAATGAGGCATCTCCCATTAGGTGAGGAAACCTCTAAGTTCGTAAAACTCCAAGTTTTTATTGGTCGGGTCCCGACTAACCTTTGGGACATGGACCGTTCGGGTCGGGTTCGTGGGCACGAGCTGTCGGAGGCGGTCACACTTGTGACGCTCGAGCTTTCGAAGTAAGAGCTCGATTTGCGAGCGAAGCACGCATCGAGGGTATAGTTTCTTTCTCTCTTCTTTTAATTATTGCTTAATTATGTTTATGCTTGTTTAATTGCTTTAGTTATCGGGGCGGGTCTTGGGGGGTTTCTTTCCACGTAGTGAGGGGTCACTACGAAACCCTACAGCGGTATCGGAGCCGCGCTCCTTTTAATTATTGCAATTATTTATTAATTAAGGTGTTTTAAGTAAGATTTAATTTCTGGTTTTTCTTTTCTAATTAGATTAGAAGCTCGTTTTAATTAATTTTAAAACTCGTATTTTTTCTCGATTTGGCCGTCGAACCTAGATTTTTGCTCAAAAATAGTGTTTTTTGGGTGGAATCGACATTGTGGAACAGATTCAACCCTATTAGAGCTGTCCAGAAGCCAAATTTGAGCCAGAAACCCAAGTTTTTGGGGTTTTTTCGTTTTTAACGAAAGTTTTAAATCTTTAAGCCTTGATTAATGCAAGCATTTCAAGGGTAGATTAAATGCATCATTGTATCCCTAATCTACTGTATTTTTTTTTTTTTATTATCCTTAAGCATAATTATGGAGTTTAATTATTGCTTAAGTAGATATGCTCTATTTCACATAAACTTGTTTTCCACAAAATTTGCAAATTAATTGCAACAATGTGTGAATGTTTGATGTGAATGTGTAATTTTAAGTTCCCAAGTATGTTAAAGATCTAATCTTTAAATGTTTAATTGATTGGAACTTTAACCCTAAATTCCATATTGAACAAAGTTTAGATTTTCATTTTGGTTGATTAAAATCCATGAAGTTCAAATACTTGTGAGTAAAATTTAAATTAATCTTCATATTGGAAGATGTAATCTTGGTATTTTACACAAGTATGAAAGTTGGAAAATTTTTATCATTAGATGGTTATTTATTTTTATTTTTTTCCAACTCCCATTTGTCAAATCCATTATTAATTTTCATTTTGGTTAAATTAATTATGGATGTAGCCCATCAATTTTGTTGCATCAAGTTAGACCTAAAATTGATTCAAAGAATGGTTCTTGAATAATTTAGGCTTGTGCACTATTAAAATTGAATTTATTTAAGTTAGACTTGTTATATTTTCACTTTGCTCTAAATTGATTCTAAAATAAATTTAGAATTAGTTTTATCTCACACGAATATTGGGATTAAAATCCCGAGTCAAAAGTGCACAAATTGAGGCAAAAGACACCCAAGCACCACCAAGGCTAGCCGGGCTGCTCTCGCAGCCTACATGTGGCTGCCTTGGTGCACATGGTGGTGCTCCCACCTCGCTGTGTTGCTGGTGTGTGTGGCTGGTGGGCACTGCTCGCAAGTGCTGCTAGGCAGCGAGGCAGCAAGCCACAGCAGGCCAGCCACACTTGCCAGCACACATGCGCGCATGCAAGCATGCAAGCATGATGCGTGCTGGTGCTAGCAGGCGCAGCAATGCCTTGCTAGGCAGGCTGCCTGCGCCCAAGCACAGCACAGCCGTAGCCATGATGCTAGGCCTCGGTTTTGTGTGGGCTGTTTTTGGATGCATGGGCTACGTATTTTTTTGCGAAAATTTTGCCGTTTTACAATTAATTATGTAATTATTTTAACGAGGTTAGACTTCGGTTTTTCCAACTTTTGCAAAATTTTTTGTTTTTGACAAATTATGGCAGCTCAACCACCTTGTAAGCTCAACAATTATTCGCAGCCGTCCCTGGCAGAATTTCCACACCTTGCCCCTACACCAGATCTCGAGGGAGTACAATTCGAGATTAAACCCCAGTTTATTGCCATGATCGAAAGGAAGCAATTTAGCGGAGCAAAGGGTGAAGATCCAAATCTTCACATCTTGGATTTTTGCCAATATTGCAATACTATTAGGCAAGCTGGGGTCACGCAGGACCAAATCAGGGAGATTCTTTTTCCCTTTTCTTTATGTGGTAAAGCTAAATTGTGGTACAATGGTTTGTATAGAACTGCACTTGGTATTACTAACCGGGATACTCTTGCTTTGAATTTCTATAATAAATATTACCCTACAGAGAGGACGGCTCTATTAATGAGTTCAAATCCAAAATTTTGCCCAAGAAGCTGATGAAAGTCTATATGAAGCTTGGGAAAGGTTTAAGGATTTGCAGAGAGAGTGTCCCCATCATGGTTTGGCTCAGTGGTAGATAATCCAAGCCTCTACAACGGGCTTGGAAATACATCTAGATCAATACTTGACTCAGCAGCCAATGGAAGATTTATGAATCTCCAAGAAGACTTAGCAGGAACAGTTATTGAAGAGATGGCAATTCCTAATTCCTAATACGGGAATCCTAGAGGTTTTGCAAACAAGGGGAATATAATGTCGATTCAGTATCCTTTGTGTAAGCTCAATAACCTCTATTTGCCAAAAATTAGATAATATTAGTAATGCTATTCCTACTTCTTTAGCTAATGTTTTTGCTGTCAATAATAATAATGATACTTTTTGTGAAAATTGTGGAATTGTAGGTCATTGGGCACAAGATTGTAGGAGTTCCATGGAGCAAGTTAATGCCTTCTAAACCTAAGGCAAAATAACCCATACTCCAACACTTATATTCATGGTCTCCGGAACCATCCAAATATTTCTTACCGGAGTACAAATGTTCAAAACCCTCCACCTCCACAACAACCACAACAACAAGACCCACAACAACCATAGCAAAAATACAATCAACCACCCAATCAAAGGACCCAACTACAAACTCCACCTCCATCTACTGATCCTGCCTTGTCAGAAATCAAAACTATGTTGGCTAGTATGCAAAAGCATATATGCAGAGTAGGGATGCACAAATTGATTCGATTTTAGCTCAGAATAAAATTATAGATAATCAAATTGCGCAACTTTCCTCTACTCTACAAACTCGTCAGCAGGGAGCCCTACCATCGCAACCACAGCAACCTACAGATCATGCAGATGCAATTACTCTAAGGAGTGGTTCACACTATGATGGGCCTCCTATGCCCAAGGATGATGAACCTGTTTCTGATTCTGTTATACCAAATGATTTTGTTACTGACCCTACAGGGCTCTAGAGTAAAACTAACATTTCTGATAATACATTGCAGGGTACAACTCCCAAGAAAATTACAACCTAAGACAAGAGTGGAGATGTACAGAAACCAGTTATCAAACTACCTTTCCCTAATAGACAATTGAAGACTCGGTTGGATAAGAAGTTTGGTAAGTTTCTAGAGGTGGTGAAAAACTTGCAAGTAACTATTTCGAGGTTTTTGGAGTCCCTCGGGAGAGTTACAATTCTGGGAATGCGCGCCGACCGTATGTACCTGCAAAACCACGAAACTCCGGTTGGGTGGAGTTTCGCCTCCGACGATCAAGTTAGAACGTGTCCGGATGGGTAAAAATGTAGAAAGTAAATGGATTTTCTCTCTTATTCAGAGAGAATTCTGCAATTAAGATTGCTCGATTTTCGTGTTTGTATTTATGAGTGTTTCTGAATGAATAATAAATGAGGAGTTTTCGTCTATTTATAGTAGAAGAAGATCTGTTCCCCTATTAGGGTTACAGTGCCACGTGTCAGCATCCAATTGGATCCCATTGGGCCTTTCTGGGGCTGACATGTGTCAGCTTGCTATTAGGCCCAGATAGAATTCTGCAATTAAGATTGCTCGATTTTCGTGTTTGTATTTATGAGTGTTTCTGAATGAATAATAAATGAGGAGTTTTCGTCTATTTATAGTACAAGAAGATCTGTTCCCCTATTAGGGTTACAGTGCCACGTGTCAGCATCCGATTAGATCCCATTGGGCCTTTCTGGGGCTGACACGTGTCAGCTTGCTATTAGGCCTCGTGGCATAGGGGATTTTTACCCAAAATTTGCCACTCACAGGTGTGACGTGGCTTGCCACGTGGCACCTGTGACATGTGCCACATTCTAGGAAGGTGACGGTTCGTCTCCTTCCTTCAAATTTTTTTTTTGAATTCGAATTTCGAACTTGAATTGGAGGGGGAGATGACAATTCGCCTTCTGCCCCCCTCCTATAAATGGGAGGCTTCCTCCTCTCATTCCATACTTTGCAAATTTTTCACAAAAACTTTCTTGAGAGGAAAAAGCTCTAACACCGGCTGTTCTTGCGTTCAACCAGCTCCTTCAATTCAGACACGTTCGGTTACCATTTGAGTGCTTCTTTGATAACCTCACTAAGGTACCATCTGACTTAGCCAATTTCCTCTTGATTTCAATAGAGCCACAACCGGTTTTACACCGTCTGGCGCATCTTTAGGCAATTTCCTTCATAATTGCATTCAATAGACCCACAGTCGGGTTTATGCCGCCTGAGGCATCTTTAAGCAATCTTATTCAAAAGCTGCATTCGATAGACCCACAGCCGGTATTTTACCGTCTGGGGCATCTTTAAACAATTGTCTTCAAAAATTGCATTCAATAGGCCCACACCCGGTCCTATACCGTCTGGGGCATCTCTAAGCAATTTTCTTCATAAACTGCTTTTAATAGACCCACAACCGGTCTTATACCGTCTGGGGCATCTTTGAGCAATTTCCTTTTAAAACGTCTAACCATTCGTGTTTTTTTTTTGTCTAGCTCTCAAAACACACACAACCGGTTTCTTCCGCCTGTGGTATCTTTAAGCCACATTATGAGAAAACGGTTGAGTCTTATACAAACTTCAGTTGCTCTTCAAAGGGGTACATCCGGGCACTGTCTGGGGTATCTTCAAGCAACAACTCAAAGATCTGTCTACTAGCAAGTTTTTTCACAACTTCAAGGTACCGTCTCTGCCCCTTGCAACTTTTTTGAGTTTTTTCCGGTTGGATAGATTGTTTGAGAATAATGGACCCTCCCAACACACACACGGCACGGCCTAGGGTAGTTGTCAACCGTTTACTGGACACGGCTAAATCTAGGACTGGGGATGCCGTCTGGGGATGTTTGGACCACCCTTACTCTTCTACGAATCCGACCGTCTCTGTTCATGTGTAGGACCGAATGGCTCTGACAAGGAAAACAGCTGTAGACCCAGAATACCAGTCAGATGATTCAGCTGGAACTCCGGTTGATGATGCTCCATATGACCAACCGGGTACACCTAGTACGCCCGGGGATGAGATCCTTGAAGAGTCAGAGAGCTCAGGCGGTGAAGAGTCCGCTCAGCAATCTGACTCCACTGAGTCCACAATGGAGCCGGATGCCCCTCAAGATGACGAGGAGGCATATAACTGGCCTTCAATAAACAATCCAACAGAGGCGCACATGAGCGCCCGGGACGTTGTTACTTTGCATGCAACCCTCCCGATAGTTTTGAAGAAGCGCCCGGTAGGGGCCAGCTAGGAGATAGTTGTACCGCCTGTAGAGGTATCTGTCGTCTGGGATGACGACTTGGACCACGCAAATGATTATTTCGGCTGCTATGAGGCGGCATTCAAAGTCGGCCTCCGGTTCCTCCTTCACAACACAATTAAAGCCATTCTACGGGGGTATGACCTTGGCGTCTGGCAGCTCACACCCAACTCTTTGGTGAACATTCTGGGTTTCATAGCCGCCTGCGAAATGCAGGATGTGAAGCCTAGCTGGGATGCGTTTGCGCATATGCACCATCTTAGCTGTACCCCTGGCGGCTGGAATGCGTGGTACACATTTACCACGTATCCGGAGTACATGATGACTTTGGAGAAGCCATCTAAGTGGACCAGCTGGAAGAGCAAGTTTTATATGGTCTCTTCCCTATCTCCGGCTGCGAACCACGGGCTGCGCCGTTACAATAAGAACCCGGCTTTATTGGGAAAGAAATGCCCCCTCCCCAAGATACCGGATAGGTCTTGGGATCAAATAATGGAGCCGGGCCTTTTTAAGAAGACTACCCTGCCACTGGATGATGGGACGCAAGTAATTGTCCTTAAGTTTTGGGTCCCTCATCCGGACTGGTTCAAAGACGAGGCGTTCCTTTCCGCATGTGGTCTTAGCACCTTTTGGAGTAAACGTAGGTTTATTGCTTAACCGGCGTATTATGCCGCCTGTATGGTGTTTGAATGAGTCCTAATTTTGTTTTCCATTTTTGCCGAGAAAGGTCTGGAAATGGTTCTTCCAGAGAAGACTCCGGCTAAGTCAGCCGTAGAGATCAGAAAGGAACAGTTAGAGAGAAGGCCCAACTGGCGGCCAAAGGTGATAGGGTAAGCACCGGTTGACCTTTTTACCGTCTGTATGTCTTGCAACCAATCTTAATACTAACTGGTTGCTTTGCTTTGTTTTGCAGTCGGGGAGCCAGAACGCTCCTCGATCTCTAAGGCAAATTCTGAAGAGGCCGGGTGAGGAGCCTGCCCAACCATCTTCTCAAAGGCGGAGGATCCTGGGTGGCCCCGCCTTTTCCTCAGCTGGAAGACCGCCGGCTCCTGATAGGCCCACAACCGCAGGCAAAAGTCTGCAAAGTCTAGGTTTAAGCTCAAGACTGGTTGTGGCCAGGCCTGAGGTTTCCACTAGCCGGGTGCTTGCTGGTGCATCCGACTCCAATGCGGCTGAGGGTGGTGTAACCCCTCAGCTTGAAAACCAAGGTACAGATCTCACTTTTGACCCCCCTGGCCGCTTGGGCCTGTTCGAGTTAAATCTCAGGCTACCCAGCTAGGGGATTCTTCAGGAAGCCGGCAGAATATTGGCGCTGCATATGTCCAATACTTAACGAATAAATCTCATGATGCAGATGCCTCTTCTCGTTGGCCGGGTCTGCAAAATTATGCCAAGAGAATGCTGAGGACCCTTATCCGGTCCGAAAAGGAGGCGGTACCGGGTATCAACCAGGTCAACATTGACTGCATCAATGCACTCCTAGCTGAGGTAATTTTACCGGATGAGGTGCTTTTATGCAAATTTATTCATTGCCAGTTGTAATATAACTGAGAAGCTAACTTCCTTCCGGCTGTCTTTTCAGGTGTTGCTGAGGGTTGATGGAATGAAAGCCCCCTTGTGGAAGAAGCAAGAGGAGGTAAGAGATGCCCAGAGACGGGCAGCCGAATTAATAGATGTCTCACAATATAACTCCCTTATGCTTGAAATCCAAACTAAAGCCCCTGAGATGAAACAGGAGGAGCTGATCCGGGAGCTCACGACTGCTGCTAAGGTAGCCAACAAGAAGGCTGCCGATTGGGAACTCCAAGTTAACCAACTCAAGGCTGACGTCAAGGCCTTAGGGGAGGCTGACAAGGAGAACACCGGGCTAAAGGCTGAGGTCACCCGACTGAAAGATGATTTGGCCAAGACCCAGAAGGAGCACAAGGACTAGCTGGCGGCTAAGCAGGACCGGCTGGTTATCGAGAACGAGTGCGACTGCAAGGAGCGCATGAAGATGGCATGGTCTTTGATCCATCCGGATACCGACTATGCTTTCTTCGACTTGAGGTACAAATACGCTACCGAGGTATTTGATGCTCAAGTTCTCGGGACTGAGAAGCCGACACCCTTCGAAGAATGGGCCGACATCGAGGAGGAGCACGCGGAAGAGACTACGCCGGGTGAGGTTGGAAAAGCCTAGACCCAGCAAACTCAAGAAGTCCCTCCTGCCGCTTAGGACCAGCCGTCAGAGCAGCAACAGCAGCAGCAGCAGCAGTAGTAGCTCTACATTATTAAACTTCCTACTTTCATCCGGCCTACGTGCCGCGTACTATCTGTATCTTTTCCCCGGACAAGGGTCCGGCTGACAATTGAATTTCTTGTATATATATGCCGACTGTGTCGGTTTTGTTTTGATACTTTGCTTCAATTTTTCGCAATTTTTCTCTTGAATGAAATATCTTTGTTGCAATTTGAATTAATACATGCGATACGCCGGATGCATTGGCTCTGTCTGCCCCTAGACGGTTGTTTGCTTTTAGTTAATCTAACTCTAAGCAGGCACTCGTCCACATAAGCATCCGGATGAATAAATAGGCGGTCCTTGACCGTTTTCAAAACAGAATTGTTCCTAAGTTGTATCTGCCGGCTAAACCCAACTTAGAGTACCTGTTTAACCGGCTGCGGATTACCCCTTGGGTATCCAAAAATGCCGTTGGTTGGTATGCAGGCGGCCCGTGGCCGGACATATGCATTTTAACCAATCGCGGATTGAATGACAAGGTTTTGACCTCGTTTGTGGAAATTGTAGCCGGTTGTAGAGCTTTTTGGCAAAAGCCGGCTACAGACCAAGTTTTAATTCACCGCTTGTATTGCCTTGAGACAATGACCGGGTGTATCTTGATTTCGATAGATCATTCGAACGACCATGAGTTATCTTTAACCTAACCGGTTAAAGCCGTTTGAGTTTATGATCTATAGAACAATGTACCACCCGAAAGGGAGATGTTCTCTTCGACGAATTCACCCAAATGGGCGTCGCCGGATGCCCGTGTTGGAGCACGAGGTTTAAAATATGTTGGCCATTGGCCTTTTGAATAACTAAGTTTGATATTTAGGCTTTTACTCAATTAGAGCAAACGGTTGCCCGGTTGTGCATAGCACAGATGGGACTTCATACGAAAGATAATAAAAATAAGGGTAATTATCACTGATACACTCCAACTTTTGGCTTTTATCTTTGATACACATCATTAAATTTTCATTATCAGCGGGTGCACTCATAATTATCACCTAATTACTACAGTAAGCACGCCGTTAATAAAACGTTTAATTAGGGTTAATGACAGGGATTTTGCTTAAACTTGAATTGACGAAAATGCCCCCCAACTCATTAATTCTCCCTCCAAACTCAACTGACAACATTTACTCCAAATTTGTGATCGTTCATCTTCTTTTCTCTCTCCCCTGTTCTTATTCTTCCTCAAACCCTAACTGTCGCGCTTTGGAAGCAAAATTCTTGGAGATTCAGGCTTGCTTTGTGGATTGTAAAAGGTTAGTGCTTATTTGTTGTTATAATTTCTAATTTTTTCGCTTTAAATTTCTAGGTTTTAGATGAAGTATGCAATTTTTTGTGAGTGGTTGAATTATGCTCTAATGTTGGTTGAATTATGCTCTAATGTTGTTTGATTTAGCCTTGATTTATTTTAGATTTGCCTATGATTATGTATGGTTGCTAAATTTTGTACTTTCTAAATTACATAATTAAAAAATGCTGAGTTTGAGTTTGCATGCTATAGTGTTAGTGGTTGAATTATGCTCTAATGTTGTTTGATTTAGCCTTGATTTATGTTCGGTTTGCCTATGAGTATGTATGCTTGCTAAATTTTGTACTTTCGAAATTACATAATTCAAAAATGCTGAGTTTGAGTTTGAGTTTGCAATCTAGGTTTAAATATGTGTTCTTTAGTTTGTGATCTACTGTTGTGCTTAAATCGTAGTAGTGTAATTTACTTTGCAGAATGGATGACACGGTTACACTGAGATTTAAGTATAAGCAGCATAATGTTGATATTGATGTGGACTGTGATAAGTGCAACCTCATGGACTTAATGATAGAATTTGAAGATCTTTTACAGAAGAAGGGAGTAGTTATTTTGAACCCTATACTTGCTTATGCATATAGGGGCAAACATTGGCCAATAGATGATGATGGTGGTCTGATTAGGATGTTTAGGACACTCCCTGATGCTAAGATGTATGAGATTTGGGTTGACACTACTTTAAATTCAACTTTTATGAAGGACTTAGTATTTGAGTTTAGGAGGAACAAATTAGCTGCTGAACTAGCTAGCTAGGGTGTACATGAAGAACTAGAATCACCACCTGTACATGAAAAACCAGAATCACCACCTCTAAACAAACAATCCTTGCCATTGACTGTGAGTGAGAATTTCCAGCCTTCTGTAGAAAATACCACTCCTTTTGAGACAGGGAATGAGAACACCAAACTAAAGCCTAGGAGGAGATTGAGATTAAAATACTCTGAAGATGTTGATGCCCCTAGCAGTGTGGTTACTCCTATAGCCCTGCATTACATGAGATATTTGGGACTAAATTTAATCATGACCTAGAAGAAACCTTTGCTGATGTGCAGAAAGTATATGAAGAGAGTGTTGGTAAGCAATCTAACAAAGAATACAAGAAGGGTAGGAAGGAGTTTGAGAAATACTGTGTAAAGGCTCAGGGTAAGGGTAAGGCTGAATCTGCTGGTGGGAAGGGTAAGGGCAAGGCTGGTTCTAGTGGTGGGAAGGGTAAGAAGTCAGTTGGGTTTGGGAGTGAGAAGTTACCTCCTTCTCCAAAATTACCACACACTGTATTTAAAACACTTGTTGTTAGAAGAAGTCCTAGGTTTTCACCAGCTCAAGTCACAGCTAATCACACCACTCCCCTTCCCAGATCAAGTCCAAATAGCCAACCATCAAGTAATATCACTAACCCTAACATATTTGCTAGAAAAATTCCTAAGACTACTCAAATTAGGAAGGGTATATGGATTGGTTAGAAAGGGAGGGTGCCTAAACAAGGTACAGCACACATAAAGCTAGGGGAGAGTAGTGCACTTAGTGCTAGAAGGAGGGTTGCATATGGTTTGGGTGGTGCTGGTGGTGATCCTCATGATTCTGATGATGAAGCTGGTGATGAATCTGATGCTGATGATTCTTCTGATGGTGATTATGAGGCTGATGTGCAAGATGATGAATCAGTAGACTCAGATGAAGAAGTGATCCCTGATGGTGATGTTCTGAGGATGAGTTGCATGATATAACCACTGTTCCCCACATAGAAGAAAACTGGTCACCTACCTTTTGGTCAGCTTTCATTGATGATTCTGATGATGAGAATTATATGGATAAGCTTTATAAGCATGGGGAGATGTATGAAGAAGTAAAATTTGAGATGATAGTGCTTAGACCATGGATGATATTTATTGACAAGGCCCATTTGAGAGAGACCTTGAAAGATTATGCAGTTTAGGAAGGCTTTGCTATTACCGTGCCAGCTACAGACAGCAAAAGGTACACTGTAACATGCTTGGCACAGTGCTGTGAGTGGAGGATGCATGCTAGTAGGCTAGAAGATGGCAAGACTTGGGCTATAAAGAAGATTTGGCCAGATGTGCATAATTGCAGGGGGTTAGAGATGTATAACCCAATTTGTACAGTTAAATGGGCTGCTCCAAAGGTAATGGAAAACATAAGGGCAAATCCAAACATTACAGGAAAGGCCCTTAATGAGCTTCTGTTTCAGAGGTTTGGCATTCACTTGAAGCAAGCCACCTTGTATAGGTTGAAGAGATATGTTGTTCAAGAGATATTTGGAGGGCATGATGAGTCATACATCCACTTACCTAGATATGCTGAAGTTATAATGAGCACCAACCCAGGTTCTAAGGCTTTTGTGGCATGGCATGAGAGTGAAAGCATTCCAAGGGTTAATTTGTTCAGCAGCATATTCATCTCATTTGCTGGACAGTGGCAAGGCTTCCTAGCAGGCTGTAGGCCTTTGATTGGATTTGATGGTGCTCATTTGAAGGGCAATTATGGTGGAATTTTACTATCTGTTGTTGCCTTGGATGATAACAATGAGATATACCCAGTTGGATATGCCATTGTTAGCAGTAAAGACAAAGATAGTTGGAGTTATTTTTTCTGGCACATCCACAACATAGTCAAAGATTCAGGGAGGACAAACTGGACAATCATTTCTGACAGGCAAAAGGTGTGTATATATTTCACTTTTTCATTTCTTTATTGTTATATTTAATGGCATACATTGATAAATGTGATTGTTGTAGGGTGTTGATGTTGCATTGAAAACTGTTTGGCTTGAAGCTAAGAGAAGGTACTGTTGCAGACACTTGAGTAGAAATTTCAAGAAAGCTTTCCCAGGTCCACTTATGCACACCCTTTTTTGGAGAGCTTGCAATGCTACTAACAAATTCACATTCAGAAAAGCAATGGAGAGACTTCAAAAGGAAGGTGGGGAGACTGTCATGAAATGATTTGCAGATTTAGGCCATCAATCTAAGTGGAGTAAACACAGATTTGATCCAAATGTGTGCAATGACTCCAACACTTCAAACTTTGTTGAGAGTTTTAACTTAACACTTGGACCTGACAGATGCAGGCCAGTATTGACTTTGCTGGAAGGTATTCCTACTAGTATTTATGAGTGCCTTGCATTTGTTAGTATTGACTTGGACCTGACAGATGCAGGCCAGTATTCAAAAACACCTAAGTTAGTGCCTTGCATTTCACACTTATTTTGAATGATTTCATTGCTAATTTGATTGTTATCTTATGATAGGTATAAGAAGAGTGTGCATAGTCAGGAAAGCTTCAAGGCATGAGGCTGCAATGGCCTTGAATAATGATGAACTCTGCCCCAAGATAGCAAGATTGGTCAGAGAGATTAGCAAAGCTTCTACAACCTATAGAGCTTTCCAGTCAAGCCTAGGGGAATATGAGATTTATGAGGGTAAATCACGGTTCCCTCTCAGCCTATACAGTAAGATTTGCTCATGTGGAGATTGGCAATTGTCTGGCATACCTTGCAGACATGCTATAAGGGTAATAACTCATGCAAAAGTTGACCCTCACAACTATGTCAGTTCCTGGTATTCTGCACAGATCACAAAAAGGTGTACAGTCATTGCATAACTCCTATCCCAAATCTTAGTCAGAGGCCTGAATCTGCTGCTGAGAACTGTCTTCATGTTCATCCACCAAGGATGAAAAGGGGGGTTGGTAGACCTAGCAGAAACAGGAAAAGGGAAGAAGGAGAAGACCAGCCAAGCAAAAGGACAAGAACTGTGAGATGCTCAAGCTGTGGTTGTTTTGGACATAACAAAAAAATTACAAAGGAGGGCTGACTGGAAAAGAGCTAAGGGCTGGAGAAGCAGCACTTGTGATACAAAACCCAAGAGTGAGAGATCAGACAAATGCAGCAAAAGAAGCAAGAGCAAAATCAAAGGGTGAAGGGTCTGGTGCAATTGAGCTCACAACTGTCAAGTCAGCCACAAGACCTGTCACAGTCCCAGAGCTAATACAAGGATTTAATTTTGAGATATGTAGATGCTTTTTAGTTTATTTTGATGTATACATAAACCAAAGTTTGGTGCTGTTTGATTAGACAATTGGTTAAGTTTATTTGGTGAAACAAGTGTACTTGTTGGGAACTTGGTACAAGTTTTTCAGTATGTTTGTCTTACTTTTGATGTAACCTTCTAAAACAGTGTGTTTGGGTTGCAGTGCTTTTGCTATAACAGTTAATATATGCCTTTTCTTGTTCCTAATTTTACTACTTTATTCTTGTTAGTTTCCCTAATTTTACTACTTTGTTCTTGTTAGTGCACCATTAAGTGTTAATAATTAAAGAAACAAGGGAGTATAACATAAAGCAAACACTTTCATTAATATCAATTTTTGCAATTAAGATTGCTCGGTTTTCCTGCTTGTATTTATGAGTGTTTCTGAATGAATAATAAATGAGGAGTTTTCCTCTATTTATAGTAAAAGAAGATTTGTTCCCATATTAGGGTTACAGTGCCACGTGTCAGCATCCGATTGGATCCCATTGGGCCTTTTTAGGGCTGACACGTGTCAGCTTGCTATTGGCCACGTGGCATAGGGGATTTTTACCCCAAACAGTAACAATTCCTTTCACAGAGTTAATTACACAAGTTCCTGCATATGCTAAATTTATGAAAGATATTTTGACTAGGAAGAGAACATTTAATGAGGTAGAGACTGTAGCTTTTACAGAGGAATGTAGTGCTTTATTACAAAATAAATCTCCACCTAAATTAAAGGATCCTGGTAGTTTTTCTATTCCCTGTCATATTGGAAATGTCATCATTAATAAAGCATTATCTGATTTGGGTGCTAGTGTTAGTGTTATGCCATCGTCTGTGTGTTCAAAGCTTAATATGGGTGATTTAAAAGTTACCAACATTACCTTGCAAATGGAAGACCGTTCTGTTAAATACCCTTTAGGTATTCCAGAGGATGTCCTTGTTAGAGTTGGTAAATTATTTTTTCCTGTTGATTTTGTTGTTTTAGACATGGCCGAGGATACAAAAATTCCAATAATATTAGGTAGACCTTTCCTCCACACTGCAGGAGCCATTATTGATGTAAAAAATGGAAAACTAACTCTATCTGTCGGAGATGATAATATCACTTTTAATTTAGGGAAGGTTTTGAAAGGTCCTATGTTACAGGTAGTTCCTAAAAAGGGTGGGATGACTGTGGTTAAAAACAATAACAATGAATTGATCCCCACTAGAACTGTAACAGGGTGGCGTATGTGCATTGATTATCGTAGATTAAATATTGCCACCAAGAAAGATCACTTCCCTCTCCTTTTTATTGATCAAATGTCAGAAATGTTAGCTAATCATAAATTCTTTTGCTATCTAGATGGGTACTTGGGATTTTTCCAAATTCCGATTCACCCTGAAGATCAAGAAAAAAATCACATTTACATGCCCTTATAGTACTTTTGCATATCGTAGGATGCCCTTTGGTCTATATAATGCCCCCGCTACTTATCAACGTTGCATGATGAGTATCTATTCTGAGTTCATAGAGTCTATCATGGAAGTCTTTATGGATGATTCTAGTGTGTATGGATCTTCATTTGATGCATGTCTAGCTAATCTCACTAAAATTTTAAAAAGATGTGAAGAATGCAATTTGGTCCTAAATTGGGAAAAATGTCAGTTTATGGTAACAGAAGGAGTAGTCCTTGGTCATATTGTATCTGATAAGGGTATACAAGTAGATAAAGCTAAGGTTTCTGTGATTGAGCAATTACCTCCACCAGTTGATGTTAAGGGGTTAGAAGTTTCTTAGGTCATGCGGGGTTTATCGTTGTTTTATCAAAGATTTTTCCGAAAGCACTAACTCAGCTTTTACTCAAGGATGCCCCATTTGATTTTACTGATGAGTGTCTTGAGGCTTTTAACAGGATTAAGCAGGCTTTGATATCGGCACCTATCATATGTGCACCCGATTGGAATCTTCCTTTCGAGATCATGTGTGATGCTAGTGATTTTGCAGTAGGAGCCGTGCTAGGACAAAGAAAGAACAAAGTTTTGCATGCTATTTATTACGCAAGTAAAACTTTGGATGAAGCCCAAGTTAATTATGCCACCACGGAGAAGGAGTTTCTTGATGTGATTTATGATTTAGAAAAATTTAGATCATATCTAGTTGGTTCTAAATTGTTGTTTTCACTGATCATGCATCTCTGAAATATCTTATAGCTAAGGCGAAAACGAAGCCTAGGCTCCTCCGTTGGGTTCTCTTGCTCCAGGATTTCAATGTGGAAATTAAAGACAAAAAGGGAGCAGAGAATGTTGTTGCAGATCACTTGTCAAGGATCAGGTATGATGAGGGAAATGATTCTCTTCCTATTGATGATTCTTTCCCTGATGACCACTTGTTTACAGTCGTAGAGTAACACCCTTGGTACACAGATTATGGTAATTATTTGGTGGGTGGTACTCTACCTCCTGATATGTCCTACCAACATAAAAAGAGGTTTATTTATGATGTAAAACATTATTTTTGGGATGATCCTTTTTGTTTCGTGAGTGTGCAGATGGACTATTTCGCAGGCGTGTTCCAAAATGGGAAGTCCACGGTGTACTTAAAGATGTCACAACTCACCGTATGGTGGACATCATGGTCCCACCAAAACGGTTGCAAAAATCAATGAGTCGGGTTTCTATAGCCCCACCATGTTTAAGGACTCTCACTCCTTTGTTCAAGCTCGTGACTCTTGCCAGAGGACTGGCAACATCTCGCGGCGGCATGAGATGCCTCAAACTGGTATTTTAGAAGTTGAAATTTTTGATGTTTGGGGTGTTGATTATATGGGACCTTTTCCCTCCTCAAAAGGTAATCGATATATCCTTGTCGATGTTGATTATGTATCTATGGGGGTTGAAGCCATTGCCACACCTACCAATGATGCCAAGGTGGTCCATAAGCTTTTTAAGAAAACTATTTTTCCTAGATTTGGATTCCTTAGAGCCGTAATTAGTGATGGAGGATCTCATTTTCATGAGCGAAAGTTAGATACCCTTCTCAAAAAGTATGATGTCTACCATATGACGGGTTTAGCTTACCATCCCCAAACTAGTGGCCAAGTTAAGGTTTCTAACCGTGAGATTAAGGCTATTTTAGAGAAGGTGGTAGCAAAGTCTAGGAAGGATTGGAGCGATAAGTTGGATGACACTCTTTGGGCATATAGAACTGCATTTAAGACCCCCATTGGTACTTCCCCTTATAGACTCGTGTATGGAAAAGCATGTCACCTCCCAGTGGAATTAGAGTATAAGGCTTATTGGGCAATTAAAGAGCTCAATTTGGATGCTAAGTTAGCGGGAGAGAAGAGGCTACTACAACTTAACCAACTAGATGGTTTAGGTTGATGGCCTATGATAGTGCACGTATCTACAAGGAAAAGACCAAGAAATGGCATGACAAGATGATCCTTCCGAGAGAATTCAAAGAGGGTGATAAGGTTTTATTGTTCAATTCTAGACTCAAACTGTTCCCAAGAAAGTTAAAGTCAAGGTGGTCGCGTCATTTCATTGTTAAAAGGGCAAACAAATTCGGTTATATGGAGTTATATGATGAACATGGTGGTGATTTTAAGGTAAATGGCCAAAGACTGAAATTTTACCATGAAGGGGCTACGATTGGTGCAGTTAAATTACTTCCCCTAATCGATTCTATGTCATCTTGAACGACATGTGGTAAGAAGGTCTTGCGGGACCTAGATAAACCAGCGCTTTGTTGGAGGCAACCCGTATTTTTCTTGCTTTTTAGAATAATATTTTCCTTATTTTTGTCTTTTGAGAGGAAGAGAGGAGGGAATTTAATGTGCTTTAGTGTATTTTGTACAGGTTGGAGAAAAAGAGTTAGCCAAATTTTGAAGAGAAAAAGAAAAAAAATATGGACTTAAAAGACTATGGCGCGTCGGACCGGGCGAGCATTTGCCCGACCGGGCGCGAGAGAGAGTCTTTATACGAGCAATTTCGCCCGACCGAGCGAGATGGCGCCCGACCGGGCGCGAGAATAAAGTTTCATAAAGAGTAAAAATCGCCCGACCGGGCGCGAGAGGAAGCAAACTTGAAACCTGAAGACCGCCTGACCGGGCGAGAGCCCAACAATTTTGAATTCGTCAGATCGCCCGACCGGGGAAGAGGTCGCCCGACTAGGCGCGCTTCTATTTCTTCGAGATTTTATTCTCCTTTCTTTTTCTTTCCTTCTTCTTTCTTACTCTTTCCTCCATACTTTCTCTCTCTAAAACTGTATTTTCTCTACCTTCTCTCTAAGACCTCACCTCCATTTCTCATCCAAAATAAAAAAAATTTCACATCTTTTTAATCCTCTCTTCATGCTCTTCACATCCAACCAAATTTTGTTCATTTTTGAAGACGAAAAAAATTTACCATGTTCAAAAGGGCAAGGAGTCAAGGAGGCCGTAGTTCGGGTTCTAGTGCACCGGTCAACCCGGAGCTTCAACTACCGCAATGGCCGACGATAAGGATAGCCACGTCGCAACAACGAGAACGGCTACTCAACCTCTAAGAACGTGAGGTAACTCCCTCTCGATGGTTACACGGAGATACTCTTGAAACTTTGGGATTGTTTAAACATGTTAGGAGGTTTATGAATGACATTGGAATGCAAAAATTTGTTGATATGCATTATCCGACCTACCGTGAAATTACGTGTGAATTTTTGTCATCTTTAAATGTTGTTCAAACAAATAATGGATTAATTATGCATTTTAGATTGAACAATAGGAATATTAGTTTAACATATGTTAAATTTGCTTAATTGTTTGATCTTGATCCTAGGGCACTATGTGTATGGATACGGGAGATTGAACATCGCCCGTTATATCATTACCCATTTGAGTCAAAAGTCTCGTATCCATGTTGTCCCGACTTCAAACTCTTTTTTATAAAACTCCTTTTCGTTCCGGATTGAACCTTTAATTCATTCCTCTTAAGGCGGGATGGAACCGCAGCCGGCAGTTGTCAGACTAGCCTTCCTTGCCTTCCGCGTGCCGGCGCTCATAATTTTTTGCCAGCACGTAGCAGTGCTGTCAGTAAGAAGGGAGTCGGCGCCTTTCGATGTACTTTCTAGTGTGTACTACCAAAAAATGAGATTCTTGCCGAATCCGAGTTTGCTGCTCCAACAGCGCATGCTGGGTAGTCAGCCCAGCCTCTTCGCCGCCAAAGATTCCGAAAGCTCGTCCTCCCCCATTGTGTTGCGATTGATTCCGTCCTATCGTTCAAACTGTCGAACTGTGTAAAATTCCTTTAGCTTTAGAACAGATAGAGTTCCCGATTCTACTCAAAGATTTTCAGTCTCACTACCCTCACTTGTTTTGTCATTCACTATCTTTCGATTCCTTCCTTGAGTGGGGAGTACAGCAAGTCCCGCTGTGTGCGAACCTCCATCTTCTTGGCACGCCAACGCCTGTAGCAACAATGCTAAGACCCCTATTTGTTGTGGCGGCCTAATTGCTAGGATAGCAATTAAGAAGGAGGTTTTTAACGAGTCTAGTTAACTAACTGTGGGGGGGGGGGACACTCTAATGAATTTGTCGTATTTCCAATTTTTGAACTGGGTTAGACCTAACCATAGCAATGTTCTAGAGTGGCTTTTTAGGGTAGGGAAGGACTACACACCCGTTTTCCCTCTTCAACCCTGAGCTGACTGCCTTTCCCCCTAGGCAAGAATCTTACACATACGATATTTGCTTGTCCATGCCCAGGGCCCGGAAAAGCCCCAACCCCGTGCACCATCACCACCACAGCCACACTTTGAGGCACCACCACCACCACCATCACCACACCATGTGCCTCAGCCATCCCCACACCAGCCTAGGCCAAACCTTGAGACCGTTTGGGACCTTCAGAGCATAGGTCAGGCTATAGGTCGAGTAGAGCAATCCTAGGGAGACCTAAGGAGGACGGTTGGCTCTCTTGATCAGAGGTTGGGGTACGTTGAAAGGAACCAGGGTAGGGCCCTTTTTCCCATGTATTATGACTATGCACGTCGGGGTGCTATTCTCGACGATATTGTTTACCTCGACTGGTACCAGCCACCACCCTAGGGATATGTGGATCCCACCTCCCATGGCATTTACACAGACTATTCCGAATTTGCTGGCTGTGGCCATGACTTTCCTTTTGGGGGGTTGGGAGGGGGTGTTCACCCGTGGTGGTAGTTCTTCTAGTGGTGCAGGTGGTAGTGGAGGTGGTGCGATGGATGAGGATGGTGATGATTAGCCATGCTGGGCTAATTCCCGAGTCAATGAGGACATTGTTTGATTTTTGCTTGGGGGAGATTTTTGGATGTAGGTATCTTTATTTTCTTTCTCTTTTTGTTTTTGATGTGTATAGTTTAGTTTTATTCTTTTTAGGTTAGATTTATTGCTTTGAAAAAAATTAAAAAAATACAAAAATACGATCCAATGAATGATAAATCATGCTTCCCTGTGCCCCATACATGAAAATTATTTTGATTGGTATATGATGATGAGTATTGTGGATAGGTTAGCCATGATTTGATGTTTGATTGCTTGGATGTCTTAAAATGAGTTAATTTTGCCCAACTACTAGTGAATATAGTGCTTGACTAGTTGATTTGGTGAGGTATGTGTGTTAGTTCCTGGTATGTCAATGAAGTTGAGTATTGATTTGCAACTTTGAGTAATGTTTGTATGACTCATTATTATGCACATTGAGGATGACGAAGGCATTTGTTCTCTTAGGTAGCCTTCAGATGATATTAGATACATTTGTTCCCTTCTTGCTACCCATGTTGTTGCTTGTGCCCTTTTATTGTTTATTTAGCCACATTACAAGCCTATTTAAGCCCCATTGGTTACTAGTCCCACGCTTGGCTTGGGGGAGCTAATAGTGAGTGAGGTGAGGGAGTTGTAGTGTGCACATTATTTGCACAATTTTGGGTGGATTTGAGAAGTTATTTATTTGTTCTTATTTTTTTGGATTGGAAAAAATTGAGCAATTGTTGCTCAAAGTTGAAAAAAATTCCAATGTGAGATAAAAAGGAAATAAAAGAGCAAAAGAAAAAAAATTGTTTCAATGTTCAAGTTTTCTAATTGAAGGTTGCTCAAGGGAAAAAATTCAAAAGAATAAATCAAATAGAAAGAAAGAAAAAAAGAGTTCAAAGATTGTTTATTCACTCTATTTCCTAATTGATATATTTTATGAGTGAAATTGTAAGTGTTGAGAATATTTAATATAATTGGATGATTGGTGAATTTTTGGTAGAGTTGAGTTGTGTTGGAGATGATTTGATCATTATTTATTTTTGACCTTGGTTTTTTAGGATTTTGGCTCCCTTAAGCATGGCTTTACTCTCACATTTTCCCAAATGTTTCCTACCCTTTACCTAAGCCTTACAATACAAGCTTTGAAGACCTTCCGACCTTTGTGCATAGAGTTGTGTGAATGTGAAATTAATTGTTTATCAATGCAAAGAATGATTTGATATATTCCGAGTCGACTACTAGGTTGAGTGCATGTCTTTTAAACACACGAGTGCGTGAGTTGGGAGGCATTGGTCACATTAAAGGGGTTGGATGGAGAGCGATCGAGTACATCTTTTACTCGCCACATAAATGAGAGTTGAGTGTGTGAGCACTAGTCTTGAATTCTATATGCTCTTGTGGTTTGTTTTATTTGACAATTATTAGGAAGGATTAGTAGTTGGATGTATTTGATTGGTTTATTTTGATGCATGCTTGTTGGATTTGCCTTGAATTGGTTATGTTTGGTTTTAATTGATTTTTGGGGTGAAGTATGATTTATTTGTTCGTTGATGAGCTCTTTGCTTTGGGAAAAGCAAAGGTTTGACTTGGGGGAGTTTGATGTGTTCATTTTATATAGTTTTTTATCCCCGTCCTTGGTCACAGTTAGGAGTATTTTTGGCTCTTTAGAGCCACTTATATCACTAATATGCGTTTTCTAGTGTTTTCGTAGTTGTGGTATTAGTTTACAGGAAATTGCAGATTTAGAGCATTTTCCTCGGACTTATTTGAGCCACTACGAGCGTTGGAGTAAAAGCGCACTACTATGACGACATTCCGAAGCCCAAGGCCGCGTTAGGGAAATCAAACGATGATTAAGGGCTCGGTGAAGAAAAGAAGAGCTCGAGGCAATGGACCGTGTTTCAAGACTTGAGAGGAAATTCGTTCGGGCCAAGAAAATAGCCCAAAAGAATAGCCCAAGTGAAGGTTCCATTCGTCTGAAGGCTTGCCTGACCCGGCAAGCCCACGCCCTAAGGCGCGCCCGGCCGGGCGAGGCATATAGGAGAAAAAGAAGCTCCGCCCGACCGGGCGCGAATGAAGCAAAAAGGGTCAAAAAGGCGGGCCCGGCCGGGCAAAGCTCCGCCCGATCGGGCACGTGTTTCTGAAAGAGTTTTATGATTTTTATTTGTTTTATCTTTTTAGCCTAAGTATAAATATGATTTATTTTAGGAAGTTTAGGACGTTTTTACACTCTTTACACAATTTTCGGATTTAGTTTTAAGCTTTTGTCAATACTCTTACTTTCTCTCTCTACACTCTTGAGATTTATACAATTCATCATTTCCGTTTATTTTGGGTAAAGATTTCTCCCCCCTTTAATTTTCAGTAATTTTATTTCTTAGATTAATTATGTCTTGCTTAATTGCTTTGATTAGTTTAGATTTAATTATGTGTGAGTAGTTTAATTCTAGGGTTATGGGGATCCAGAAATAATATGAAGGGGTAATTTATTATTGTTGATTGTCAATGCTTGATTGATCTCCTATTGATTGATTTAATGCTATGCAATTAAATTAGGCCTGCTTTAATTATATGAGTTACGCAATATTGATTCGAGATTCGAGAGATCAGAATTGATGTTTAGGCTTAGTTTCAATAGGCAGGTTAATTTATAAATGGTTAAGTCAAGGTTCAAGAGATGCGATTTAATTAATACCGGTAGATTAATTCTGTGACTGTAATATGTAGCAAAAGCCCTTTATGATCTGATTAATTGATGCATTGTAATTGATTATTGTGTTTTACCCTGGAATATTATTTATTGGTGAACCTATACCCTAGGCCTTTTAATATTGATTTCCTCCCTCATTCAATTTGCCTTAGTTTAATTATTTTCCTTTAGTGTAATTCTCATAAAAATAATTTGGTTACTTAATAATTTAGATTATATTAAGTAATTAGGAATAGGAAGACTTGTTTCCCTGTGGATTCGACCCTACTTCCCTATCTAATTTAGTTAGTGGTTTTAGGAATTACTTTTGATTGGCTGATACGACTCTAGCCTGTTAGAGGTCAAGTGATTGGAATGCCTAGCTGGAGGCCGCTTCTGATCAGTAATATTAATGAATGATTAATATTACTGCTTAATCTTGGCTGAACTCTTCAGGTCACACCAAATCGTGTAACCGAACCAAAGCAACGAATTAATCCGAAGGATTAAATGAGTCAATAGAGTTTTTACAATAAAAGATGTCGGATTCCGAGCTTCCAAAGCGTAGAAACCGAGCGTTGTAAGTCAAGTCAAATTTAGGAAACGATGAGACGGAAAAATGAGCCAAACGACAAGTCACAATAGCCTCGGGATGGCCGAGCCATCCGAGGGCTAGGGCAATTTGGCTAGCAAGGTTTCCATGCATGCAAGGCATGGCCGCAAGCCCAACCGCAGCATGCGCGTGCTGGCTTGGGAGCTGCGGCATGCCGAGCTAGCTAGCAGCTACCATCGCATGCTAGCATTGCTGGCGCGCATGCTAGCACAAGCCCCACACCATCGCAACCAAGGCCAGCAGTAATAGCTCACTAGGCCTTGCGCGAGGATACATTATAACAGCAGCACGCAAGCTGGGTTACGGTAGGGGTGCCCAGCAACACCAAGTAGCCCGCAATGATGCGAGGTATGCTGGTGCGGGTTGCCAGCACATGCAGCCATCTAGCAAGCCCAGCCTAGGGGCCAGGTCGCCAACGAGGCAGCCTTGGTGCCCAAAGCAAGCCATGCCAACTGGCGTGCTGCGAGTGAACGCCTGTGTGAGAGTGGTTTTGTGGGGTTGCTTGGAGAGCAAGGGGAAGGTGGTCCTCTCCTTGTGGTCCTCACCTAACCCCTTGCTCTCCTCATGCCACTTGTCGTCTGGTGATTCATTTGGCTATTTAATTTAATTTAGAATTAAATTAAATTCTATTTTTCTATCTTACCAACTATCCCACATTGAAAGATGATGGGAATTCTTAAGCTCTACTCCCTATAAATACCAATCATTTGGCATTTAGGAAAGGCACTTGTGTTGGTGAACTTTAAGGGATCTCCAAGAAGAGAAAACCTTTGTTCTTATAACTCTAAGTTATTTTTGGTCTAGCCCTAACTAAGCATCAGGGTAGGGACCGGTGCGGTTCGGTAGCAAGGGTGTGAGCCGTCGGAGGTTCTCGCACTTGCGGAACTTGAAGCTTTCAAGTCTGAGCTCGAGGTTGAGCGAAGCACGTTACAAGGGTGAGCATTCTCTCTCTCTTCTCTTATGTTCATGTTTATTTTTTACGGATTTTTCACCATATACCACTGAGTTAATGCGTAATTCACCATATACCACACGAAAATTTCTAATACACTAAATATCACTCAATTAATGTACATTAACACAAAATGCCTTTTTTGGTAACTGCCGTTAGTCTGCCGTTTGGGGTAATTTACTAATTCACCATATACCATTATTTTATAAGTTATTTCACCATATATCATTTGTTTAAAGTTATTTCACAATATACCCATAATTTTACAAAGGTTTGTGTTTTAAAAAAAAACTAGCCGTTGAACAGTTATAATGGCTAGTTTGTGTATATAAATGTAGTACTTTAAGGTAATTTTACATAGGTTGTAGGTTCTAGAAATGATAAAGCAATTGATATGGAACCTAATGAGCTAACGGAGTATGTTAAAGGGGTTTTGGAGCCAAGGAGTGATGAGTCTAGGTTCTGGTGGTGGAGAATTTAAAGTCAGGGATGGCTATGTTAAGTTCCCTGTCACACTTGGTAATATGACTTGTGGGTGTGGGAAATGGCAAGGATCAGGGATACCATGCAAGCATGGTCTCAGGGTCATTTACATCCAAAGACTTGAACCCAGGGATTTTGTTTACATTAATCATTTCAAGGCTACAAATATAATAATCATAAACATAATTACTCCTATTTTTATTGCTGCATTTACTATCTTTTGCTGCTTTGCTACTCTTCTCTTGAGCTCCTTCAACTCTTGCTTCAACAAGATCTCACCTCCATGCGTGTCTATCCCTCCCCTACTTTGATTTTCATAACCCGATGGGACATTTTGCTCCACATTACCCTTGCACCATCTGAATGTCTCACATACATCACACTTATAGTACAACTTTTGTAGATTTTTGGCCGAATCAGAGCTCCTTATTGCAAACTTCCTACCACAAGAACAAGCTCTGTTTGGCACTTTTACGTACGAAGAACGGAAAGATGACGACGATGATGATGATATTGAATGTGTTGACATCTTTGCAAATGCTTTTAGAAGTGTGACTTGGTACGTGAATCACTAAAGTACTACATTTATATACACAAACTAGCCTTATAACTGTTCAACGGCTAGTTTTTTTTAAAACACAAACCTTTGTAAAATTATAGGTATATTGTGAAATAACTTTAAACAAATGATATATGGTGAAATAACTTATAAAATAATGGTATATGGTGAATTAGTAAATTACCCCAAACGGCAGACTAACGGCAGTTACCAAAAAAGGCATTTTGTGTTAATGTACATTAACTGAGTGGTATTTGGTGTATTAGAAAGTTTCATGTGGTATATGGTGAATTAACATTAGCTCAGTGGTATATGGTGAAAAATCCGTATTTTTTATGCTTTTACTTATGTTGTAATTATTATGCATGCGATCCAGTTATCTGGTTTTCTTTCCGCGCAGTGCCGGACACCGCAAAACCCAACACTAGTTCATCGCCTCAGGGAGCTCCAGTGTTGTTTGTAAAGAAAAAGGATGGAAGTATGAGGTAGTGTATTAATTATCGAGAGTTGAATAAGGTGACATTGAAGAATAAGTATCCATTGCCAAGGATTGATGATTTGTTTGACCAGTTGAAATAGGCTGGAGTGTTTTCAAAGATAGACTTGAGATCAGGTTATCATCAGTTGAGAATGGCGAAGCAAGATATTGCAAAGAGTACTTTCAGGACCCGTTATTGTCATTATAAGTTCATAGTCATGGCGTTTGGTTTGACCAATACACCAGCAGTGTTCATGGATTTGATGCATATGATTTTCAGACCATACTTAGATAAGTTTGTAGTTGTGCTTATTGATGATATCTTGATTTATTCAAAGGATGAAGAGGAGCATAAAGAGCATTTGAGACAAGTGTTGTCATGTTTGAGAGAGCACCAGTTGTATGCCAAGCTGTCAAAGTGTGAGTTTTAGTTGAAAAAAGTAGCATTTTTGGGCCATGTGATTTCCAATGAAGGAGTCTCAATGGACCCAAGTAAGATTCTAGTTGTCAGTGATTGGCCAACCCAAAGAGTGTGTCGGATGTGAGAAGTTTCTTGGGTTTGACAAGCTATTACAGAAGGTATGTAAAGGATTTTTCAAGAATTTTGAGGCCCATGACAAGTTTGATGAAAAAGGAGCATAAGTTCTCATGGACTCAAGAGTGTGAAGAGGCGTTCAAGACCTTGAAAGAAAGGTTAACCACAGCACCTGTACTGGCTTTGCCGAATGGAATTGATCTATAAGAAGTGGATAGTGATGCATCGTGGTTTGGACTGGGATGTGTTTTGATGCAAAGTCGAAGGGTGATTGCGTATGCTTCAAGGCAATTAAAACCGAACGAAGGGAAGTACCCAACCCATAATTTTGAGTTAGCTGCAATAGTGTTTGCTTTGAAGATTTGAAGGCATTATTTGTATGGTGTGACTTGTAGGATATTTACGGATCATAAGAGTTTGAAGTACATTTTCACCCAAAAGCATTTAAATGGGAGGCAGAGAAGATGGTTGGAGTTTTTAAGTGATCATACGTTGGATTTTCAATACCATGAAGGAAAAGCTAATGTGGTGGCAGAAGCGTTGAGCAGGAAGT